>OY757924.1:48653565-48852281 GCA_963585895.1 Sepioteuthis lessoniana | reverse complement strand
TATCAACTGATCAATGATTTAGTATTTGGTTTTGTTTCTCTTTAAAATTCTTTGCTCTCTTTTGAAAATTAATTATCAGAACAGTAAACAATTGTACATTATTTTTTATATTGGATTCATTGTGATGGTGGATATATATTGTGTGTGTGTGTGTGTGTTTTTTTTTTTTTCATTTATTCTGTTGCTTAACAGTATCATTTAAAGCTTATTTAATGTTCTGTTTCTTTGTATTTGATGATGTATAAATGTTTGACCCATGTAGGCCTTTATTAGATATATTAAGTATCTTATATAAATATACATTATGATAATTTTAAAAAAAATAATTTTCTCAAATATTAATTTATATCAATATGGACAATTATTGCATTAAATCTGTCCATAAAATTTTTTAAAAAATTATGAAATTGAAAACTAAAATCCAAGCTTAATTTTGTTGTAAGTTCACAAAGGGAGAAACCAAATAATTAAAAACTAGCACTGTCCATTAGAAAATGAAATAATCATATTTAATTATATATTGGATAAAATCAGAATTTCTTTATAAATTTCAGCTGTTGTACATTCAAGGCCTTAGATAAAAAAAGAAAAAGGTTCTATTAAACCAGTTGATTTGGTTTGGTTATATTTCAAAAATAGTTAAGTTTAAGATTCTTGAAAAAAAAAGAAAAAATATTTTTTGTGGTTAGATATTGAACAAAGGATCAGAAATTCAGCTTTGGCAAGTAAAGACCCCACCCCCCACCCCCCAAAAAAGGAAACTGGATGATCAATAGTAAGTAATCATTATGAAAATGCACTTTAGTCTGACCTTTTTTGAAGGGTTTTATGTGCTTAAGCTTCTGGTTTTAAAGGTTTTATTTATTTTTAAAAATTCGTTTTTTTTATTACAATCTTGTACGTTTCAAGTTTAAATTTTTTGTCTTTTTTTCTGTTAATAACTTATGTAGTAGGATTTCTGTAATGCTTCCTTTATTAGTGTATCTTTAAAGATAACATTTGTTTCTTTAAGACTCTTAGGAATTTTAGTCTGTAACTACTGTATTACCTGTGGTGACAAGATGTGGCACAAGGTCAAGCATAATGCTTGGGATGAACCAGAGGACGCTGTTTACATTGTCTTTTCTGGTGTGCTTCAGGTATCTGGTAGAGATTCTGATCTCATCACTTTTAGCTGAGGGGGGCAGACTGGGGGAATACCCCATAGGACTAGATTTTGGTTGCATTGTGATTTTCAGCGCAAATGATGAAATGGTTGTGTATAGGAGAAAGGAATAGGAAATGTGCTTGTATCAATTGTTTTTACTTTTGAGGGGATTAGTATAAAATATATTAAACTCATTATCTGAATTGTATTCTCATATCAGTTCAATAAAATTTCATCCTTGACAGTTTCTGTATTTCTTTATGGAGCTAGGATCCAGACTTTTTGGCCCCTATATAACACTAGAATCATTGCTAAAGAAAACATTTTCTCTTGTCAGATTTTGTCTGTATAAAGAGATACAGGCAAAATCTGACAAAAGAAAATGTTTTCTTTATGTTCTCATTCTTTATATTCTTATTCTTTATATCCTTATAAAATTTTTTATCCATAGCTATTTTTGTTAATATATCTTTTCAGATTTTCTGCAATTTTTTTTTCAAGACTTGCAATTTATTTTCTGTTCAAATTGTGCTGTTATAAGGGAGATAACTTTTTACTAACATGGACTCCCTGGTATTCAAATAATTAGATTTAACTAGTATTTATTTCTATACTAAAAATGTACCACTTTAAAAAAAGATATTTGCTAACTTAGATTAATAGTTGACGTGTGTAAAATTCAATTGTAAAATATCTTAGAATTATAATTACATTTTAAATACAATGTTTTTACAAATATATGGAAAGATGAACACATTGCAAAAATTTGGTTTCTTTTCCTTTTTCTGTTGGGTTGTGGTTTTTTTGTAATTTTTCTCTTCTGATTATTTTCAAAGATTTAGTTTTTTAAATTTATTTATTTTTATCGTACAGTGTTATCTGAGTTTTATAAAACTACATAAGTTGTATTTGTCTTTAATATATTGTCTAAAACTCAGTTCTTTTTTTCCTCATAAAATGGTTTAGTTTCTTTTGTATAACTCCCACCCTTTTACAACTACTTTGAATAGATCTGATTATCTTAAGTCTTTAAACTAAACTAGATACACCCAAAAAACCTCCCTTGTTTTTTTTTTTTTTGTTTTTTTTGTTTATTTTTATAATGATTATAATTGTTTCAGTAAAGCATTTTAGCATAAGATTTGATATACTAGTCTTCATAGAACATACTATTCCTCTTGATGTTAAATTTGACATGTTTTTATTTGAAAAAGTTAAACACAATTAAGGTGTTTTGAAAATTTGGTTCTATGGGATCAGTCAATTTTTTATTCAATTCTAAACATGGAGATTAACATTTTTTAGTGTATGTAAACTAAATGTTTCCAGTAATTTGAATAAAGTTTATTGATGATGATTTAACAACTTAAAGTTAGGCTTATAAATTTCTTCAATTACTTGATTTATATCTGAAACTTTCTTTAGTCATGGTTAATTGTAAGCAATTAAGATGACTGCATAAAGTAAATATTGAGTAAAATTTTGTTAGTATCTTGTAACCATGTCAAGTAGATAATTTAAAAAAAAGTTTATTACATTAGACATGCAGAATACCTGCTCATCCTGTCAGTGGGGTTTAGAATATGCCAACTGCATCTTTTGCAAAAGGATGAGATCTCCTTTTCAAAGGGGTTTTATGAGGATGACATCAAACTGAATCTGGTGGTGAGGCCTCAGTTTTGGAGCTCTGTGGAATATCTCTTCTTTACCATTATTCTAAGATCCATTCTGAACCATGTCAACAATCAATGGGTCATATAGATCTTTTGAAAATTATTAATATTGGATAGGAATGCTTGAAACTATATAGCTGTATAAACAAATCATTGTTATTGATTGGGAATAGTTGCTTGAAGCCATGTGATAGTGTGTAAACCATTAGTATTAGATAGGAATACTTGAAAATATAACTATGTGCAAATTATGATTATTATAGGCAAAAAGTATAACAAGAATGATTGCAATAGAACGTTGAAAATAGTTATGATTATAATCAAACATTTGCAAATAAATCAAATTTTTACATTAAATACCTCATAAGAGATTGGTATGTCCTTATATAAACTAAACCAGAATATTTGGTGCATTAACTCATACTATTAAATAGACAAATGTTGGTAAAGTCGTTCTCCCTTAGAGATTTTCCCAGTTACTTTGATTATCCTAGATTTTTTAGATAAAAATGCGGTTTGTGGCTCATTATTACAAATTTTGAAAGGAACTAGTTGCAAAATGTAATTCTCAAGTGACTATATTTTCTCTTGTAGTTTTCAGCAAGTTTTTATATTTCTAATAATAAAGATAATGCAGAAAGACAAACTCAGTTGCGAGAATTGCCATGTGTTAAATTCTTTTGCTATTACTACTGACAATACTCATGTTCTCCAGGAAGCCAAATATTGCAAGAGATGTTTGAATTTCGCCTCCAATGATGTCATATCAGTCAGCCTGAACCTTATGTATTTGATAGTCTGATAAAAATGATGTTTTATATTTTAATGTGTGTATGGGAAGGAAGTGTGATCAATTTGTCACTTCACTATCTTGGCTTGAATTTTTAGGGATCTACTTATAGACCAATATATTCAGTAAATAATTGCTGAATTGGTGTGGATACTAAGAAAAGTCAGTACTTATTGGAACTGCAAAAGTTATAAAACAAAATGAATTAATAAAATGTACACACATACACTTTTATTTTTTTGCACAAATGTTTTATATTTTGAATCATGTCTACACTGCAGCAAATTATCTCCTTTACAAACCAATTCATCTTTCATTTCTCTTAATTTTTTTCAAACTTCATAAAATTCAACATTGAGATATCATATACTTAAAAATTGATTTGAAAATGTGTGTGCATGTTTTTATTTCATTTTATTTATTTATTTTTCAAAATCTATGTAAATTTATTTTTGCAGAAAAATTCTTACAAAGTTGTCTATTAATTTTCAGATGGGTTCGAGAATTCCTAAACGATGAAAACCAAGGTTTAGATGTGCTGGTTGATTACCTGTCTTTCTCACAAGTGGTTATGAGGTGAGTTTATTAAATTGATTACTTGAAAATTATTTAAATTGCTTGAAATTTGCTTAGTTTTCATTAGGCATTGAATATTGTGAGTATGATTGTTTTGTTTTTTTTAATCTTTCATGATATGTTTTAGCTCTATAATTTTCTTAATAATCCTCTTGTAATTTCATTAGAATTCTTTATGCTAAACAGTATTGTAAAAATGTAGGAAAATTCATCTCTTATGTCAACAGAAATAATCTTAATTTAAAAATATACTAATCTTCTATAGACTGCTGTTTAGTGTCTAATTTTATTTTCTGACTGAAATTTTTTCTTCCTATCAGGCGAGAGCAATTATTAAACAGAGAAAAAAGTGCCAGCTTAGACTCTGGATTATCTAGGAGTCCCATCAGAAGGATGAGAAGGTCCAATACAGTGGGGTCACCGCGGGGGTTAAAATATAATACAAAATTAAATATGGGGGAGCCCAGGGATGATGTCCATGTGTGTATTATGTGTCTTCGAGCAATTATGAATCATCAGGTAAATATTTTACTTAATGTAAATCTTTGTGCTTTGTAAATATATTTCAATGATTTACTTTATTTTTAAAAATTTATTTTTTTTTATTTGTTTTACCTTGTTTCTTTTTTGTTGAAATTAGAAATTCTTGAAAGTGTTATAAAGCAACTGAATATTCTCTTGTTGAAACTCTAATTTACTATCTTATATTACTGTTATGTAAAAGTATTTTAATCTAATGAAAAGTAAAATCTCATTATGCTAAATTGAGAACAATTCTACCTCTTAGTGGTATAAAGTTTTTCCAGTCATGATTTTTAATCATTCTATATTATTGATTTTCTAAATGCTCTTAGAGATACTGATTCAAACATAAAATCTGAGTTTAGGAGATGGAGGAAAAAAAATTTTTTTCCTGACTATGGAAATATCTTAGTATTTTTTTTCCATTTTAAGACTGACTGAAGATGTTGGCTTTTATGGGGCTAATGTCAAATATCTTGACTTTGCCTCTATAGTAATGCAGGCAGTATGTAGTTATTTACTAAGCCTAACTTAGTTGTGGCACAAAGCCAGAAGTGTGGGGCATCAAGTGAGAAATGAACTCACTAACAATGGTCTGTTAATCTAGCTTACACCAATGAGGTGCCCAATGCAGGTAGTATGTACGTCTTTGTTGTCCTTGTCAAAGTAAGAAAAAATATTTTGCTGTCTATTCATCAATTCCAAAAGCAGTAATATCTAACATTAATCATAATTTGGAGATAAAATTCATTTTATTGTCGTGACAATTAGTGATAACTTGTATTTGAGTGTGTATGAAGAACTGCCTGTGTAATTCTGGATCCAAGAAAATGTTTTTCTGAAATTTGTATTAAAAAATGAAATATAATCTTAGGCTGCACATGAGAATAAGTATTATACTATTGAGAAATATTGCTATTGTGCATTTGAAATTAGACAATGTGATTTTAAAAAAAAACCAAAAAACTTTTAAGCAATCATTGAATGTCAAAATCTGTGTCTGATAATCTTTGATTATTCCATAAAGACTGATTTTATTTTTATTTTTTGAATTGTTGACTGAGACAAACTTAGATTATTCAATTAAATTTAATATTTTGCATTGTTTTATATTTTCACTTTATTAATGACTACAGTTCTTAAGATGAAAAGAATTGTTTACTTGTATTCTGTTTTATATCAAGTTTTCCTTATTGAATGCTTTTTATTTTTCAGTATGGTTTCAACTTGGTAATTGCTCATAAACATGCCATCAATTGTATAGCACTAAGTCTCAATCATAGAAGTTTACGGTAGGTTGAATAGCTTGTCATTTTGGTTTTGATTTTTTAATCACTTACATCTAATAATATGCTGCAACTACAATTTATGCTAATCTTTTTCCTTGTAATTAAGCAATAACAATTTTTATTCAAAATGCTGTGGTCTCAATAATTATAACCCTATTGTAATTAGTGAATTTGCTTATGATAATTGTTCTTTTGTTTGCAAATTGAACTATAGCTTTTAGGTTATTTGATTATTGATAATTAATCTTGAAAATATTTTTATATATAAAGTTTATTTGGAATTATCAATTGTTAACTTAACAAATATAATGGTCATTATTTCTGTTTACAAAAGGCATTTTTATTTCCATTCTAAAAGTCTAGATCTTTTTGGTTAAATGTATTTGTTTTGGTGCTTGAATTGAAATTCATTCATTATTTCTTTAAATCTATTCATAGTTGAATGCCAATTTTCTGGATCAGTACAATAACAAAGTTTTGGTCATTGATTTTTTTTCTGCAAGGAATTTCTTAATAGAATATAGGTTTAATCTCTCTGTTGCTGACTTCAGAGTATTTAGAAATTTAATTTTACAATACTTAATTGAATTGTGAGAAACTGAAAAATCTCAATGCAAATATGGTAAATTTTATGTAATGATAGAAATGAATTTGTATTTAAATATTAAATCCTTATGATTTTCAAGCTAGGTTCTTGAATGCTATAAATATTAAAATATAAATATCAAATTGTTTTAATCAAACATGATCATTAGTAGAATGTTTGGGAGATTAAACTTGATTATGAAAAATCATGATTTTAAATCTCTCATATTGTAAAACAATTTAGTAATATTGTACCATGGTTTTTTTTTTTGTCTCCTTCATATCATCAAAAGATAAATGCATATATGATTTTTTAAAAAATTGTTCTAGTAGAAAATTTCCTCCTAGTATTATTTTAAATGAAGACTGTTACCATCACCCAAATAACCAGCTTCTATACTTCAACATTTTTTTATCACTATTGATAATTTTTAAGTCATTATACCTATAAAAGTGTTGAAATATTTAACCCTTATGAGTTGTTGCAATTATCAATTAGGAAATGTATGAATTTTCATGGGAAAAAAAAAAAAAATAAATAAAGGGTATTTACAAGTTTTTGTTTTTAGAATATTTACGATTTCTGGTATTTTATTTTGTCTAAAAAATATATGCTTATAATAGTGTCAGACATAATCTTTGAATTAAGAACATTTAAAAATGTTAAATTGAATATTAAAACATTGTTCTTGTTTTGAATACTTTAATGTGAACAGATTGAATCTTGTTTCATAAGCCTATTTTTGTAATATCAGTTTTCAATTTTTTTCTGAAAATTTTTTTTTTTTTTTTTTTTTTTTTTTTTTAATCAATGTTTAGTTTTTCTCAAAACTGAAAATATTCTTGCATATCTCTTATTACAGGACCAAAGCTTTAGTATTAGAGCTACTTGCTGCTGTTTGTCTAGTCAGTGGGGGGCATGAAATTATTCTCTCAGCATTTGACAATTTCAAAGAGGTAAGTTAACCATTGCATACCATTATACTCCACTTTTTTAAAATTCTACTTCAAAATGAACGTCCTTTCAAAATCTTTATCAAAAAATCTTTGAAAATGATTATCCATTTGTATTATTCTATTTGACAGAATTTTTGAGATATTGACTGTACTTTTTGATTATTGTATTGTTAGCTTCAGTTATATGAATATTCAGTTTATTTGTTGATGAAAAAAATGACTTTTAAGTGATTAAAAAATGTACTGTTTGTTTCTCAAATCTTGAAATTTTGTTTAAAAGCCAAAAGAATAAGCTTTTTGACTGAAAAGAGTTTGTAAATCATTTAGATATTGTGATCAGAACATTTATCAATTTCTTGTGCTACTTTATTGAAAAGAGGGTTAACATTTGTTACTAAAAAGAGTCAAACTATACATTTTCCCCAAGTAATACTTCCAATTTAATTTGCAAATAATTTTTGTCTAAATATCTTTATTTTTAGGTGTGTAATGAACGGCACCGTTTTGATACTTTGATGGAATATTTTAGAAATTATGAGGAATTTCATATAGATTTCATGGTAAGTATTTTTTTTATTTGGTTATTGGCTTCTGATAATATATACCCCACTTAAAATATGGGTTGTTTTTTTATAGATTTTTTTTAATTGCTTGAAAATGAATGTGATTGTAAATATACAAATGAGTTTAATCTTTTATTGTTCATATATGTTAACAAAGGTAAACCTTATTTAAACTTTATTTAATTTGATATTTTATTTAGAAGAGCACTAACTATGAAATGTAATCACTTTGTTTCTGAGACTGAAAAAGTATAATGAATTAACACCTTACCTACCTGGTATGCAGGTGTCAAATATGCATCTCCCAAAACATAGGTGGAGGTTGAAAATCATATTCTGCGTCCTCTGCATGTTAGAACATTATAAACAGAATAATAGTTCAAATTATCAATAACACAATGATTGTTTCATTGAAGACAGAAATCACAAACACACACTGCCTTACACCAAGTGTGAAAGTGAGATTATTTGGGATTGGTAGGTGAGAGGTTACTGTAAATTGCAGTGCACAAGTTGATCTTTTAAGCCTTAAAAATTTCTTCAAAATTAGAGGTCAGCTTATATGGTATTGATAAAATCCAAACCTTTACCATAGAATGATCATCCAGTGGAACACTATTTCTAACAATTGAAATACACAACTTACTGTAAACTCCAACAGATTGCCATGAACATTTCCAACTTGAAAAATTAAGTATTAAAGTTATGTCACAAGCATTTTTAACAGTTGATGCACTGACTATGAATATAGTAGCCTACTCTGAGAGTCAAAAAATACAGCAGGTAGAGATCTAACCCAGAATTTTGAACTAAAAATATTGGTTGACTTATATGCTGCGATTTACAGTATTAGTGAAATAATCCATTAGTAGAAATTATTTTTAGCTTTTCTCTTAATATTTGATTAAAAAAATTGTTGGTAGGTACAGTAAATTTCATTTGATGCTGTTGAAAAAATATTCATCACTATTTTCTTTCTTTTCATGAAACTATTTAAAATTTAATATTTCACTTGAACGGGAATCATAATTTTCACTTGTTTCAAACAAATGAATATTTTGAGTGAATTTTAAGTGTTTTTATTATTTTTCAGGTAGCATGTATGCAGTTTGTAAACATTGTTGTTCATTCTGTAGACAACATGAATTTCCGGGTCCACTTACAACATGAGTTCACACAAATAGGAATGGATGACTATTTGGAGGTAAGAATTATTCTTTGATTTAAAAACTTCATTTTGCATGAATAGTTTAATAAGAAAATTTTAATGAATTAGTTATCCAAAATATGGTATGGAGAAGGTAAAGAAAACATTTCATACTCTGTTAAGAACTTAGATGTTTTCTACGAAATGGTCTAGTTTAAAAAGGTCTTGCAACATTTTACAAATAAAATAATGTGACTGAAATATTGTTTTTTTTTTTTTTTTTGTTTTTTTTCAATATATATATTCACTAGAGTTTTTGTTTTTTACTTAATCCAAGTTGCAAGATTTGTTATCTAAAAAGATTGTTTTTTCCTCTTCTTTTTAATGACGTTATGGTTATATAGTTCTTAAAAGGGAAATAATTGTTTTTATTCAAATAGGTCATGAAAGAAATAGAATATATTTTAGTATCAAATACTAAAATATATACTATTTCTTTCATGATCTGGATTTTGTGTAATGTTTCAATGGAACATTTTTTTATTTTGCAGAGGTTGAAGAACACAGAAAGTGACAGATTGGCAGTGCAGGTTCACGCCTACTTGGACAACATGATTGATGTAGCTCAACTTCTAGAGGACTCGGAAACTAAGAGTGAAGCTCTTGAGAAAGTTTCTGAATTAGAAGATGAATTATCTCATGTGAGAATCCTGTTGAAATATTTGATATATGCTGTTTTGTAAATTAAAAAAATTATGTATTGTGATTTTTACTTTAATCTAATGAATTTTTATAATTATTTTTTAATGTTACACCCATGTTTACCATTCATAGACTTTTATGTAAATCATCAAAAATCTTGTTAAAAATCAAGTCTTTAAATTCTAATATCTAGTTCTAGTTATCGACCTTTTGAAATTCTTTTCTTTGAAAATATTTACCTCATTTAGGACGATTGATATATTTTTTTTTGTTTACTTATTTTCTACCTCCACTGAAATAATCATGAAATTTACTTATAGATGAATGAAAGACTGCAAGAAGTTGAAGAAGAAGCAATGGCTAAGACAGGTAAGATTTGATTAATTGATTCTCCTTGTTTACTTTAGGATGCGTTACAAAATATTTAAGTTTTTCCTATTGTTTATTCTTCTCTTTTTATACTCTGTATCTTGTGATTTCAGTTGAACTTGAAAAACAATTATCTGAAGCTAATGAAGATTTGGATGAGATTAGGGTAAGATTTTTTTTTTTTTTTACATTTTTATTCTTTTAGATTATAGGAGTAAGTTAATGTTATATGTGGCTACAGTCTCTAGCATTGTGATAGAAGAATTCATAAATAATATAATAAATAATAATATATAGTTGATTTGAATCATCAGTTGCTTTATAAGCAATGTATGGCTTTCTGTTTCTTATTGAAGCAGGCCTCAAAGGATTTTTGTATTAGATGAAATCATTGTGATTCCTTACTGGTTGTTAAGTGTGAATTGGAATATTCTTTGTTTTATTTTGTATGGATTAATCAATGTCATATGACACCACAAAGCAAAAATCTTTTAAGATTTAGTGGGCGACACCTGTCTTTTATTGAAGTTATTTAGTATCCAAATGTTCTTGATAGGCACATGCATTTTGACTTGTACGTGAACAAATTCATATGTTCTATAAAAGTAATTCAAGATTGGTAGAAGGCATTTGAAACTTTTGCTTTAATATTGTTGTTCCTACTTAAGAAATTTTTGAAGCCTCTTACAAACTTTTCTGGCATAGAAGGCTAAGAAGAATGGCCACTACCAAAGGCCAAACCACTCTATTGGCACTAAGTAAATTTTTGATTGTAGGACAAAATGAACATTCTAGTATTGTCTTGTGCATTTCATCACTTTTGATTGGTCAGTCACTTATCTAATTGATACCACAGACTTTCTCAGGCTCATAGAACAGCCCAGAATTTTTTTTATCAGTGGTAAAAAGAATGCTTTTGAAAGATGTAAATATTGTAAATGAAAATAAGTTAAGATATCCATGTGTTGTTCATCTACATTTAAGTTGAAAAGTTTTGTACATTTTAAAAAACGTTGCTATGCCTAATTCTTAGGGACTAAGAAAAACAATACAAACCAATTGTAATTATTTGAACTTATTTTTGAATTGTGATGAGTGAAAGAGAGACTTCATTTTTTCTTAATTGAATCCAAATTATCAGTGTTTCATTAGGAACACTTATGAAAAAAAATTATATTCATAAACTTTTGAAAGATTCATCTTGATATGTGAAATATTTTCAATAGTTGAAGCTAATGAATTGTTAAAATGAAAATTTTTGAATGGAAACAAATTTTCTTCAGCTACATTAATTATATTCTGATTTTTTTTTCTAAGTAGTTCATCAATTTAATTTAAATACAGTGGAATGTTTTCTATCATGAAAATGGAATTAGTTAATGTCTATATCTATTGAGATTTTATAGATTTTTCTATTGCCAACATATTTAAGACAGTTGCATTGTTCTTAACATTTAGAATTTACTGTTGAGAAGGAATTTTTACTTTCGCAAATTGATTTTGGATTAATTTCTAAAAATGAAACTTAGAATATTTTCACCATTTATTTATTTATTTATTTATTTATTTATTTATATTTTTTATATATATATATATATGTAATTAAGATTCATGCAAATCATTATTTTATTTGTTTTGTACTTTTCATCTCCTTTTTAATTTATACTAGGAATTGGCTAGGAACCAGGAACATGAAATGATTACTTTAAGAAAAGCGGTCAATGAAAAAGATGAAGAATCTAGAAAACGGCAGTCACTTCTGGATGCTAAACTCCAAGAGTTAGAGTTGATCAAACAAAATCTCGAAGGTAAGGTGTTCTTTATGATAACATTTAATGTGTACCGATTTACATAAATTATTTTATAATTCTTAATGCTTATTGGGTATGATTTTTCTTTTCTTTTTTTTTTAGTAGCCAATGTAAGTATTTGAATATTTGTCAAGTGATTTAAAGGGAAATAGTAATGGAGCTCTATTTGAGTATACAACTGCTTAATATTTGAAGAGTTAATTTTGTTTTAAAATATGAAAAAACAAAATTAAAAAGATGAGAAAATAAATAAGATGGTGAAAAATTTAGAAAATCATATTTTGTAAATATAACTTATTTAGAATATATAACTGGAAAGTAGTCAAGCAATATATATATATATATATATATATATATATATATATATATATATAATCCTTGGATGTATGAATGGCTTATTTGGTTTAGATACAGCTTCACTAAATGTGTCATAGTCTGCTATAATCCTAACTTCTAAATATTTTTGTTGGTGTTGGGGGAGGTGGGTTTTTTTTTTTGTTTTTTTTTTTTTAAATCATGTAAGCCTTTATTGAATGCTAGTCAGATCCAAGAATGATGCATTTTTACTTATATTCTCAATATGATCTTAAGATTTTTCTGTGGGATTTGATGTAATACAAAAATTATCCTTTGCCTAATTTTCATTTTGTCTTGACTTTCTTTTAAAATTCTTATTGCTGTAATTATATTTCATAAACCTATATTTTACAAGTTGATATCCTTTAGAGGGTTTTTTAATGGTAGAGTTACTATTAAATTCTGGGTGAATAAAAAAAGAGGTTAAAGATCTAAATATTACTTGATATTGACTAAAAATACTCAGCTTTGTTTTTCTTTTTCTCTTCAATGTAGCCTTTTGCAATTGTTGTGTATTGTCGATTGCTGACATTTATTGCAGGCTCCTATAATATGCATGGCTCTCCAGCCCAGATGAAGCGGGTGCTTTCTGCTGATTGGGCGCAAGCCCGAGAACTACAGAGTAGCAACCCAATATGTTTCTGTAAATACAACATGTTTGGTAGGTCAGCTCAAGTGGGCTCTACCCTAAGGACTTGTGTTGTCCAGGCCACCCTAATTATTACACCTTGGCCTGTACACTTTGTTCTTAATTCAACTGGTTTGCTGCTTTCAGTGCAGATGTTGAGTCCGTCTGAGGAATGTGCATTAAGAAAACCCTCATTTTACCTTACCACTGGTTTTATTTTTTTCTGTCTTCCTTGTGATGTAGTTGCTTTGTTTTGAAACCCAGTAGCCATTTCAGATTAATAGTCTTATGAATGCCCATTTTTACAACTTAAGTTTGTGACTGGTTATAGTTCTGAAGAAAAAAAATTGGGACAGATGAAATATTTTTTAATTGTAAATTTAGATGTTTTACTAACAAGATGTAGTAATAAAAGACCCGTTGACATGCTATACTTTTTATAATTACATTTCATAGTGACTTGATGTCAAATCCAGATCTTAAGTTTTTTTTATTAAAATGTTCTCTTGCTTGACAGGAATATTTTCAGAATTTAAAAACAAACCTACATAATTTCAATTAGCTTTTGAAGCATTATCTTTATTGTATTTAGAGATTGATATTGTCAAACTTTTTGTATCATCAGTGGAAATCTTATTGTCTAATGAATAGATACTTAGGATTATTATGCATACAGATTTTTAAATATTGCATTTAAAATATATTCAAGTTTTTTTTTTTTTTTTTTTTTTTTACTGAGTAGCATTTTAGCATGTTCTTATTACAACTATGCAATGTTCGAATATTTTTTAAAGACTAACATTTCAAAATTTTCTATAGATTGTTTTAAGAATTTTTCTGTTTATAATTTTGTATGTTATTACCTTCAGTAAAACAAGATTTGGTTTCAAACAAATTTTCAATATGGTATTATTACTGTTAGATTTTACAACTTGAAATAGAATAAATAGTCCTTGCTGAATTTCCAAATATAGAAGATAATTTGTGATGCTATTCTGTATAGCATCTAATTTAATACTTCATCATGCTCAAATTTTTGTCTAGCTGACGTACTCAGCTTGATTTAATAGCTTTCCAAAGGCTACCATACAATCTTATTGAGTTATCACCCCTGGTTTTAATCCATTAGGTGAAGCCTCGGAAGCTGTAATGCAACTGTGGTCTTCTCTTCAAGGTAAGTATGGATCGGAAACTTAATTCATTATCTCAAGAAAAAAAAAAATGAATTTGGCTCACTAAAATTATTAGTCAAAGGGGGACCAGTCAAAATCTTGCTATTTTACTTTTTAAGGAGTCCCAAAATTTATAAGTTTCAGTGTTAATTAGATCTATAATTCTTTTGGTCTTGAATTTCGTAAAAATTTTTAGACAGGTCATTAACTTGTAACTATTTGGATAATTGAGATCTTTGTTTTTGTTATTTACTCAATATTTTAGCAGATATATTATCCAGCTTTCCTCAGTTATAATATGCAACTTCATTGGAAAATTATGAAAAATCAAAGAAGCAGCATATATTAAAATGCTGGATAAATGTATAAGTCAGACTAGCATGTAGTTAAACTTGTCATTTTTGCTACTTAACAATAACAAGAAATGCAAACTGGAATTCTGTGAAAAGAACTGAGAATAATTTTGTTCCCCCTTAAAAAAGAAAAAAATCTCTTTCCATTTTTTGCTTTGAGATTTAGACTAAGGGCCTTTTTTAAGAGGTGCATATTAAACATGAAAGCTGTGGAGAATGTACTTGCCAAAATGGTATGTGAAAAATAAAAACACGGAGTCGAATTGACTTGAATAACTTTCATGAATCTGTTTTAGAATTGGTACATTTTGCTAAAACATTTAGAAATTTTAAAAAAAATTGTGCTTGAAATAACTTTGGTTTTTTACTATTTTATGTAACTGAAAAAGTTTAGGATTTTTGTGACAATTGTAAAGATTAATTTAGAGATACTTAGTTATGAAGACACATTTTTATTATTTCCTTATTGGAAAGAAATAGTGTTTCTAGGAAGACTATTTTTTTCTCTTAATATAAGATGATGTTGAATTGAAAAATGAAGTTAAAATGTAGGATTTTTAGGCTGTGTCTCAACTATAAATAAGTGAGCAAAGTTCATTTTGATATGAGAATATGAATGAAATTCTGGATCCATACCTCTAGTGTAGAGATATTTTTTAACTCTTATTGGTGTTGTGATTTGGTCATTTAGAATTTTGTGTATTGATGTCCCGTTTTTTTCTATTTAATGAATGTTTGAATCAATGTGGATGCTACAAATGGGATTTGGATGTTTATATTGTCTTGCTGTATATCTTTAATCAATTCTAATATTAGAATTGAATATGTCTTTATTATTGTTTTGTCTTCAATATTTAATGTCAGCTAAAAACAAAAATGCTTTTAAGAAATTATGTTAAAATCTAGTTAAACAATTTGAAGGGTTTTTAAAATAGAGAATCTTCTAAAATTTAAGTGTAATAGCTTCATAATGAATATCATAGTCTAATATTAAGTTCTGAAAATATTCTGTAATGAACACTTGCCATTCAATATTAAACATTTCAATTCTATGTAAATACTTTTGTTGCACATAGACCCTTTGTTGTTAAAGTTCTGTTTCAACTTTGCATGTTCTCTTTATATATATATATATGCATGGTTTCTTTATATTATAAATCTTTCTATTTTTCTTTTTAAATCTTTTCATATTATGAATTAGTCTTTTTCTTGCCATTTTTTGCAATTATCATTTGCTTTAATTAAAATTTTTTCAATATTCAACAATGCTGATAATTTTTATGCTATTATTTATTATGAACTAAAAAGTGGATAATACAAAATGATTTATTTGAAATGTTATTGTTCCATTTTGATGTTAGAAACTGTTTAAAATTTTCTATTATGATGAGACAATTGGGTCCTAAGTTTTCAAAATTTTTCTTCTCAGAGCTGCTATCAGTATTTAAATAAAAAGGATGAAATTAATTTGTTGAATAAATCAGTTTTTTATTTTTAAGATGTAAGGAAATGTTTAGAATTTGCTTTTTATATTGATGCTATGTAACAAAATGTTTATTTCTGGGTGAAATGTGTTATTTCCCAATTGTTTATACCTAAAGTAAATGATATAGACTTATTTTTCTCTTTAGACATCTTTTGTGACCAAGAAATGTATAATAAAAAGATGAGGCTGTATTTTGTGGCAAACATGTGAAAGTGATTTATATTAGTTGCAAATCTTGGAAAATTACTTCTCAACATTTTAATTTCTTTTTGTGTAAATTAAGTTTAAAATGAATGTAAATTTTGATTTGTATGTTTTATTCTGATCATGTAAATAAAAACGTTAAAATTTACTACTTGGACGCTAACTAAACGGCTGGAGAAGAAGCTAGACGGCAATTACACAAGAATGCTGCGAGCAATATTGAACAAGTCCTGGCGGCAACACCCTACAAGGCACTAACTATACGGCCACCTGCCTCCCATCACGAAAACTATCCACGTTAGACAAACTAGACATGCAGGACACTGCTGGAGAAGCTGGGATGAGCTCATAAGTGATGTACTCCAATGGACCCTTACATATGGCTGGGCAAAAGCAGGATGACCAGCTTGAACATACATTCAGCAGTTATGTGAGGATACGAGATGTAGCCCTGAAGACCTACCAAAGGCGATGAACGATAGGGAGAAGTGGCGAGAGAGGGTCAGGGATATCCGTGCTAGTGACACGACATGATGATGATATAAAAAAAAAAAAATAGGTTAATTCTTAAATTCCATCATCCCTGGCAGAAAAGCAAACTTTGAAGGGAATAATAGCAATTTTTCGATATTTTTACAACATGAGCAATTAAGAAATAACACATACAATCCAGGAACAAAATTTGTGTTACATAGGGTAATTGGCTTAGGTCTTTATGCTTTTTGCATTCCCATCAATGAATTTTTTTTTTTTTAATTGCCTTATATTCTGATCACTCATTAAGACTTAGAATTTGTAATACAAAAATATTGAAGAGTTTTATTTCCTTTAGAGTTGAAAAGTCTTGAATCGGAGATAAAACAAAAAACAGCATTCAAAATGAAATATTTTTTATCTATATTTTGACAGCTGTTTACCCCTCACCCCCACAAAAAAACAAAAAAAAATGTATTTGTTACCTTTAAGATGAAGAGTCCAGAAAAAAATCACACTATTAATTATATATTTAAAAAAATATTACAATTGATATTGAAGAGCAATAAGGTTATAAAAGTATGAAAAGCATTCTTGCGTTGACTTCTGGTAACTATTTCCCTCTTCATTCTTTCATATTTCAATGGGAATAGTTCTTGACGTGTACTACTTTGGTTTCATAGCTTTTTGCAACATTTTAACAGATTCTTTGTTGGATGTAATCAGAATATGAGGTAAGATAAAAATGGTATACGAGAGGTAATTTTGTTGGAATACAAAATTTGTTTCAGCCACTGAAAGCAATGAATGATCCCAATCAGTTTTGTTAAAAACTCAAAATTTCATCAATTATTTCTGCATGATCTGTTAAGAGATCATTGATCTTTCTGCAAAAAAATTTTTGCTGTAAAAAACACTTTCTTATTTGTGGAATTTATAAAAGAATAGAGTAATAAGACAAAATAGATTTTTGAAGCTGATATAAAATTTCTTTTGAATTCTCTTTGTCATATTTTTTTCCAGTAACCTCCTCAGTTTTACTTTTTTTTTTTCACTTATATATAATTATTTTGTTGTATACTTAATTGGATTATCTGCTGTAAAAAAAGAAAAAAAAATGAATTGAAAAAATAAAATGATGCGTAGGCAATTTAGCAATTTCTTAGAAATCAAACTAAAGTTTATAAAACTTATTGGCATGATTTTAAAATATTCTGAAAGCCATTTTGTGTCTAAACATTTTGAAAATGTAAAAATGTTAGATGCATTCAATGTTAATTATATCTCATCATGTAATATAGAATAATTCACATAAATTTTGCTAAAGTTTTATTTTTTAAGTCTATGTATACCTTCAATATTTCTTGGATTTAGTTATGGGATACAGAATGAATTAATATCTATCTTCTGTTTTTTTCCCCCCGCAAAAATTTTATATTGCAAATTATCTAAAACACTATTATCCACACTATTATCCATACTTAATGAAATTCAAGCTTCAGGTGATACAGTTCTAACTTGACCCAATAATTGGGTCTCTAGATTTTCTAGTAATTTGAAGTTTCTGATTTGGCCCCTGTATCTAAATTCCAAAAGTGCCACTTGAGAAATGATTGTTGAAATATGAATGGAACAAGTCTATTCAAATCCTATTTTTTTAAATTTTTTATTTTTTTTATCCACCATTTTCACTTGTGTCTTTTGTTTCTTCAGAGACTCCAGATCTACTGCCGACTCAATCCCAGCTTGAGAAATTGGGTCCACCACCACCAGCACCACCGCCGCCGCCACCACCTCCACCACCACCTCCCCCTCCACCACCACCAATCTCAAGCATACCTCCCCCACCCCGTATGATGGGAGCTCCCCCACCACCCCCACCACCCCCATCGGCTGGAAATGAACAGAACACAGCAGGTGAATAAAGTTTTTCATTGGTTTGCTTCAACATTGGCCCTCAGTAGGTTGTTATCTCTTATAGGACATTTGTAACCCTACTTATCTTTGTCTTTAGTCTCCGTTCTGAATTTTTGGGAACCAGTGTTAAGCTATATATTTGTTGAGTCTCCTGCTCAAAATGCAAGGTTTATATTTTGAGCAGTTTCTGCTGCTTTATGCTCCATTTTGAACTTGTGCAATAAAATTGCTTGAATTAGTTTTTTTCCATGTTTAATTTGATAGCCTAGAATAAATAAAAACAAACAGTGATAAAACCGTTAGCATATAAATCAATAGAATGAATTTTGCTCTTTGCAATGACATGAACAAAGTTTTTAAAAAATTAGTTATTCTAAAATGTGCATTAAAGTTTAAAATAAAAAAAAATTATTTTTGTGCTGTCCTAATTGAATTTTTAGTTCCTCATTCTCTCTTTTATTTATGAAATTAAAACAATTATTTTGCCTAAAATTAAGATAATCTTGGTTTGTTCACATGTTAACAATATAAAAATGATTTATAAAATGTGCATTGAATAACTATTGGTTTAAAGTGGTGTATTTTGTGTTTGATATATCAGTAATATGTTAAGTTATTTTATAGATATCACATTTCAACTGCTTTTTCAAAAAATTTTTCTTTGAGACCTTTTTCTTTTCTCTCTTACTCTCATGCCTGGTAATTGTATTTTGATAGTAATTTTTCAAATTCACAAAATTGAAACTAATTGTAGGGCACTTCTAGAATGTATTATTCAGATTGGTTATAAGAAATATAATCTTGCTTATAAAACTAATCACTTTCTAAACACTATTTTGCTCAATAATATTGAATACTGTAAAACATCACTTTTTAATCATGTTTTGTGGTTATTTCAGCCATGACCATTAAGAAAAAGATCCAGTCGAAATACAGACTCCCCCTGTTAAATTGGACACCTCTCAAACCCCAGCAAGTGAAAGGGACCATCTTCTCAGATCTAGATGATGAAAGGTTGATGGCTGTAAGTATACACTTGATTTTTTTTTTTTAAATTGCATAATCTGTTATTCAGTATTAATGTTGAAGCTTTAAAAAAATTTCTTTGTTGGTGGGGTGATTTCAACAATCAAGTTCAACATTTACTTAGCAGATTAATCTTTCTTCTCCTTCTCCCCTTCTCCTTTCTGTCTTGCCTGGTCCTCTGTCTGTCCATCTCTAAAGCATCAAGCCAACAGAAAAAAACTCATCATTCCCCCCTCATAAACCCACTATTTATGCTTGTGTTGAGGGGAGTCGAAATTTACGTACATGACTTAATTCTTGAAGACATGAGACATGTTTTCACATAAATTCAGGTCTCAAAAGTGGGCTGATTTTTCTTTATTGGATATCTGCAGGCAAGACCTATACGGGATCGTTTGGGATCACAGGGTAACTCATTTTGCTTTTTGCTAAACCCCCTATCTCATGATCACAAAGACTACAGCCAGGAGCAGTCCTCTTGTGTTGGGTACTTCTCCAAAGAACAATGTAAAACTTATCTTCAGATGAACTATCTGCTGGATCATCCGGTTGTTGTGCATTCTGGCCACCAGTGTTCAGGAAGTTGTTCTGCAAGGTCATTCTGTCTTCAGACAATCCATCATCAGGGGAGTCATCAGGCCCCTCAGTGCGCTTGATCCCAAATTAACCAATCGCTCACTCTCTTCCAAATCACTGTCACATCCAAATGGAGGTTTTGATCCCATAAATAGTCGTAGGTCCTTCATATTGCGTGGGATTCCATCAATTTGTACTGACTGTGGACTGTTAACCTGGGTTATGTGGCTCATCCTAAACTTGGTTGTACACCTCCTGTGTGGACTTTTAACCCAGAGAATGTGTCCCACTCCATGTATTATATGGTTCAATGGACGGGGGGCAGCATTGATGCCGTACTTGGATACGGTACCTATGAAGTGCATCAGCTGGAGCTGTGGCAGGTGAGAGGTTGTCTTAAGGTGTGACATTATACCAATAGACTACCTCTGGTATAGAGCATTGTTTTCTGGCCACAATGGTTTTGATGCTTCAGTGACTCCTTTCTGTTATGCCATTTCTGGCAGGTGCATAGGCGCATTGAAATCACAAGTGTACTCCCCAGTTAAATAAAAACTTCTTAAACTGTTTACAGGTGAAAGCCATATCATCTGTCAATAATTCTATCGGCAGACCTTGCTTATAAAAAAAAAATTGACTCTAACTGGCAAACTACACCGACAGTTTTGTCAACGCAGCAGTTGCCATGATGTGAACTGGGAAGGACCACAATCGATGAGTTAGAAAATGTCTACTGGCTTAGTGGGTAATGTCCATTGCTAGCCTGCTCCGGTTTTTTCTCACCTTCAGCTTCCCTTTCTGCCAATGCATTGGTGCTGGGTCAATGGATTAGCATACCTCACATCCCCTCACGACTTCTGTTGATGCTGAAAGGTCCACTGATCTGACAAAATACAGTCCTTTTTACACCTGGGTGCCAAGTTTGTCTCTGAATATCAGCAATTTGCTTTGTGTCCAACTTGGTCTTATTAGAAGCACATACCGACTGCATGGGCTCTGTTTCTTTGTGTAGTTAGAATCATCTCTGTGGCATTCTTGTAAGGCAGTCTGCTTGATTTAGATTGGACCTAACCAGTGTCATGTCTATTGTCAATCCTTATTCATCTACCAGTGCCTAAAGTGTCTCCAATTATTGCCTCACCAATATTTCACCAGACACCTTCGTGTTTGTGTGCCTTGCCATTTAGGGTCTTTAAAATCCAGTGGTGAACACATTTTTAATTGCTCCGTCTTGGGACATGAATCTGCAGATACGCTTTTCTAAAATCCAGCTGAGACAGGTTGGTTCCTTGTCATCTTTCTTGCAACTTTGGTGCACACACCGCCGAAGTAGTGGTATATGCGTCTGCAAAATGATTTAATTCTGTAATCAAGTATAGACGGACTTTCTGTTTGTTCTTTTGTATAACTGCTATTAATGGAATCAAATGCTTAGGTGGGCCAAGTTCATCTTCGGGATATGGCAGCAGCCTTCTATTATCCAACCATAACTGGAGCTCCCTCTCGTATTTGTCATGGACATGGTTGTACACTGCATATTCTATCTCTCTATTTCTTAGCTCCACAGGAGTTTGGCTGTTTGCCCATTTCTAGGAGGCAGTCCACACTCTTATGAAGATCAAATTTCTTATTGAAATCGGGCTTGTTGATGGAAATGGTAGCATATCAGGGCACGTATCCCTCAAGAAAGTGTACTTAGCCTAACCTAGTTATGTGCACCCTGCCAAGGTCTAATCCAAGTAGTTGTCCCTCTACAATCAGGTTCAGCAATACCGATGTTCAGCCTAATTCTGCTATATCTGCAACATTTCAGGGTCTTTCCATCAGCCATTAACATGTTTGCTTCCCTCTGTCACCAAAAGCAGCATACATGTTTGCTCACCAATGTCCACGAACAGCCAGTCTACTAAGGCCGTGCATTCATATCTATCTACAGACGTCTCGATGGCAGGCAGTGCCGTGTCTTGCTTGGGGAGGAGGCTGGTGTTGATGCTTACTACCCTGAGTCATTTCCCTGGCACTCTGATGAGATGTCCAATCTTGTTACACCAAAAACACTATTTCGCAGTGGAACCTTCATGTTTGGTTAACTGTCATCTCTGTGTAACCCTGCCTGCAATCTTTGGTCAGGTGGTTGGGGCTGGAGCACTTGAAGAAAATGATTCTTCTGTCAACATCATGAGTTTGTTGTCATCAATCATAACTGCCCAAGTCTGAGTTGGAATCTGATCCAAAGTCAGTGTCTATTCTGGCCAATCCCCTGAGTCGCTATCTGATTTGTTGTGGCAGTCCGAAACAAATGTGCAAGCAATCCACTGATTGGGTAGCAGCTCTCCAACCAGAAGAGCTAAAAATTCATCCACTATTTCTTCTGGGTGAAGTCATCGTGTTGTAAATTGCTCAAAAGTATTGAACAGATCCGCTGTATATCCCGAGATAAGGGCCTGTTTGATCTGCTCTGCGTCAGACCTCTTTTTTAGTCAGTTGCCGCTACACAGTGAGAGCCCCAGCTCATAGTTGCAGTGGTAGTACTCTTTCAACTCTTCTTTGTCCTTTTCAACTCTCTCCTTTTCAACTCTCCTTTCTCCTTTTCAACTCTTTCCGTCCATCTTTAAAGCATCAAGCCTACAGAGAAAAAGCTCATTCCCTCTTGTAAACCTATTTATGCACATTTCGAGGGGAGTCAAAATTTATATAAGTGACTTGACTCTTGTTGACATGAGACATGCTTTCAACTAAATTCAGGTCACGAAAGTGGGCAGATTTTTCTTTATCGGACATTTGTAAGCAAGACCCATACGGGATCGCTTCACTTTTTGCTATGAATGTATACATGTCTTTTCGTGTTACAGTATCATGTGGATATCAACATTTTAGTATCAATGTGTGTTTTTTAAAATCTTAATTGTAAAATTTAGTTAGTTAATTTGATTTCTACTAGTTTAAATTCTTTCATGGTAATTAAAAATTTGGATTATAAAAAAATTCAATAAAGCATCTTTTCACTTAAGCTTAATTTAGTTTAATGGAACATCATCTAATTTGCTCTTTAAGCTTAAAGATGAAATTGTTTTTTTTTTTTTTTATTTTTATTTTTTTTTTTTTTTAAACAATTTTTATGTGTTAATTTAAAAAAATACATTCTGTAAAATTTATTAGCCATAAACAAATGCTGATTAATTAAAAAGAACAACCAATTTAAAATCCAATTTACTTTCGTTCATTGAGATACTTTGTCTTAATAGGTGATAGATTTCCAAGAATTTGAAGAACTCTTTCGCCTGGGGCCTGCCGGCCCATTTAGCCGGGATCCTGCTGAGGGGACTCCTAAATTGCTCAAGAAGCTGAAAAAACCAGAAAATATTAGTCTCCTTGAACCTAATAGACTACGGAATGTTGGTAAGTTATTTTATGTATGCTTTAAAATATCGAGTTTTCTTTAGACAACAGTTTTTTTCTTTTTAACTCTTTCTTGTCAACTTAATATTTTTTAAGTAATAAAAGTATGAGTTCAAGAGACCTTCAATGACCACTACTCTCTATATCTATTGTTTTTTTTTTGTTTATTTTTTAACCAAATTAAAACTTTTTTTTTTTTTTCTTGAAGTGAGACAAATGTTCTTACAGTATTATATAATGAACAGTTTGGGTTATTTATAGAAATTAACTGAAACATTTTTATAAACTTTTTTAGACTTGTGGAATCTTATAGTCCTCAATAGTTAAGAAAAGCTGCTCTTATTAAACAGCAGCCTAAAGGATTTTATTTTAAATTTTTATGTGAGAAATTCATATTTTCTTTTCCAGCAATAACAAGAAGGAAGATTGAAATGTCAAATGACGAAATAGTTAAAGCTATTGTCATGTATGTATTAAATTCTTTTTGATATATATCTCTCTTTAAATCTGTTCAGTGTCTTAGAAAAACTTTATATGAAATGTGTTTTTCTAGTCATTTTGGGGCGAATCTTGTTTAAAACTGTATTGGATATAGTTTTTTAAAATTTGTAGTTGCCTGAAAATCTGTAAATTCTGAATAATATTAAAGCTTTATTCTAGCTGTCCTTATTAAAATCTTCACTAACAAGAAAATCTTTGAATACCAGATAAGATCTTTGTTTTGTATTTATAGGTTGGATCTACAAAGACTGAGCTTGGATATGGTTGACATCCTCTTAACAATCTTGCCAAATGACCAAGAAGTAAGTTATTTTGCTATCATCTTTTTCTTGAATTTTTAAATGCGATTGATAAAGACCCATCAAAATTTAGGTATCAAGATGCTTTTCATCTCATGAAAAATTGGTTAATCTTTTAAATTTCTTTTTGGAATGCAAGTACTTGACATTCCATTAGCCAGGTATATTTCTCCATATACAGATAAGTCATTATTGCTGATATACAATGGTAGCATGTCTAATCAAATTGTAATCCATGATATTGTCATTCAAATTGCCTGCAGTACAAGGGTGATTCAAGGGTTTGTATTCATTAATTGTTAGATGATTGCTGTGGCTATTTTTATACCAAAGTGGCTTAAAGCAATTAGGATCATGGTTGCTCTCAGTGACCATTTGTATCAGTTGGCATTGATGGTATGAATAGACTTGGGAATAAAACTGTTGAATCAATTGCTGCATGTTTCATTAGGTTGACCAATTGTAAATATTTTATTGTAAGCATCTGAAGGACAAATGCTAAAGTCCTAATCAAATCTATTCACTGGTTTGGACTGGATATTAACATCTTGTAATAACTTGAAGACCTAAATTGATTCAATCATACTCTGTAGTTTTAAAACATCCATGCTCTTAATTTGTGCCAGAGCTTAGAACAACATTTGAAGCTTATTTATGATCCACATTCCATACGAAACCTATGACTTTTAAGTTAATTTAAGTTTACCAATGTACTTATCAGAACACAATCTCATAATTTAACTTGCATATATAGAATAATTTTTTTTTACTCTTTTAATTATTTGTTGGTATTGCAGTTAGTTTATGCTAAAAGAATTAGTGATAAAATTCTGAGGTGATTTTTATCTTGGTGTTGAATTTGAAAATAATATTTTCTCCATCTTTTTTTATGCTTTCCAGTTATAGGTTTCCATATAATTCTAACATTATACATGTGGATAATTTATTTTGATGACATTGTTTGAAATTAATTTTCATTAACTTTTTTAAGTATGGGTTTTAATATTATTTCCAACCTGATTATAGTTTAGAAAGAATATCGAAATAGAAAAAAAATCTCTTCCTTGATGTATGAACATTGTCAAACCCAGTCTGGTGAATCCAGATATAGTGCTTTTGTTACCACTTAGGGTTGGATTGATAAAACAGATTATTAAAACCCTATTAAAAGATGGAATCTGTTTTATGTATTTGTGCCAAATGTTTCCTAGTTGGTCTTGAAGCTAAATTGAAAGAAATATTCACTGGACCTGATAAGCGCATTCTCCTTTTCCCGCAGAAATTCCACATAAGACTGGTTTTCCTTCTTTCTCTGCATTCTGAACCTCTGTCTATAAGCTTCTGGAACCAACTCGAAGCTTTTGAGAATCGCTGCTTTCAACAATTCATAGTCGGCGCAATTTTCTGTCGGCAGAGTTGCATATGCCCTCTGGGCTTTTCCTATCAGTACAATCTGGAGTTACATTGACCAACATTCTCTTGGCCATCCGAGGTTGAGTGCTGTTCACTCAAAATGCGCGAAGTATTCGTCAACGTTGACTTCTTCAAATTTTGGGACTAGCCTCGCTTGCTTCATTACTTCGAAACTGTCATGGCTTCCTCCTCGTCCTCTTCTCGCCAAGTCGACCTTTCGCAATCTTGTTTCTTGCTCAATTCTAGCTTTCTCCAGCTCCATCCTGTTTCATCATTTCATTCGAGCTTGTATTCTAGCTTTCTCTAGTTCAATTTGCTCTGGTCTCATTTTTGCTATTTCCCTCGGTAGCTCTTCTAATGCTGTTTCTTCGAACACATTCTCGTCCAATATGTGTTCAGTTATTTTCCTAACGAGTTCATCTTTCCTCATAGACTTTTGCACATTTAACTCGAGCTTCTCGCCAATTTTCACTATCTCGCTTTTTCTTAGTCTCTCCAACTTTTCCATGGAGGGTTCCTCTAAGAAGTTTTCTCTTATGTCCATTCTTTTTTTAATTTTCCCAAACAATTATATCAACGGGTAATTTGGACTGTTTCAACAATATTCCTTTCGGTCTCCCAGGGCAGATTTAGACAGCAGGAATTGTCACACGACTACAGGATATAAATATTAATAATAATGATAATTCTGGTCGCGAGCCCCCATTCAAAGCGTATGTAACAGTGCATAAATATTTATCCCAGGACGGGAGTTTATTTTATGCACATGTGACATCGGGGCAGTCTGGCACTTGACCCCTTGCAAAATAAGTCCGAGTTAAGTTTCCTTTTTTGGGCATATGGGAACTGGCAGATAATGTGGGGGTTAATTTGGGGCTAGACTGACCGCCGCTGGCAAGGAGGTTTCTAAATTTCACGTTACACACACCCACCAAGCTACTTCGTTTTCCTAACCCCTCGGATAACGGAAAACATGGACTTCTAGGTTAAGATAAAAAAATATTATTCACTGTAGTCAGCAATTCCAATTTCCTGTGTAATGTTTTTAAAGGTGAATAAGACATGTAGCGAGAATAAATTGAAGCGAATGAAGCTGAAAAAGATGTATGTGCAAAAGAAGGCAACTCGATAGGTAAACAACACAACGAATAAATTTCGACAGGAGGGGACATTTAAAATATAACAAAATTTTAATGTGAGGATCAAACAAATACTTATGAGATTTAAGCAACAGTTCCTTTCTTTTCTTTTAAGGTACCTGCGATATCAAACCAGCAGACAGCCTTAAACACAAATGTCTCTCTCTCTTTTTTCTTTTCTCTTTTTTTTTTCTTTTCTCTCTTTTTTCTTTTCTCTCTTTTTTCTTTTCTCTCTTTTTTCTTTTCTCTCTTTTTTCTTTTCTCTTTTTTCTTTTCTCTCTTTTTTCTTTTCTCTTTTTTCTTTTCTCTTTTTTTTCTTTTCTCTTTTTTTTCTTTTCTCTTTTTTTTCTCTTTTTTCTTTTTTCTCTTTTTTCTTTCTTTCTTTACTTTTAAAACTTGAAAAGATAGTTAAGTCCACTCATTCGTTTACAGTTTATGAAACAAATTTCTTCAGTCTATTTCTTTCCTTTTCTGAATACATATAAGTTCCAATATTTTGGAAGGTTAGGAGAAAAAACAGTTTAAGATGTACTTATCTTTTTTTTGAGGAGTTCATTTCCTAGATTCCTTTCTTTTAAGGGTGAGCAGTGTTCTGTAGAATTTGCCGGGAAGGCACCTGTTATCTTCTGTCCAAGATTCTTTCTGCTCTTCCCCGGAGTTTCTGCGACAATTTCAACACATCTTGTCATGCCGACTGCTGTCCCAGAACTCTATTCTTTTCACCGGTGAGGTACCCAGGAGTTGTTTTTTTTTTTTTTTTTTTTTTTTTTTTGGCATCAGGTCAGCACGTCCTCTCACAGTGACCTCCATCCTAAAAACTAAATTCTTTATCCCTCTTTCCTCTGACGAAAAGGGTACTACTTCTGGCGCTAAGGCTTCGGCCAATCATTTGGTTCCTTCCTCCTCCTCATTCGGACATGCTACTCAGTGACCTACATTCCTTCTCCGTCCACCCGGTTATGGAGTGCAGGTAGTTTGACCTTTATTTCCAACTGCTTCAGTCTGTCATTGGACAGTTAGTTCAAACACAGAAGAGGAAGGGAGATTAAATCTTACTTCTCCCCTCTCAGTGGCATATCCCATGACAGTATGAACAGGAAAAGAATGCACCAAGGATGTTGGAATATCAGTATGATGAAGGACTATTGCTGGATGATTCATAGTCATCTACTAGGATAAATGTACAAACAGCTGACCACCAAACAATGTTTTGCGTGTAAAAAAAAAAAAATTAGTTATAAAAGACTAGAGTTGTTTTCATTAATTTAGAGATAAGTAGGTTATGTAAATAACTGAATGTATAGAATTGTTTGCATGTTTTTGATATTACATTGACAGTATATTTTTACATAAAAGTATTTTAGAAGAATAATATCTTGATATATTTTCATTAAATCTTTTTGATCTGGCATGATGGAAACATTCTAAGTATATTTTTTGTTTATAAGTGGCAAGATAAATCATTACTCAGAATCAAAACAATTTTTGATGACCTTAAATTATAAGGACCTGGTTTATGTTTGCATATATTATATCCTTTACAATTTGATAGATGTTTTTATTATGAAACAATTATATCCTTGAATGCTTATTGATAGTTTAAATGCATTTAATAACCTACAAATTAATTTTTATTCTTTTTAAAAATTTTTGGGTCATTTAATTTTTTTTTTTTTTTTTTTTAAATTTTTCAAATGTAAGTTTTTTTTCATTTGGGTTTTTGTCATTTGAGAGTGATGATTGTTAAAGTAAGAGATAAGTAAAGTTGGCGACCTTAGTCGAGGGTGACCCGAAAGCTCCCTCTTCAATAGCTACTATACTGAGGTGTAGGGGAGGGCGTTCCCTGGATTACTCCACTTTACCCTTAATCCTTATCTTATAATGCTAAGTGTTAAGCAAGGCGGCATCAAGTCCTCTTTTCTTTTTTTTTTTTTTTTTTTTTTTTTTTTGAGTCTTTGGTATGACTCTACTTAAGATTGAACCCTGGTCTCCTGAACCATTGGCAAACACTCTACTCATTTGGTATATTTCATAATTTTCTTTGATTTTAATGATAATTAATCTATACCAGAGATGCTCTACAAATGTAATCTTAATCATTTTTATTGCATGTTTGGTTTTATTATAGTTTTTTGACTTGAAAATATTTTTTCAGTTCAAAGCTTATAAAGAGTACGAAAGAACGAAGTCCTCAGCTGGTGTTTTGACAGATGAAGACAAATTTATGTTGCAAGTAAGTTCTCTCTCTCTCTCTCAGCTAAATTATTTCATATACAGATATGAATAAATTAATAAAACTTTCAATTTTGGTGGATTGAGGTGGGTACCCCCACCAACATGACCAAATCTATTAAAATTGTGGGCATTAAGTGGATTTGATTGTATTAAAAAAAAAATCTTGTCTGAGTGCAAAGACAAGTTTGCTAGAAAATACTTAAACATATTGAAAATACTACCAAGCAATTAAAATGGACAATTTTTATTTTTTTTGATAAATATGAATGAATTCTTCAAAACCTGATACAGTAAAATCTGCTGCCAAAATATTACAAAAATAATTAACTTTCAAGATGCTGAATTGTGGCCTTAAAGTAAGCAAGTTTCAAACTCTAGGTATGCTATTACATTCATTTTCAGAATAATAAACTTGAGAAAGTAATGAACCCTCTTATCCCCTCTGCCCTGTTGGTTGGGGCTGTAGAATATGCTGACTGCACCTCTACAGAGGGGTAAGCCCCCCCACCACCAATGGGGCCACCTGTTGGCTATGGGTGGTGACTAGGATGGAATCCTGGTAGTTGAGCAGTCATTGATTTGGTGACAGTGGTCAATGACTTGCAACACACCACTTTGGCCCTTTCTTCGTCTGATGGGTGGTCGGATAGATCTGATCCAATCATTCGGCTGGTCCCATCATGCCCTGAGACATATAAGTTTATTTTTTCATGAACATATTATCCAATCTGCTTTTGCAGAACAATTCTCAACCTTTTATCTTATACATGCTAGAAGGCGAGGACTGAAGGTCAATTGTGCTTAGAGAAAAAGTCTTTTGACAACTGTTAGATTGTAGAGTGATAAAAACCAGCATCTGGTATAGGCTCGGAATCTTGCTCTTAACATTGAGTATACTGGTATTGTATCCCTGTCTCAACCAAAGCCAATGGGTTTCCCCCTTGGTTTATTCCCAACATAAGTTAGACTCTGTGGTGGGTGGTGAAGCATAGGATCAATGAAAAATAATGCTCTAGTGTCCTCCTATATATATAAAAAAAACCAAAAAAAAAAACCTTAGTGATAAAGGCTCAGAAAGTGCATATTGAAGACATTAGTAGGTTTCCAAGATTCATTGTCTTGGAAGCTCAGGATGATTACCCACTAGCAAATTTGTCTCCATTTGTTATTGAAAAAAAAATATAAGCAAATTCAAAGCCTAAAATGGTTAAAAAAAAAAACCTGAAAAATGGAAGCCTCCTTGTGGAGTTGGAAAGAAACAAACATGCAAATTTTCTGTTGAAAATGAAAATTTTTCATACAAAAAAAATAATTGCATACCCTCACCAAAACCTTAATACATCTAAGGGGGTGTTGAGAAATCAAGAGCTCTCTTTGTGTCCTCTAGAGGAGATAAAGAATTGAAACCACAGAGTAACTGAAGTGAAAAGAGCCTCAATAGAGAGGTATGATAAAATTATTGAAACAAACACCTACATTATGACTTTTGATTTTTCAACAATCCCAACAAAAATAAAAATTGGCTACTCAATGGAAAGAGTAGATCAATCTATTCCCAATCTCCTCCGGTGCTATGAATGCCAGAAATACAGAATCACAACAATAAATGTCACAAAGGAGTGTTTGTGGAAAATGGAGAGAAAAAGACCCTGACCACTCTTCAAGAAATGCAAGAAAACTCATAAATGTGTAAACTGGTGAAGACCACCCAGTGTATGTAAAAACTTGTGAAAAGAAAATCCTGTCCATAAAATACACCAGAAACATGTCTTTTCTAGAAGCATGGAAGATAGTTGATGCTATAGAGATAAAACATTCTCAAGCAGTAGCTTTAGTAACCAGTACAGAACTGACAAGCACCAAAAACTGCTACAGCTTGGATCTGGTGACTGACTAAACTTACTCAAAAATATAAGAGCTGAACTCAAGGAATTGTCTGTGAAAACAAAAGATGAAGGCGGAAAGGGCATCAATATACTGACCATTCAAATGGTTATCTTCACCTAAGATACACCACAAGACAAAAACACAATACTAAATAACGTAGTTACTTACTGACTGCACTTAAAACACCCAAGGAAAATAGTCCTGACTCGAATCCAGTGAAAGAAAGACCCAAGAAAAAAAATCTCCAGTTAAACAAACTGAACGACAAAAAACAAATAAAATTAAACTTGACATGGAACGGATTTGAGGGACTTAGCAGACGAAAAAATCTGAAACCAACAAACCAATCAAACAAAAACCACTTAAAAACAAAACATAAACTCAAACTGATCAATCATGAGTCAAAGAATAATCCAATAGAATTGTCGTAAATTAAAAACAAATATCAGTGAATTGCTTCTATTACTAACAAGAATGTCCTGCAGTTATCTGCCACCAGGAAACCTTCCTCAAACAAGATGACAACATCAATATCAAGAATTATCTGCTGTTTAATTACATCTATGACTCCAGATGCACACCTTCTGGAGGAACATCGGTTCTGATCAGAAATGATATACCACACTAAAGTAAATATAAAAACAAATATCCAAGCAGTTGCCATCAAGGCCACACTGCATAAGGCAGTGAATATATGTTCAGTTAGGTGACTTTAATAGTCGCAATATCCTACAGGGGTGCAAAGATACCAACAAAAAGGGTAAAATTCTAGGAAAGATCATCAATGAAAACGATATTTACCTACTTAAGAATAGTGCGCTTACATATGTCAACCTATCTAGCGGAACTCACTCGGCCATTGATTTAACTATACGCGATCCCCACAGTCTATATGGTCTTTACTTGGAAGATATGATGACATTTGTAGTTGTGATTACTCCCAATCCTTATCAAAAGCACAGAACCCATCTGCAATAAAAAACACCTTGCTGGAAGTTAGACAAAGCAAACTGGGAAATATTTAAGGAAAAATGTAAAAATAAGCTGACATATGTAGAGACAAACCATGACATAGTAGAGCACTTCACAGAAACGCTAACTGAAATAGCAAAAGACTGTGTACCTAGAAACTCAACAGCAAACAAACATAACAGACCCTGGTTGTGGACAATGAATGCCAAAAATCTATCAGATTGCCAAGAGCCGCTCTAAAGAAGTTTCAAAAAGAAACAACCACCTCCAATCTGATCGAGTATAAGCTAAATAGAGCTAAGACATGCAGGGCGATAAAGGCAGCAAAAAAAAGAATGCTGGCAAAGACTTGTTTGTAAACTGAATTCCTCCTCTAAACTAAAAGCAGTTTGGGAAATGATCTAGAAAATTGCAGGTAAATATCAGGCAACACCAATAAAACACCTCTCCAAAAACAACTGCACAATAACTGACAAAAAGAATATAGCAGATTTTCTTGCTGTAGGATCAGATGAGGTCCATTATGAATTCTTGAGATAATTACCTAAAGAATCATTAAAACTGCTCTTAAAAATGTGTAACAAACTATGGACAGAAGGTAAGTTTCTGGATATATGGAGACAAACTACAGAAATACCAATTCCAAAACCAGGAAAAGACAATGCAGATCCGCAAAATTATTGACCAATTTCATTGACCAGTTGTTTGTGCAAAATAATGGAGAAGATGATAAATGATAGATTGGTTTGGTATCTGGAATCCAATGGCTTTATTTCCAATCTACAATGTGGATTCCGTAATAAAAGGAGTACAACAGACCACTTGGTTTGCCTGGAAACAACTATATGAGAGGCATTTATTAGGAACAAACATCTCTCAGCTATTTTTTTAATCTGGAGAAGGCCTACGATACGATGTGATTTCTGTCTAAAAGACAGACTTCCACACTTTACCAACAGATTCCTATTTGGCATGAAATTTAAAATCTGCATTGGATCTACTCTCTGATATGAAAAACCAGGAAGAGGGAGTCCCTCAGAGTAGCGTATTGTCCATGACTGTTTAGCATAAAAATAAACCAAATGCTTATCTCTTGAAGTGGACGGATCTTAATACGTAGATGACCTAATGTTACAGGTCAAAATATATACACGCCATTGAGTGCAAAGTCCAACTATGCTTGGACAAAATTAACAAATGGGCTACAGAAAATGGGTTTAGATTCTCTAAAACTAAATGTGTCTATTTCTGTCATACAAGAAACCTACACAATGACCCTAGCCTGAAACTTATAAGGATAGAAATCCTAGCTGTAGATGACTACAGATTTCTAGGGTTAATATTTGATAAAAAAACTAAACTTTATTCCCCACTTGAAAAATTTGAAGGCTAAATGCAGAACAACATTACATCTTTTACATGTGATAGCACACACGGAGTGGGGAGCAGATTGAAACACTCTACTGAAATTGTATAGGTCACTGATTAGATCAAAACTAGATTATAATTTTATCTATCATGAAGGCCTTCAAAACACCTCTAGTTCAGAGTTTGTATACAGGGATTAACAAAGCACCAGCAAAAATCAGAAGCAATAAATTTCCAGTATTATGTCAAATTAAAATCATGCCCATCTAATCCTGCATATGATGGTGCTTTCCATCCAAAATATAGGGAACTATTTAAAAGGAGTGAAAAGGCTATAAAATCTTTTTGCCTTCAGATGGAAACAAAAAAATGAAGCAAGAATAGATTTAACAAAAATACATAATACAATCATGCCAAAAATCCCACCTTGACCATAAGGATTCCCAAAGTAATTCTAACTCTGTGCAAACTCTATAAAACTAAAATTCATCCTCTAATTTTCCAAGAAGAACTAGAGAAAGTTAAAGATAAATATCCTAGACACTTGCACATCTTTACAGATGGATCCAAGCAGGAGAAAACAACTGGATATGCTGCAATATACAAAAAGAAAAACGATTAAAAAAACACTTCCCCACACAATACCTCTATTCAGTGCAGAAGCATGTGCAATAGATATGGCGCTTGGTCTAATTAAAAAATCAAAACATCCAAGTTTCATTATTTTTCTGACTCAGTGTTAACATCATTACAAGCAAGAAACTTGACAACCCCCTTATAAAACTCCTATGTAGATTAGAAAAAAATGTCAGATGATAAAATATTGCTATGTTGGATTCCAAGTCACACAGGAATTTGTGAAAATAAGCAAGTTGATAAAGCGGCTCAATCTGTCTTAAGTATGATTCCTGAAAAAATTTTAAGATTTCATATGCGGATTTAAAATCAAAATAAACAAATACATGCAACAACTAAGGCAGTGTCGCTGGAGCAAGAATACATATAACAAACTCCTAGAAACCAAGCCTATATTAGGGGAATGGAAGCAAAGCTTTAGAAAAATCCAAAAGGAACAAATAGTATTATCTAGACTGTGCATAGTTCACACAAGGGTTACATGTTCCTACTTGCTTAGATAAGAACAGCAACCAATGTACCATGCATGCCAGACTGCATTCACAATAAAACATGTTCTTATTGAATGCACTGATCTGGCCTCTATAAGAAAAATATTTTACAATAGAAGCTGTATGAAAGAACTATTTAAAAAAAACAAAACAAATTGGACACTGTAATGTCTTTCCTAAAAGCAGTTGGTCAATATGGAAAAATTTAAAGACCTAACAAATAAAACTATAAACAGTACCAAAGTAGATAAAAATAAATCAGTATCTGAACATTACGGTACACCATAAATAATTATTTAAAGATATGAAGACCTTGAAACAAACAAAGTTTCATCACAATGACTTGATTTGGCATTAAATGACCTGAAAAGGGTTGATATGCCGTAAAACAAAACCAACCGACCAGCCTTTATCCTCTTAGTATGGGTTAGATTGTATCACCGCAGTTCGTCTATAAGGATGGCTTTGGCATTAAATAACCTATGAAAGTTTATATGCTATTAAACAAAGAAACTAAAGAACTATCAGGTTATTTCTTATGCTTGTTGAGAAAGGAGTTTTATCGTAAAAACAAAAAAAATAATTATAAATTTATAGAATTAGAATTATTTTAACATTTTTCAGATGAACAAAACTTGGATCAAAGCTTAACACCACAACAAATATGAAAACTAAATCTTGAAACAAAATTGTTTGGTTTTGTATTTGCTTTTTCAATATTAATCTTTTGTCCATACTGTTTAATTTTAAACTGAAAAATGAAGTTTTCTGCAATGAATTAGTAACCTTTTCTTACTCCTGAGTAATGAGAAATTCCTTTATGATGACATGCCTCTAATAAGACAATCTTTGATATATGTGGGTGTCACAATGTATTTTATATGATAATATTCTTAATTTTTAAAGATAGAACGTATTCTATTTTTGGAGAAAATGTAACTTTGCAGTGTTCTTAATTTTGTTAATGAAATAACTGATTTATATTCTCTAAAATATCTTAACTTTTTCCCCCAAATAAGACAGAACTTATTATCCCCTTTCCAACTATTTTGGTTTTACAAGAACATTGTTACATTTAAATTTAAACTTATAGAATATTTTTATGACTTTATATTTTTAAGGCTTTGAATGTATTTATATAAAAGAACAAATAAGATATTAAAATAATGTTTATTTTTTCTTTCAGCTGTGCAAAGTGGAGCGTCTATCTCAAAAGCTACAAATAATGAGTTTTGTGGGAAATTATTATGATAATATTCATCACATACAACCTGTAAGTACATCTTTGTACTCTGCAATTAACTTTATGAATATTGCTCTGTAACCATTTACTTTATAAAGAATAAATTCTCTATTTTTTTCTTTGTTTTTATGTATTGCATCATCATGATTGGATAATGTGAATATTTCAATAAACCATCTTGATATCAAATCGATCTATTTAAAATAGGAACTCTGAAACTATATACAGATTAAAATGTTTGTATGCTCTTAATGAATGTTAGCACTAGCAGTGTTGGAAGTGATTTTTTTTTTTCTTTAAATTTGTATTAATTTTTCAATTTCAGCAATTAAATGCCCTGATTGCTGCTTCCATGTCAATCAGAAATTCTCAGAAAGTAAAGAAAATGCTGGAGGTGAGTTATCTATTATTTTTAGAATCCAGTAAAGTTCTGTTTATATTTGTGTATCATGAAACTTTGAGGCCTAAAATTTAGCCTAATATTAGGAAGTTGCATCAAATTTGAGATAGAAACTTGATATGTGTAAATAGTTGGCTAAGGCTAGGCCAATTGGTATGCCTGCAATTTTTCGCTGCAAAAGTCAACAAATAATTCTGTTTCATGTAAAATAGACAAAATGTTATTACAAATATTGTTTTATTTATTGTATCCCCTTATATGATTGGTTATTTTCTTTTCTTATCCAATTATAAGATTAATAATGATTTCATAAGGCTATTGGTGTAAAACAACTATCTCTGATAGTTGTTGACCAAGACTGACTGTAAATTAAACTTTTGTTCTATTCCAATGTCATCATTGCCATATGTTGCCAAAAGAAACATCTGGATATTTTTTTAATAAAATTAGTATGTGGGTTTAAGAAAAATAGTTACAATTTACATTTATTTATAAAGTAAATTAAAAACAGATATTGCTAAGAGGGGAGCTTCATGGTGTAATGGCTAAAGTGCTGGACTGCAGCCTTGAAGTAAGTGTGTTATGTTTATAACATTATTGAATCATTGAAAATTATTACAAAATCTCTTATTTAAAGAGTGATATTTGCTGTTGAATTTCAAAAACTATTAAATCCTGTTTTAATAATAAAAAATATTCTAAAATTTTCATTTTGAAAGTGAGCATGAAATTTGATCCTGTAGTACACGAAAGCATTTGTTTTGACTAAAATACTAAACTATGAACTGTAAATAGAATATTTTACTATGAATATATTTGATATTTATAGCCTTTATTTCTTTGATATTTCTCAAATACAGCTTTCTTTTTACATATTTTTTTTTTTAGATGAAACATTTTCAACTGTTAATTTCAACAAGTATTTTCACCTTGATTTTTATTTGTTCTTTTTTTAAAAAAAAATTTTTTTATTGCAACTCATTTGGGTTCTTGGTCTACCACAACTAAGAAGATTGTAGAAAAAGTGTTTTCTGAGAGAGAAAGGCTGTCTTTATTACTAAATTTAATTTATTTTTTGTATTTTGTTACATTTCAAATTAAAAAAAAATCATATTTTCAGATTATTTTGGCATTTGGAAATTACATGAATAGTGCTAGGAGAGGACCAGCTTACGGTTTCAAGTTGCAGTCTCTTGATATGGTAAGTTTAGTGGTGTCTATTCTTAGAATAAGGGCATTGTTGGGAATTGAGATTTATTCAGTTATTTTTGTTGTTACAGAAAAAAAATAACACAATTTTATAATTCTATTCTTCATTTTACTTACTTTTCCTAAACCTTTCTGATTTTTAATTTTTTAAAATTCTTTATCTTTTTTTTTTTTTTTTTTTTTTTTTTTTAAATAGTATTTAAATTCTTGAAATAAATTACTAGTATTTATTGTTAAAAATAACATTGAGAAAATGTATTTTTTTCTGTTTAAATGTTTCTTTTCAGCTGTTGGATACAAAGTCAAGTGATAAAAAAATCAGTTTAATGCACTTTCTTGTTCATACTGTGCAAGAGAAATTTGGAGATATTATTAATTTTGAGGCTGAACTAAGGTTCATTGAAAAAGCTGCTTTAGGTAAGATTTTTGTTCAATTGTTTGCTTGCTATTTGCACTTAACATTAATGAATAAGCATAAAATACATGCAATTAATACTGTATTCCATAATTTAATGGCTGTTCATTTTCAAATGTACAAGTTCAAAAGTTTTGTAATTGATAAATGTTAGGATTTGCTACTTTTGAAATTGGTGAAACAGTATTGATTGCTTTTATTTGTTTGCTTAAAGCTGTAGTCCCCATTTGTTTTGGCCTCCTTGACTTAAAGGTTATACTCCTGTCACTTCTACCACACATATGATAAATGTACACCACTTTCTTAGTATTATATCTACTCCAATTTTAAAATAATTAATCTTACACTGTGATCATGCCTTGGCTTTTGTAGATGTGAAAATATAAAAACCACCAATCCTGCTATCAGATCTAACTGGCTTGTAGCATATATGAGGTGCATATAAGTTTCCAGACTTTTTTCATATGGGCACTTTTATTGATAGTACACACATGAAACTCTAGTCCCCTTCGAAGTAATCTCCTCCGGCTGCAATGCACTTGTTGTACCGTTCCAACAACTTCTGGAAGGCCCCATGGAAGTCCTCTTGTGTGAGCATGTCAATGACCTTCATCACAGCCTCTTTCATCTCCTCAATTGTCTCATAACGACAGCCTCTGAGCTTAGGGAATAACCAAAAGTCACAGGGAGTGAGGTCTGGACTATAGGGAGGGTGAAGAACTGTGTTGATGCCCATCTTGGTCAAATAGTCTGTGACAAGGATGGAGTTGTGGACTGGTGTATTGTCCTGGTGGAAATGCCACTGACCCGATTTGAAGAGTGCTAGCCTCTTCTGACGGAATCTCTTTCTGAACTCCCTTAAAACCTCAACATAGTAACCCAAACCCTTTGGCCAATCAACTCTGGTGTATTGACTTCCTTACTCCTCCCACACCTCTCATCATCCATCACAGTTTCCGTGCCTTCCTTGAATCTGTTATGCCACTCAAAAACTGATGCTCAATTCATGCAAGATGGTTGAAAAGCAGTCTGAAGCATTCCATACATTTCTGTGGCATTTTTTCCAAGTTTAAAACACAATTTTATTGCATATCGTTCTTCTAAAGTGTCAGATTGCATTTTTGAAACTCACCAGCTGTGACAATCAGGCTTTAGTAGGGTGTATTTGAATTCCTACTGTAACTGTTCATTTGAAGCTGAAATCATAAAAATTGGTCAGTCATCTCATAAGATGTATAGCAATAACATAGTGAATTTTCAAGAGTCTATGACAATTTTAAATGCCCATATGAAAAAGTCTGGAAACTTATTGTATGCACCTTGTATTCTATCCAGACTGTTTTACCATGATACAATCATTCATAATTTCAACTCCAAGTTTAGACCACAATATAAAATAAAACCATGCCATCTTGTATAACTTTAATTTTATTCTTTGTAAAGTACAAGCTTTACTTTGAGTGTTAATTGACTTAAATTTTGTTTCAACAAACAAAAAAAACATTCCTAATACTGCTCTTTTTTCCACCTTTCGATCATTCTATTCTTCTCAGTACATGGAATAACTGGTTTAAAGTTTTTTCTTTTTTTAAAAAAAAAATATCACTTCTAGTGCTAATATTTGGACCTTGAAGTTAATCTCACTGTAAAGACTATTGTTGTAATTCACAGTGCTGCTTAAAAGTGAAGCATATAGCATAATGAAGATGAATAATCCATCTTCTAGTCTGCTGTAAATTTTCAAGCAAATAACCATTTCAAAATTTTAATAATTATGAGTATTCAACTCTTATTTGGAGTCTTTGAATCAAATCAGTTGATGCATAAGGACAAATGTTAAGGTTTGGAAAAAGAATTGACAGTGAAAAGGTATTTTCATTTATTTTTGTTTATCTTAATATTTTTATTAATTTGATCTACTGAGAGATTTCATTATAAACTTTTTATTACATTTGTATTTACTATATTTTGGTTGATTAGAGTTACAAATAAATTTTACTTTTCTTTCTTTTTGTTTAATGCTTTCCTATTTTTATACAGTGTCCTTGGAAAACATAATGACTGATGTCCATGAATTAGAAAAAGGTATGGAAATGACAAAGAAAGAATACCAGACTCGCAAGGAGAGAGACGCTCCCACGATGCTGAAGGACTTCTTGTCTAACTCTGAAGATAAGCTAAGAAAGCTCATTGCGGATGTAAAAACAGCAAAGGTCAGTAAGATAATTTTGTTTGTACCCATAAATCATACATGTGTAGGTTCTCATATCTTGATTCATATTCCTGATATCAAATCAAGATATTCTAGTAATTCTTTTTCATATAGTTTAAGCTCTGTGATAAAGTAGTCAGAGTATATATGTATATTTTCTAAAACATTTGAATAGTAAGTTTAGTATTAAACTAAATTTACTATTCAAAAGTTTTTAGAAAGTCAAGAAAGTGATTGGATTTTTTATTTTTAACTTTCATTGCCAAGTTTGTTTGTTTTTGTTTTTTTTAATTATATGTAAAATTATGTTTTCAGCACAATGTTTTAATGATTAAAAATGAGATTTGATTGGGACACCAGTGTCTCAGTGGGAGTAAAAGGATTAAGAGAAGAATTTCTAGAACAATTAAATCAATTCAGTTTTATCACATAAATCAAAGCAGTTTTGTTTCCGGGTCAATTTTTTAAAATTTTCATTTCAGTTAAAAACTTTAAAACTCATAGTGATACTTTGTGTTGCCTAGTATATAAAAATAACAATGCCAAAATGTACAAATTTGGCTCATGTAACAAGTAGAACTACCGTGTTATAGTTGCAAGAATTGTTTTGTTTGTTCATACACTTTAGTTCAGATTCAAAACTATATTTTTTATTTTTGCCCCTTTGGTGCCAAGAAGAAAGCACCATCAGGGTTTCCAAATCTTGAAAAACTGTGATAGAGAACAGGAATTGGATGGTGGTAATGAACAGAAATCTCTGTATTCTCTAAGAAAGAGTAGACGACTTTGTCTTGTCTGGCCAAATTGAACCTGTGTCCTCCTGAATGTGAAAAATGTGACTTGAGTGTGGTGCAGACGTGATGTTCAATTTGGGTGCCTCGATGTTATATGATTGTCCTGACCATGTTGCTCAGATGGTTTTTGATTCAGGTGCCCAGATAGTGGAAAGCTGCATCAATAAATAGATCGAGTTCAGTTGAGAATGCCACTTTGTTTTTTGAGTTGAAACATGTACATCAGGAACTGATCAGAGTTGAGGAGAGAAAGAGCAAGCGAAGAAGGAAGGAAGGAAGAAAAGGAAAACCGGGACAGCGCTTGCACCTGACTGACTGAGTAGAAATCCCAAATTACTTTAAAAAAAAAAACAAAAAAAAAACCACAAGCTATTTTAGCACTGCCACTTATTTTTGACTTCTCCAAAATGGCAAATGTGAAACTTGGCAGCAGTGTAATAAAGCCCTTCCATATGATGCAGATGTGGTAGCATGGCTCAAGAAGGTACAACTGAAGGTGAGACTCCAGAAAATAGCCTTTTGCCTTTATATTTGGAGGGAGACACACTCCAACTATATTTGGAGATGGACCAGGATCAACTGACGAACATCAACTTGATTGAATCTCAATTGAAAGAGGCTTTTTTTGGATAAGGAGTTCTCTGTTTATGCAAAGTTAGGTGGGCAGGAGACCCTGCAGATGTTTACACCAGTGAAATACAACAACTTGCAGAATAGGCAGGATTCACTGGATGCAGTCTTGAGATGGTGATGAAGTTGGCGTTTATGACAGGGTTTCTGAATGACATCTCAGAGGAACTGCAACAAGCACTGGCTATCGAAAAATTGACCATGGGAGATTTGCTGACAAAAGATATGGCCAAAGACAAGGTCACAACCATGCACTTCCCTTGAAGTGAGAGTGGAGCTTTGTTTGGGCTTCGATTCAAACAGGCACCACCTGTTACAGATGCAGAGGCCTGGGTCACATGGCTAGAGACTGTACAACAAGAATGTCTCAATGGGATGAGCACCCGAAGATCGCGCCAGGAGATATGATGCTTCAACTACAATAAGATTGACCACTTTACCTCAGAATGTCAGGGGAAAAGAAGTCAGTTCCAGTCTCCTTCCCAGGCTAGTGTTAAAAAAAAAAAGTTACATCCTATCATCCATGTACTTGTTGATGGATGACAATGCACAGCCCTAATTGACACCAGGTGTTCCAAAACACTAATGAGCAACATCAGTATGTTGTTGTTGAAGATTGTCAGAACGTTGATGTATTAACTAGAGATAGAAAGATTCTGAAGTGCCGTGAAACTAGCCAAGTTGAACTTGTGGTAGACTACATGCGCCCTTTGCATCTAGAGGTCCTGGCTATCAAAGGAAAGCTGCTAGATTTTAGTTTCCTACTGGGGTTTGATGCAATCAAGAGACTAGGAGTAGTACACCTGACAGTCAAGTGAGGTTCACTTCCTCGCAAAGAACTTAGGTGTGCTGCGATCAAAATTGATGAGCCTGACTTCAGTGCCATATTCAACCAGCAGACAAAGGAGGGAACTGCCTCGTGGAGATGGGCAGGTGGTCAGACACCAGGACAACTAAAGAATCGAGTACCAGAGAATCCTGTGGACAAGTATATTCAGGCTGAATATGAAAAAGAACTAGAGTTATGGCTGAAAAATGGTTGGTTGGTGCCATATCCCAAAAAAGAACTAGGTCAAGCTAAGGCTTTAATTCTGTTAATGGTGGACCTGAGGAAGGCCTATCTTCAGGTGCACATACACAAATCAATGTGGCCCTTTCAGACTAATGTTGAAAGGATAGAGGTAGTGCCTCATGTGACTTGGATTTGTCCTGAATGTTGTGCCGATAATGATGCAATCCATTATGAATTTGGTGATCTCCCAGGATATGGCAATATGAGCCACATTGTTATACATTGATGTCTTCATCAATATACATCTCTTCTCAGATCAGGTGAAAGAACACCTGGCCAAATTTGGACTGGCCTGCAAGAGTCCTGAGTAGCTTCAAGAAGGAGCGTGAGTGCTTGGACTACACATTCAAAGCAACAGTGGTAGACTAATAGACACAGGGAGGAACTCCTAGACTCTCACCCGGTCATGACAGCAAACCATCTTTTCAATGTGGGGGAAACTTGTTGGTCATTTTCCTGTTTGCTGATGGATCCACGTGGCAACAGCATACATAAAACATCATGCCAATGAGGTTACTACTGGTGGAGATGAAATGAACGATACCCACCTCAGGAGTTGGCTAACGGAGATGCTAACTAGGATACAGCAGGAGGGTCCCATAAAAGGCAATTAGTATGTGGATGGGCATGATTTCACAGTTTGGGTGGATGCAAGCTCACTTGCTACTGGGATTGCACTAGAAGCTAACAGATCAGTTGTCGAAGATGCGAGCTGGTTGTGCCCAGCAACTAGTGTGTAACACTTTAATTTAGCATAACTCAATGCAGTTTTAAAAGAAGTTAACCTGGTGCTCCAGTGGCAGGCAAAGGTATTACATATCAGGACAGATTCATCCTGTATTTACCTAGCTCCCTCAGATTATCACTTGTTCTGGTCCATGGCTCACTTCCAGCACTTGCAACACAACAACCAAGAAATATTCAATTTTTTTGAAAGAGAAGAGAAACAAATTACATCACACTGACAAGATATGAATCAAACTTTAGGAAAGTATGTACATAAATGGGTTAACCATTTACTAATGCTATAGAATTTGATTTTAAAACATTTAACAACTCCATCAAAATATTCATTTTAATGTTAAATATAGTTTTAAATTTTTTTTTTTTACATGATCTAAATATGAAGACAAACTCGAACCTATGTTCAAATAAAAGCAGTAAATGTAAAAAAAAATATTGACTAATTTTGAGTGGTTAAGCAATGTATCTTTAGTTTTCGTTATGTATACTTATAACTAAAACTAAACATACATTGCTTAACCACTCAAAATTAGTCAATATTTTTTTTTTTTTACTTTTGCTTCTTTTATTTGAACAAGTTTGTCTTCATATTTAGATAATGCATTAACTGAAGAAACTGAACCTAATGGAATTAAAAATTATCTAAAGTTGATTGTTAATTATTGTTAAGGTTCAGAATATATTAACATAAATTTTTTTTTCCCCAGGATGCTTATCATCGTGTTGTTGAATATTTTGGTGAAAATCCCAGGATGGTTTCCCCTACAACATTTTTTGCACAATTTGTACGTTTTGTTAATGCGTTCAAGGTAAGTACATATATTTCAATATATCTATTAAAATTTGTAAATTTTTCTGAAACTGATATTTTATAGACTTTTGCACATTAAGTGTACATATTTCTATCAGTCATTTCTACATGTAATGTTCAATAATGATTAAAAGTTGCATTTAGTTGTCTTGTAAATTGACCTCATACAAACATTTTAAAGTTTTTCATGTTGTTAATTTTGCTTTTGTGTTTCATACTTGCTTGTGCTTTAGACATAAAACCAAATTTTGAAATAATTTTACGTATACATATTGGTATACAAAAAATATTTTAAGATTTAATTTATATTTATAAGTAAACCTATATGAAAATATTCTTTTACTAATGTTTGTTTCTGAATGAAATAAATTATTATACTAATGATTTTTTTTTATTCATTTTTTTTTTATTTTTATTTTTTTTTAAATCAAAAACTCTTTGACTTGCAATATTCTGGGAGGTCACATCTTCTCATTGGGGCATTATCATGGGGAATGATTCAGCTAAATAGAAATCCATTATGTGGTGTATAACCCTAAAACACTCAGAACATAGTAGGTGGGAGGGAGGCATCATTATCTTGTGGTGGGATTAAATATAACACAACAAGAATTATTATCTTAGAAACAGTACATGGTGATTCATCACTCCAATGAAAACCTTAGGGAGACTTATTAAATTATGGTACATATCAAAAACTAAATTAGAATAGTGATAAATCAAGGAGTCTTCAAATTACTTTAGGTACTGAATAATATATTGTTACTTAGTGGGGAAAACATCATTGGAACCAAAATAGGATAGATTGCATAAGAGACTTAACAGCTGGATAGGAATACATCATCATTATGGATGAAGATTTTATGGATCCTTATCATTTTTGGAGATATCAGGTCTCAATGTCATTAGGTCATTATTCAGGGAGAGGCAATGTTTTTATAGTCACCCATTTTTTTGGTTAAGCAAATAACTGTTCCAATGGTGGTTATCATCTGTGGAAGAAAGGATAATCCAGTGATGCAACAATTGTTTCTTTAAATATATTGAAAGCTATGTCATTTTAGCATTCATTTTAGATGTTGGGAAAGATGGAAATTGAATCACTTGTTCAGGCATATTTTGGTATTTTGTTTCTGCTTTTGTCATTTCTGGTGTTTTTCAATGTTCTTTTGACTGCTTGACCATTTCCCAAGGCCCATTTCAGGGTTCTTGCCATTTTTTTTCTGAGGTCTGAGGTGACGATTCTGGTGAGCTGCTATCTTTATGCCCCCTCTGTTCTTTCTGTTCTAATCTTTCACTTTTTATAATCAAATTTCATCTGACAATTACATCTGATCACAATCATCAGGTAACACTCAATTATTTTATAAAAGTATGATTAAAAGTATATATTTACATTAAAAAAATGTCAGTTATCTAAATAAATGGACCTCTTTTTCAAACAATGTTTTGAAAACATTCATTTTGATATTTTAATCTATGACTGAATATTTTATTAGTATTTCATAAACAATGATACTGACATAGTAAACTTTCCAAAAGTGTGTGTGTGAAAAATACTTCACTCCAAAAGATAACTATTATCTGGCTGCATATCTATCTATCTATTAATTTGTTAGTTTATTTGCTTATTTTCCCATCTCTTTAGGGGTTACTCCATTAGAAAAATCTTGCTTAAGATATATACCCCATCTCTTTTTATACATAATTTATTGAGCCAAGATGATGTAGAAGCTTTTTAGAAAATCAGTGATGATTTTAACATTGGATATTTGCTGTTTATTTTAAATTTTGCTTATTTTTAAATCTTGAATGCATTATTTACATTATATTAATGTTGCATATACTTTATTTTCCAAAAGTTATTCACATTATATTAAACATTTCTTAGAATCTGTAAGCTATAGGGAAAAAATGCATTCTCACTAGAAAATTGATTGAATTTTATAAATTAGACTTAAGGTTTACTTTTAAAATGCCTTACCCTGTAAATATCTATGCAGATTTTACTTTTCCTATTAAATTTTAAAATGTTTTCATTTACTATTTAAGTTTTCTGAAAAATGTTCATCTATTAAAATGAATTTTTTGACAATTTGTTCTTGGATGTCTTGTTTACAGCAAGCGCTTATTGACAACGAACGCCGGAAGAAATTAGAATTTGCAGCTGTAGATGATGTATTACCACCAACCTTACAGAAGAAAAAGGAGAAGAGATTAAAGGTAGCTGTAAGTGGTGTTTAATGTTATTTACATAACAATTAACACTTTTTCTTCTTTTTACTACTAACAACTTTTTTTTTTTTTTTTTTTACTAGCAAGTAAATATGAGAATTCCATTGTTTAATTATTTGTTGACAATTAAGTTTTGTGTAAATAAATTTTTCATAATTATTGATAGTTCATTATTTGAATATTGGAATTTAAGTTTGATTTTGAATTTGTCACATCTTAAAGATATTACTTTATTTGGTATTGGAAAATGGCCTTCCCTCCCAAATTCATAAGTATTAAAAAGGTTTTGTACTGTATAAAAGAAAACTTATTGTTTGAAATTATTTTATTTATATTAAAAAAAATTAAATTTTCACTAGAAAAATTTTTATTAAATTGTTTAAGACTGAAATTTAGAAAAAATTCACCTGAAAAAGTTAAATTTAATTTCCATATTTTTTTCTCCCAAAATATTTTTCTGGTTAAATAGTATGTATTTATATACAGTCTCCACATCTAGTTTAAAAAAAAAAAAATTCTCAAACGTCTTATATTCACTGAGCTGGTTTATTCTTTAAACTCCTATTTGTGACTTCATTACATTCAAACTTTCTTTGACTGAAAATATTTCTAAAAAATATGCATTAACAAATTTAATTGATTTCTTTGTAAAGGTAAAGATTTTTCTGTGAAGGTTTAATAAGTGACAAAATAATTCTATTTTTATTTTCTACATTAAAAAAATCTATTGAAAATCAAATATGATTGTAGGCCAACAAATTCAGTTATGTTATATACAGTTTTATGATGTAAGGCCAAGGTTTCTTAGTAAATATCTGATAATGAATTCAGTTTTAAATTTACACAAGTTCTGATATTTTCATCACGTAGAAAACTTAAGTTTTTAAATCTTTTGTCACTTCCCTCTTTGAGGGGAAGTCCCTGTGGAATAATAGCCAAAGTGCTGGACTGCAACCTGAAAATAAGTTTGAACTCCAGTCAAGCTATTATGTTCACTTTCAGACTAATACCCTTTGGAAAGGTATGTGGAACTTCTTATCCCCTTCAGTATCACTGCTGCTGTTCTACAAGGATGGCTTTGGCATTAAATAACCCACAAATGTTGATATGACATTAAACAAAGAAACCAACTTACTTTTCTGGAAATGGTTAATTCTTTGCAAAGAATTATTTCATATTCAAAAAGTAATTTCATTATGGTCTTTGTTAAAGTTATTGAATTTTATAAAAATTTAGAAAATTGACCTTATGATTTGATATATTAAAATATTTTAAAATTTCAGGAAAGTGCTACAACCGAAGTTTCAAAGGGGCGCAACAGACAGATAAAAGAAAAGAAATTATTAAACAAAGATGAGGTTTATCATGGTGCATTGGAAGATATTCTTTTGGGTAAGTATTATTTATTTTTATAAGAAAATAGTTTTCTTTGTGATTGATTAAAGATAATTCTTAATTTTCTAAAGGATCAAATTATAGAATTGGTTTATCAAAAAGAAAAACAAAGAATAAAATCACTAGCTATAATCTTGTTTAGCATTAGTTTTGGTTTAAAAAAAAATAGATGGTTTGAAATTAATTTTTTTTTTTTTCTATGAATTAAAAAAGAGTTTAAAATTTCTTTAGGGTTAGAATAGGGACTTAATAAAGTTTTGTAATGATAGATTTCATTTTTTTTTTATCCAACTTAATATTTGCCTTTTTTATATGTAAAATGAATATAGATATATATATATATATATATATATATATATATATATACACACACACACAGAGTAGTGGAAATAAGTCTAAGACACTTTCATGTTTCTTCATGACTTTTTTATAATGCTTATAGATCATTGAAATTTTCAGGAAATAGATATTTTAATATTGTAACAAGAGGTACTAATATTTCCTGTAAATATAAAGCTACACGATATTTATTGCAAAATTTGAATTTTTGGGGTGGAAATAAGTTCTAGACACATTCATATTTCTCCTGGATATATTTAACTTAATATTTACAAGCATTCTCATTGGATCGTAGAATGTTTGCACATCATTTCTGCATTGATTTTGTTCAATTAGCAAGGGTTTCAAGGGGTACTTCATCCAAACATTTCTTAATGTTTCATCAATGAGTTCTTATCAAACTGTCTTCCATTTTGATTAACAAACCTTGATAGGATGCCCCACAGATTTTCAATGAGATTCTGGTGATCAATCCAGAACATTAATATTTTAAGAGGTAAACCATGCCTTTGTATGCTTGGCAGCGTGTATAGCAGCATGATCCTGTTGAAAAAGGACCTCATCTTGTTCGTGAAGTTCTAAAATTTTAGTGTACTTCATGGCATTTTGATTGCCCTTCATTTCAACTTGGTTTTTCCATTCGAAGAGAATGTTCCCCAAATCATGAGTGACCCTCCTCCAAATGGCCATTTGAAAAAAATTTGTTCATCTTTTCTCAGATCATGCCAACAAGACTGGCAACCATCTGGACCATCCAAATTAAACTTTTCTTCTGAGAAAATAAAATTTCTCCAGTTTTCATCAGTCCAAGTGACTTTTTCCTTCACCCAGTCTACTCAGTGACTCTTATGTTTTTTGTGAATGCTGCTGTCTTCTTTTCTGTTTTTGTAAACAAAATTCTTGGAGTTGTGTAAAATCTTAACTATTCTTGGTGTCACATTTAAGTCTAGTGAGGTTTGAAGGTTTCTTTAACTTTTTCATTCTTCAAAGCCTCTCTAAACAGTCTGCGGAGGATCGTTGGGGATAGTTTTAGAGGACAACTTGTGTGTTTATAGTTGCTATACACTTAGGGATTTTGAAAAAAGTTATTTACAACAGTCTTGGATCTACTCATCATCTTAGCAATTGAAGTTATATTAAACCCAGATTCTCTGAATGCAAAAATTTTACCATTTTCTTTTTCCAAAAGTTTCACATTCTTTCCCATATTGCAGTGATTTGAAAACTTAATATTTATTCAGATAGAACTGAACATGTTGTTTGCAATGTATATTGTGGAGCAGTAAATATTATTTCCATGTGTCTTAAAGATTAAGATGATTATATTAATATTCTTTACATTTTTCTCCAAGTGTCTTAAACTTATTTCCATCCCCAAAATTTAAAATTTTGCAATAAATATTGTATAGCTTTATACTTATGGGAAATGTTAGTATCACTAATTACATCATCAAAATTTCAATGATCTAGAAGCATTATTAAAAAAGTTATGAAGAAATGTGAAAGTGTCTTAAACTTATTTCCACCACTTTATATAAATGCAAAACCCTCTTTCACTTCAAATTAAGATCATTTGTGCAATTGTCTTTATTTTTAGAAAATTCTTAGCTATGAAAGTTTTTTTCATCAGGAATGAAGTTAATTTTTAAAGTACTTTTATGCAGCTGCAAGCAATTCTGAGGGATTGAATTTTCCATTCCATTTGCATATTACAACACTCTAATCTAAAGTGCCCAAACTTGGTTGACCAGGCATTAAACAGATTAGTTGGCAGTTAGAAATGGTTCACTATAGTTGGATATTTGAAGAAGATGAAAACCTGAGCATCTTTTTAAAGAATGATTTATTCAAATGAAAAGTATGCGTGTGTGTATAAGCAAGAAAACTGATGTTTTGAAACAAATCTTTGTGTTGGTGATAGAATTACTTTACAAAGTTTTAAATTTTGCTCGTGAATTGCTAGCTTGGCTTTTTTTGTTTTTTATTTTTATGTATCCAAAGCTATTCTGTTTTTCTTGAGCTTTTTACTTTAAAAACAAAAAAAACTTTGTGCATGCGTTTTGATTTTTATTATTTATTACCATTTAAGTAGCCTTTTCTTATCTTTGAAATAAATTTTATTTCTCATTTTATTTTTCAATGAAATATCTTTAAAACTTAGACTTTTAATATGAGCAATCTGCTGTTCTGATTTACTATATTACTTTGACATTAACTGGAAAATCTAATCCAAACATACTTAGTTGAGTTTTAATTTAAATGTTGCTGAAACAGCATTTTTTCTTTTTAGGTGAGAACTATATTAAGCATTTTTATTTTGTTCCAGATGGAGTAGTTGAGAGCCTTGAAAATATTTTATACTTGATGATTTAGTAATAAATGGTTATAAAGGATTTAACTCAAATGAGGTTTTTCAACAAATAAGACATTCTCAAAATTCTAAATTTTTATTGCTTTAAAAATTACCACTGACTAAAATGAAGTTTCCATAAACATATTTTTTACTTGACAAAATGGCTCAACTCTTTGACAGATTTTTAAAACTTGTAATTAAGTTTAATCAACCTAATGAAAATTGTTGACTATTTTATATATATATATATATATATATATATATATATATATATTCCTTATCAAATATGTTAATGAGTAAGATTTAGATAAGTTTTGGATTGTAATATTGAACAATCAAGTTAGGTTTTACTTGCACTGTGAATGCTTGTGTGATCATAATTTAATCCTGTTAATATATTTTCTCTCAGTAGTCTCTGGAAATAGATGCATATTCCAGTGATCTAACATCTAATGGTGTTCCTGTCTGCATTGTGTGGACCTCCTCTTACCAATCCCTCATTTCAAATCCTGTTCACATGCTGGAGATCCTTTCTTAAAAAAAAAACACTGTTCTTCTATCCAATCGTTTTTCTTTCTTTTTTTTTCCCTCCTTTTTGTGGTGGTCTTTAGGATCTTGTTGACCCTTCCACCCCAAACCACCTGCCCTCTACATTTGCGGTACTTCTTCACTCCAGAAACATGTATGCCGATATGTTGTTATTCACATCCCTACGGTAATGTACTACTTCCGTCCAATGACCATTACTAATTTTGCATGTCCTTTTTCTTATGAGGTCTTGCATGGCTGGGGCATGCTATGATACTTCCTTCTCATTCATGTATATTTTGTACTTCAGGTTTTAAAACTTTCATCAGATATATAATCAAAGGTATTTTGGATAGCTCTGCACATTATGGACAATATCATTAAAATGCATGATCTTCAGCAAATTCGGTTTAGGATGTTTCCCGATTCCTGATAGTATCATTTCTCTTTAAATGTTTTTAAGGTAGTAAGCTTTATCCCATTAATTCTTTTGACCACCAAATATGAAACTGAAAGTTATAGTGTAATGGAAATTTTAAAAACAGTTCCTGAATTATTTTATGTAGAAATTGTTATAAAAACGGTGAAATGATTGAAAGATTTTATTTGCGGATATTTTTGCTTGATTTTATTTTATTTTATATATATATATATATATATATATATATATATATATATATATATATAATTTTTTTTTTTTTTTTTTTTAACTCCATGCAGATCATTTCTTTTTGTCCAGAATTTTTCTTTATACAAAAAAGATCTTTAAATACATGAAAATATTGTAAGAAACATTATCAGCTGCTTATAGGAAATGCTATGATCATGTTCACTTTTTGTTTTTTCTGAGGAATGTTTGCTCGGAAGAATCCAATTAAATCATTACATCATATAGTAAATATTTAATTTAAACATCTTATTATAGAAAGTTGTTTTATAAAATGATCAAAAGGAGAGCATAATGTTTATTGCAAATAAGGTGTTAGTATTTGTAGAATCACAATAACACTTACTGACCAATAGGTCCAAACTAGCATCCAGTTGGCAAACAAAAATAAAACGGCTATAATTCAATACAGACCCAGTTTTTATTTTGTATTGCATGAATACCAAAATGTGGCATAAGGTTTTTTTTAATGTGGGAGCCAGATGCAAGGTCGTAGCCCACACACTCTTGATGGCTACAAAAATGCTTTGTCTAGGGTGTCAGGTGATGAACCAGACCCTGCCAGAGCAGGTGAGAGCCTGGGGGGGACAGCCTCCTGAGACCCAAGGTGAGTTAGTCTCAGCCACATGACACAGATGCTGGGTTTCCCTGGAACCTGTGTTAGGCAACCTCCACTGACTATCACCAGAGCTAAGGCAACCTGACTCATACCATGTATCAGGCAATACGTGTCCTAACCCAGTGGGCCAAAAGTTAAGAGATCCTGATATTTGTCGGGCGCCCCATGTATGCGAGAGTATGGCACATGGCTTTTTTTATTATGGGAAGCAGGTGTAGGACCGTAGCCCATACAAACCCAGCGGTTCCAAAAATGCCTTGAGCCCCATTGGCATTCCCCTAAAAAAGGTGCCAGGTGATAAGCCAACCTCCTCTGGAGAGAGTTAGAGCCTGGAGGGATGGCCCCCTGAGGATCAAGGAGTACTGGTCTTAGCATGTGTGACATGAATGCCGGCTTCCCGGAATCCATGTCAGACGGCCTCGACCGACTGCCACCAAAGACTAGACACACCTGACCTGATCTGTGTATCAGGGAACATGGCTGAAATGTGTCCCAACCTAGAGGGCCAGAGCTGTAAGTCAAAAATACAATAGAGACCCTGTGCTTTTAAATGGAAGCTGATATTTATACACAAACATATCCACTCAAAGACCAGCAGCTAATTGTGACTCAAGGAATGGGCTGGCTAATGTGTGCACAATAGAACCTCTCAATGTGCTGTGAAATAGTTCTCCTCTTTCTGGAGTTCAGTTTAGATCTGAATCAGCTAGTTACACTACTGAATGCTGACTCTAACAATTTGCCAAATGCCATAGTATTTGCATTTTTTTTTTCTTCAGGAATTTGATTTTTAAAAAATGACAATATCAAATCTTTAAGTACCCCAGATTTATTCAATGTTGATTGCTTTGCTTGGATTTTTTTCTCAGACATCCATTTGAATTTAATTAATTTGAGATTATGATGATTATTATCTATTTATAAAATAGTTATCAATCTATTCTACTTGAAAGCATTTACACAATAGACACTGAAATCTGAGATTGAACTGGCAACCTTTTGTCTTCAGTTCAATATTTTCTTTTTATAATGTTTATGCTAAACTCTTATGTTAATATCAAAATAAGGGCTTCCATGTTCTCTAAACAGTAAAAATTTAATAGAAGTTTTCATAAATGTAGTTGAAATTGAATAATGATGCTTGCTAAAAAAACTTGCTTCTCTCCTCATTAAAGGTTGCCAACCACCTTTTCTAATGATCTCAGTATTTCTGTTGTTTTCCAAAGCAGTGGGAATTTTCATTTGGTTTGTAATCTTTTATTTTGTATAACTCAACATTTTTTTAAATTTATAAAGGTTCAATTTTTATATATTCAAGATTAGTTAGTTGCTTAATCCTTTGAGCCCATTACACCTGTATACTGGTGGTACTTTTACTTTACCAGTGTGATAATCATACTCAAATAACTGAGAGCAAATTTAAGCTCACGGCTCAGATTAAAACTCTTAAAGATCAAATCCATAATTATCTTTAAAAATGAAGTTTACTAAATCAAATTGCCAAATATTTACATTGATTTTGCTCCAGGTTTGAAAGGAGTGTAAATATTTTAATGAGTGATATGCAAGAAATGTACCATTTTTAAATGTACAATTTTTCTGTAAACATTGGGAAAATAGTCATCAGTTGTGAGCAGGCTAATTATAAATGATGTTGCAATAATCAAATCTTTTTTATATACCATTTGGTGATTATCCCCCCCCCCAAAAAAAATTGAATGTATCTAGCACAAGTATAACCAGCACACACATATACATATCCTGTCAGTCTTTCTTTAGTCTATTGTAGTACTCTGGTCCTTTTCAATGTCTCTAAGACATGAAGGGTAATGGGCTATGTTAGTAGGGAAGGTTGATGACAGTGTTCTAGACTGGTGGCTTTACCAATATGAGAAAACCTAGTTTGTTCTACTATTTATTGTATATATAGTGGGGAGGTGGATTGATTAAATTCATATTTTTCAAAAAGACACTGGTGCAAAGTTAAATGTGAATTTGATTAATCCACCTCCTAACTATATATACAATGAATAGTAGGTCCAAGATTAAAGCAAGTATTTGATCATTCAACATATAATTAAATCCTAAAACACACACACACACACACACACACACACACACACACACACACACGTATGTGGACGTGCATGATGTAATGGTTATCAGCATGGAAAATGGAGTCTTGCAGACTCAATTTTCAAATACAACAGTCTCTACATTAGATTCTGGTTTACCTCAATCTATCTGCAATTATCCAAAATTTGGCTAGTATTTATCGTTCGTATAAATTAATTTTTATCACTGTTTGCCATCAAAAGCATTTAGCATTGTATTCTATTTTGATAGTTTACCAAAACTTGTATGAATCCACATATTCCATAAAACAGCACAATTAGCTGGAGTTGTAGAATATGCTGACTGCATCTCTGCAGAGGGGGTAAAACAACCCCCACCCTGCCATGAGTGCCCTGATATAACATTAAACCATCTGCTGGATCTAGTCCTGGAACTTTATGGAATGTGGAATACCCCTTCATTGGCATTACTCTCAGATCCACTTTGACATGGAGTCATAGTACCAGTTAGGGTCCCCCCAACTATAGAACTATTTAACCATTTAACTATGTGCAAACAAATGATATTGAATTGTTAGTGTTGCATAGCAATATTTCAAATCATTTTACTGTGTGCAAACAAATGAGCTCTGGCGTGTTTAAAATTGTTACTGATAAACTATTTGTTTACAAATCATATATTTGATATGTATAAACAGGATTTGACATTAAATAACAAAGAGTTGATATGCTGTAAAACACAACCAATCATGTTCAATAGAAAGAAATTGTAAAGGATAATATCTTTTGCACATTATTCCCTACTCTGTTTTGGAAAATTTGTGCTAAATATTTTGCTTTTGTATGTTAACATCTCTACTCCTCTCACTTGCAAAGTATCTGGTTTTAAATTTCACTTGGATCTCTTCTCTAAATCATTTCTAAGATATAGTCATTGAATTTTTTTTCACTTACTCTTAACAGAAGACAAATGGCTTATTGCTGTGGGCTTTACATCTTCATTTCTATTGAATTTTCTATAAGACTTTGCCCCCCCTCCTTTTTAAAGCTTCTACCTTCAAGCCATGGCCGAGCATATGCACACTTCATGCAAGAATGATCATGATAAATCTAACTTTGCGAAGGGTTCATGATTTGAATTGCATTCAATTTTGACATGACTTTAAATTTACAATTTTGAAGGTTGTGATTTCAAATCAAAAACATTTTGGAAATATATTTTTTCTAAGTTGGTTTCTTTTTTAGCTTGTTAAAAAATTCATTGCTGTATTAATAGAAACAACAACAAAAAAGTATGTAAAGTTGTTTTCCTTACCTTCTTATAAGAAATAAAAATCAGAATCATTTTGGAAACAAATTTGAAAGTGTGAATAATTTCTTGTTGCCAGTCATCAAAATCTCTTGGTATATATTTTTAAATACCTCCATCACAGTAAAAGAAAAATTTGATCCATTTTACTTTGAAGTTTAATGTTTGGTTTCTTGTTAATTTGGTTATTTTCCCTAAATTTGGAGTAGTGTTGAAATTTTATCAAATTTGAGTTATATCTTCCGAAGTTATAAAACTTATCCAACTTGTTTGGCTTGCTACAGCTTCTGCAATTATAACTGTCATGAGTGCATGTGGGGTGGGGGAACCCAAACTTTTTATATTTAGTTCAGCATTTTTTTTTTTTCACAAAGATTAACAATAATTTTTTCAGAACAAAAGTAAAATTTAGTTTCACTTTGATTTGAATCATTTAGATCAGGGGTCTCAAATTCAAGGATACAAAAGAGCCATTGTGTGTGGGAGAAGTGACACAGATGATCAGAAGTGAAGAGGAGAGTTTGCTGATAGGATACTAGGAGAGATTTTATATTTATCAATATTAATGTGACAGTAAATGACTGGGAGTAAGAAAAAGCTCAATAAGATTAAAATGGAAAAATCATTTTTACTTATTTTTGATTGAATGCCAGCTAAAATTACAGTTAGTTCTTTCCTTCTTGCCTTTATATGAACCCTGTCAGTTTATGCTGAAGGTGATGCTAGTAATATTTTGCTGCAACCAGAGTTTTTATTTGCCTTTAAATCATAATTTAGCCACATTGTAAAAGTTCATATGTGCATCTTTGGTATAATGCAGATTTATTTTGAGAAAAATTGTTGCGGAAGGAGAAAGTTTTAGGATAATATTTATAAAAAGTTTCATTGTAGAGTGCATATTTGAGACTCCTGATTTTGATGACTTTTTTTTTTTTTTTCATAACTTTTTATTCTTAATAGTGGTGTAATATTTTAGCCTTAAAGAAAAAAAGGGTTTTGCATAATATTATTAAATATCTCTCTTATATCACCAAGTTCTTAAAGATTTGTGTGTGATTACAGAAAATACATTTTCCAATCGGGTTTAGTTTTAAAAATATGACTTGAATATAAGAAGTGCGTTATTGGCTGGAAAATAAAAATGGTGTTATTGGATTTTGTTATTGTTGATCTTGTTTCATTTAGTTTTCTTTGTGATGATTCTAGTTGAAGCTAGCAAGAAGCTACTATTAAAAAAAAATGTTTGGTATTGTTGAGGTCACAGGATTTATTTAGTGATTTGTAAACTTTTTTCTTTTTTCACAAATTAAGGGCTACTAATGAAATGTAATGTCATCACAAATTGCAACTTGGTAAGCCTTGAGATTGTTATAGTTAACCCTTCATAACGTAAATTTTATATTTTTCCAATTTATAAGGAAATGTAAAAATGGCTAGTAAACACACTGAAATATCCATTTAATTTTTATTACTGTAAATATAAATTTAATTAATGCTAAGTACAATTAACCAAAATGTAAGTATCTAATGAGATTTTCATATTTAACTGTTTTCTAACGAGGACTTAGGGTTATAATGAGTTAATGTTAAACAATTGTTCAAAGTATGAATTTGTTTGGAATTAATGTAATTTTATTTTATTTATGCCATAATTTCTAAGATTGTTCCTTTCTCCAATTCTTTTTGAGAAAGAAACTCTTCACCTGTACTTTTTGAAGATTTTATTTATAACAAATCCTTATTGTATACTTTTAAAAGGTAATCTATTTTTCAGCAAGAACAATCTTAATCTGTTTTTGCACCTTGCTCAGTATATCTGGTATCAGTGAATTATAACTAGTTATTTCTATCTTGTCCATTTCAGATCTGAAGAATGAACCTTACAGAAGAGCAGATGCTTATCGGCGGAGTCAGAGGCGTCGTGTGGAGGGGCTTGTGCCATCTGGGAGAAGTGATGCGTGCTGATCAGTGATGTCTGGTTGTGGCCAAGACTGCTGCCGCCGCAGCAATGACAATGTGGGGAGGATGATGATGATGATGCTGACAAATAATTTGACATGAGTCATTACTGTTGTCTTCCTCTTCATCATTACCATTTATACCTTAATCCCTTTTCTCCACCCCCCCTTTTTTGTCTCACCCATCCCATGTCCTTGTCCTTTTCATTTAGGCGCACTGACTGGTTGCCTGCGTGTGGCTGAGAAAGTTGATTTCTTCTATTTTCCCCCACCCTCAAATGTCATGTCAATCATTATTAGTAAACACTCAATTTTCTTATTGTTAGTGAAAACAAATGGCTACTTGCCATTTTTGTTCTGTCTAGTCCACTCACTCAAACAGCAATCAATTGTTTTCTTAATTTTTCTAATTTTTAATTTTTTTAATTTTATTTTCAAGCCTTAGAGGATGACCAGTTCTTTACTGAGTCAAATCTGTCTTTCTCTCTGTCTACAGACGTCTCTCCGAAAGCTGGTTTGAATGATGACTTCTCCACTTGTCTGCCAACATCCACAATGGCTTGCAGATTCACCCCTTCAAGTGCATTAATTTTTTAAATTCTTTCATTTGCACACCATGGGGAATATTTATCTTATGATGGTGAAATCCTTAAGTTTTACAGATTCTTCAGCCTGTGGTCATCTTATTTATTTTTCTATCATTTTTTTTCTCTTTCACTACTGTCTTTATTTAGTTATGCATGAATGAAATTCTGTCCAGAAGGAAATCTACCTGTATATACACATACAGATTGTAAAAGAATTTCTATGTGATTAAAATCTACATTTTGAAATTGGATGGACCTTTCTAGTGATTGGAATCTCCCTGAAACAAGTTTGAACACTTTTGATTTTTTTGTGCTAAAATTCTTTTTATTTTCTATTTTTAATTTTTTTATATAATTTTGTTTTAACTCTCCCCTCCCTCTATTAAGCAGTTTTGTCTGCTGTTTGTACTCCATGAACCAATCTGGCTATAGGATTAGTTGTAGACGAAAGTATTGTCAATTGAGACATTTTGCTTTATGAAAAATCTGGTTAGATTTAGTAGATTTAACTGTCATCTAATTTTGATGATGCAAGGAGTAAATTTTTCTTGGTAAAATGCCAACAAATATTTTAGTACATTTACTAATTTTTATATTTCTTTTCGAAAATATGCTTTAATTTCTTTTCTAATTTTGATATTTTGACCATCAAGAAAATTTTAGTTTCAATTGGTTACTTTTTAGCATTTAACACTTGTACTTTGTTTAAAATTTTTATGCGATAGCATAAAATGTCTGGCTTGATATATTTTATAAGTTCTTCTTCCCTTTTTTTTTTTTTTTTTTTTTTTTTTAAATACTTTTAAAGTCGGATTTCTGGAAAGAAAAGCAACTCTTTGTTTCAGGTGGTAAATCTCTTTCAGGTTCCTAATGATCAAGGAAGATGATTACCTGCTTAAATTTCTTTGAATTTATAAATCTGTGTCAAAAAACAACAAAAATAAAATATATAAACTTTAATTTATCATAATAATTGTAGAATTATTTTGTTTGAATATTCTGTAAAGATATTAACAAGCACCTCAGTTGTTCTGCTATGCATCCATATCAGTAATCAAATTTCATGTAATTTTAGATTTAACAAATAATACATATAAATCCCCCTTTTCTTTGCAAGTTCAAATAGTAGTTTTTTAAAATTTATATTTAAGTATGTATGAGTGAGAAATTGCCTTAAAATCTATCAATATTTTAGTTGAAGTAAATTTAAATAGGTCTAAAATTGTACATTAAGTAAAATTTGATAGAATCTGTCAATCTTTTGAGAAGTGACGTAATATGTAAAACACTTGAGAAAGCTTTTATTTGGATATGTTCTTTATCAGTACTTTTTTCTTTTTTATGGAATACAAGTTTAAAATTTTTCTATTTTTTTAAAACCTAAAGCAAAGATTGTATGGGCCTTAAAACTATTAAAGAGAAATGTCAAAGTTTGGTTACTTCAAGCCATTTTGAATATATCTAACATTTCTTTGTGAATCACTTGAATTATGCACATTGCATATTTATTTTATTTTTGATAGTCTATTTGAATTGGGATTCGGATGTAGTGATTACTTTGGAACAAGTTTGCACTAAAATCTTTCTGCTAAAAAAGAAATTAAGTAATTGTACAGTGATTGACGTCTCCACCCATTGTATTGAAAATTTACTTGATATGCTTGCAGAATTGACTTGTTCCTTCTTCCAGAGAGGAAGAATGGTTGTGACTGACTTCCTTATACTAAATAGGCTGCCTGGGTGAAAACGGAGCAAAATAAAAACAAACTCCTTTTTTTTTTTATTTTTTTTTTTTTTTATAATCTTTAAAAATGCAGCATATAAATTAGATTTCTTCAGCTTGAAATTTTTATTTTACTGTATTTAGGATAAAGTATTATTACTTACAATAAACTGCTTTAAATTAGTATTGTTTAAATAGGAGTGAAAGAAATATAAATATTTTATTTTTCATCTGCATGGAGATGCTGTTAACCAAGCTTGAGATACAAGATTTGAGAACATAGTGCATGATTTTCTAAACCACTGTTTGTTTGCATCAAGAAACTTTAGTATTTTTTAATATATTTTTTGGGTTAATTTCCTCCAATTATCAACTTGAAACAGGAATCAGTTTTAGTGGTAAGTAATTGCCAGCAATTTTTATTTATTTATTTATTTTTATTAGCTATTAACTACTGTTGGCCAAGTGAGACTGACAAGATTCATATATTGTTATAATTTTACTTTAAAAAGGGATTAAAATTCAAAGTAGAATTTACTCTAAATTGGTAAAAGCTTGCATTTTTAATGCTTATAACTGATTTGTGAGAGAGCATGCTTTCCTGAAAGCAATAACAATTTAAGGTTCATAATGTCTAGTCATCTTCCTTTTGAGCATTGAGAATGTCATTTGTTTATAAATATTTTCCATGTTTTGATTCTTTTATATCCTTTTGTACTGCTTAATACCTTGGGAAAATAATGCATGATAAACTCCAAATTTCTTGACAGAAAGTTAAGCCTTTCTATTTATAAAACAATGGAATTAGTGAAAAATGGTGAAAAAGATTTACATTCAAAATAAGTAATTTGATTTTATACTTACAGAATATATATGTATATATATATATATATATATATTTATCTTTACTGCAAACCACTGTTTTGTTGGTTTTATTTCACTTTGAAAATTAATCAATAATAGGTTTTAAAAAAACCCTCACAACCTCTACACTAAACCAATCATTATTTTATTGTGATTCATTAATTTAAGAACTATGTATTTTCTTTAATATTTCACTTTGTCAACTCAAAGCTTTACACAAGAACTGCTTGTCTCTATTCAGCTGAGATGGTTCTATGGCCCTCTATATTTTCTTTTTACCTTTTTAAGGTAAATCAAAAAAAAATTATTTCTTTGTCATGTTTTTATAAATATTTGCTTTTCTTATAGTTGAAATTCTCTCTTGTTTCAGGCCTCCAAATATTTTGTGTTTTTAAACATTGTATTACTATGATTGTGAATTGACATGTTGTTATACCTGATCATTGAAATTTTTTTACTGCCATTGTGTACATACACACTAAATGTATAATAGATATTTCACTGTAAATAGGAAATGTTCCAGCCACATGCAGACAACTCTTTTCACCCTTTTTGGATGCCAGTGATAACATAAGGTGAAAATAAAAACCATTCGGTCATATTTAAACTCAATTTAGATCTGATTTCACTGACTCAATCATAATGCTACATCCATGCTTCCATTTCTATCAACATTTGAAAGTTTTTCTCACAAACCCATTTTCCTAATGAAGCATACCCAGGACTCAATTTCACTTTGGTATATGTAATGTGTGTATGTGTGAGTGTGTGTATACATGTGTGTATGATTGTGTATTTTTCCTAGTCTATTTTACTCCTTTCAGCCCAGCCCAATCAGCTCGCCCCTCTTTCTATCTATTCAACCATTTTCTTGATTTCTCTGCTGTGCCAAACATGTGCCTACATGATTCTATCCTTGATGTTACCATTGGCATTTCATATGGCTCTTATTCCTCTTTTCGTTAACCACAAAAACTTAAAAAGAATTGTGCTTATTTTGTTCGTTCATTCTATCTTTATTTTTTACTCCTTTTTCGAAAAAAATGTTTATTTAAATATTTCACAAATGTCCAACTTTTCCACCTCTATCCAATTTTAATCCTATTAGTTTCTTTTAAGTGTTACATGTCCAATATTCTAAAATATATTTCTATTCCAATATCTAGTTTGAGTCCTGATGAATGACAAGTTATGCCCCCAAACAATTTTCTCCTGTATCCCACCCCACATTCCCACTGTTCATTGATTCCTATATGTCTTTTATTGTCTGTATCTGTCAATAGGAAATGTAGCCCTGCAGGTCATGAGTTGTGTTAGCATCAACCATTTTGACCATCCACAGTAACTAATCACTGTCCAGCCATAACTTCTCTCCTTTTCTCCTCCTTAGTATCAACCAACATCCATTCTCCAACATTTTCTCTTTTGTAGCTAAAAAACAAAAAAGCAAAAAAAAAAAAAAAATTAAAAAAATAACAAAAGAAAAAAACAAACAAAAATTTAATTCTTAAACTTTTTTAAGTCGGTCAATATTGCTTCTTGCTTGAATAAAAAAGCACAAAAACTTAGCTAAAATGTTTGAAAAAAAAATTATTTTTTCTGTTTCAAGCTTTTGTTTATCCTTTTATACAAAAGAGATTTCTAAATATTTTTAATAAAGAAACAGTTGCAATTTTTCTATATCAAATTTAATGAGAATGATAGTTTTCCTATTTACTTTTAAGAGATTGTATTATTTCAAGAATAATGTTGGTGGAAGGATGTTACCTGGAAGAATTTAAATAGGACATATACCAAAGTCCCAGTGATAATTCTGTGTTTGGCCTCCAATACCTTTGTGGCTGTTGCTACTACTATTATTACTGCTGCTGCTGCTGTAGTTTTTTGTCTTCTATGTGTGTATGCATGCATGTGTGTGTGTGTGAGAGAGAGAACATGGGATATTTTGTTTGTATCTAGATGGTGTATAAATTTTTTCCCCCCTCAAAAGAAAAAAGAGAGAGAAAGGAGGAAAATTCCTTGCTGACACAGATAGTAGTGCTTCCTCGAACTCGCTGCCTCCCTGGGTCTGTCCATAAGCCCTGCTGCACGATCTTGAGCGTAGACATCTAAGACTGGATAGCTAGCTCGCCATGACTACACTACTACTAGTCAGCAAGCATAGTTACTGACACTACTTCCATCAGTTATAAGGTGAGCTGCTAGAGCAATTGCTTCCCTTGTTTTTATCAATTTCTTCACCTATCAAAAGTTCTTTACAGGAACTGCTTTCTAATTCTTGCATTTCTCAACAGAAACTTTTCTACTCACTTGTCTTGTTTAGCTCAAGCTTTCTTCCTAGAGTTTCAATATATTATGACAAGCTGCTATACTCTCATTGCTTTATATTTAAACATTCTTTGAAATGCTGTCCTAATTTTTTTTGTAACCTGTGATATCATACATTCCTTGCTTTATCTTACTCTGCTCCCTGATATTTTACTGTTTTCATCTTTCTACTTTGATTTCTGTTTGTCTCAGATCATTGGTACTTTGTTCAGTCTGATTAATGACCACTTTTAGTCATTGACCCCAAACCCCACTTTCTCATTCCATCTATTTTACTTATTTCCTTATTTTCTCTTTGAACATGTAGCTAGCTTCTTTGAATATTTTCTGAACTGATAGAATAAAACCTTATTGCAAAAGTATATTTAATGCTCTATTTTTGACAACAATATTTGAAAAGAAAACAAATTATGAAAACAATCATTATATTAGTTGAGATAAATGTTTATTAAAGAAACTTAGATTTGATTTGGCCATTTTAGATTTCAAATATCTTTTTTTCCTTTTTGTTTCTGTAAACAAGCATTCCTAATGGGGCCACAAAAAATTCTTTTCATTCAACTAAATCAGTTACAGCTGAAAGCCTTTCTGGTGAAATGTCTTCATTCAGCTTGTTAAATGATAACTGATCTTACACAAATTTTCCCTCCATTTACTGCCAAGACATTTTTGTATTATATCATTTTTATTGCCTTTTGTTTTTGATCAGACATAGTTTGTATTTGCATAGTTTCAAGATTGATGAAAAAACATACCATGTTTTTGTGTCTTAGTGATTTTCTTTTAAGCTTTGTCTTATCAGATATTGCTCAAGTTTTTTCTTTAGTTTAACTTTGATTTTTATTTCTTTGAGACAAACACAATAGGATCTTTTACTAACAGAAATATTTCTATACTTGCTGTTCTTTAAGAGGCACTTGATGACATGTATTTTTCTTTTCATTTTTTTTCTATCAGTTTAGGTTTCCCTTTTTTTTTTCTTTTTTTTTTCTTCCAATAACCTGATGCATCTGTATAGTTTATCCTTTGATAGAAAAATTTTTCTCTTAAGAGCTTTTTTAAATGTTGCAGCAGTTTGAACTTTCAAGGCAGCTATTTGTATGGTTGAAGACAATTCATCAAAAGCTCTAAGGAAGAATACAAATGTTCTTATTTTCAGGGTTATGATATTTAACTATTTCAGTCAGTGTCTCATTGAATAGTAGTTATTTTCTATTCATTTTACTCACTTTTTCTACATAATGAAAAGGAAAGTGATCATCTTGTGTAGGACTATGAATATATCTTAAGAAATCAATCTAGTAAGCAAAAAAAAAAAAAAAAAAAAAATTTAGTTTAGTTGGTGGAGGTTGAGGAAAAGTAGTTATATTCCAAATATTTTTTTGTTTATTTTTTTCATGGCAGTTCAAAACCTGGATGATTATTTGTATACATTTGAAACAGGTTCCTTATGTTTGGAGTGAATTTGATTTGCTTAATTATCTTTGTAGCCAGAATTCTTTGCTTGTGCCTTAATTCTATGCAACCTTTCTTTCTTAACCAACTAATGAACAATGATTTCTACTAATGCATGCTGAAACTTCTCTCTGTGCCAACATGTCATGTGCTTCCCTTGCTTTTACTGCTGTCCTATCTTATTTAGTTTTCTTTCCTAAAAAAACAAAAGAAATTGTAATGTTTCCTTAAACTATCATCCTTAAATCCATTCCCTTATGCCCCTCTTTAAAAAAAAAAAAAGCACGCAGCATATTTGTTCTACACGCACACACTAACCAATGTCTTGCTTGCAGTTGATCTTATGGCTTGCTGTAGCGGATTTGTAACCTTAATGTTCATCTTGCCATTAGCACAGCAACCATGCATTCGATATTTCAGAATCAGCTCATATATTAGTTATCAATACAAATGTTAGAATTCTTTTCTTTTTAATTTACTTATTTCTAGTTTTATTTTTGTATGAATTTTTTTTAATTTTAAGATTTTTTTTTTTTAAAATAGAAAAAGGAAAAGTCTGTCTAGATTCTTTCATTTTTGGAAATAGATTTGTATACCGTAAAGTACAATGATGAAAGAAATACAAAGACTAGAATATACATGGGTCTCTGATGTTAAATATAATTTTGTTATATATATATATATTTTTTTTTTTTTTTTTTTTGTGTAGTGGCATCTATTAGTCTTGTTATACGATAAATCAGGATTTAGAAACAGGCCTGGGTAAGGTTGTCTTTGCAAACACGTCTCCTCTCTTAATGCCACCAATGTTCAAGGGAAGAGCAAGGTTTAATATGGTTTAGTGCCACTAATTGAAAACAATGTCGGACTGGTTTATGGCTTCTAGCTCTTTTTGAATTTAGTTATCCTTATCTTTGAGTGGTTGCCCACCAAGGCAAGAGAATACAGTCTGCTCTATTTTACCTCAAAGATAGGTGATATCCAAAGTTACTTTTATTCAGGATGGGTTTAAATCTTGTGTATGAATTACTTGTTTTTTTTTTTTGTTTTTTTAATTTTATTTTTAATTTGCTGTTCACAAATTAAATATATATAAGACTATTTTTATATTTCTCTCCAGGGAATTTTTTAATATCTAAAATCAAGGCAGAAAAGATAACTTGTTCAGATTTCAGTTTCTTAGTTTTATTTTAAAAAATCTATTCATATTTATTTTTATTAGATGAGCTGCCCCATACCTTCTATTTATGTCTCTCTTCTCCCTCTATCCTAACACACAATTTGGTTGAGTGCTATGCATCAATTTATTTGTATATTGAGGTTATAAATTCAGTGTGCAGCTCCAATTTGAAGTAGTGATTTCTTGCCAAGTATTAGCTGTTTACACTCATTGTCCATAAATCCAAAAATCAATCTATGGATAATAAGAACCAATAATTGATCAGTGGAAGATGATTTGCCTTTGATCGTTGGTGATTTGTCATCTTCCAGATTACGGAGGGGAAAAATTTATTTTTTTTCCCCTGACTATTTATCAGAAACCAAGCCATATATTGCAATAACATCAAAACAAGGTTTCTTAACTGAAGGTCTCAAAAGGATTTTCTGTTCCCTTTTGAATCTTGGACTTTCTTCTTTATTCTCGGTGGGTCCTCCATGACTGCTGCTCCTATTTCCACTGTGGTTGGAGAGGAAAAAAAGAAAATATATAAAAAAAAAAAAAGAAATTAGCTGTAGATGCATTGAAGGTGCCACAAATTTTTCTGGCGACTCTCTGCTTATTTTGATAGCATACCAGCTTTGTGCCAGAACCAGCTCTTATGCCGTCCAAGGCTTGTCTTCCAGGAATGCAACACCATTTCTAGTTCACTAGAAAATGGAGCAAAAACAAAATGACAACATATTTGATATTCTTTTTGCCATAGTATTTTGTATGACATCATCAAAAAACACATGGTAAAAGAAATAGACAATTTATAAATATGAAAGAATTTCATTGGTTCTTTTGAAAAATAAAAAAAAGTCTCATTTCATTTGTAATTAAACATTGTTTTTATAACATTGTCATACTTGGAACATTTTTTTTTCTTTTTTAAATTCATGATATGCATCAATTTTTCCCCTGCTTAAATAGGGCCTTATTACTGGCCAAAATATGTTTTAAATTTATTTTTTCAATATTTGGGCATTGATTTAGGACAATGATGAAAAATACAATTGCAATTTGTTGCAATAGCAGACTACTATTACTACTACTACTACAACTAATGTATTTAATAAGAATTTCTGTACCAATTATTAAACAATATATTGTAAAACAAAGAAAAATTCAAATTGTCAGGGGTGAAATAATTTAATTGAATTTAAGTTTAAGGAAAAAAAAAGTCAGATTTTTAAAAAAGTATATATGCATAAATGAGGTATTATTTTTTTTCCTTGGCAAAAAAAAGTTGTATTTAATGTTTTTTTTTTTTTTTTTTTTTTTTTTTCTTGGCACTTGTCTGTCACCTCAATGCCTTCTACTCACCTTCTTAAATTTGGATGTAGAAATGGCAGGTTTGATCATTTTCTCACATGTGCATGAATGTCAATTCTTTGTAGATCCAAAATACGGATTTCTGTAACCAAAGAATGTTGAAATTTAGAATTCCATTTGTGTATTTGAGGTTACTCAACAGTTATAAAAAAAATCTTTTGTTTCGATGTTGATTATTCATTGTGCGTAAAATTACCATTCCACAAGAGCTCAATGTTAATGAAAGGAAAAGCCATTACTGGATTTCATATAATGTTACAATCAATAGCTTAGCTTCATACACCATTTTTACAATGACATGCGTGCAATTCTTAAACATTGATTCAGTCCTTGTGAATCCTGAGAAAGGCATATTTTCTTTTGTACTCCTTGACGTTAAAGTTGTCTTGTTCTGGCTCAAAGTGCGTATGTTCTCTAAATAAGCTTTTGTATTTGGACGTGACCATGCGCACTATGCAAAGTGTTGAGTCCAGTAAGTATTTCTGATTCCAATGTGCAATCATTGATTACGAGCTGTGCATGACTGTGAGGACAAATCCTTTTGTCTTTGACTGTCGACTCGGCTCGGCTTGTTCTGAGTTTTAAAGCTATCAACAGGGTTTTCAAGTCCATGTACATAGGAAATTTCTCATAGCAAGAATTTCCATTGATTTCGCTATAATTTGTAAAAGAATAAAATCGCATGAGTAAAACTGATGTTTTTTGTTTTTCTTTTTGTTTTGTGTGAATTTTTCATTTCAAGCATTGGCATTAACTTTTGCTTCAGAAATGTCTACTTGAGTTGCAGTTCTCTGCTTGGTTTGTGTCTTTTTCAGTGTTCTGCCTTTCAACTTCTTGATCCCTGAATGCTCTGAAGCCAGATCAACTCCTTTTGTCTATTGAGAATTCTTCATTCTGAAGACAATGGGATAAGAATCTTGTATATAGAAAAGGTCCCAAAATTTAAATCTCTAAAACAGTTGAACATTCTTCAGTTTTGATCTTTTTAGATTATTACCAAAAATTCTATGCTGATGACTTTTTAATAATTATTGGACTTTAAACAGCAGTTTACTTGTTTTTGTGCATTGTAATATATCTTGTATTAAAAGCCCAGTCTAAGACTGAACAGTGATATCAGCAATGTTTTATTCTTTGATAACAGCTTCTCAGCCGAATTGACATATCAATTTGAAGAAATTTAACTTGGCAGCTCATTAAACATTCTTAATCATTTAAAAAGTACTTATGGTTTATTATCAACCTGTTTCCAATTTTGGGCTTTTGTTTTTTTTTTCCTCCTAACTTCTGTAATTATATATGATGAATGGGTATTTTGGCATGCACTTGAAAATACAAATCTTAATGTAAAGATGTTTTTTGCTTATCTTGCTTTTTATTTATTTTAAAAAACTTTATTTTTTATTCATATATCTTAAACTAGTAAAGGTACTCAACATTGCTCATAAATAAAAAGATGAGGCAAAATGTTTTGGTGAAATAATTCTGTTGTAAATTTTAGGAAGGTTCTATGGAGACAGAAATATGAACGTCATGACATTAATACACAACTAAGTTTTAAACCAAGAAAAACTCTTAATTTTTTGAGAGCCTCATTTTATATATTTATTGTTCTTCCCATCTTTTGCAAATGTGTAGAGTTTTTTTTTTTTTTTTTACTTCTTGTGAACCTTCAGCATACAGTTGTAGAATAGATGTAGAGAACAAGGATCTAATCTCATTCATCCTACCATTTCATGAGATCATTTATTAATTCATTTTAAAGTTTCTATCTCTCTCGCTCTGGCCAGAAATTGTATATTTTGCCATCTGATGACATTTCAAGTGAACCTCAAATAGTCTGTATTGGAGCCCAAGATTGTTTCCATATCCATTCTAAAGTTCTTGCAACGATCTGTTGGCTTTGATTTTCACACACACACATACACACACACTTTTTCATGGTAGAATAGGTAAGATTGAATAGCCTTTACAATTATAGTTTTTATATTGATCTGAATATTTACAAATGTTTTCTTCAGTAATATATCTTAAAACAGCAAAGTTATTTCCTTTTTTTTCTTCCCCCAATGTAGTGAAATTTAGTTATGTCTTCACGGTTGTAATGTGAAAAATGGTCAATTTAACAAGGATGCTTGTGTGTGTGTGGGTGAGGCCAGAAAGTAACTCCAGTTTAAACCAATATCAAGAGTTCCAGCTTTGCCTTAATTTTTGGTTTGCCAAACCTTGCCCCAAAACAAGAACTTGGCTGAGATGGATGGATGGATGTATGTATGTGTGTGTATATATATATATATATATATATATAATTTCAGTCTTAAGGCTGGAAAAAGATAGCTGGCTGTGTGTGTGAGAGAGAGGAAGAGTTGAAAAGGTGGCAAATTTTCTAACATGTCTTTGTGTGTGTGTATATATATATATATATATATATATATATATATATATATAAAGTACACAGAGAGATATAATCTTTGTTTTATTTCCTTTCAGATTCTAATATTTTTATTTACATCTTGGTTGGGGTGGGTACCTTTTCAAGAATTAGGTTTTTCATTCTTTTTATCAAACAAGTCCTATGTTTTTTACAAAGTAAATGATTATACTTTTGGGGTTGTTTTGAGATTGTTGTTAAAGGCTTTTAGTTCTTATAAGCTAAATAGAAATTATTTTTCTTTAGGTAAAAGATGTAAATAAGTAATATTAGAGGCAGGAAAATAATCTGAAATCTTTAAGTTATGTCATTTTATCGAAACTGATAATTATTAACTTGTTTTGCTTCTATCAAAAAACAACTGATATAGTAAGAAATAGTGAATTGCGCATTATATTTAAAATGAAAAATATGTACACAAAAATCTTTGAAAGTAGGATGAGTAACAAAAAATGTTTACATGAGTTCTCAATAATTTAAAATTTTGTGTATTCTAAATATTTAAAAAAAAAAAAAAAAAGTTGCTATTGATAGAAAAAAAAAAGATTTAAAAAAAAAAAGCATTAAAAACTACCCAACAAATGGGGCAAATTTGAACTGTTATTCTTCATTAAAATCTTACATTAGAAATCAGATTATAGTATTGTAATTATTAATAGAACAATGTTCTATTTACTTATTTGTTAAGCATACTAATTTAAACAGATTCACACTTGCAGAAAATAAACTCGGGGGTGGGGGAATGCTTAAGCAAAACATGGCTTTTATAAAATAAAATAAGAAAGTTTGCATTTATTGTTTAATCTATTGAAAATTTTTTTTTTTTTTTTTCTTTTAACAACATTATCCCAGTGTTCATTGATGGCTTGCTTTATGGTATTTGAAATTTTACTATTATTTCAGATGGTAAGTTATGAGCAAATTAACTCATTCTTATCTAGTCCAAAGCAACTTGAAGCCAAACTTTTTTTTTTTTTTTTTTTTAAAGACCTATTTTTTTCCAATGCAGGTATCACTGGAAAATGAGTTTTGGCAAATGGCCAATTTGCTAAAACTTTTGTTTCCCAATGATACTTTTATTGGAAAAATAAGGTCTTAAGTTCTGTTAATTTGGACCTAACAGATTCTTATTTCAAATAAGTTTTTATTTTTTTTTTAATAAATAGAAATCATAAATTTGAAAAGAAATATGAATATAATCTGAAACTTTCATAGATATTTACTAAAGGATTTTGCTTTTCGGAATATCTGCCGGGAATGGCATTTAACAACCAAAAACTTTTAGCAGAGCATGCTAGAGTTGTTTGACCTAAGCATGGTTAACTTTGAGAGGTAGGAGTTAGAAGATATTTCTTTACTCTTACTACATTAAAAAAATTAGATGAATGGCATTTTGATATTTTTATTATGACTTGGCTGATGTAGCATGTTTCTTTTTTTTCTCCTTTCTTCAAATCCTCAGAACATTTTAGTGCATGGATTTGAAATTTTTGATTTTGTGAATAATCACCAGAATTTAATCACTTTTTTTTTTCTTTTTCAAATATGAAAATAAATTATTTTATTTACTTTTATTTTTACCCAATAGGTGCCATAGTTTCATTTATGGGATATTGACAAAAATTGCAATATTTATATTTTATATTCTATGTCCCATAAATAGGACTGAACTTTTTACATATATTGGTACCAAGAATAAATTGTGTATACATGATTTTTGCAAGGTCTCAATGCTAATTGTTAAAGATTTTTCTCTTCAAATAATTCCGGTTGGTAATAAGTTAACTACCTTGGCTGCATTTAACTTGCCTTTCCCTTTTTATTCATTTTTATTTTTTCATCTTGCATTGAATATCAGTAAATTCTGCAATTATCAGAATAAAAGTATTTTAGAAATCCCTTCAATATTGCAGAATTAATGTTTTAATTTATTTGAAGCAGATTTCCCTTTCTGCAATAATGTATTTAAAAAAAATTATATAGAAATTTTATATTTATATTAACCCCCCCCCCCCCGATGATGGTAAGTTTCAGTCATTTGCTTCATTTGATTTAATTTTTTTTACTGAACACTTATATCCCAAATTTGTCTTCAACTACCTACAATTTATCCCATCATATTTCTTTATTCTTTCCCTCCCCCAGCAACCACTAAGAAAATATCAACTTATGGCCGATGATGAAGTGATAATTTGGGGGAATTAATGTCAAGTTATTCATGGTTTTTAAATCCTTCACTGGCTTGATCAGAACTAATATATATATATATTAAACTATAAAATGTAATTCCAAATCCAAGCCCCAAAAGAATTTTCTTGATTAATTGATCTTTGTCTTGCATTTTTCTGTGAGGAATTATTTAGAATTCTATATTCACTTTTTCTAAGGCATTGTGATCCTTCCCTCTTTCCATATTTCAAAACTGATGAAAAAACTAATCTAAGTTTTATTTTATTTTAGACAAATTTTACTTAGTACAAGAGAAGAAAATTTCTTTAAAGTTCTACCAATTCTTTTTTTTTTGGGGGGGTAAGTAAATGAATTATATAGCCATCAAATTAGCTATTACATGTATTCATTTTAATGTTACAATTTTGCTCCTGTTTTTCTTAAATGAACTCAACGTATTTTCTTCGCATTCGATTTTTTTTTATCGTAACGATTCTCGTTATACCCATTCTTCATATTCCAATACGTCTATCATCTTTCATTAGGATCTCTTTTCTCCTACATGAAAGATTGATCTTCATAAATTAGTCATTAGAAAATTTTTAGAATCCTTATATATGCATCTAAAAGGACCAACATTCATACTTTGAATCAAATAATTCATTATATTGAAGGTGTAAATAGGGATCCTTGAAATTTCGAAAAGACTAATTCATAGAGAGATTTTGTTAACACAGAGAAAGGTCCCAATAATGAAAGATCGATATATTTTGTCTATTGTATCGAGGGCAAATGAAATAATTGATTGAACATTTTATTTCAAGGGAGGCAAATGTTTTAAATATATAAAACCTTAAGACCTCAAAATATTGTACACCGGCTTGGGCTCCACTGTCTAGGCATGAAAATTAGTGTGAGATTGAGATTGGAGGATATTCAAAGTGTGACAGAGCTTATAAAGAGTAAATGATTACAGGAAGAGATTGAAGAAATTAGAATGAAGAAGTGGTCTAATTGAAGCTTTCAAAATAATGGAATTTCTAATTTCTAGACATTTTTCAGTATTTTTCCTAGAACAAGAAATTTACAAAAGTTAAGTCTACTCACCGATTTTTTTCTTTTTTAAATCATTTGTTAACTAATAAATTTTTGGAACTAATTGCCAAATGAGATCAAAAGCAGCGATACTATAGAAAATTTTAAGATCAAGGATCGGATGAATTATTTAGAATTTGATCTGTATAGAGATATTATATTAATATTGTAGATGTCCTGTGTAAAGATATTTTTAAAAATTTAATGCGAGAAGATAGTTGAAATGGAGATGTCCAAAGAGGCATAACCCACCATAAAAATATCGAATGCGAAATAAATATATTGAATTAATTCTGTATAAACATCACATAAAAAGGAGCCACGAAATATTACAAATAAAGGCAGTAGCCAATTTGATTGTTTATATGAATATTATCGATTTTTTTTCCTTCGTTAAAAGCATTTCCTCAAAAAGTTCGTGTTTAAATTTTTAACAAGCACCGTAGTTTTATGTAACATCAGCTAAACAGAAGTGAACGACTCGTTGCATATGTAGATATTAACTATGTATAGTCCAACACTCAGCCACAATAACGAAGCATCTTGTAAGATTTAGACTCTTTCTATGAGTATCGCTAATATCGGGAAATAATCTGATTCAAAAAATTCTAGCAGGGATTTCGTATCCCTAACTGGCAAGTATTTAAAGTTTACACCAGAATCATTTTTAGAATTTATTATTAAATGCATTCTTAGTTTCATAAAATCGCATCTTTGATTTATAACGAAAACAAGTGGGGGGGGGCTTTACAATTTCACTTCGAAATTAAAGATTGAAATATTGAATTAATCGAATGATTTTGAATATATTAAGAACTTTTGGGTTTATCAATAACAGGCTACGTTGTCCTTGTGATTAATTATATTTATTCAGCCGTCCAGTGCTCCAATTCATTTTAATATCTCATACAGTACACCTCTCACATATATATAATTTATAGGGTCCCATGATGAACATTTTGTACTGACAATGTTTGGTAAATATCAAAATTTTCAAGTATTTTATACTTTTATGAAATAGCTTCTTTTCTCTTTGTGACAACACCTTAAATCAATTTTTTTTATACAAGTGGCTAAATTTAATACTTTTTTTAAAAAATTTTTTTCTAATGCATGTTTTTTTTTTTTATTGTAGAAAATGCATATTTTTCTGTGAGAAACTATTTAGAATTTTATATTAACTTTTTTCTAAGCTTGCAACAGTATCTATATTGGCAAGGCATCGTGACTCCTTATACGCATTTCAAAACTGATGAAATTAATAAGCTTAGTATTTTTTATTTATCTTCCGGTTAATTTGATTACTGATGTTAAATCTTCGCTGGACGATGTCATTTCTTTTGGCTTTGTCTTTTGCTTAAAGAACGAGGAAAATTCAATCGACTGTTTTAACAGAGCTACATGATATAAAACACTTCGTTAAATGCACCAAACTTTCTACATTGTGTAAGCTGTGAATTAGTTCTACATAAAAAGACGTAATTACTTAAATCAAAGATTCCCCCTTCCCTATGTATTCCTATGCAAAAGAAGCTTGTTAGGATCAATTTTTACTCTCTATAACTTTGAATCATGTCGTTCTCCTTCAACGATGTGTTTGTTAATGAAACTCCAACATAATGACTTTAGAATTTTACTGCAGGGGTCGGCGAAATCATCTTTCGGGTTTTGAATGTTAAAGACTATTCCAAAGTTAATTTTACTATAAGAAAGATCAATATTTGTCATTTTGTTTTGTGTTTATCATTGCTTTATAAAGATTATATCTTGTAAATGTTATACAACGAGCTATATACCCCTGATGCCTCACCCTGAAGTTCTGCGGCGCTTGTTTCATTATTGCTTCTGGCACTGCTGCGATTTAATGATAAATAAAATCTACGTTCGCCAGTTATCTGTGATCTACAGATAAAGACCTTGAGTTTTCAAGTAACCCCTTTGAGGCAGTAATAACAAAGGGATAAACTGGGTGATTAAACTGATTGGGGAATGTCACAACTTGGTCAGGTGCGCTTGAAAAACGTCTAAGAATTTCGATAGATCTTTTGATTCTATGCTGGCGACTGAAAGGGTATGATTGCTGCAGTTGCTCAAAAATATACCTCTTATCAGTTCATCATTACTAGAGCCTGTGCGGCAATAATTTTAAACTAGGGAGATCATTCTACCTGACCCTGTACAAAGCGTTGGTTCTTTTTATATTTACAAAGTCAATAAAAGAATTTTTGTGGCATTTTAAGCACCAGGTGACTCAATGAGTGTTTTGTTGCTTGCATTCACGAAGACTACTTAAAGATCAGAATGAACACAGAAGGTAATCGATTTGACGTTAAGGATTTATATGAATGATCATCGTTTGATTTCAGATCGTACGAGACTTTATACAATACCGAGGGTTTGATTGTAGCATGTCTATTAAAGAAAACAACATTTAGTAAGAATATTAATCTCTTCTGGCAGATCTCCGTTTAAGATTCATTTTTCTATTTTTAAAAAAAAAATTCTCTTTTAGTCTATAACAGTAGATTAATTATCTAAACAAGCGTGTTCAAATACTTATGATCAGTATTCTCTATAGCTTTTATGAACATTACTCATTCGTAAATTACTGGTCATAAATATTTGAGCAAGTAGACAATGTGCTTTCATTCCGCGAGATTGCAGGAACAATTAAGGATTTTGAGAAGGGAGGATTTAAATTAGTAATTTCGTAACTTTTTCAAACAGCAATGTGTGTTCGCTTTTTCGATTTCCTTGATTGAAACTAGGTTTTAGGATAGCTATAATTTTCTTTTTTCCAGAAAATTAATATTCAGTCACAAAACGTGACGAAATGCATGCTTTGTTATGCTAATTGTAAAATAAGAGCTCTCAATGAGAATCGAAATCTATGCATTAGCAAGAATATGTTTGCAACTTGTTAAAGACAGCATTTGGTAAGAATATTCGTCAGATTTTCGTTTAAGATTTTTTTCCGCCTTTTCATTTTTTTTTTTTTTCTTGTTACTTTCCAGTTTGTGATAAAATAAAATTAACTCTCGAACTAAACTCTCATGCAGTCGACGGTCAATTGTTGTGGATGGGATCTTGCTGCCGTCTTGTGGTTACGTTTTGCGTTCGACACTTTGGTCTCTATCAATGTACATTTTCGCCCCCAGCCTCTTCTTTCGGGGTTGTGACTATCTGACGGGCCCCTTGGTCTGTCTCCGTGTCTATCACGACTCTCTATTTAATCAAATTTCCAAGCCTATGTATATATCGCGCTGCCCTTTTTATTTTCCTTGTTCATGCCGAACGGTTGACGTGGTTACACGCAGCCTGAGGATGTTTATATTTAAAATTTCCTTTTAAATATTAGCACACTTGTTTATACTGTCACCCTGTCATTTTTGGCAAACCTCGCTGTCATTTCAATTAATCCACGTTTATAAACATCAACTGCTGGACATCTAGCAGAACGTGTAAAAATCCATCCGTGATTTTAGGCAGGGAATATTCCTCAAATTTTTATGGGGAGAAAGGACAGATTCGTAGATGCGCCTGAGGATTCCAGTACGCTTCCCAAGAATTTGATGTTGGAATTTGGAAATTTAATTTTAAAAATTTTACTGTTACTTAGGATTGAGAGAATTACAGATTATTAGTGATGACAGTATAAAAAAGTCGTAATTTGCATTCGGTGTTCTTTTTTTTTTCCGGTATTCTGTTGGAATCTCCGGTCTATACTCGATCATCTAACTGAAACCTACCCCTTCAAAATTTGTCTATTTCGATCGGTTAAAGTAAAGGGAGATATATAATCCCTTAAATTTAACTGGTCGAAACAGACAATTTTTGATTCATTTTAACGCACGTCAATCTGTCTGGTTATTTTATGCTTAGCGGTTAGAAAATTGAGTTTATTGTACATTTATCTTTACACTTTTTTTGTGTAGCTTCTAAAGAATTTCTTTTTTTTTTTTTTCTGCAGTGTTATGTTATCAAGTATTTCTATCTGATACAAATAATTTGCAAATAGATTTATTTCATTCATAGACGGGGACCCTAATAGCTACTACCTGTCCGGTTCAATGTTGACCTTTGGGTAATGTCAATGAAAGTGTAATTCGTATTCCTTTGCTCCCCAGGACTGAAAATTTATCACCAGATGCAGTTTAGTTTCACACCTAGGACATCTTTTTTGTGTATGTGAGGTTACAGTCAACATATTCCTAGTCCCACCGACTGAGCTATACCAACGGATAGGAACGCCCATATTCAGGGTGTCATTTGTTAACAGCTGATCAATATACCCTCGTTTCATTAAACCACTTTTACTCAACTGGCCGCATTACATCTCCTCTTGTGAGATGTATACACACAACTTTTGTTTCGGTCTAAATTAGAGGACTGCTGTGTGAAGTTTGTCTCTTCGTATCTTTCGTACTTTTACTGTGCCATTATATTTGTTACAATTGCATGATTAATACATTAAATGTAACAGTTATTATGAGGTAGTAATCTATATCAATTATGAATTTTCCTGTGATGTTAATGATACTTTCATGGTGACATATTTGTATAAAGCTAAAGGGTTTCAACGAATGATTGATTTTAACGGTATATCAACCCCTCTGTAGGGTTATTTCAGATATAGAGGTAAGGGAATCGTATTCATTCTATGTTCATATTTACATTTTTGTGTAGTTGTTTAAGAGATTTTTCTATCACCATCAGATGCAGTTTAGTGTCATACCCAAGACACTTCCTTTTTGTGGAATCTTACCTATCTGCAGGGAATAAAGTCAGCGTATTCTAAGCCCTGTTGACTGGGCGAATAAAGCTTTCAAGCTGAATATCACCGATGTTTTTTCTCCTTTTGCAATAAAAAATCTAAGGGAAAAATCCTGTTTCATCACGAAAGCAGATTCGATACAAAGTTGCGTTTTAGCACGGAAATCAATATGCCAATGTGTTGGTAATTTCAGAATTCGTCCAACCCCGTTGGCGTTTCTCGTTTATGGACGTCTGAGTTAAAGGATAGGCTTGGAGTCAATCCCTGAAGTGCGATGGAGTAGTACAATCTTGAGGCGATGACGCCCTCCTGGAATGGAATTTTGTCTTTTTTTTTTTTTTTTTTTTTTTTTTTTTTTTTTTTTTCGTTTATGGCCCTGATAGGACGAAAAGCGATATCATAATAGGTTGTTCATTTTTTTTTTAAAGCAACACTACTTATAAAGCATGGGATGGAGTTGTCTTCTTTTTTTTTTTTATTGTAAAATTTGATTAAAAATAATTGATTTTGCTTTTTGTGAGGAAAATTAAGTTGATCTAATTTATAATTAGCCATCTTGTTTTCATTTGCGACAGTAAGAAATGTGAGAATACGTAAATACTTTGGGTAATGTAGATTATCCCTTCATTGCTATGGCTCTTAGGTCCTCTCTGAGCCGGCGTGGTAGTACCTGTTAGGGTTCCATCTATGTGTCAAATAGAAATATTTATTCATTTACTATAATTGAAAAGATTTAACTGTATACAAAAAAAATGAGCTCAGACTTGTTTAAAAGTTTCCATCAAACTATTCGTTTTCAAATGATATATAAAAGTTTCTGTGGTACGTGCAAAACTTAAAACGGATTTAAAAAGCGTAAGCATTTTAAAATACTTTGGAATTCTAAAAGAGAGAACCCTTCTTCTCTCTCTCATATATAATAAAAATTTGGACATTGGCACGATGGTTAGTGTTCACCAATGGCCCGGGAGACCTGGGTTCAATCCCAGGTCGAGCCATACCAGACTCAAAAAATGGAACTTGATACCTCCTTGCTTAACACTCAGCAATATAAGGTAGGGATCAAGGGTAAAGTCGAGCAATTCAGGGAAAGGAGTAGCGCCCTCCCCTACACCATGGTGTAGTAGCTATCGAAAAGGGAGCCTTCGGGTCACTCTCGTCTAAGGTAACCAACTTTATATAATTTGGCATCAAATAACCTATAAGGGTTGATAGGCTATAAAACACAAACCAAAGTAATGGAATTCCGATCGCGAGACAATCTTACTTAGTATTGCACAATTAGAGAAAATAAACAAAAGTGTACAAAATCTGTAATTAACATCATCATATTCTTAATCAATGTATATCTTATCTCGAGGCATATTTCTGCTTGATAGTTGAATTTAAGCAAGGATAAGAGTACTTCGTTTATTTGAAGCACAAAGAAAACGCCTCCCCACAGGGCATATAATAAAATTTTATACATATAAGTGCACTTTCATTTTTCTTGACATCATACAATAGCAAGTGGGTTTCATTAAAAATTGTGTGTGAGTAGGGAGGGGTCCCCGTGGCGTATTGACTGACATGCTGGACTACAGCATCATAGTAAGTGCGTTAGAACTCCAGTCGTACAATTGCGTTCACTTTTGGAAAGGTGTTAACACCTTTCCCCCTGCTATGGGTTGAATAGTACCATTGCTGTTCTTCTAAAAGAATGACTTTGACATTAAATAACCCTTGAAAGTTGATATGCCATTAAAAAAAAGAAACTAAAGAAATGTTGGAGGGGATCCTTACGGAGTCAATCTTCTTCCCGAGCTCTCAAAACTTTTGCTATCCACCCTCGTCACAAGTAGAAAAAGGATTTTGAAATAGTTTATGAATCTATAATTATCATCAAGGCGTGTCGACGGCACAGATTCTGTTCAGTATCTCTTGCCATCCGTCCCTACTATTAGAAAGTCCTCTAGGTGACATCTAGTATCCGCACAGAGCTGATGGGTGTAAGTTCTTGCTGGTCGGCCAACATAGTTGTGACCATGCGTAGGAGTCCATGAGAGAACATCATGTGTGGCTTAGTTCTTCTCCAGTATATCTTGGATGGTTTATGAGAGGCAAGGTATATTGTGTCGCTGCGACAGAACATGATCATCAACAATTTGAATCATTCACGTCAATTAAAAGGTTGTGTTTATATGAAATATTGTGTCATTTTTACGTTACCATCTTTTTAAACGACAATTTTTTTTTTTTTTTTGCTCATAAAGTTGATTCGTATTAATCGGCTAAAATTTTGACCGGTGATATTTGTACCCTATTTTTTCTTTTAAACTAATATATATATATATATATATATATATATTGTGTGGGATTCTCGATTTAAAGATGTGCATGTGAGTTGATGTTTTTGTCGAACGATATTTTTACTTCGAAGTGATTGATGAAACTTGTGACATCTGAACTCAGGGATTTTTTTTCTTCTAATTCTACAGAAACAGAAATCAGTGTGCACTCAAAAAGTCTTGGTTGGATAATTCGATGTCATTGAATTCATCTATGAAAAAAATCATAAATTTTCACCCGAAAAAGCTTAACCCTTTCGCAGGTAGAAATCCTTTTAGCATGGGTGAATTTTCAGAAAATTTTCAAAACAGAGTGTATGTTCAAACAAGTCAATTAATCATATATAAATAAAACACGATAATTTGATCTGCAATTGTGTGTCAAAGCATGAAAATAATAAAACATTCACTTTTAATTATGATATTTTGCAAAACAACCTTTACACATTTCCACGCTTCTAGTGATTTTTCTATGCATTAACATTGAATTGGTCAGTAGGAAAATGCCTTACATGGAGCAACAACAAAACGACAAAAATGTCGCTTTGCCTGTGTACCGTTGTCGACAAAAAATGACGCTCTACCTACAAAAGGGTTAAGGTTTTCTTGTATTCACGCTGACCCCCAACCCAAAGTTGAAATTGAAAAAAATCAACTTCTCTTCATCTTTACATGTTTTGTACTTCAACAAGTGTCTTGTTTGAATGGCACGTGAAACCAATATTTTTTCAGTCATCCAAGTACCACTTACTATTTTTTATTTTTTATTAATTTTTTTTCCAATTCACTTCAATCCAATTCAATTCAGCCTCCGTCCATAATTTCGGTCTCTCATGTTTTTTGTTTTTTCCTCAGACTCTTCAGGCAGGGGTTTTGGACTCACGGTGAAGATCAATCGGCGCCGCGGTAGGTGGGAGTTAGCAGGAATTTGAGGGCGAAGAGCCATTGCTGAAGTTTTTGACAAGCATTGTAGACTTTGTAAAGTTGTATTTATTCATTTATTTATCTTTAATTTTTATCATATTTTGGTTAAGTCAGTTAAAAAATGATTTACACTAATTATATATGAGCACTCCGTAATAGCTAACAAGCTAGTCTCTCTGACCAGTTATTACTGAACAGTGATCACGACCCTCTCTGGTGTTGTCCTCGTGGTGTAATGGTTAAAGCGATGGACTGCGGAATCGTTGTAAGCGAGTTCGAACTCCAGTTGCGCTATTACTTTCACTTTCGGACAAATACCCTTGAGAAAGGTATGAACCCCCTTATCCTCCCAGCTATGGGTTAAATAGTACTACTACTGTTCTTCTAGGAGAATAACGTTGGCATTAAATAACCTACGAAGGTTGATATGCCATTAAACAAACCAAACCAAACGACCCTCTCTATATGCTCTAAACTTTTGGCCTTGTGCCAAAACTTAGCTAGACTTATTTTATTTATTTTATAAGGCACCTAGCAAGGTGAAATGGTTGGCGAGCTGGACTAGCAGACCGTAAATAGTGAGTTCGATTCTCACTGGGGTCCTGTGCTTATGGCCTTGTGCCAAACTAAGCTAAGCTTAGTAAATTATTATACCGGGAAGGGGATTTTTTAAAAATTTTATTTAAAGCCCACATTGAAATTTGTCAATAAAAAAGATCACAATGTTTGTAATGAAATCTGAATTTTAAACATTTAGTTTATAAGTTAGTCGAAATTTAAATAATGGATACCATTTAAAAGAAATTAAAAATTCTCCTAAATTTTTAATGACTTTTTTAGAGATCGTTTTTGCGAGAAAGTATGTGGATATCGGATGCTAAAGTGGGGGTATGCAATTTTAATTAGTTTTTTAGACAAAGGCGCACTTCATGATTTAAACGACCGTAGTTCCCACCTTTGAACTACACCCGCCACGTTTTTTTAAAGGTCCAGTGTCACTCAAAAATGTCACACATATCTTTAGTTCAATTGGAACAAATTGCTGGTTTTCTGAAATATTTCATCTGAGCGGAGTAATCGGTGTAGGGATTCTAAATTGCTATTCTTTTTTTTTTTTTTATTATTCTATTTTAATGGTTAAAAATTTAACGTCTATTTTATGCTATAAGTCCGAGAATATTTGTTTTTATTCAAGGTTGTATATCTCCAAATTTTTTTTTTTTTTTCGGTTATTTCTGCGCCAAGATAAAAAATTTCCAAATCCCGGTAAAAAAAGTCACAGGAAAAAAAACAAAACAAAACAAAACAAAACCGAATCTTAAACTAAGCGTTTATTCGATAAATCATCTACATTTCATTCGAATTAAAATTTATTTCTTTACAAAACTTTAACCGGCCACCATAAATCAATTTTGACTTTTTTCCTGTGACTTTATTACCGGTCGCGAAATTCCCTCTTCCCCTCCTGCGTTAGAATCAGGCTGGCATCTCTAGTCACTCTTCCTTATTCAGCACAAATTCCTACACGCTTGTACTTCTCGTTAAAAAATTATTTACATATTACACACACATATATATATAATTGGGGAAGAAAGAACTTTTTTCTTCAATTCCACAGAAGAATTGAAACGAGGACTTTATATCCGCCTTATGATTTCGCTCTCAGTAGTCTGGGTGATATCTGGGTGATTGATTGTTCCTGGTATCAGAATCAAAGCACCTGTCCGTCTGTTGTTCTTCCGTGTCCAGAAGCGTTATTGCAGCCGGCCTTCTTCTCCATCGACAACATCACCACTCACTTGGAAAGTAACCATCTCCTGCGATTGGTCCATCTCAATTCACCAAAGACTGATGATCTTTTGAATCATTTTGCAACCGTTTTATAATTTAGCTTGTCTTTCAGTCTTTCTCACATCTTTATTGGCACGAAAAATTGAAAATAAACGAAACTTTCAACTGGACAACCCACAAGCAACCCATCAACAAACAACCAGACAAGCAGAATCCAACTGAATATTTTTCTTCAACAATAATGGTTGTTTTTACAAACGTATTTAACTCAGCTGAATTCATTCATTCTGCGATTTTTTTACTTTTGATCATTATTTCCCCAGAAATAAAGGAAAGAACGATAATCATCATATTTATTTTTTTCGATCGCCGTAGTTTTTTTTTTTTTTTTTTTTTTTTTTCTTGAACGAAAACTGGTAAAAAATTATTTCACGACAAATTTATTTTATTGTTGATAGAAGTAGACATAAAAGTTTAAAAGCAAAAAAAAAAAAAAAAAAACAAATTTTAGGTTTGCAACGTGAAGTTGGTTATTAGACAACCCTTTTTTTTTAGGCAGAGTGAAAATTTAGAGGGATATTTTTTTTTAAATCATCAGTTACAATCGATGTATTATTGTCGCATAGATAAGTCTGATCCTGTTGATTATTGCACTGTGTAATCAGGACCTTTGAGAGAGTGGTATAAAGTGGTGCAAAGCCATTTGGGGACACACACACACACACGCAAGTTCTTAGCCATTTTTTTTTCTCCGGTAAGGAGTGAAGAAGTAGTACACAAATAAGAGTTTTATGGTGATCTTGCATTTGAGGTAAAGGTCTTCCTCTATAGCAACCTCCATAATAAACGGTAAAAAGTCACAAGCAAGAATTTACATTTGAAAGTTCTTTTATATGTATTCACCCAACCCCTCCGCTGCGGACAGAATGCGACACAAGGCCACTTTTAAGCAAAGTAAAGTTGGTTAATTTTTCAGAGATTTTCTTCAAGACTGGTTGCCTCACCAAGGCTAAAGAACCCAGTCTGCTCTACAATTTACCCATAGCTGGGGGGGGGAGAGAAAACAGATGGATTCGTACCTTTCCCAAAAGTATTAGTGCCAAGTAAAACGCAAACAGTCTCGTTCAGAAATTGAACTCGGGTCGCCGATTCCATTTTCGATGACGATAACCGTTACGCCTTCAATGTAAAGTTTGTTAGCCAACTTTATAAACGTCAGCCAAGCCAGTTTTAAGTCGCTATTTTTCACTTAACTTCAAAATTTAAGTATTAAACTTAAGTAGAAAACCTGGCGAAATATATATATATATATATATATATATATATATATGAGAGAGAATATTCTTTTTTTTTTATTTCATATTTTTTTCATTGAATTTTTTTATGTTCTCATTTGAATTTTCTTTAACTTCCCATCAACTAGAAAACTGGAATAGAATAATTTTTTGAGATTTTAATCTAATTTTTACTTTTAATGGTATAAGATTTATGAAAATTAAACTTTTATATTCTGTTCAAATCCCTCTCTTCTCCCCTAAGTTTTGGGTAAAAAGTAGAGCAGACTGGGCTTTTTAATCTTGGTATGGCAACCAGTCTAGGAGAAGGAAAACTCTGAATTCAAATCTGTTGTACTCCGCTTGTTATTGTCGTAGGAAGTGGACTCGGCTGCTTGAGTTCAAAAGCCTGATCGAGGCTGTTTGCATTTCACATAATGCAATTACCCTTGGAAAAAGTATGAATCCGACTATTCTCCCTCCAGCTATGAGAAAATAGTAGGGCAGACTGACTCTTTAACCTAATTATGGTAACCGGTCTAGAAGAAAAAAAACTCTGAATTCAAATCAGACCTGGAGAGGTATGGGCTCCGCCATGCTATTCCTGCCTAAGATACACTACATGGGTAGTGCCCTCCATGACCAAACCAGTTTAAGTCAAGTCTTTTACTCCATTCAAAAGTTGACCTTGTGTTGCACCCTTTTCACAGTGCAGGAGTCGGGTATGTACATATATTTATTCAAAAAAAAAAAAAAAACTGGTCTTCCTTTAATTCTCCAGGCCCCGACGCGATGCACCCGTTGCATCACCCACCTCTCATAGGACCTGTGTGTAATTCAAATCCTTGAGGTATTTCATTTGATAATCTATGAATTGAAACATAAAATTAAATTGTCGCGAAATAATTATACATCTGTTTTTTGGTGCCACGTGATTAATAAAGGGAAATTATAAAATTTTCCAGTTGAGGTGATACATTATTATTTGCTGTTCCGTTTGCTTTCTTGGACCGTAAAAATCTTCTAGAAGCGGGACTTTCGGGTCGTGTTTACTTAGCAACTTAGATGACTTGGAGAGATCATTGGATTTTGGAAAAAAATTAAAAAAGTATTGAATTTTTTTCGTAGGAGACTTTGTTTTCATCTTGTGTATTTTCATACTATGTTTTAATCGGTTCGAATTTTATCATTCGTGGTTACCAGTCATAAGTATGTTTGGAACAGTCACGTACTAGAGTTCGATCCTCACTGAATACTTTATTATCATGTCTTTGTTTATCGACAATTTAGCTTAGAAAATAGTAATCATTGATTGATATTAACAAAATTCAGTTTAGAGCCTTAGTTTTTATTAAGAAGGCTGCTGACAGTTACTGTTCCGTTAAAATAGCAGAGATTTTAATGAATTAGTCCCCAATACTATTATTACGTTAAAACAATTCATGAATTCAAAATCCGATTTTCTAAGACAAATTTAGGAAGTCGTCTATTCTACTATTCTTTTTTCTTTCTTTCTTTTATTTTTATTGATGAGCTGTCGGGCAATCAAGCCGTTGTTGAGGGCCTAAAGAACCAAGAGGCTCAATGATTGGCTGATTGATTTTAACCGCATGTTAACCTGTCTAGGTTTATTTTATGTCTAGACGTTATGAACTTGCATTTATTGTACATTTATATATACATATTTTGTTTCGTTGTTTGTTAAGAATTTTCTGTACTCAAGAATACTTGATATCATATAACTATTAAATAATTTGCACGAAGTTGTATTGTTTCAAGTATTTCTATTTAATACTAATAAATGGTTTCAAGTAATTATTTCTATTTGATGATAGTGGCCCAGTCAGCTAGGGCTGCAGAATACACCGACTGCATCTCTGCAGAGGGGTAAGATGAGTATCCTGGACATGACACTAAACAATTTGATGGTGAGGTTCCATTGATGCTGGAGCTTTGGAGAATGCGAAGAACCCTTAACTGCCATCGCCCCCAGGTCCACTCTGATAGGGTCCTATCTATGGGTCAAATAGAACTAAACTGGGTACTTATGCTTAACTAAATTGTTTGAAATAGAACTGTTTTTACACTTAACTGTAAACAAAAAACTGTTCTTATGCTAAACTGAATTGTTTGAAATTGAACCGTTTATATATATAAAAATAGATTTTTTGTTAAATAACTTACAATTGTTAATATGCCATGAAATCAAACTTATTTGATAAAAGTCATTTGTTTGTACAATAATATGGTTTCAAGTCACTAATAATAATTCTTAGAAAACAATTATAGCTTCAAGTAACTATTTTTGATATAAATAGTCTATTGTTAAGGGCATCAAGTAATTCTATCAAATACGAATAATTTTTAAACAGGTCTATTTGATCCATAGATAGGACCCAAGTAAGTATTACCACTCCGGGGTCAGGGAGTAATGGCAATGAAGCAGTACTCCACAGTCTCAAGATCTCCAGAGCATCATCATCATATGTAGTTTAGTGTCATACCTAGGGCACATCTTTTTGAGGGGGTCTTAAGCCTATGCAAGAGATACAGTCAGTGTATTCTCACCCCCGCTCTCAAGGCAGACAAAATGTCTAAGTAGTAAGTATTATTTTAAAAGTCATGTCATCATCATGACGTGCCGCTAGCACCGATTTCCTTGACCCTCTATCGCCACTCGTCTCTATCGTTCATTGCTTCCGGCAGGTCTTCCAGACTACATCCTGTATCAGTACAGAGCTATTGTTGATAGATTCTAGCTGGTTGCCCAACACTTGCTCGTCTATGTGAAAGGGTCCACCGGAGTACATCGCTTATGAGTTCGTCCTTACTTCTCCAGCAGAGTCTCACATATCTTGTTCGTCTAATTTGGATGGTTTTCGAGATGGGTGGTCGGTGGCCGTGCAGCTGCTGTTTAGTGGGATGTTGCTTCCAGGATTTGTTCACACCCCAATACATTTCTTCATATTTGAAGGCATCGATCTAAAAAAAAGACTCGAAGATTTAAAAACAAATGTTTGATGAAGAATTTACGGGATTTTATGGAATTGATGGTAAGGTAGAATTAATCAACGGGCTAATAATCCTTTTCGTTTCGGGGTTCAGATCATACAGTTCGATCCTACAATCAACATGAACCGCTTAACATCTCATTTGTTAGGATTACATATCTGTGCCACGCTCTTTGACAAACGACCGTTTCGGAGAAATAGTGCACTGTCTCTTACGGTTAAATAAACATCTTTCGACGATTAAACCCTGAAGGAATAGTGATCATATTGGTGTTACACGACACTCCCCGTCTGGCGTATTTAAACGTCATTAATGTTCAATTACTCTATAACTATTGTTGTAATTGCATATGCCGCTAAGTTAAACACACTTTTCAAATCAGAATTGTGATTGGTCTGTGGAATGGTATTTGTTGCATGAGAACTGCAACCCACTGGCTGCTCAACAACAAATACCACTGATGTCTCTTCAAGAGATCATATTTACCAACCCCTCCACCTCGGGCAGGATATGACACAAGGTCAATTTTTAAGCGGAGTTTAACAGGTTTGAATTCAGAGTTTTCCTTCTCCTAGACTAGTTGCCTCTCCAAGGCTGAAGAACCTAGTCTGCCCTACTATTTACCCATAGCTGGAGGGAGAATATTTTGGATTCATACCTTTCCCAAGGGTATTAGTGCTATGTGAAATGCAATCAGTCAGGTCCAGGATTTGAACTCATGTCGCCGTGTCCATATCCTGCGACGATAGCCATTGCACCACAAGCACCTCTTCAAGAGATAACGGTGGTGGCAAGGCCGTAATTACATCTGAATTTTTACTTGTCCTGCTCCAACTTTTTTCAGACTGTTAGAGCAAAATTAGGCCGTGTGGGCCGCTGCAGATGCTACTGTCGATGTTTCCATTAAAGTGGTAATATCTGCAGTGTCGTAATGGTGATGGGGGTGGTGGCTGTTGATGCCACTAAATTCACTATATGATCATCATTGTAAATGTCCAGCATTGCTGTCGTATTGGTGGTAACAGTCGTTGCTGTGAAAGCAACCACATTAGTACTACCATTAATAGTAGTTACAGCTGTAGGTAGCACAGGTACCTTAGATGCAACGAACCTAGTTGCAAATGTGGTTGATGTTGTGATTAGTGATGATGATTTTAAAGTACTTCAGTTAGCAAAAAGGAAATTGCTGCAGTTAATGTAACACCTACACTCGTGGATGTTGATCTCATTACACTCGTTGTAGATACGACTATGTTATCCAAAGATGCTAGTAGGGATATTGTTGTGAAGACCCTTAGAATCTGGACATCATTGGACCCAACGAGGATATTTTGTTCTTTTGAGTGAGGAGACTCTAGCTTCGACGATAGGGAGCGATTTTAGACAATCGGTGATATAGGTATCTCGATAGACTAGCAGCTCGACGACCGGTTTATAGACTGACCCTTCCTGACTACACAGCTAGAGATGGGCTCTGGTCAAAGAAGTAAACTCTTATTCGGTATTCTGCGGAAACTGGTGAGAACTCCAACCAGGGTGTTATTGAGGTCGGGTCCACTTATTTGCACGTTATTAAGAGACATCCTGTGGTTCTCAAAGCTAGAATCGAAGACTACTATATTCTTTCCAGATATTTTGTGGCATACATCGAAGATAGGCAAATACCGACACTCTTCTTTTTCAAGCGGTGGGGGTTACTTCAACATGGCCGTTCTTAAATAGCTTCTCCACGAACGAGAGAAAATTCTGGTTTCCTATCGAGACCTCGATTTGCAAAGAACGTCGTCTTTTTACCAGTATTCTATTACGCGGGATATGGGATCCTGGGGATTTGAAGTTTAGTGGAACAGCCCAACTATTGTTTTCGTCCTTCTTGACTGCAAGTTTCATGATGTTGAAAAAAAGCAATGTTCTCAGTGGAAGGTGCTGCCTTTTTGTCATCATTGATCCGTTGGAATACTCTAGGTAGTCTTCCACCCCATAAGAGTAAGTCCTATCGTTCCAAACATCAATATTGTAACTCTCCTTAACTAGGAAGGTGCACAGGCCACGTTCAAAATGAGTAGGGCGTCCTCCCCCGGAGATGGAAGAGTTAAGTGCGGTTATTATGGAAGTTTTGTGGACCTTTCCTAAGCAAACCACCAATTGTGACCCACCCTAGGTCAAATCTGTACGTATGGAACACTATCGGGGTCGTTGAACTGTCTACATACTTCATTCATTCTGACGATGTCATGCCCCAGAAGAAACATAGAAAGTGCCCTAGACCCCAAGGATGGGGTGGTTTGGTTGGTTTGGTTTCTTTGTTTAATGGCATATCAACTCTTTTTTAGGTTATTTAATGCCAAATCCATTCTCCTAGAAGAACAGTAGTGGTACTATTTAACCCATAGCTGGGAGGATAAGGGGGCTCATACCTTTCCCAAGGGTATTTGCCCGAAAGTGAACGTAATAGCGCGACTGGAGTACGAACTCGCGTACTACGATTCCGTAGTCCATCGCTTTAACCATTACACCACGAGGTTTCAAATGAGAAATGGTAGAAGGCTACCTCGAGGGTTGGAATAGAGGACCTATCGTCATTAAAGATGTTAAAAAGGTCTTAGCAAGCTAGAGGCTTGTTGCTCAGCTTATCGATCATGACGTACGTTTTTACAGCTTAATCTGGTTATCCTGTGCGGTATACATTCATGAGGCTGATCTTTGAGCACGACTTTCCCAAGTGCACGGTGAAAATATTCCAGCTGCTATTAGGGAATTTTCCTCTCCATCATGCTCAGTATCGGATTTTTGTCTCAATGATCCAAGGTGGTCGTACTGGGTTCCTTATCCCTGGAGAATGCGATCGGTTTTCGCTGTTGTCAGTTTTGATACCTCTAATTAATCTCTTGGTTAAAGGGCGGCTTGAACCCAGGACTCTGCATCTGAGCCTGATTTACCTGCTTAAGTATTTCTTATGTACGCCTGAGTTGAATCTCAGGTGACTGCAACTGCATCGCTTCTTTTCAGTAAGTGCTTTCAGGGTTTCTGCAGTTTCCTTTTAGGGCTGGAATTTCTCTATTTTCATTTTCAGCTCTCCTTCGGTGAAAGCAAGATGTACCTTGAGTAGCAGCAGTAGCAGCAGCTGTAGATGCTCTGCTTGACGACTGGAAGTGGTGGGAGGCATGCGACCTCGACCAATATGACGAATTGTTTGCCATTGTGGACAAAAGGAGTGGTAGTTGTTTGGTTCGCTAAAGAAAGAGTAGCTTCGTTTAAACAAACTGTATGAACACTGTCGATGTTGTGGTTGTGTCCGTGGTTCACGTTAACCGTTCTATTCCTGTTTGGTGAAGTGCTGTAACTCCGTTAGAGACTGTGTGTACATTGCCGCATGTGCGGTGACGTTTGCAGGGTCTGTAGTTCCGGAAGCTGGCGTTGACCACATAAATCGTCTTCCCTTTGATATGTAACCGTTTCAGGAAAACGTTACACTGTCTCTTACGGTTAGATAAACATCTTTCGACGATTAAAATTCTTAAAGAAAGATAGGAGTCATGAACAGGTTTATTAATCGCCAAGAAAGGGTAAAAGCTGAGAGAGAAGAAAATGTAGTTTGACAAACGTGTGTGAAATAGTTTACCAAAAAAAAGTTGGCAGAGGCTTGAAGCCTAATATTGATTTAAGGCGCCGTGGGCTCAATAACACCTTGTAGCAGACAGTTCTTTTGTAAAAGAGGGTTATTCAAGTAAAGGTAACGCTAGCAAGTGATGAATACAATTACTTTCTCGTAAGAGCCGAGTTAATGAAATGAAGCCAAAAAAAAAAAAAAAAAAAAAAAAAAAAAGAGAGATACAAGTCAATAGATTATACTCAAGCAAATACTACAAGATGTTAAATAATTATTCAAGTTATGTGTTTCAAGAGTTGAAAGACAATATTTCTAACCGATAGTGCTTGAAATAAAAAAAAAAAAAGAATAAAGATGGATTTAGATAGCGAAGATCTCAGGTTTTTCTTTAGAGGGGAATGAAACCTGAAGTCATCTCTCAGTGATTAGTCTAAAAAGTGTACCCTAAAAACCAAGTGCTGCTAGGGGAGTTAAATGATAGGCAATCTAAATATGGTGCAACAAGACAATATTACACAATATTTCCCAACATTCATCCCTCTCATGCTTTTTCTTATCCTTACTAGGTTAGCTCCATCCTCTTGTAGGGATTGCCCAGCTTGTTTTCCGCGTTGGCCGGAAAATAGTCGGTGGTCCAGAATTAGTTTGGATTGTACAGGTGGAACTAAATCCCCGTTGCAGTTTTTTTTTTGTTTCAGCAATTTTTTTTTCTTTTTAGGATTGTTGATTTGACAAATTTTTAACTCATTTGTATTGTTGTGCCTGCATTTGTAAATACATAATTTTCATGAAAATTGAACCTTCACTCATTATTATTCTCATCTTATTTTGTCATCATTCTATCATTTCAGTCTTTTTAAACAGGGGAAACAGTTTTGATTAGGTATTATCACAATTTCATTTAGTCAACAAAATTAAACACTAGTAACAATAATAGTAAGGCAGAAATAAGATAAATAACATAAAGTGTGTGTGTGTGTGGGGGGGAGATCCTTGTTTAAAATTCAAAGTAGTTTATTTTGACAAAGGGAAGGACACTCTAGTTAGTTACATGTGTGTTCCAATGCAAATATGACAAGTAACTCATAAATACAAAAAAAGGAAGTAAAAAAAAATTATTAAAAAACTTTCACCTACTGCTACACTCATAAAACAGGGAAAGAAGTCACTACATCTTCTCTCCAGCAAAACAAGGGTTTACACGTGTATCTTTTCTTTTTTTCTTAGAGATCAAGTCCATAAAAATGTCCTTTTTTTCTTTTAATAAAAAGCCACTCTCTGTCTTTCTTCCGTCTACGAGACAATGTCTCTAATAATGTTCTTTTTTCTTTTTCTTTTTCGGTTGTCTTCTCTCTTGATAGAGCAATTCATGGCGTTGTGTAGTTGTTGCAGTCGTCAGAAGACGTTAATTCTTTTTCTTAGAGAAACATATCCTCTAAAATATAAATTTATGTAGTAGAAACCTACTTTTATCGCCTCTTTCTTTCTTTTCTCTTCTTCTTAGCTCGAGCTGTAGAAACCTATTTTCTTCGGTTTCTTTCTTTTCTCTTCTTTTTCAGCTTGTGCTAAATTTGAATTCCTTTTTGGAATTTTGAATGTCATAAAAAATCCTTCAGGTGGATTTAAATTCTTCTCATTTCTTTTCTGTTCTTTTTGGGTTTCAAGCCTTCTTTGAATTCCCTTCTGGAATTCTGAAAGAAACACCAAAATCCTTCAAGTGAACTTAATTCTTGTTACTCAGTTCCATTTGAGTTTTCAACTGACTACGGTTGATTTCGGCGGGTAACGCACCCTGCCTCCAAAGACTTCAGCCAATCAGATCAAAGGTACAAACAAATTTTCACCGAACACAAAAACTAACCAGCTGTAAAAAAACAAAACAAAAACAAAAACATAAACAAAAATAACAATACAAAATTTGTCCCAATGTGACCCAGAAATGTTATCGCTCCATTCAATAGATCCATTCACCGATAAAATTTCCACATTATTTTTTCATAGAGTAATTGCGGTGTTTTGGTGATAGAGGATTGTTTGTATTATTATTTATCGCATGGATCAGTGATTGCCATTAACGAAGATTAGCCTAGAAAAGTATCAGTTGACTCGACGATCACTCCTCTCTTCCCAATCCCTCACAAAATTTGGGGTCTTGAGCTCAGTTATAAATGAGAATATTTCATTTGTGACGAATAAAACTGGCCGTGAAGTTAATTTATTTATTACAAATCAATACAAATATTTATGATAAATATCTATAACTCAACATTTGATTGGATAATATCTCTCAAAATTCGCACACACTTCTTAAACACGAACTGGAATGTATCGACATCTATGATGACGTCACTCAGAAACATCCAGACGGGGCTGTTTTTGCATGTTGTACAACTCGTACCTGAATATCATCATCATCATCATCTCGAGCCACAGGCACGGATATCCCTGACCCTCTATCGCCACTTCTCCTATCATTCATCGCCTCTGGCAGGTCTTCAGGGCTACATCCCGTATCCTCACATAGCTGCTGGATGTATGTTCGAGCTGGTCGTCCTGCTTTTGCCCGGCGATATGTGGGGGTCCATAGGGGTATATCGCTTATTAGCTCGTCCCTGCTTCTCCAGCAGTGACCTGCATGTCTGGTTCGTCTAGCTTGGATAGTTTTCGTGATGGGAGGCAGGTGGCCGTATAGTTGATGCCTTGTGGGGTGTTGCCGCCAGGACTTGTTCAATATTGCTTACAACATTCTTGTGTAATTGCCGTCTAGCTTCTTCACCAGCCGTTTAGTTAGCGTCCAAGTAGTGCATCCATACAGCAGTATCGATACGACCGCTGCTTGAAAGAAACTGCGTTTCATATCGGTCAGGTCTGATTTCCATATGATCGATAGCCTATCGATAGCTGTCCATGCCTTCGTTAGCCGCGTGTCGATGTCCTTTTCTGTTGATGATACGCTACTTCCTAGGTAGGTGAATTTGTCTACTAGTTTAAGAGGGGTTCCATCTAGTGTGGTGATGTCGCCTGTTTGATTATAGCACATAAGATAAATGTATATAAACGCATAAATTCCATTCATATAAACGAACTTTAATCGAATAAAGTTCCAAAATGTGTTAAAACATATGGTGAAATGTTGAAAAGAAAGATATATTGCTTTTTAAGTGAATTAAAAATAGAATTGTAAATGGAAGAATATTAATGTAAAAATACTTAAAAGAGCATTTGAGTAAATAATTGAGTTAGGGTTTTATGGGTGTTAATGATTAGTGATTGGCTATATCTTCTTTCAAACCCCAATATGTATTGTTTACTTTTGCTAGTACTGTTAACTGAAGTAGAATAAAGGAAGGAAAGAGAGTGTAGTGGTGACATGTTGTTTGGTGGATATGTTCCTCTCCTATTTTGTGGTGGTATGTTTGGTTGATAGTTTTGTTCCCCCACAATTATTGTTGGCTCATTATTGAAAAGCAAATGAAGCAAACCATGTGAAACGACGCGTACAAAAGAACATATTGAAAACAAAGCGGGACAAACAAAATTAAATTTATATATCAAGAAATACATGAAAAAGGAAACATTACAAATATTCTAATTTAGTCTGTTGAATATTCCTCTGTGTGTGTGCGTGTGTGTATGTAACTAACACGAGTCTGTTGAATATTCCTCTGTGTGAGCGTGTATGTATGTGTGTACTAACTGGGATATTATGGAAAAAGACTAAATATTGAAAGTGTCCTGTCGACTATAAAATGTATGTGGACTAAGTATTTCAGGTTAGGTATCGATATATAGAAATATAGCAACGTGTCCTAGGAGGAACGTGTCTTCTCCTATGTTGGTTGTTTGTCTCTTTTGGGGTTTGACGAAATTTCTGAGGCTGTGTTCGAGGTTGGAAGAAGTCTTACCGAAAAGGCAGAACAAGAAAGAAAAAGGTTTCAGAATGTTTATATATTCGTGGGGTTGACTGCTGGAAGTCAAAATATAAGAGAAAGAGAGAGTGTGTGTGCTGTCTCTGTAAGTGAAAATGTGAAAGAGGATGAGTTCTTGGAAGACGAAAGTATATATAGACAATCCTTGTCATGCGGTCAGCTCCAAATGCGCGGGACAAAAATCAAAGTTGCGGATGTAGTTGTGAGTACAAATCACGTGACTTTCCTAACCAATATGTTCCCGAGACTGATTAGTTTACCGTCGTCCGCCATCTTTGTTTCGGGAATAAGTGGTATCACGGCCATTTTAAAATATAAGAGTGTAAATCATATAAGAGACAAAGAGGCGAATGAAGTTATGAAAACTCAAGTTTATTACTATCATCATCATCATCATCATCATATCGCACTGGTAGCACGGATATCCCTGACCCTCTCTCGCCACTCCCCCCTATCGTTCATCGCCCTAGGTAGGTCTTCAGGACAACATCCTGTATCCTCACATAGCTGCTGAATGTATGTTCGTGCTGGTCGTCCTGCTTTTGCACGGCCTTGTGTGGGGGTCCATAGGAGTACATCACTTATGAGTTCGTCCCTGCTTCTCCAGCAGTGTCCTGCATGTCTGGCTCGTCTAACTTGAATAGTTTTCGTGATAGGAGGTAGGTGGCCGTACAGTTGGTGTCTTGTGGGGTGTTGCCGCCAGGACTTGTTTAAGATTGCACGTAGCATTCTTGCGTAATTGCCGTCTAGCTTCTTCTCCAGCCGTTTTGTTAGCGTCCATGTAGTGCAGCCATATAGCAGTATCGATGTGACCGCTGCCTAGAAGAAACTGCGTTTCATTTTATCGGTTAGGTCTGATTTCCAAATAATCGATAGCCTATTGATAGCTATCCATGCTTTCGCTAACCTCGTTTCGATGTCCTTTTCGGTTGATTCGACGCTGCTTCCTAGGTAAGTGAATTTGTCTACTAGTTTAAGAGGGGTTCCTTCTAGAGTGGAGATATCCCCCGTTTGGTTATAGCACATATATTCCGTTTTGTGTGCATTAACATAGAGGCCTATGTTTGCTGCTGCTCGTTCCAAACTATGCAGTAGTGTTTCGGCTTGGTCAGGTGTATTTGCCAGTATCGCTATGTCATCGGCGTAGTCGGCGTCGGTAATTGTTGTTGCGGGGTACCTTCTGCTTCTTTTCTTCGTCAGTTCGAAGCCATTCTCTTTTATTTTGTCAATCGATGTTCTAAGTACGTAGTCTAGACAAATGATAAAGAGGTACGGAGCCAGCGTGTCCCCTTGTAGTACTCCTGCTACAATGTCGAAGTATTCTGTGTCTCCATCTGGTGATCGTACTTTTACTTTAGTGTTTCCATAGAGAATCGTTATTGCCGCTACGGTTTCTTTAGGTATGCCGTACGCTAGTAGGATTTGTTCCATCTTTCCACTGTGAATGGAATCGAAAGCCTTGGTAAAGTCAACGAAAATTAATGTCGCTTGTAGGTTTTTTGCCCGTACACCTTCAAGGATTCCACGGATGGTTAATATTTGTGAGGTCGTGGATCTATTTCTTCGGAAGCCATTTTGTTTTTTTCTAAGTATGTTGTCGATTTCGGGTTCTATGCGGTTTCGTAGTAGGGTATTGTAGATTTTGGTTGCTATGGATGTAAGTGTTATGCCTCGGTAGTTTTTGGCAAATCCGAGGTCCCCCTTTTTAGGGAAGGGGAGTATGCATCCTTTCATCCATCTATCTATCGGATTTTGATTGTATACTGCGTTGCAGTGTCGGAGCAGTATGTCATCGAATTGTCTGGTCTTCCATACTTCCGGGGGAATTTCGTCCAGTCCTGCAGCTTTCCTATTTTTAATTTTTCTGAGAACCGAGTCGAGTTCTTCTTGTGTGAACGGTCCTAGTTTAATGTCTAATTGTTTGCTAATTATTCTGGTGATTGGTTCATGTGTTATTTTCGGTGGGTTTCCTAGTAAGTTTTCGAAGTGCTGTTTCCACAGTTTTATTCTTTCTTGTTGGTTTGCTGCTTTCAGTTTTGCTTTGGCTGTGTTCTTTCTTCTACTCACTTCGTTTATTGTTTGCCAGGCTATCCTAGATTGTCTATCTTCCACCAAGTCTCTAATCTTATCTATCTGATTTTGAATGTATTCCGTCTGTTCCTTTATATATACGCCTGCTAATTGATATTGTGCCGTTTTTAGTTTTAAGGCATTTGTGTTTGTTGGGTTTTTTCGATAGTTTTTGGAGGCTGTTTTCACTAGTGCACGTTTTTCTCTCACCGCTAATGTTTCCCAAGGGACTCTATATTTAGTTTTGAGTTTTGTTGGAATGTATTTCGCTGCTGCCTCGAGGTGTGCATTGACGAAATTTTCATATTCGTCGTTTGGTGTACTTTTTTCGGTCTTTTCTTGTAGTGTTTCGAATCTGTTTCTTAATTCTAATACGTATTTATCTCTTATATATCTGTTGTTCAATAGGGCCCAGTCATAGTGTTTGGTGGTCGCTGTTCGTTTGGCGTTTTTTCGTAGGCTTAACCGTATTTTCACCGTGACTATTCGGTGATCGGTGGACACACCCTCAAAAGAGGAGTATGCCTCGCAATTCATTGCACTATTTTTCCATTTCTTGTTTATAAGGACGTAGTCTATCTGAGCTTTAGTATTGTTTGTGTACGTGTATGTCCATAGTTTTCCCTCCCTTTTTTGGTAGTTTGTATTGAGGCATGTTAATCTATTTTCTATCATGAAATCCGTTAGATGTTGCCCATTCCTATTTGACGTGTTGTGGAGGTTGTATTTGTTGTTTCCGTTTTTCCCGATTTGGGCATTCATGTCTCCGCCAATGACTAACATGTTGTGTTTCGGGATGCTACGCACTAATGAGGATAACTCATCGTAGAAGGTGACTAGTTCAGTTTCTTCACTAACATTGGTGGCGCTGTAGCATGAGATGATTGTTGCTCTGGGGTTGCCGTATTTATCTCTTATATCTCTGAATTTTTACAAAATGTTATGCTGTATTTTGTTTGTAAAATAATGCTTAAACTATGCGTTTTAAATGTAAAGACACGCTTACTCTACTGTAAACCCAAATTGATTTTAAAGACTCTCTATGTCCTCATGTCAGCGAACACGGTAGAATGTTTTTGAATCTCTTCTATAATATAATTTAAAAATTGTTAAAGAAAGCCCTAACAGTAGTTTAGAAGAAAAAGTAAAAGCCTAAAACACCTAATGCCACCCCAGCCACCCCCCAAGAGAAAAGAAAAGGAAAAAAAATGAAATTAACTCCCCCCCCCCGAATAGAACAGACCGTCCCTAAAATTCAGTAGTAAGTAAACATTAAATGAAGAAGAAACATTATTACTATAGAAGTTCGTAACTAAGTCTTGAAAGGGGAATAAAATAAAGTAGTAAAAGATTTTTGCAAGAGATCACGCACCTGCTATCTGTACTGGATAGTTCATCAAAAATACCAGTTCAGTTACATCAGGTTTTAACCTCTGGCAGCACCTAAACTTTTGACTAAAAGGTTTAAGAGATGGGCTGATTTCAAGGCACCTGGGACGTACCCCAAGAGGAATATGAGCGATTTTGACGACCCACACACGGAGGCATGTTTCCTGCGGGACATTTTTTATCAAACCAACCTTGTGTCACGTCCCCAAACCGTGGTGGGGCGTTAAATCATAAAAATACTGATATTATTAATTTGAACGTTACTGGCTGTTGCAGTTTTCACTCCTAAACTATCGGAGAAGGTTAGCAGTTTCGGGTTTATTTTTCTCTATTCTTCATTGTATCATTACTCCCATGTCAACTCTGACCCTGAGTGGTAGTATCTGTTTGGGTCCCATTTATGGAACAAATAAAACTATTTACTCTACTTGAAATCATTTAACCGTGAGCAGTTGTACAAGAATGGATTTGGCATTAAATAACCTACGAAGGTTGATATGCCATTAAACAAAGAAGCCGAAAACAACACTTGAAACCATTTAACTGTGTGCAAACATTTGAGCTCTAGTTCGTTTAAGAATAATCTTATCTAAAAACTATTCGTTTACGATTCTCTCTCTCTCTCTCTCTCTCTCTCTCTCTCTCTCTCTCTCTCTCTCTCTCTCTCGCTATATATATATATATATATGATTTGGAATTAAATAACCTACAAAGGTTGATATGCAGTAAAATACAACCAATTAATCTTTGTATTGTTAAATAAAAAATGTTTCTTTTTAGCTTACTTGATAGACAGAAAGTTAGAGTTCACTTTTGCATTATACTTATTTGTAAATTGAACCGCATGCAGAAAACTTAAAAAGTGTTGAAATACTTAAAAGGTAACATGTTGAAATATCCTAGGTCCCATTTAAAACCATAGAAAATTTGGTGGCAATAGATTTAGCTGCAACGACAGATAAAAATTTTAAATATTGGTTTACCATATTTAAAACCATATCTATCTGCTAACAAATGATCTCTGGCTCGTTTAATCATAATGTTACCAATAAACTATTCGTTTACGAATTATATATATATATATATATATATATATATATATATATATATATATATATATATATATAAACAGTATTTTGTATTAAATAACCAACAAGGTTTGATTTGTTTTACATTGTCATAGTGTTCATAGCAGATAGCGAGTTACCGAGCAATAATAAACAGTATCTATAAAAGAAATAGACAGTTTATTAAAAACAACAACAATTTTTTAAATGGTATTTTAACTCGCGACACAGTTTTATTGAGAAACTCTTAAAGTTTATCATTACAATATACAGACGACTTATCGCTGAGACATTAAATTGGATCTGATGGTGAGACTCGAGTCCTGGAGATTTAGAGAATGTAGAGTACCTCTCCATTAGTATTTGGGTGTCCTCGTGGTGTAATGGTTAAAGCGATGCACTGCGGAATCGTAGTACGCGAGTTCGTACTCCAGTCGCGCTATTACGTTCACTTTCGGGCAAATACCCTTGGGAAAGGTATGAACCCCCTTATTCTCCCTCCAGCTATGGGTAAATAGTAGGACGGACTAGGTTCTTCAGTCTAGGAGAAGGAAAACTCTGAATTCAAACCTGTTAAACTCCGCTTAAAAATTGACCTTGTGTCATATTCTGCCCGAGCAGAGGGGTTGGTAAATAGTACCTCTCCATTAGTATTACTCTCGGGTCTGTGGGGAAATAAAAAAAAATCCAATAGCATAAAAATAAATAGATAAAAGTAACAGTTTTCCGGGCGGCCTATGAAAGGAATCGAAATCGGTGCATGCCTAAAAAGAGGAATTTTTTGGTACTAAAGAGAAACCCTTGCTCAGAAGGTTGAGACGGGCAATCTTTTTCTTTTTGCTGCTGGTAGGGAAAGCACGTACCTGCTGAGTCCCGAACTTAGCGTCACGTTGTGTTTCTTCTACTTGTATGAGGTTCTGTCGAATACAGAGACGCATGACAGACTTACCAACTATAATTTTCCAAAGTTGATTCCAGGACATTATTCTTACGTCTCGTCTAGGGGAGCCCGATTTTATCTATTGGTACATGAAAACATTCCACTCTACGGAATAATAATCGTAAAACCACAAAATAAAATCTGAGTCTAACGGTATCCTTTTCTTTTCCCTTCTGTCCTTAATTCCCTTACAACCAACAATAAGAACAAAATAACAAGTGAATTGGTTGGGTAAGAATAAAAAGGAGTCAGACAAAAACCGCAGGATATTCCAACAACAATACCAACAATTCACCACCATCACCTACCGAAAAACCTTTCATATACTTCATAGGTCCACTCAGACCAATTCATCTATGGGTCAAATAAAACTGTTCAGTCTATTACTCAGGATATGGGTTGATTGTTTGTTTGGGTTTTATGGAATATCAACCTTTGTAGGTTATTTAACGCCAAATCCATTTTTATGCAAATAGTTCTATTTCAAACAATTCAGCTTAGCATGAGTACACAGTTTAATTATCAAAAACATTTCTATTTCAAGATATTCAATTTATTCAAACAGTTCTAATTCAGCTAATTCAGTTTAGTTTAAGTACAGATTTTGTTTACACTCAGTTAAATGTCAAAACAGTTCTATATTAAACAATTCAGTTTAGTGTAACTAGAGTTTCAATGTCAAAAACAGTTCCATTTCAAATAATTCAGTTTAGCATAAGCACGCAGTTTAAATATTAGTACAGTTTAATTGTCAAAAACATTTCTATTTCAAACTATTCAATTTAGTCAAACAGTTCTAATTCAAACAATTCAGTTTAGCATAAGTATGCAGTTAGTTCTATTTAATCCATTGATAGGGCCCTATCAGGTGCTACCATTCCGGGCCAGAGTGGACGTGGGAGCTATGGCAATGAAGGGGTACTCTGCATTCCCCAAAGCTCCAGCATCACTGGAACCTCACCATCAGATTGTTTAGTGTTATATCCAGGACACTCATTGGGGGGGGGGTCTTATCCCTCTGTAGATGTGTAATCGGTGTATTCTACAGCCCCAGCCGACTGGGCATTACACATAGTTAATGTCAAAACAGTTTTATTTCAGATAATTCAGTTTAGCATAAGAACACAGTTTAGTTGTCAAAATAGTTTTATTTCGAGCAATTCAGTTTAGCATAAGTACGCAGTTTAAATGCAAAAACAATAAACTCAAACCACGGTTTAGTTCTACTTAACCCATAGGTGCTTCTCAGGTACTACTACTCCTTGCCAGAGTGGACCTAGCAGCGATGGCAATTAAGGGGTACTCTGCATTCCACAAAGCTCCAGCATTACTGGAACCTCACCATCAGATTGTTTTATGTCATATCAGGACACTCGTTGGGGTGGGGTCTTATCTCTTTGCAGAGAAGCAGTCGGTGTATTCTACTGCTCCAGTTGACTGGGCAAGTATTACTTAGGATTATTAATATTAAATAGAATTTTAGTGCTAAATAGCAATACTTGAAATTATTTAATTGTGTGCAAACAAAATGATTAATATTGAATTGAATTATTAGTGTTGGATTGTAATACTTGAAACCGTTTAACGGTGTACAAATAGAATTGTTTGTGCTGGATTGCAATTCTTGAAATCATTTAACTATATGCGAACAAATAATTAATATTAAATAGAATTTTAGTATTAGATAGCAATACTTGAAACCTTTTAACTGTGTGCAAAGAATAAATTACAATACTTGAAACCATTTAAGTGCATGCAAATACTTGAAATCATTTAAATGTGTATAAAGAAGTGATTAATATTAAATAGAATTATTAATATTAGATATTAATACTTGAAACTATTTTAACTGTGTGCAAACAAATGAGCTCAAGCTAATTTAAAGATGTTACCTACAAACTATTTCCTTATATTTAAACAATTTGGTATAAAATAACTCACAAGGTATGATATGCCATTGCACACAACAAAACCAAACCAAACTCATTGCTGAAAATTAGATACCCCAGGAAACTATCTTAACTTTTTACTATTATCCAGCGTTTCTGTACAGAAATCATAGCGTATGCTTTTGTGTTACGTTGTTGATCTCGCAAAATTGGTGTAACGGCTCCCAACGCAAGTGTTTAATCAGGAAAAGACACGTGTGTCATAATTTTCAAAAATAACTTTCCTCTATTTTGCCGTCAAACGATGCTTGGTTTGAATATACCAGTTCCTCCATTCTAGTCAGTGGCAGAAAATAGACCCCGACTTTAGATTCTCCAGCTGTCGAACCAGAAATATCTGTCCCGAATTTCCCGACAATAAACAAGTTTTATCCTCAAAAGAATTCGGGATTAACAAAAAGTAAGCAATTGAAAAATGAACTCTAAAAACGTTTACAGCAAATTTTTACGGGTATGTCTGTGACAGTATAAGCACTTTTGTCCCACGATGCACATATTTAGATACAATTGTAACGTAATGGCCGAGGGATTTCGGTTCATGCCTTTGAGTTTAGTTAGGCTGAGAACCTTTCGGCTCAGCACATGGGTTAGTTAGGTGCAACATTGTTAACGCGGGGGCGCGCGCGCGGATGGAGGTGTCACTCAAAGATATCACAATAGTCCAAGAAGAAACGGGTGACGGAGTGCGAGTGACGTCACGCACCGGAAGCACGCAAAGGTTTGTGGAGAATTGAAAGAAAGTTAGAGAGTTGAATACTAGACACCAAACGAGGAGGATCGACTTTTGGAGCTCGCAGACGCGAGGCGAACTTGCGCCCTATGGGGGCCGCTCGAGATGGGGGCCAAATGAATAAGACAGCATAGCAAGATTGTGTCTCTCCTCCTTACGTCGAAACCTTTAACTCAAAGTTAATAAAAAGGTTTCGTACCTGAACAAGAAGTCGTTACGTGTTTTCGAATTCCGAGATTCCTATGTTTTTTATATGTTCTATGTTATCTCGATGTAGTTATGAACATTATATGTCTATTTCGCACATGGCATTAATTGTGGCTATAGTACACAATAATGAATATTCGTGTATGCACGAACATGTCTATATGAGTGTAACGTGATATGATAAGTTATAAGGGAGGGGATAGAGAAGAAAAAATAAGAAGGAAAAAAGGCAGACATAGAGCCGGTTAAGGGCGGTTAGCTGGACTCTATAGAAAACTAGAGGTCCTAAGATTGTGTTCGCATATGTGGAGCCAGCGGAAGCAGATATTCCTCCCGCTGACATCATATGGAGGGGGGGGCGACTCGTTTTGAAAGAGTTAACGGCGAGACGTGATGAGGTAAAGACATACAGTTGAACACGAGTCACGAAGATGTAAGGAGACGAAATTTTACGAGCCCCTTTTTTGAGTATGAGCTCCAAATGTAACACAATTCCTTGGTCACGGCAGCATTAATGCAACAAAGACTCTTCGACACTTCACCAGTGATGTAACGCCATAACCTAACCCCACTGGACTGACATCCTTCACAATTTTAACCGTGATTCTGTAGTGTTACAGGTTATACCTAATTCCCTAGGGATCCTCTCAACAAGTCACATTGTGATTGATCCTGTTGGGCGGTTATCGGGTCCAGAGATTATCTGCTGGTCCATCTGCTGGTTCGTCGGGCTGGAAACGTGCTAGCATCAGAAAAAAATAACCAAACCAATCTGATTTTATGAAAGGATTTTTATATAGATAATAACACGAACAATACATGAAATAAACACAGTTTATAAAGAAAAAGTAATTAAATTGAAATGTCTCTCATATACAAACAGTACCTCGAGTGTTGATTATTGGAGAGAGGTGGTTTTCGTCTTAACCTTTTTCGGTTTAGCAGCTTGATTAGTGATTTTCGTTTATCGAGTTTGTCAACGACTCATGCGCATGCAGAACGCCCGATTCAATCTCTGACGGGTTTTCTTGATGGATGACTTCACATCCGTCCAGAGATGATTTCCCCACGCCGGGTCTCGGCCGTCTCTTACACGTTAACAATCACGGTACGAACCGGAAGTAATCAACCCGGCTGTCACAGTAAAAACTCTCACATCGGCTCGAGGCGAGGCTTATTTATTGAGAATATCTTCACCTCCAGCTAATCACGTGATGCCACGCTTAATTCATACGTTCTCTTGCGCGTGTGTCACCTTCTGACATCGTCCAAAGAACAATTTCATGTCGTGATTTTCTTGCGTCCAACTTTCTGATATAGACAATTTGTATAAACATCTATTATTGAGAATAGCGTTTATTTTTAGAAGTTACGTTTTTTTTCTGTTATCAATTCGGATTATATTTCCAACTTTACGAGTAAAACTCGTTAGAACAATCATTATCAACAAACAAGAAATTATTAACCTTTTTACTGATAATTTCGAATGATATTCTTATTTTTTAAATATACCAAGGTCCTTGAGTTTTTCGAAGACGCACCTTTTTTACGTGCCGTTTTCTGTTTTACGGTATATCTATCTTCCATTGGCATGATGGTTAGAGTGTTCGCCAATGGTCCGGGAGACCGGGGTTCAATCCCAGGTCAAGTCATACCAAAGACTCAAAAAATGGTACTTGATGCCGCCTTGCTTAACTCTCGGCATTATAAGGTACGCATCAAGGGTAAAGTGGAGCAATCCAGGAAATGGAGTAGTGGCCTCCCCAACACTTCGGTGTTGTAGCTATTGAAAGGGGAGCCTTCGGGTCACCCTCGACTACGGTCGCCAACTAACTTTTATTATTATTCCTATTTCAGGGCGAAATTACTCCTGCCACACAAAGGGAGTCTTATACAGGACGCGACCCAGCGGACAAACATGTTAGAAATACAACGGTCAACTCAGCTTGCATACTCTTTTTCTTTCTCTCAGCGACCACCAACAAATTGTAGTAGTAAATAAACTTTTGGGTAGCTAAGCAGAGTTTCGTGTGTTCGTCAACTTTTACCACGGTGGAGTCTCATGGGGTCCTGGAGGTACGAATCTCTATTTAGTACCTTTATTTATAAATGTCTTCTTGGTGCCGTCATAGTATATACTGTTTCGTTGGTACCGTTAAGGTACATGAGTATGCATGCGTATAAGTGTATCATATATCTAAGTAAATATATGAGGGTGTGAGTGTATCTGTAAGAGTATGTGAGCATAGGTAGTGCATACATATTTTGACGTAGTATCAATATTAGAACCTCAGCTTCAGATTTTACAATCATGTAAGAAAGAAAAAGTACTAGTCAGAGAAAATGCATTTTTTCCTTTTTCTTTTCCGTCTTTCAGATTGTGAATAAAAAGTCTTTAGTCAATATCTATCAGCGAGCTGAAATACATTTATTTTCTTCTTTCCGATTTCAAATTCCCGCCAAAAGTGAATTGTGTTGCTAATAGCGTCTGGATCTTTGCCGGTCGCTTCGCCCAAGATTGACAGACGTCGCAACCTGACTTTGAGTACGTGTTACCTATGACAGCAGCAGCGTACATCAACGTAAGTCAAACGTATACGCTTACGCAAATCAAACGCGTGACCAACGAGATATTCCCGCGAATTTTAAGTCTACGGCATAGAATACCAGCAACGGGTAGCTGGATAAGAAGTGTTGATCTTGTCTCCTAGAAGAAGAAAGAAGAGAAAAAGAAGAATGCCTTTTTCGTGTTAGAAGAAAAAAAAAACAACGGATAAAAAATCTTGTCGAATAACCGACATACAAAAACAAAATATCGAATTCTAGTATTCCGCTGGGTTCATCGATTATCATCGCCACATAACAAGAATCATCACTTGATGTCTGCACCCAAGGAAAAGTCATAAAGATATCCAAGCTCAATTTATCCTGGAGGAAGATCATGTAAAGTCTATCCTGAATGAAAGCTTAGAACACTTTCGTCGTGTACCTGTTGCGGAGCCAATAAGCGAGTCGACCCCGCAAATGAATTTAAGTTTAATGCGTGCGAGTAGTGACAACCAAAGACAATGAAGGGGACAAAGAGGCAATGTAACAAATACAACAAGGATGGCAATTTATTGTCAGAAATTACAGACGTGGTCGTAGTATTCGGTCTCCAGCTAGATGGGCGATGTCGGTAGCTGGGATGTTCGAGTCGTAGGTACGGTTGGATGATCGTTGCTGGAAGCTGAGATCAGTCGAGTTGTAGAATGCAAGAGCATCTGTAACAGTGTCGTGGTCGAAGTCGGTGTTGGCAGCTTGGTAGCGTACAGAGCGAGCGTGGTTTGCTAAGACTTAATCGCGTCTTAGTACTGCGGACCGAGTGAACGAACGGAGAAATGGTGGCTAAGTTTGCCAGGCTTTAGCATGTATGAGGTCGAGCGAGCGAACTGGTAAAGCTTGGGCTTTGTCGTGCCCATAGCTGTGCGGGCGTCTTGTAGACGATGGTTATTGCTTTGCCGTGTCAAAGCTGAGCGGGCGTATCGAGATCGTAGCTATGGCTTTTGTCGTACCAAAGCCCTGCGGACGTATCGAGCGGTAGCTATGACTTTGCCGTGTCAAAGCTGTACGGACGTATCGGGTGGTAGGAAAGGCTGTTTCACGCCAAAGCTGTGCGGACGTGTCGGACGGTAGCTAAGGCTGTTCGCGCCAAATCTGTGAGGGCGGATCGAGACGATAGCTAAGGCTTTTCGCGCCAAATGTGTGCGGTAGCTAAGGTTTTTCGCGCCAAAGCTGTGGTGGTAGCTAAGGCTTTTGGGCGCCAAAGCTCTGCACTATCGAGCGAGCAGGCTAGGGGGCCGCGGCTAAGATTGGCGTTATCTTAGCGCTGCGCAGGTAGCGAAGTGGTAGCTAAAGGCTAACCAGTGCCTTTAGCGCTGCGCGGCCGAACGGACGAGCGGAGCCTTCAGGGCATATCGATGCAAAAAAAGGAGAGTGAATCTACCATAAGAAGTGGGATTCAGCCTTGTAGCAAGGGGATTTGTAAAAAAAAGAGGGTGTTGAATCTACGATTAGAAGTGGCGGTGAGGCGAATGCAACCACGAATAACGTAGGACTCTATCCTCGTATGAGCTCCGCAAAGAACGAGCGTTGAAAAAAGGCTTGTTGATATTAAGAAGGTGCTATGACACACAGCCCCAGCCGCGTGAATAGGAAATTCTTTTATAAAAAATGAGTGTAGAAATTAAGTACTTTTTTAACCTGCTATAAGCTAGCGACAACTATCAATTCCATTTTTAAAGTTATAAAGGATGTCAAGGTTGTAAAAAGGGCTTAATCATTTTCGGCCGTACCCGGATATAATTTTTCTAAGGCGAGCGAGTAATCCGATCTGTTTACGTTTATGAACAGGTCGCGGCACACCCATCTGAAAATTGTATGCGTCAGCAAAGGACTTGAATTCATTTCGTCGTCGTTCATCCATGAAAATAACTTTCTTATATCTGGAACTCTATCCGACCAACTTCGGGTTACACTACAAATTCATCCTTCGAAGTATTGCGAGTTAACTCCTTTTTTCTCATAAACTGATATTGTCTGTATAAATGTATTCTTGGCTCGTTGATTAGATATATTCATATGTATTATTATTCCATTCTCTCGTTAAGTTCTGTTCAGTAGTTATGTATATAAACCTTTTTATATTTGAAAATTCTAACTTGTGTTGTCTTCTGTACTTTTTTTATTACTTAAATCCGGTATCTCAAAACCTTTTCTTTTATTCTTGTTCCGTAAGCGTTTTCGTCGTCTCAACGAGCACGTGCGCGTAACAATATATATATCTGAAACTCCCGACTAAAGGATCGTCTATAGACACCTGGACACATCTCTACACCTATGAATATCAATACTTGTCCAAAATCCTATAGACTCGTTGTGACTTAGAACTATTAGATAGCTGTGTCTATACTTTCTGCTCAATATAAACTTTACACAAATTGCTCCTCTCGTCTTTTGTCATCTTTACTAGTCTGTATCCCATCACTCCGGATCGACATGTTTGCCGGTTCCGCAACACATCTGCTTGTTTTGCAATAAACAAATTTAGCTCTAAAATTTTGTCCGTTATAATTTTCCTTGCTACCATACGTTTGTCTATAACACCTAAAATTGACTAATATTTTTTTAATCAACAAAACAACGTGTGTTTAAAATGTTCTGCTAGCGAGACTGAACAAGTTGAAATGATATATGGCCACATATCCACAGAATGCCTCAAAATACATAGACTGCTCTAGTAGGAATGATCACAAGGTGATCCCATCATCAATAAAAAATATCTATGCGTGCAAATGTTTTCAGCAATTTTTTTTTACATAAAGCTTTATTTTTTACTATTCAGCCCTAAAAAAAATGTGTATTGCCCACACCTTTTGAATAACATGGTTAAACAGGGCGATGTTTTAGTTTGACTGTTAAATGATTTTCAGCCACTCCGGTATAATATTCTATGTTCTTTTTAGTTTCAAACTTCATTTTTTATTACACTCACGCTTAAAAAAATAATAAATAATACTGAGGCTAAAATTTAGACACCGATACTGTGCTTGTTTACGTAGGTGTGAAACAAGACCACAATGAATAGGAAAAAAAAAAACAATAACAACAACAAACAAACAAAAAAACAAACAGACGACAGCGATAAATAACAACAGAAGACTGGAGTAAATGAAAAAAGGCAAGGGCTCTACAGATAATTCAGAGTAGAAGGCAGAGAAAGATAAGTGGATTATAATTTGTAGTTGGGAATATATTCACACTAGCAGTCAAACTGATCGACCTTGACGTAAGTATAATGTCTTGCTGATACATTTTTGGTAATTTACATTTTGACTTTAGATATTTACTGAGTCTCGCAGTGAAAATTGGATGGCATTTAGCTATTTCTTAATTTCCAGGTATTTTGTATGTTTAATGCCCACTTGTTAGTAGAGATATGGATTATATATCACCTTTAGTCAAATTTCAATCAATAGACATTCACGTTTTTATTCATAATAATGCACGTATATTTTATTCTGTTCGCATTATAAAACGCATACTAAAAAATGATTTATAAGGTAAAAGGGGTCCAGTATTCTAGTTGGAATGTTGAAAGTTTAACGCTTATCAATTTGAATGGAATGAACTAGGTTTAGTAGGGCTTATTTGTTAAATGGCAAATTAACTCGTAATGGATAATGCAAAGTCGGAATTTTGGAAATAATCGTAAATATTTCCATCTTTAACGTTCTATCAATCAAATACTAATAATTTGCACACCAATGGCCTAACGTGTAAAGTGCTCGCCAATGGTCCGGGAGGCCGGGGTTCAATCGTAGATAAAAAAAATGCTATTTAATACTGCCTTGCTTAACACTCAGCATTATAAGGTAAAGATCAAGGGTAAAGTGGAGCAATCCAAGCAATGGAATTTCGCCCTCCCTTACACCTCGGTGTGGTAGCTATTGAAAAGGGGGCCTTCAGGTTGCCCTCAACTAAAGTCGCCAACTTTACAGCTTAAATGGTTTCAAGTATTTCAAGAAATTATATGGCTTCAAGTAACTTATAATAATAAACCTTAGTAAATAATTATAACTTCAAGTAAATATTCTTAATACAGATAACTTGCACACAGCTATATGGTCTCAAGTAATCCTATATAATATTGATAATTCTCAAATGACTACATCAGTCAGCGTATTATGAGCGTTGGCGACAGGAAGGAGTCAGTGATGGTATAGGACTTTACACTCCAATAAATTATTTTGGGCGGTATGCCACTTGTTCCCACCAAGATGGCGGACGCTCAATGTTCAGTCTCGGGAAACCATTGGCCAGGAGGACCACGTGATATGCTTACAACTACGTCGGCGCACGTAAATTCAAGTCCTGCGTCTTTGAGACACCTACAAGACGGTATTTTCTATAAAGACGTCGTCTTCAAGTACCCTCTTCCTCTTTGATCAAATTTCTCCGCAGCAGCAACACCATGAATAGGCCTCGCAGACATTCATATACAAGGACTATGAGACGCTTTCCCGTCTCTGAGAAACTGCCTGTTTCTAACCATAGAAAAAGGACATTTTAAACTTGCAATTCTTTTTGTAGCTTAGTTGTGTCACACACACACACACACACACACACACACACACACACACACACACACGAGCTCACACATATATATACACTATTATTTTGTTAGTAGAGTTAGTAATTTCTTTTAGGTATCAATGTAAATTTTATTATTTTAATATATAAATTTGTTTTTGTTCGTCGCCTTGTTTTAAATGTTCATTTTGTCCGCGCCGTTTTACAACCATTATTTGTTTCATATCTTTTACTCATGTGCCCATAATATGCTTTATTCATTCATTTGTTTTATCCATGTGCTTATTCAAACTTAATTCAAACCTATCTTCAACATTAAACTTGTAGGGGAACTTAAATACTAAATACAGGTCCATCCTCCTACAATGGGTACGAATAACTATTATGACCAGAGTAGGTTCTATGAAATAAAAACTCCCCCGAAATGGAACATATATATCCACGAGAGCGTGTAGAGCCCCAGGAACGCAGGGGGACTCCGGATCACTTCTTATAGTGAGGCTCCGTGTCTGAAAATATTCCTGTAGCTGGAGGAGGAATATTTTGTAAATAGAGATGGGTTATATATCAGAGCAGAAGGTAGAGAAAGATTGTTATATAATTAAAGTAATGATTTTTTTATATTAATCATTTTTCGTTAATCATGTTTTATTATTTAGTTTGGTAAAGCTTTGTTTGGGACGATCACATGACAAGGATTAGCTATATATACTCTCGTCTTCCAATAACTCACTCTCTTACATTCTGACTTCCAGAGACAGCTTGGCTTTGCCAGCTAGTGACATACAGCTCAATACACGTAACATGGGTACGTATATACTCTGCGACCTTTTTCTTTCCTGTTCTGCCTTTTCGGCTGAACTTGTTCCAGTCTGGCACACAGCCTCAGACATTTCGTCAAATTCTGAAAGAGACAAACGACCAATATGAGAGAAAACACGTCCTTCTAGAATACATTGTTATATTTCTGAGAATTACTACCTCGCGTGAAATACTTTGTCAACATACATGTTTTAGTCTACAGGACACTTTTAATATTTAGTCTTTCACCATAATATTCGTGTTAGTTACATACACACACACACACACACACACACACACACACACACACACACACACACACACACACACACACACACACACACACAGAGGAATATTTAACAAGCTATATTAGAATATTCGTAATGTTTTGTAATGTTTCCTTTTTATGGACTGGTTGATATATTAATTTAATTTTGCTTGTATTGCTTTGTTTTGAATGTTCTTTTGTCCGCGTCTTTTACATCCTTTGCTTTTCAATAATGAGCCACCAAAAAATTGTGGGAGAACATAATTCAGCAAACAACCCCACAAAGTCGACCATTAAAGGTATCGGTTGAATTTTTCAGATTTCAACCGGCAGAGATCTTAAACGCCACAAGATGAGCTACGCACGTGTGTGAGGGAGGGGAGGGGGTCAGCATAGTATGGTTAGCATAGGCTTAAGAATTGTGTCTCTCTTCTCATGTCGCCAAGGAGTGAAGCCAGAAATTAATAAACCCGTTCGTATCCGAAACAAAAGAGTCCGCCTGTATTTGTATTACTGTTGTTATTGATATCTTTATGAGTATACAACGTTATGTTCGATTTGGTGTGCGGTAACTTGCTATGTCTTTTGCAAAAAGAAAAAATAAAGGAAGACATGGATTTATTTTGAACTTGGGTAGTCAACTCGACCATTCATGGTACTTTAGACGATTAGAAGCGGCTAAGAATGATGAAATCCATTTTAGGTAACTGTTGTTTCTGGTGGAAGAGAGAAAACACAAGATGAAGAATAAAAACGTCAACTCCAAAAAAACGAATAAAATAAAAAACAAAAACAAAAACGGTGCTACCCTGGCCGAAGAAAGAAACAACGAAAAGTAAAGAACTCAACTCCCAAAACAAAAAACTTACTAAATAAATAAAAAAAATTGTGCTACCCTGGCCGAAGAGGGAAAGAACGGAAAGTAAAGAACCCGACTCCAAAGACAAGAAAAAAAAAAGTGGCACCCCAACAAAGAAGAGCGAAGAAAAGAAGAAGGCCAAATATTGAAAGACAAGCAAAGGTTAGAGAAAAAAAGTTCAACACAAAGCCTCATAACGAAGAAGGAAAAATTAGAGCAGGAAAATCGAGAAGAAGGCATGAAAAGGGAAAAAAGAAAAAAAAGGTACATTGCTCATTTTATGTCTTTCTCTGTCGCTTTTAAGTTGCATGGTTCGCGCCCGATAGAATTTATTTAATTACGAGAAAAAATTGAAAAGGTATGAGAAGGCTCGTAAGTTTAATTGTATATGTTGATACGGATTACTACTATGTTAGAGAAAAACAGAGAAAAGAAGGGACATACAAGCTTGTCAATTTGTCATAACAAACTCCGTGATGTGGTAATATTTTGCGCCAGTGTTAAGTAAATACAGATTACGGCCCTTAGACCACTGGGGTTACCGGAAGTACCGGTGCACTGAAAGGGATCTCTTATTCATTGTACCTCACGGAATAAACCCTATCCTTCCTCTGAAGTCCGCGTGCGTAAATCCTTTCTTATCCCTTCCAATTTATTCCATCCTTTTATTTTGACGGCGTGACAGCGGTTATTCACTTACCCAGGTTACATACATTCATTTATTTCTCGTCCAACCGAAGTTATTTAAGAGGTTTTACCCACCTAATAACAGGGCGCGTACCTCGTGGCATTTCTGAGCAACCGTGAGTACCATCGAATTTACTTTAAGTTTATATTCATATATTACTCAACATGGTTACTCGCGCACCAAAACAGTGGTCCCTGGGACGGAACGAAACTATTTCGTCTTTTGAGTCACGGAAAAATAATTTGATGTACTGTTTATCTCTGGTCCAAAACTACGCCCCCTTTCTTGACGCTCCGTGGGAAAGAAAGTCGCGTAATCACCCACACCAGGGCTTTATAGACAACGGCGCCGAAGTTCCGTATGCTGACAGACGCTCAACCACTAAAAAAAAACAACATCGTCGATATGATGCTGGGTCACGTCGCAAACTACCGTCCAGGGATATCACGGAACACCATTGTCAAAAACGCCATGTCCTTACTTAACGTTGGGTAGACCATGAGACAGCATTACGGCTTTCAGACGAGCGGCTCTCATTTCCTGGAATTTGCTTCGATAATGTTGGAGCCTGACGAACGAACTGATGACTTTTTCCAAAGACTAACAGTGTTCATAGATGACTCCCTACTAACCGCCAACTACTTCAAGCCCATCAACCTCGCATCAGCCTACATCAAAACACCATGACGAAACCCCTCAGTTAAACATCGATTCAGATAACTTATCATCTACCCCAGAAAAAGAAAGATTCCAGCAACTCTCTAAGGAGCTCTCTGGCGTATTTGTGAAAGATTTACTCGGATATAATGGCTCGTCAGGCCAATTTTTAGCGACCATCAACATGGGCCCTACACAACCACCTCAGCGCAGAGGCCGACTCCAATACAGCGATGACAAGCTTAAGGACTTACAGCTTTTACCCTTCCTTCCTTGTCAAAAAGCCCAATGAAGGCCATCGTTTGGTCATTGTGTGTCGGTCGCTATTCCGAGCCACAGCCATCAGCTATGCCGAACGTCGACTCCACCTTGAGGAAGATAAACCAATGACGATGGATTATCAAGGCCGATCTTACCAACGCCTTCTACCAAATCTCTCTGGCAAAGGACTCCATGAAATACTGTGGAGTTGTGACCCCATTCAGAGGCATCCCTTCCTATTTATTCCGTCCTTTTATTCTGGCGTTGGGTAACATGCATATAAATGCTTTTTATGAAATTTAGAGTAATTCGAAAATGCTCATCGTAAAGCGTAGTAATTTTATCTTGGGATATTTTTTCAGTTCGTCTTTCAATTCTGAGCCCCGGAAGGATCCAGGCATCAACGATATGATCTTGAAAGAATGATCCTATACCTTTGGATCCGTAGTTAGGTCTGTGGGACAGCTTCAATGTTTGGAAAAGTTGTGGAAATTGGAAGCGTTCTCTGAAGTCTCCCTAGAATGGGATCGATATTTTGGGTACTGGTAGAAGCCATACTAAGTTTTATGAAGGTCTTCCCTTAGAGAGGGGTCAAGAAGTTTGAGGTACTGGTTAGAGGCCAGACCAGCGTTTTCTGAGGTCTCCCTGGAATGGGGTCTGAAATTTGTGGGGTTTGGTAAGAAAGCAGATCATTGTGTCGAAGAGGATATTTTGAAAAAAGGGGATGGGAAATTAGGGACTATGTGTGCAAAATCTTGACGTGTCTCGTGGTATGCAACGGAGAATTTATGGATTTGGTTTCGAATCGTGCTTGAGTGAGAAATATAGTTGACCAAATCAGTAAATAAAGTTCCCTCGTTAACTGTTGAAAAAGAGAAAGAAGATAGACCGAGGGGCAGTGGAAAAAACAATGGATGGAGTAAAAGGTTTGGGTTGCTTAGGAAAAGAACATCCAGGATATTTTATCTCGTCTTTTGAAGAAAGAAGAAACTAGTATTGTGCTGTCATGGTCAGAATAAGTAAAAACGAAGAAATGATGGCTGGATACGAGCCATTCATTTGTAGAGATAACTGTTGAAAGAAAAAAAAAATGATTGTGTGCTTTATATATATATATATATATATATATATAAATTAATGACAGAGATTACGAGAGAAAAAGGTTGGGAGTAATGAGTTACGGATATAGGAGGAAAGCAAAAAAGAGTAAAAGACAGATAATGAGCAATTGATCAGTGAAAAAGAAAAAAAAAAAAAAGAAAGACTGAAAAGAAAAAGATACATGCCAATTGGTAAAGTAAAATAGACATTGAATCATAAGACATGAAAAAACGAAAAGTAAAGGAAATATGCACTGATAAGAAAAATAATATTATTACTAAATTTTGAAAGAGATTCAGAAGAAAAATAGACGCTTGGACATAAAGTCAAAATAAATATTGGTAAGGACTAAGTAAAAAAAAAAAAAAAGACGGAGAAAGAGAGTGAGACACGAGAAAGGAAACACTTGTTTGGGTCCCATCTATTGGTCAAATACATCAGTTTGAAAAGATTGGATTTTGGATTTTTGCGCCAAGAGTTCTGGGCTTATCACGGGATTAGAATATCCAATCATAGAGAGCTTCTCCCTCACTCACTCTATTCACAGGAATTACCATTTTACAAACCCAACACAATCAAGCGTTTTCAGAAGCACCATGACATCTGGAGGTCCTAAGCAACGGCTTATATCACTTATGTCCCAGGGTAGGTCTGATGAAGTTACTCAAAGAATTTAAATAATATCAGAATCTGTTGAAGAGACTTTCATGACTGAATTCCTCCAAACGAATAAAAAATGGCTTATAAACAGATTCTTCGGAATGTTTTTGGTTAGAAATCAAAGTGAATAATAATGGTTGACAATGGTTCGCCTAAAAACACTGTTAAATAAGTTATAGCAATGAGTGAAGCTTTATTTTCAATGACTTAGTCCTGTTGAGTAGGCAAATTAGTGATGCCTCAGTTATAGTATATGAGTGAAACGATGGTCTGGTCCGTTAAATTTATCCAGTAACGATTTTGTGTGAGAAGCAATTTTTTTCAAATTCTGATATGACAAATACGTTTGTATCCATAAATTCGACCAAACAGAAATATAACTGAAAAATCTTAGTGTGACACTTCTTATAATTGATTGATTTTAGGGCTTATGAAACATATTTGGAATTAATTGAAGCCAAGAGGTTAGGGAATTGCGTTCATTGTATGTTCATAATTACTTTCTTGTGTAGTTGTTTTTTAAGAGTTTTTTTTGCACACGCTCCTATCGAAGAGGAATAATTTTTAAACAGTTCTATTTGACCCCTAGATGGGACCTTAACAAATAATTTCACTCCGGATCAGAGTGTAAGTAAGAGTAATGGCAATGAAGGTGTACTCCTCATTCTCTAGAACTCTTGAACTTAAGTCTCATTAGATACATTTTAAAGTAATACACTGCACACTCTTTTTTGGGGAGTCTTACCTTTCTACAGAGGATACAGTCAGTGTATTCGAAGCCCCGTAGGCAGGGTGGTTTTACGTTTTTGAAGTGTCACACAAAATATCAATCAACTAAATCCAGTAGATGAGTCACATTTGTATCAACGGCTCGGATCTGGTCAGGTGTATCTCGTCACTGGACATACCTCAAGCCTCAGAGGGCTGTCCCCCCAGGCTTTAACCCTCCTTGGAGGGTTTAGGTTTATCGCCTGGTGCCTGAGGCGCCTCTTTTTAGGGGAATGCCAACGGGCCCCGAGGCATTTTTGGGAATTCCTAGCACGTCTGGACTACAGCCATGTGCCCGGACCCACGTTAAAAAAAACCTTGTGTTACAATCGTCTGGATGGTGGGACGTCGACAAATACCGTTACACAAAATATCAACTCTTTTGAAAGAAAAAACATACTGGTTGATTGTTATTGAAGCATACGTCTTTATCTCTTGAAAGAATGGTTCTAGTTTTTTTCGCTAGATATGTCTAATCAAGTTGAGACGGCTTATCAACATGAATTATGTTCAGCATTTCTAGTTGATTCATGATAAGTTATCAGGGATTGCATTATCCTTGTTGGGGATGTGTTATATATATGTGGGAAATTAAGTTATAAGGTCCAAATGGTGCCTTTCTCGACAGTAGTCAAAAGAGATTTATGGTCTGTAAAATTTTTCATATAAATACCCCTTTTTGGCTGATTGTTTGTTTGATTGGTTTGGTTTCATGGCTTATCAACCATTCTAGGTTATTTAATGCCAAATCCATTTTTATTCATATAAACAGTTATATTTCAAACAATTCAGTTTAGCATAAGTACAGTTTTTTTGTTTGCACACAATTAAATGTAAAATCGATTCTATTTCAAACAATTCAGTTTAGCATAAATGTGACACGAAGTGCGGTTGAGTACCTAATTAATATGTAAAAATTAGAATTTATGAAATATATTCTAATATATATATATATATATATATATATATATATATATATATATATATATATATATATCTCAAACACAAAAAAAGATCGTTAAAATAAGTATCTTTTTGTTCAAGGCTTATATTGACCTAAAAAGCTGGTTGATCATTCCTAAAGGCCAGTTAAGTGCGAGACAATTGTTTTTGATTTTAAAGGTTAGCAAATTTATTTAATTTTTCGGTTGTCAACTAACTTCATCAATCACAATGATGAAACGGGTCATTTCGAAAACATATTTTCCAGTCCTTATCTTGAAGGTCAATATCAAAAGGGAAATTTAATTTTGCTCCACCCTAAATAAAGGTGAGCTGGGCATGGCTCATCCAGTCAGGTGAGGCTGAGACTTTTTTGCTCAACTCCATTGCTCTAAACCTGTTCCCATTGGTCAAAGCATCTAAAAAGGGTTTTCCTTATACCAGTAAGATATAATCCTGAACTAGGATTGACTGACTAATGGGAATATGACTCCTAATTGTCTCTTATTGGCTAACCAATCAGAAACTATTTTTAGTCCAGATATTGATCTATAAAAAATGGGATAAGAAAACAAATCCTCCGAAGGATAAGAAAAGGGATCAAGAAGAAACTCAAGACAGCCAAAGAAGAATCTCTTCTAGTCCAGACTCGAGGCCCTCCGATCACCCTTCAGACGTTACAAAATTTCAAAGTCCCAGACTTTAGAGACGTTAGTGTCACTATAACCGCACCTCATCGTCACTCTTCCTCTCTCGATATTCTTTCTTGTGTTTGCCAGGAAAGCAAACATCGTTTGTTTGTTATTCATTGTCTCACAAATGTGTTTCAATAAAAACGTTTTTTTTTTGTTGTTGTTAAACAACAGGTTTTCTCTATTCTTTGAGTTCGCTAGACAATCTAGCGACTCATATTACCTGACCGTCAGAAGAAGATTTACAGAAAATCTACGTTTACAGGGCAGTATCTTAGCTGGGATGCATTCGCTCTCAAGTCCAGGAAGCTGAACTTGATCAAGTGTCTTTCATTAAGAGCTCTAAACATTTGTTCTGATTGTAAGATTGAGGGTGAGCTTAGGGCAAATAGAGAGTTATTTATTAATTATGGGTACCCCGAGAAAGTCATTAAATTTAACTGTGACCAAATTTAGAAATAAGAATAGGATCTTTAGTCCTTCTAAATGTCCAGTGTATTTCAGATTTCCTTGGATTGGTCCTGCTAGCCAGTCATTTGTTGATAAAATTGCCTCCTCGGTGTCTCGTTGTTTTAATGCTGTCAAAGTTCGATCTATTTTTACTACTAAAGTGGCATTTAACTCCATCCATAAGGATGTACTTCCTATCTTTAATCAAAGTTTATTAATTTATAAATTTAAATGTTGTCGCAATTCAACATATATAGGACGTACAAGCCAACGATTGGATGTTAGAGTGAAGCAGCATGTCTCCCGAGATATTCTTAACACCGGACGGATAACATCTGGGCATTCTCAGGCCCTTGACTCGGCTATTGGCGAGCAACCTTTGTCAATAAATAGTTGCAGGACCAGATACCAAGATGATTGTTTCTCTGTTCTACATAGAGCGAGAAGTAAAATTCACCTTAACATCCTAGAGGCGATCTATATTCTTTTAGCTCGACCTTCTCTATGTAGACAGAGACCAAATCAAAATTTATATCTATTGGGAGATACTCATAGTTCTGGTGTGACCTAAGGTCCCCCTCTTTTTTTTCCGAGTCACATCAACCGTTTTAAATCACAATTATTTTAACCTCTAGTTATACACATCGTTTTTAATCGTTTCTCCTGTGTCGGTATTTGACAAGAGCCGGACGAAAGGGCCCTTATATCCTTTTTTTTTATCTTATTGTTCATTTGTTTACATATCTCCCAAATTACATATGATTCTTTTAATTACATGTCTGTATAAATTATCTTATACCAAAAATTTGTTTTTATATATATATAAGTGTGTGTGTGTGTGTGTGTATATATATTATATTTCTCTCTCTCTCTATACGTATATATATATATAGATAAATGAGTTGCTTGTGATATAATCGTTATCATCGAAAGAAATGGACACGGCAAACTGATTTGAAAACCTGGAGGAGGCTGTTTGCATTTCCCATAGCACTAATGTCTTTGGGAAATATATGAATCTCCCTTCAGTTATGGTTGAATAGTAGGGCAGACTGGACTCTAACTTTGGTATGGAAACCGGTCTAAGAGAAGGAAAACTGAATGCAAATCTGCTAAACTCTGTTTCAAAAGGGACCTTGTATCAAATTCTGCCAATGCACAGGGGTTAAGTATATATATATATATATATATATATTGAATCGATCAAATATAGTGACTAAACTGATGAAAAGAATACATTATCTAAACTTCATGATGATCTAGATTTTTTCGTGAAAGTGATTAGTGTTCTGACTTTAATATAGTAGAAATTATAGTAGAGTATTTTTTACTTTACTTAGTGTTGTAACTTTCTTCAATGTTAGATTGCACAACATTCACTTTAACATTAAAAAATAAGTAAAAATGATTTGCAGAATTTAAACAGAATTTAATCTTCACGTCTTGTTAATAAGTATTGATATTTATTGACCGTCAACTGCGTCCCGTCATTTTTAATTACCTCAATAGGAAATTTAATCATGGAAATATGTATGGACCCTGTTTTTTTTTAATGTTGAATTTAAGAGTAAAATTTTATGGAATAAAAAAGCAAAACAGTTGTTAATTACAATTTCCATTCCACTGTAATATTTCAGCGGAAGTGAGAACGTAGCCGAGAGATAGTTGGGACAAGTGTCGTGGCAAAATCTTTATAGAGAGAGATGGTGTGCTGAGAATTCATTTTAAAACCGGTCCGCCTAGTGACCCATGTACTAAAAGCAGACGTTCGTGGGTGTAACTTCCTCTTAGGTGTCACTTAGTTTGATATATATATATATATATATATATATATATATATATATATATATATATATATATATATATGTGTGTGTGTGTGTGTGTATGTGCTTTCTATCCTTTAAATGACTAACGCAAAATCCATGGACGAAAGTATTTACTACAGTATTAATATAGAGACTTATTGAAATTATCTATGGTAATATGGCATTTAACTAGAATATCAAATGATAAGAGAGAGAGAGAGAGAGAGAGAGAGAGAGAGAGAGAGAGCAGAATGTATTCACCTAACACCTCCGCCACGAGTTGGGTACGACATAAGATGAATTTTTAAGAGGAGTCTAGCTAGTTTTAATTCTCCCAGACTGATTACCTTACCAAGACTACTGAACCCAGTCTGCAATACTATGTACCCATATCTGAAGGGAGAAGAGATAGATTCATGCCTTTCCCAAGGGCATTGGAGAGAAGTAAAACGTAAACGTCATTCAGGATTTGAACTCACATCGACGATTCCATTTTCAACGACAGTAACCGTTACACTAAGGGCGTTTATGATAAGTAGAGGAGACTAACCATCTTAGAATCAAATGTCTGGGAGCAGGGACAAATCTGATTGTAAATCTAGATACAGATTTGTCTCATAGCTTGATGCTCTTTTAGTTATTTTGTGGTATATAGAACCTTGCGTATGTTGACATCACTTTCAGTAGATGAGATATTGGTGCCGAAGTATGTAAAAGTGGTCTAATGATTTCAAAAGTTTGCCATTTAATGTAGAGATAACACAACTACGCATAGGTCCTACTAAACTTACTTATTTTATCCTAAAACAGGAACAACTACCAAAATGCTCGTGTGGAACACCATATACAGTAAAACATTTTGAGGGAATGCAAAAATCTTGCCCGTGCTCGAAGAAAATCCTATGATATAAAGAGTTTGGGAGAACTATTTTAAACAAAAGATCTTAATAAAATAATCGACTTCCTGAAAAAAAAACTGCCTCCAACCAAAGAAACCTGAATGTATAAACCCTCAACAGAAATGCTGACTTCAGATAGCAACAACCGAACCATTACAATTACTATGAACATTTAATTATCAGTGGACGTATGGGTACCTTGGATCGTGTAATGGTTAGCAAGCTAGACTAGCAAACCTTCACGAGTGAGTTCGATTCTCATTGGGTGCCCCATTCATATGGCCCTGTGCCACATCTAAGCAAAAAGTTCAGTAAATTACTACCAACAGATGTATCACCTGAAATGATTTACAAATAAATGCACAAGAAACCACCATACCCCACAAAGAACGAATAAAACAAAAAATATCTTCTGCATAAAATAAGTCAAGAGTAGGCATGCCGTAAAATTCCGATCAACTGACCAATCAAGCAACCATCTTGTTTAAAACGCATGAACTCTTTTTTATCTGCGTTCGAGTAGAGACGAATGTCTCTTGCTACTTGACCCAGGCTATGCAGTAGGGATTTGGTTTGGCCAGATGTATTTGCAAGAAACGCTAAATCATTTGTTACCAGCGTCAGTCAAGACGTGGATTGTATTTGACAAGTTATCGATCATATGGAAATCTGATATCACTGATAAAGTAAACCACGCTTTCTTCCAAACTGTGGCTGTATCATGACTATTGTATGGTTGCGCCACCTGGACGCTAATGAAACGCTCCGAGAAAATGCTAGATGGGAACAACACAAGAAAACTACATGCTGTTTTGAACTAATCCCGAAAGCAACATCTACAAAACAGCAGCTGTAAGGCCATCTGCCTCCCATGCAAGTAAGACGAACAAGATTTACCGGGCTCTGCTTGTGAAGTAAGTATTAACTCATGAGCGACGTTCTCCTATGAACACACCAGTGCTGGCAGACAAGTAAAGACTTACGTTAGCTCTGTGCGAATACCGGATGCAGTCTAAAGGATCTGTCAGAAACGAAGAACAACAAGAACAGAGAGAGAGAGAGAGAGAGAGAGAGAGGGAGAGAGAGATTCAAAGGAAACCGTGCTATAAGCATGTCTTGATGATAGAACATTGTTAAAATGTAACGTTGATTTTAAACCCTTTTTAGTTATTTTTTTTTATTCGTTCATGTTTTGAAAATGTTATAATGTGAAGTGCTCCTTTTTCTTTTGATTCTAGAAAACACGTTGTTATCATAAAGTTTTGCAATGAAGTTTGACAGACTTATTGAATTGATTGGTGAGTTCGGCCCTTATCAGAAGAAGGTTCTATTTTGTCTTTATTTGGATTCAATTATGGACGCCTTTCATGCTGGCATCACCATATTTATCTTGCCAAATTTGGACTATAGGTAAGTTTTATAAATGTTGAAGTTATCATAGATAGTCACTTTTTGCTGAATGACCGGTAAAAGGATGATGACATCTTGGCCAGTGATCCTGAATGTATTAATCCTTTGTTTTAATTATATCTTATTCCCACTTGGATGTCTAATAGGAAGACGTTATTTTATTTGGTTGTTTGCATGTCTAATAGGCAGACGTTATTTTATTTGATATTTTGCGTGTCGAATTCGGATAGATTGTCGCCATTCGCTTAATAATTGGTTAGACAAATAACAATACACAAACTTAACGACACAAATTTTTAAACGTTCTGTTGACGAGACATAGAATACGCTGACTGTATCCCCTGCTGAAGGGTAAGACTCCTTCAAAAATGAGTATCCTGGGTATGATAGTAAACTAATATATATAATAATGCCAATATTGGTACTTGATAAGTGAGGTCTCGACTAAATATCTTTTGGAGAGTCAGCGTCGCGTGATGGATAACGTGCTGGTTTGGTTTGGTTTGATTTTATAGCATATCAACCATTGTTGGTTATTTAATGCCAAATCTTTTTTTTATACATATATTAAATATATGATTGGTAAACACATTTTGTAGATAATATTTTGAAACAAACCTGAGCTCATTTTTTTTGCACACAGTTAAATGGTTTCACTTAATTTCAAACAATTCAGTTTGGCATAAATACACATTTTTTTTTGTTTTTACAGAGTCTGTCATTTATTTAAATACAATTTTTGTTTATACACAGTTAAATGAAAAACAGTTCAATTTCAAACAATTCAATTTAGCATACATACTGTTCTATTTCAAACAATTCAGTTTAGCATGTCAACAAAGTTAAATGGTTCCAAGTATTGCTATGTATCACTAACAATTGAATTAAACATCAGTCATTTGTTTACACACATTTGAATGATCAAACGGTTCTATTTCAAACAATTTAAGTTAGCTTAAGTACAATTTTTGTTTACTCACAGTTAAATGTAAAAACAGTTCTATTTCAACAATCTAAAACAATTCAGTTAAGGATGAGTACACAGTTTTCGTTTACACACAGTTAAATGTCAAAACAGTTCTATTTCAAACAATTCAGTTTAGCGTAAGTGCACAGTTTAAATGTCAAAAAGTTCCTATCAGGTGCTACAACTCCGGGCCAGAGAGGACCTGGTTGCGATAGCAATGAAGAGGTACTCTGCATCCCCCAAAGCTCAAGCGTTACTGAAGCCCCACCATCAGATTGTTTTGTGTCATATTCTGGACACTTGTTGGGGGAGTCTTACTCCTCTGCAGAAATGCAGTCAGTGTATCCTGCAGCCCCAGCTTACTGGGCCAGATGACGTGTTGGATTGCGATCTCGTAGTTAACGAGTTTGACCTCCAGTCGCGCTTTGCTTTCACTTTCGGACTAATATTTTGGGAAATATATAAACACTCTTATTCCCCTAGCTATACTGTACTGTTCAACAAAGATGCCTTTAGCATTAAATAACTCCCGAAGGTTGATATGCCATTCAATTAAAGTAACCTAACTTAACCTAAATACATATTACCTTCCACCTAGCATTCAATCTTGCCCAGACCTGCCAATACAATCTTGCCCAGACCTGCACCCAGATTCAAGTGCAGTCCGCTCTGTGGGCGGGACTTAGAATACGTTGATGCCAAAATCTTCTCCGGAAAAAAGGTTTGGCTTGGTTTTATGGCGTATCAACCATTGTAGGTTCTTTAATGCTAAGTCCGTTTTTATACATCTAAACTTCTATTTCAAACAATTCAGTTTAGCATAAGTACGCAGTTTAATGGTCAAAACTGTTCTGTTTCAAACTATTCAGTTTAGTCAACAAAGTTAAATCGTTTCAAGTACTGCCATGTATCACTGACAATTCAATTAAACATCAGTCATTTGTTTACACATAGTTAAATGTAAAAACGGTTCTGTTTCAAACAATTCAGTTTAGCATAAGCACACAGTTTACTTCTATTTGACTCATATATAAGATCCACCCTATCAGGTACTATCACTTCGGGCCAGAGTGGACTGGGGAGCGATGGCAGTGATGAAGTACTCCACATTCCCCAAAGCTCTAGCATTACTGGAGCCTTCCCATCAGATTGTTTAGTGTCATATCAGGACACTCGTTGGGAGAGTCTTACCCCTCTGCAGCCGACTGGGCCAGTCGAAAAAAACAAAGACAATAAAAAAAGGTGTCCCAGGTATAATATGACAGTATGAGGTATTCACCGGGGCTAAAAATTATGAAAAGAACCACTCTTTTTTAAAAGTCAGGAAAATGTATTTTTTTATATCAGAAAACAGACTTATTTACTTTATGAGTACGCATAAAGAAATTCAAAATTAAATTTGAAAAGTCAGTGAAAATTTGCACTCTGCCCACCTGCATGTTGTCAAAACTATCAAAGTAAGCAGGTGGCAAGAATGTTATTTGGGACCAGTTAGTGCATATGTAAACTCATAACATTCCAAATAAATCTTTGTCCACTCGTTGAAATTAAAAGGTCGAATCTGGTCTTCAGATAGATTAATCAGATCTTTTATTGTTTTTTTTTTTTTTTTTTCAGTTATTGGTTAAATTCAAAAGGATACTCCTCTGATAAAGTATGGGTTTGGACCCTTAATTAGTCAAGCCCCTATATTGTGGCTAGATTTGATAACCAATGAAAATCTGATGCGTAAAATGTATACACCCCCTACAGATGCAGATCGGAACTTTTGATTGGCTGACCAATCATAAAGTAGTTGAAGAATACGAAATGATCTGTGATTGGTTAGTCAATCGGAAATGTTTGTTCTTAGGAGAATTCTCTATGAAAATACCTCTTAAAGGATTAAAAGAGAGAATTTAATGACCATACTGAAGAGAATAGAATAAGAAAAAAGTCTCTTCAAGTATAAAAGCTTCTCCAGAGAAAACCGCTCTCTGAAAAATTACCAGACTGATTAACACAGGAACACAGAATCAGACAAATTCCTCAATTTGTCTTTCTCTCAACCCCCCCACAAATTCCTATAAAATTTATATATATATATATTATTATTACATAATCGTATTTCAATAAATATTTGTTATCTGTTAATGGAGAGTTTTTCTTGTCTTGGAGCTGCCAACACTCCGGTAACTTGCTGCAACCACTCACCTGCCTGTCAGAAGAAGTTTCGGATAGATTGTATTATCCCTTAATGTGGATCTTTCAAACACAGCGAGGACACAAAAGAAGTTGATTAGACAACTAGTTGGAAACGCATGTAGTAGTCACAGAACTTGGGCCGCATCAAGTACCGTGGCTAGTATAGGACCACAAAACAACAACAACAACAACAAAAAAAACAGCAACAAAGAACTAACTTTAAAACAACTACACAAAAAATATAAATATGAATGTACAATGAACGTAATTTCCTAACCTCTTGGCATGAAATAACCTGGAGCGAGTTGACATGCCATTAAAATCAATCAATGAATCGACCATAAATGTTTGACTAACAATAACATTTGGTAAATAGAAAACGAGAATAAAGTTTCATGCAAATAAAGCGTGCTTAGTGTAAAAAGTATTCATCATATATATATATATATATATATAACGGTTATTGTAGGAAACAGAATCGGTGACCTGATTTCAAATCTGCATTAGGCAGTTAATGTTTCACTTCGCGCTAAAGCCCTTATGGAAGGCATGGATTCATCTGTTCTTACAATCTTACTATGGGTAACTAGTAACGCAAACTGAGTTCTTTCAAGTTGGTAGGGCAACCGGTCTAGAAGAATGAAAACTCTGAATTGAAACCTGTTGTATCCCGCTTAAAAATGATCTATGTTACATCCTGCCCATGATGGTAGGGTAAATATACACTTGCATATGTCCACCGATAACAACAACATATATCATATAGGGACAATGTCTACACATTTAAGCGTCTAGGCTGCTGTTTATTTGTTTGTTTTGTTTTACGGCATATCAACCTCCATGGGTTATATAATGCCAATAACATTTTAGGGATGAATTCATATGAATGTATTGCTCAGTGGGCTGGGGCTGTAGAAGACACCGACTGCACTTCTGCAGTGGGGTAAGACCTCTCCAACGAGTGTCCTGGATATGACATTTAACAATCTAATGGTGAAGTTCCAGTGATGCAGGGGATTTGGGGAATGCAGAGCACCCCTTCATTGCTGCTGGTCCCAGGTTCACTCTGCCCCGAAATGGTAGCACCTGAGAAGGCCCAATCTATGGGTTAAATAGAACCAAACTGTATACTTATGCTAAACTGAATTGTTTAATATAAAACTGTTTTGACAATTAACTGTGAGTGGAGAAAATCTATACTTATACTAAACTGAATGGTTTGAATTAGAATTGTTTGACTAAACCGAATAGTTTGAAATAGAAATGTTTTTGACAATTAAACTGTATTCATGCTAAACTAAATTGTTTGAAATAGAACTGATTATTTGTATACAAATGGATTTGGTGTTAAATAGCCTACAAAGGTTGATATGCCTTAAAACCCAACCACCAACCAACTAATCATATAAATGTAATATGTATTCTTTGAATTGAACTGTTTGGTCATCAGAATTTCGGTTTGCTCAGTTTTACGGCACATCAATCTCAATGAGTCATTTTTTAAATAAGTATTGTAAATGTATAGAATTTTTTAATAGTTTGTAGATCAGAATATTGGTTTGTTCAGTTGTACTGCACATCAATTTCACTTTTTTTGTAGGTTTGGCTTTGTAACCATTTGTATATTTCCTGTTTTAGATTTTTTTGGTAAATACCTATCGTTTTTACGTATCATATTATATCATTCACTTATATCTTCTTGAACAGCTGTGGTATGCTATTAGTATTATAAAATTTCTGTCTTAGAATGGCTCGTTCTGGAAATTCTATCAAAATAGGTTTAACAGATAATACTGTTTTACATATTTGGCATTTTGATTAAACTTCCTTTGTCAGTAGGAATGAATATGTCATTCTCGTGTGGCTTATACGCAAACGGGCATTACGGCCTCTTCTTTTCGAGATTTTCTGGGGGATGAATTTCTGACTTCTAGTTTGGGTTAGATTGAGTAGAGTTTATTATATGAATGATCAACCTAGTATTCTTGCCACTTTTTGAAAATGTATTTCTTTATTTTCTCTTTAAGGTCAGTATATGAGATCTTGATTCCTGTATCCACGTGCATATCCAAGGCTGATTTACCTCCCAGGTCTGCTTTATAGTTTTCTTTTATTTCAGCGTGACCAGGAATCCACATAATCTTAAATTTCTCTTTTTGTTCATTATGTTTATTTTATGTAATATTTTCATGATTATTGGGTTGTTGGATTTGTTCCCCTCTAAAGATAATAGGACGGAGAGTGAGTTTGAAAAGATTAGGATGTTCTTTTGTTTGCTCTCAGAAATTAAATCTAATGCTAACTCAATTGCAAATGCCTCTGCAGTGAAAATCGAGTTTCCCTTTGGGAGGTGTTTCTTTTGATATTTCTTTAGATGTCTTAATAAAGTTTATTCGAGTTATTGCCAATTCGCAAAAGTAAAATGAAGCTATTCTCAATACTTTTTGAACATCAGTTCTTGGAAGAAAAAAAAACACACACACACAAACACACACACATACCACCACCACCACCACCACCACCACCAACAACAACAACAAACAAACAAACAAGCAGGGTTGTAAATGCAGAAATCTCCATCGTCACTAGACCCAGGTCTGTGCAAGATTTTCTGGTTTCTTGTAGTAGTAATAGTATCCTACACTCAAACTATACAAAAAATTGACTCGAACAAACTGACTGCTTAATCTGTGATTTCTATTTTTCAATGTAGCTGAGTTTCGTTAAGTTCAATAAAGCTTAGCACTTTCACTGTTGTTCTGAGCTCCGCTTTACTTACGACAATACTACATTTCTTAAACTGAAAATTCATCCCAAAAATGAAGATATGCATTACAATTACAATAATACTAGTGTAATGTAATTGAATGGCTCATAGAAAATTGAAATTGAAAAATAAATAAATGAATAAAAAAGCAGACAGTTTCCGAATGGCCAGACCAAGGCTCTTGCAGTAGTTAAAATGACTAGGGAAAACTGGAGGTCCCAAAAGTTCTTGTACGCATATGCAGAGCCAGGGGAAGCGGATGCCCCTCCAACCGAAGGGAGGGGACGACTTGTTTTTGGCAGTTGCCGGCGAGACAGGAGGTAAAGACATACAGTTGAACACTTGCCGAGAAGATGTGAGGAGGCGAAAGTTTATGAGCCATATTTTTTTGGGGGGGGGGCTCCAAAGTGGGACTTAGACTAGACGCGACCTAGTGGACAAGCATGTTAGAAATACAATAGAAAACCAGGAAAAAATTCAAGGTCTGTGTCTGCTCACTTTTTTCTCACCAGGATATGTTGCTTCTCTTTGTCTAGCTGATACAATCGTCTCAGTTTTCACACTCTCTTTCTTTCTCCCAGCGGTTACCCACAAGTGATTGTAGAAATATAACCTTTGGGTAGTTAAACGGAATTCCATGCGTTCGTCAACTTTTCCCACGGTGGGGTTTAAATTTTCTTTGGTACCACAATGGTACACTAGGCCGAGTAAAAAGTTTTGCGATATTTTGCTGACGTGAGGTGCAACTCGGTTGCTTCGGATGCTTTTACCAAGGTGGACAGTGACGAATTAGATTGGACTGTGAGATGTCGAGTTCTCCTCATAAAGCACAAGTTCTCGAATTAGACAATTAGACCAGCTCATTTTTCTCTTACTCTTCTCTCCCTCCCTCCCTGAATGCAGCGCGAATTCTAACTTGACACTGTATTATGTCTCAGGAACCGATAATCACTGACTAACTTCCGCGTCCAGCTAGTTTTTTCTGGTCACCGACAACCAACTACCTCCCATCAGAGTCGAACTCCAACTGCCAGTTTTCAAAACTTGACTTGTAAATATCGAGTAGTAATCTTTATCGTTTCTGTACGTGGACCACCGAAATTTAGGCGCTAAAAATGGCTAATCTCTTCCATTTCCGGTTAGCGCCATAAGTTGTATCAAATAAAGATAAAAATGAACCTCCCTTATCCTGAGCTTTTAACCAGCATTATCAACCACACACACACACACCTTGATCCCTATACACACACACACACACACACATATATATATATATATACCTACACTCACACATATATCTACTGTCATTTACATATACATATAGATATATACACAAACACCCACATCACACACTAAATGCATGCCTACACCCCCCGCGTGGATGTCTCGGTTCATACACACAAATACACCTATGGTCAACTCACAACCACACATATATGCACACGTATGCATCTAACCGAATATACTATCACACCAAACTTTTGACTCGCCCTTGTAAGACGGCGGAGATTATACAAAACCAGAAGAGGAATTTTATCGGTGCTTAGACCGATGGAAAACTACCTGCAAGCTAATGAACTATTTTAAAGAACATGGATGTTTTATTTATTGTTCATTTCTGTCTCGGTAAACACAGCTTCAGTTTTGATACTTTTTCAACACCCGTGGCATTTTGAAGAACATGGACGTTTTATTTATTGTTCATTTCTGTCTCGGTAAACACAGCTTCAGTTTTGATACTTTTTCAACACCCGTGGCATTTTGAAGAACATGGACGTTTTATTTATTGTTCATTTCTGTCTCGGTAAACACAGCTTCAGTTTTGATACTTTTTCAACACCCGTGGCATTTTGAAGAACATGGACGTTTTATTTATTGTTCATTTCTGTCTCGGTAAACACAGCTTCAGTTTTGATACTTTTTCAACACCCGTGGCATTTTGAAGAACATGGACGTTTTATTTATTGTTCATTTCTGTCTCGGTAAACACAGCTTCAGTTTTGATACTTTTTCAACACCCGTGGCATTTTGAAGAACATGGACGTTTTATTTATTGTTCATTTCTGTCTCGGTAAACACAGCTTCAGTTTTGATACTTTTTCAACTCACATCGTTTGCTTTTACCACAGGTGTTCCCTCAAAGGATTTGAAAATGATACGTACAAGATTCAAGAAATGCATCACAAATTGCTTATTAATGAAAGCATTCCGCTGAATATAAGCAAAGGCAGTATAATTTATGATTCTTGTGAACGTTACCGCGTTTGGAATGACACAAACATCACTTCTGAGAAATGCAATTCTTGGGTCTTTGACAAATCAGTCTTCAAAACAACAATCATTGAAGAGGTAAGATAAGGTTTTATACTACACACATATATATATATATATATAAACTTTTAAAAAAGCCCCAATTTTATATAAAATTGTGGACCTTTTTTTAAGATTTAACATTTCATATTGGCCCTGTGCTTAAAGGCAAAAATAAATAAACAAATAAATAAAAAGAAAATGAAAAAAAATCGATTTCGGACTAATTACCCCAAACGTATATATATATATATATATATAAAGTTAGGATTGCGTTGACATAGAATCAACGGCGCTTGGTGACTGTCAGTTTCTCGCCTACGTAATCATCAGACCAATGATGATGGTATCATCATTGGTCTGATGATTGCATAGGTGAGTAACTGACAGTCATCAAGCGTCGTTGACTCTGTCTATGCTATCCAAACTTAGATATGCGTTGTTCATCACCAATTTTAAGCACTTATATATATAATTTAGGTAGCACAGTCATTGTCAACAGCACTTGGTGACTGTCATTTACTCGCCCATACGAGCATCACTCCAAGAGCTTAGATGCATGTGATACTTCGCTCTTCAAGCAAAGTAGAACCTAACTATTTTAATTTGAAGGACGGGCGAATACTTGGGCGATGTCTAGTTTTCTGTCTCGCTCAGTTAGACCACCTGCTGACTTACTCTCTCGGACTTCTACTGGTCTCCTAGAGACTCACTACTGTTCATCACTCTAGACTCGAATTACCTCCTTGAATATACGTGATATTTATTTCTGGAAAATCAACCCTCTTCTCCAGCTTGAACCACCCAGTAACATTTACATTGAAAAAAGAAAATCGTGATCTACTGACCTACTAGAGTCGAATACTTCAGTTTATTATGAACATTAAAAATAACTCTTGCTTTCTCATTGATAAATCCTTCTATTTTCCTATCTTTTAGAATATACCGACTTCCCTAACTTGTATAGCTGTCCCATAAAATAATTATATACATTCATACATACATGCACGTGCATGTACATACACATGCACATACGCTACTCCTATGATTATATACTTACATTGATATGCTCGCACCCACATTCATATTACTAAGTACATGTAAACAGTCAAAAAGAAGGAAAAATCTGAATTCAAATCAGCATTTTTTCTGAAAAATTGACCTTGTGTTGTATCCTGACCGTGGTGTTGGGGGTTAATACATATACCTACATATACGCTATGTCTGTCCACATATATGCTCACACCGACATGCATATGTACTATTGCACCTGAACATGTGCATCGAGTGAAAGAAGAGCTGGTAGTTTGATATCCTCATTGATTCATCCACAAGGCCATCTAAGTAGCTAAGGATTCAAAGGGTTACTATGTGCTGTGAATAAAACAATAGGCTACCAGTTCTTGAGAAACCGTGACTTGAACTTGGTCTTTATAAAAAGACGAACCTCTAAGATTGAAGCGAACTGAGTTGTCGAGTAATCGGGTTATTCCCAAGGGCTAAGAATTCCAAAAGGTTCAACTAGTATTGCATAGTGTTATAGTAAAATACATCAAATCTCTTCTGATTCACCCACTTAATTACTAAAACACACAAAACGCAAACCGACAGACATCGACATTGATGAAGAAAATAACATCTACCGGATGTTGACCCAACAACGGCCAGTGTCAAACTGAAAAATCATGGCTTCTACGCATTGGATCCGCGCATAGTCTATTCAAAATCCCCAGAGAATTCTCAGTTATAAAAAAGGTCTATTTTTCAACTAATCATTTTTTCCACAAATAGTGGAGCTGGTGTTTGAAATCGGGAATATATAAATAGGGAAAGCGGAGGTCACACGAGCAGTTGCATCGTCGACCGTCGCTGAGAGCGTCACCCGACAACGCCGTCAGACCAGATCAAAGCAACCACTTGCCGCCGACCAGATAACCGCCCGTCAGCCGGATTCCATTCGCTTGTTTATTTTGTTTATTTCAATAAACGAAATAAAAGTAAATATTCTTGTCAGTCTTATTTTTCTGGCAACAACTTGCTTGTACATAACAATAGCCTTTAGGAGCCCTTATTCTGCAATCAAGCAGCAGCCATGTCTTCACTTTGCTTTTTTTTTCTGTCGGCTATATTATCGTCTTGTCTGATGTCACCGTCATTGTTTTTATTCGGTGTCTTCTGTCGGTATCCTCAGTTGTTCTAAGTTTTTATCTACTGGGATGAGGAATAACAATGCGACATAAAGAAATTAGATATACAAAGATTTTCATTCTGTAATAAGAATATTTTATATGTAGTCTTGAATAAAAGTTTTCTGTAGTTACATTTTTTGTTATTTCTTCAGTTCACACTTGTCTGCGATCAAAAGATGATGAAATCACACATCGTCACTGCATTCTATCTTGGTATTTTGGCTGGTGCAGCCTTGATGGGAATCATATCCGATTGGTAGGTATTTTAATCAAATTTAATCAATCCGTTTTGAAAACTGATAATGTTCTGAAAAATATTTCTATTAAAATCAGAAATGAAACTATTTGCAGATGTTAAACTACTTGTTTGACCACGATAAAAAACAACAACAAAAAACCAAAAAAGAAAAACCCAAAACAAAAAAAGAACACAAAAAACCCCAGATGGATCTGAATAAATTGTCATATTGGGAAGATATTTTGAAATTAAGATTTAGTTGAGAGGAATGTAAAGTACTACTGGATATTGGATCCAAAACAAAGTAAATAGGATAATCAAAAAAGGAAATGAAGAATTCGATTATAAGCTATTTTGATAATATATTTAAAGCAGACAATAATATTTTGTTTATTGTATTGAGGGCAAATGGAATGCTTGGTTGGTTGGTTAGAAATATTATTTCAAGAGAGACGAATGTTGTTTTAAAAATATATTTAACCCTAATAAGACCTCATATAGAATATAGTACTGATACCGAGGCTCCAGTATCTAGACTTGGAAATTGTAGTGTAATATTGATATTGGAAGGCATGCAAAGAAGAGTGACAAAATAATAATAAGAGTAAAAGATTAGATAGATAGATAGATAGATAGAGAGAGAGAGAGAGAGAGAGAGAGAGAGAGAGAGAGAGAGATATTGGAGGAATTAGGATCAATTACTTCACTAGAAAGAAGAATGAGAGCTGAGTTAATTAAAACTCAAAAAAATTAATGGAATTCCTTATGGTTGACAGTTTTCTTTATATCTCCACAAACTGAAAATTTGCTGTCGAAACAGATTTTAAAAACTAAGTCTACTCCCCAATTTGAATTTTTTTGCTAATAAAATAATATGTTTGGAACAAATTGCCTAATCAGATCAAAAGCAGCAACACTGTAGACAATTTTAAGATCAAATTGGATGATTTCAAAAAAAAAAAATTAAGAAAAAGAATTTAAGAGGGTATTTTTGGGAACTATCGGATGATCTACTCAACAAGATTGGATCTGTATTGTATATAGGTATTGTATTAACATTGTATATGTGCTGTGCAAAAATTATTTTTAAAGGTTGATATGAGAAGATAGTAAAAAGATTTCCAAGGCGACATAGCAAACAAATGATAATGATAGTAAAGCAAAGTTTTGGTCAAAAGAGAAGTACCTCTGGCAAAAAATATGACATATTTCTAATTTAGGTAGCATAAATAAATTTTGCTCAAAATTGGGTAAGATCGGTTTTTTCTAATGAGAACACTCAAAAGTAGGTTGGTATTTGTAACTTTAAAAGATATGATTTTCAATTGGATGAATCAACAGAAATACTTAGGAATAATAATCAGAGACAGTTCAAGTCTTTTAGGGAACCTAAACGTATTTTGATTGCACGGCTTGAGGCAAAAAAATATGGATTAATGTTAATGTAGGATCCTTCTTATACCTACCGTGAAAAGAGAATAAGCTTTTGTTAGATTAGTCATCGTTTTTGACTGCCCCAGAATACGAATCGATAAAAAAATTCAACCGTTTTTGGCCAGACGATTAGACCTAGTGATAGTCCAAAAAAAAAGAGAATCTGCCGAATAGTGGACTTTACCATCCCAATGGGTCACAGAGTAAAATTGGAAAAAAGTAAAAAGAGAGATAAATATTTAGACCTTGCCAGAGGACTAAAAAAAACTCTGGAACATGAAAGTGACGGTGATACCAATTATAATTGGTGCACTTGGAACAATTCCAAACGGATTGATAAAGAGACTAGAAGACTTGGAAATAAGATGTCAAGTGGAGACCATCCAGACTACAGCATTATTAAGATCGGCAAGAATACTGAGAAGAGTCCTGAAGGTTTGAGGAGTCTTACTATCCTTCAGAGTTCAGTGAAAAACTCTAGTTAAAAGTTGTGGGAAAAACAAGTATTAAAATAATTCTAATCTTTGATCTTTTTGTTGTTTTTTTTAAAAATCTATTCCTTGCTGATTACGATGTTGAGGTCCAGCTTTTTAGCTTGTACACCACGGAGATTCCTTTCTATTCCGCGCGGTCCGAGTAAGTTGCAGTTTAAAAGTAATAAGAAATTAAAGGACGAAAGAGAATGTAATTCAAAATTAATTAAATGCGGTGATCTGTTGCCGAATTTGTTGTAAGTTTTGAATATTTGACTGCCTTGACTTTCTGCTTTTATTAACTTTATTTAAAAAATATTCAGAAACTTAGTTTGATGGAAACAAAAGAAGCACAAAAAATAATTCATCATGTCGTTTAATTAAATTTTCTGAAGAGATGGTCCCACGAAAAAGGTGGTGACGTATATTCTGGTGTCATTTAAAGATGAAGTGTGTTTTGAAGAACTCGTACAGAATGTTATATCATTTTAATAAAAATCGTCATGTCGGCTGGGGCTGCTGAGGAGTTAGACTCCCACAACGAGTATCCTGTTTATGACACTAAAACATCTGATATGATACTAAAGCATGTCTGGGATAATGAGGAGTACCATTACCTTCAGTAACTTGGGTATGATATAAAACAGTATCTGATGATGAGAGTCTACTCTTGGGGGTTGAGAAATGTGGAGTACTCCTTCATTGGCATTACTCTCAGGTTCACTCTCACCCAGAGTAGTAGTAATTGTTTGGGTCCCATCTATGAGACAAATAGAACTGTTCAATTTTTTTTACTCGGGATTATTATTATTATCATTGTTAAACAAATTAAAATAGCAATGCTTGTTAAACAGAATTAAAATAGCAATGCTTGTTAAAATAGCAATGCTTGAAACCATTTAACTGTGTGCAAAAAATAAATAGCAATACTTGAAGTTATTTAATTGTGTGCAAATGAATGAGCTCTGGCTTGTTTAAAAATAATGTAACCTATAAACTATTCGTCTACAAATCACACACACACACACACACACACACACACTATATATATATATATATATATATATATACATATATATATATATATATATATATATATATATATATATATATATATTAGTAATGGCAATGAATGGGTAACTCCACACTCTCCAGAACTGGAGTCTCACTATAGAATGTAGTTTAGTATCGTACCCAAGATATCCCTTTTTGGGATGGAGCTTATTCTTGTGCTGAAGGTACAGTCAGCGATTTTAAGCCCCATCGACAGGCCGTTTTTCTTTTCAAGAAAGTAAAGGATACTCCTACTTTCCCAAGTGTCATCTAGACATACGTTACAATCCCTCTTAGGACCTTCTCTTCATACAAGTACCAAATTACATTCAAATAAATTTTAAAGAATTTATCCATGACACAGTTTCGATTTGAACCCCACCTACACCTAAAGAAAGGATGTTGTATTTCTCTCACCCGATTTTATAAAAACAAACCTTATTTTCTTTTTTAATTTTACAGCATTGGTCGTAAGATCATAATTATAGCATGCATTTTAATGCAGGGAATAGCAGGGATTTCCTCTGCATTTAGCAAAACCGTATATCAATTTTTGATCTTTCGATTCCTCATTGGATTTGGGAGTGCAGGATCATTCGTCACGTCATTTGTGCTTGGTAAGTAAACCTCTTAAGATCATAAACAATATAGGTTTGGTTTATTTTCTTTGTTTAATGGCATATCAACCTTCGGGGGTTATGTAATACCAAAGTAATCCTTGTACACAAACTTTGACGGTGCTATTTAACCCATAGCAAGGGGTGAAATAAGGGGGCCATACTTTTCTGAAGAGTACTATAATTTAAGGTTTCGTTTGGTTTCTTATTTTAATGGCATATTAACCTTCATGGGTAATTTAATTCCCAACCCATCCTTGTAGAAGAACTGTAATCGTGTTATTTAACCCATTTCTGGTGGAGATAAGAGTGTTCAATATCTCTCGCAAGGGTATTAGTCCGAAAGTGAACGCAATAGCGCTACTGAAGTTCGAACTCGCTTACAACAATGTCAGAGTCCAGCACGTTAACCACTATGCCATGGGTCTCCCCCGCCACAAACAATATCAAACCCTATAACAAAATAAATAAAAAGATGAATGATGCTAAAACGAAAAGGAGATCCATAGAATTGCATCATTGGTCACTCGAAAAGTTGAATCTTGGTCAAGATTGAAGAGACGAAGAAGTTATTACTTAATCCCCGATGGTAAAAAACTGACACACACTGTTGTTACAAAATAAATAAATAAGAAAAAATTAAAAACAACAACCGACAACTCACGTTTATTTTGGAGGTTGGAAAAAAATTCTTTTCTATGCGTTCTCATTAAAAGTAAAACGTAAGGTGGTTTTTTTGTTCTGTCGATGGAGGAAAATTCATTATTTTATAAATCGTCGTCCACTCCGAGTAAGGAGGACAAGTCTCGCTTAAGCGCTAAAATATGTCCGTTTCCTCTGGAGACTAAAATTGAACTCTACTGAAAAAAATCTTACTCTCTTTCAATTCGAACATGACTGTCCACGGCTAACCACAAGGACTTTCATAGGTTTTTATGGCTGGGGATTTGAACTTTGACCTGCCATCTGTTGACCCCTCTCACGCGAATGTTCGTCACATCCGGTAGGTTGGTAGAAGACGTCATTATATGATTGTTCGAATAACTTTTGGAATAATAATGACTTTTAGAAAAATTTCGACTCTGAATAATGATTCACATGAAATTTACGTGAACTAAAAATTAAAACTACGAATATTTTTCACAGACGGGATTTTTTGTGATGTTTTTCTTTGGATGACATTGCAAAAGCGAATCTTCTAAAGATATAAAAGGTTCGATTCCGAGTTCGTCATACGAATCGATTAATACTTGGGAAAACCCCGGAAACTCCATAGTTTAATGATTATATACAAATAATGTCATACAACAATCGGATCTCTGCCAAGTTGTAGCGTTGTCCGTACTACTGTATAGTTGCACCACTTTGACTCTTTTGAAAACGCTAGGAGAATAAGTAAGATGTCGCATTCTCATTATCGGTTTGTAATATGTCCTCTAGTTCGAAGATAATTTTAGCTTTGAGTAAAGTTAGGAATTGAAGGAAGCCAAATCTCGACATGAGGTGGCGGATCTGAAGGATCTGAATGATGCAGGGATATATGAAAATTGAGCCGTCAAAATATTCAAAACGGCTTGCTATTTCTCAGACGGATTTTTAAATGTAAAGTAACTTTGGTAAGTATGAGTTTTTACACAAGTTTCACAGCTTAACAAAGGAAAGGAAAACATGTATCATGTCACTTTTTAAAAAGAAATCATAAAAACCGAACAAGTAATAAAACTCTGACTTATAATTATAAAAAAAAGCCTGTGTATGAAGATGTATTGAAACTATAATTACTTTTTACATGATGTAATTCGACAAGTCTTTTTGTTTTAAAGGTGCAGAATTAGTTGGAACTAAAAAACGTGTTTGGACTTGTATGGCAACGCAGATTTTCTACACTATTGGCTTCTGTATACTTACTGGAGCTGGTTATTTTGTGAAAAATTGGCGCAATCTTGTGATCATATTATCTGCTCCTTCCATAATTCTCAGCATCAGCCTCATTTGGTAAGTTGAAGCAAATACGGGTTTTATTTAGAAAATAATATAAATAAGGGAATAAAAGAAACAAATGTATTGATTGATTTAGCAATTCTTCCAAACTTATCCTGAAGATGGTTCCATTATTCGGTGCCGTTTTTTTTATCAATAGCTAAGTAGATTCGTAAAGTCTATTACAGTCTCGAAGTGAGGGAGTTTCATCACATCAAAAAAAAAAAAAAAAAAAAAAAAAAAAAATAGTAAAATTACTCGGTCGTAGAAAAAGACCGAAGTATGTCATCCTTTTGAAAAATAGTATTTTCAATTTTGAAAAATAGTATTTTCAATTTTGCCGCCAAAATATACTGGGTCAGAACCAGCCACGCCCTGCGCTCGCCATTTACCAGAAAATAGACCAAATATATTTTTTCTGTCATTCTAGCCGCTGAACCAGAATATCAGTACCGTTATTTCACGTCAATAACTAATTTTAATCTTCTAAGGAATTTAGAACTGACACGCAAGGAAGCATATGAAAAGAATATCTAAACGTTTATGTACATTGTGCACATTTCAAATGAATACTCACACAAAAAAATATTTGTAAATTATTGCTTATTACCAAAAACGTTACATAAAAAGATAACGTCTGTTCTGTTGAAAATCAGCAACAAGTGTTGATGCTTGTTTAGTATTTTCATACAGCGATGTAATCGAACTAGTATCATTAATTTGGTTGTTGTTCTAGTATCAATTTTACGACTTTTGTACTCTCCAGCCATTTTCAGACAAGCAAATGTTAAGGACAAATTAACTAGAAAGTATCAGCTGATACAAGATATCTTATAATCTTGAACAATAAAATGAGAGCGATCTAATCCTCTGGATCGAATAAGGGGTTCCAGAATCTTATCAATTTTAAAAGACATCTGGAGAAGGCTGGGAGGATGAAAATCCTGAAACATTGTGACAATCATAAGAACCAAGATGAAAATACTAGTCCGAGTATATCAGGGTATAATGATTATATTTCATCGCAGAAATTCAGACAAATGTTGTTCACGATGGGGTACGGAAAAGTTCTTGGTCCTATCAAGGAGAAAATTATCCCCCCACACACACTTAAAAAAAATTATTGAGTTTCTTTTAAAGTGTTAAAGAATCTTGAAAAACGATGTGCCAAGTGTGCTGAGCTGCAGGATGAATCAATGGTAGGGTACGTAGGTAAGTTTAATGGTTCTTGGTCATTCTCTTCTTGGTGGCGCTAAGATTTTTTCAGAACTTCCTGTTATAGCCGTTTGAAGTTCGATATTGAATGAGATTACAGTATAAGATGTGACAAAGCCAAATTTGATAAAAAGTAGCCGATAAAGATAAAACGCGTCATCAGTACTTTCGTCATCTGATGTGAAGGCAATCTTAAAAGTAAAATGTATTAGATGGTGAGGCTCTAATGCCTGAGTTTTGGGGATGTGGAGTACTCCTTCATTACCATTACTCTCATGTCCACTCTAACCTGTAGAGGTTGTACCTATTAGGGCCCCAGCTTTGAGTCAAAGAGAATTGTCTAATCCTTTACTAAGGATTATTATTATTATTATTAGTTATTTGAAACCATACGACTGTGTGCAAATTGATTTGATGGGAATATTCGATAAACAGAATTACTAATATTAAATAGCAATAATTAAGAAACAATTTAACAATGTAAAAACAAATGATTAATATTAAACAGAATTATTTGTGTTAGATAGGAATACTTGAAACCATTTAACTACATGTAAATAAATGATTAATATTAGATAGAATTATAAGTGTTAGATTGAAATACTTGAAACCATTTAATTGTGTGTACACAAATAAGGTTTGACTTGTTTAAAAATGTTACCATAATTAATATTAAAAAGAATTATTAGTGTTAGATAGTAATATTTAAACCATTTAAATGAAGTTATTAAAAGTTAATTGTAATACTTGATACCATTTAATAAATGGGACTATAAGCAATTTTTGAAACCATTTAACTGTGTGCAAACAAATAAGTTCTAGCTCATTTAAAAACAAAATTACATATAAACTATTCGCTTACAAATTATATATATGAACAGGATTTACCATTAAATAACACACAGGAGTTTATATGCTATAAAACATCAACAAAAACAATTTTCCTATTTGTTACGTATATTTGAATTAAAGTCAAATCATGGTTAAAGCTTCAGTTCCTGTTAAATCATCCAAAATGGGCAACAGTGAGTCTACTCAGTACTTAAGTTGATTTCTTTGTTTAATGAGCTTTGTGGATTATTTAATACCAAAGCCATTCTTGTTGTAGAACAGCAGTGGTAATATTTAACACATAAATAAGCGGTATACTGCTGGAGAAGCAAGGACGAACTCATCAGTGATGTACTCCTATGGACCCCCGCATATGGCCAAGCAAAAGCAGGACGACCAACCCGAACATACATACAGCAGCTATGTGAGGATACGGGATGTAGCCCTGAAGACCTGCCAAAAGCGATGAACGATAGGGAGAAGTGGCGAGAGAGGGTCAGGGATATCCGTGCTGGCGGCACGACATGATGACGATGATGATGATAGGGTATTTCATATCTTTCCCAATGTATACTAAACCAAAAATGAACGTTATAGTGCGACTGGAATTCGAACTTGCTTCCAACGAGTTCGCAGTCAAGCACTTTAACCATTACCCTAACCTTTTCTCTTAGGCCAGTGAGAATGCAGTCGTTAAAAATGAAGGTGATAGTGGTGACATGTTGTTTTGGTGAATATTTTTGGTCCCACATTTTGTGGTGGTATGTTTGGTTGATAGTTTTGTTCCCCCACAATTATTGTTGGCTCATTATTGAAAAGCAAATGAAGCAAATCATGTGAAACGACGCGTACAAAAGAACATATTGAAAACAAAGCAGGACAAGCAAAATTAAATTTATATATCAAGAAATACATGAAAAAGGAAACATTACAAATATTCTAATTTAGTCTGTTGAATATTCCTCTGTGTGTGTGTGTGCGTGCGTGTAAGTAACTAACACGAGTCTGTTGAATATTCCTCTGTGTGAACGTGTATGTATGTGTGTACTAACACGGATATTATGGAAAAAGACTAAATACTGAAAGTATCCTGTAGACTATAAAATGTATGTGGACTAAGTATTTCATGTAAGATATCGATATATAGAAATATAGCAACGTGTCCTAGGAGGATCGTATCTTCTCCCAAGCTGGTTGTTTGTCTCTTTCGAGGTTTGACGAAATTTCTGAGGTGTTCGAGGATGGAACAAGTCTAACCTAAAAGGCAGAACAAGAAAGAAAAAGGTTGCAGAATGTATACATTTTCGTGGGGTTGACTGCTGGAAGTCAAAATGTAAGAGAGAGAGAGAGAGAGAGAGAGAGAGAGAGAGAGAGAGAGAGAGAGAGTGAGAGAGAGAGAGTGCTGCCTCTGTAAGAGAAAATGTTAAAGAGGATGAGTTCTTTGAAGACGAGAGTATATATAGTCAATCCTTGTCATGCGGTCAGCTCCAAATGCGCGGGACAAAAGTTGCAGACGTAGTCGTGAGCAAAAATCACGTGACTTTTCCTGACCAATAGGTTTCCTTGACTGATTAGTTTACTGACGTCCACCATCTTTGTTTTGGGAACAAGTGGTATTATGGCCATTTTAAAATATAGGAGTGTAAATCCTATATGATTATATTTTTTGATGTTGTTTTCATATTCTCTCTGGCAAAATGTAATTACTTAAAAAAAAAAATTAGATTTGTTTTCATATCCTCTCTGGTAAAACGTAATTACTATCCCTAAACCTCCATATTTAAATAAATTTATTTCAGATTTGTTTTCATATCCTCTCTGATATTTGAACTTACTTATTTGAATTTACTTATTTGAATTTACTTATACTTAACTGAATTGTTTGAAATAGAACTGCTTTAGACATTTAAACTGTGTACTTACGGGAAACTGAATTGTTTAAGAAACTGAACTAGTCGCCTTCTACGATGAGCTATCCTCTTTAGTGCGTAGCATTCCGAAACACAACCTGTTAGTCATTGGCGGAGACATGAATGCCCAAATAGGGAAAAACGGAAACAACAAATACAGCGTACACGACACGTCAAATAGGAATGGGCAACATCTAACAGATTTCATGATAGAAAATAGATTAACATGCCTCAATACAAACTACCAAAAAAGGGAGAACAAATTATGGACTTACACGTACGTGAACAATAGTAAAGCACAGATAGACTACGTACTTATAAACAAGAAATGGAAAAATAGTGCAATCAATTGCGAGGCATACTTCTCTTTCGAGGGTGTGTCCTCCGATCACCGAATAGTCACGGCAAAAATACGACTAAGCCTACGAAAAAACGCCACATGAACAGCGACTACCAAACACTATGACTGGGCCCTTCTCAACAAGAGATATAAGAGATAAATATGTAGTAGAATTAAGAAACAGATTCGAGACACTACAAGGGAAGACGGAAAAAGGTACCCCAGATAACGAATATGAGAATTTCGTCAATGCGCACCCCGAGGCGGCAGCGAAGTGTATTCCAACAAAACCCAAAACTAAATATAGAGTCCCATGGGAAACGTTAGCGGTGAGAGAAAAACGTGCACTCGTGAAAACAGCCTCCAAAAGCTATCGAAAAAACTCAAAAAATTCAAATAAGTAAGTTCAAATCCTGGACGAGACTGATTGCATTTCACACAGCACTAATACCCTTGGGAAAGGTATGAATACAATTATTGTCCCTCCAGCTATGGGTAAATAGTAGGACAGACTGATTTTTCTGCCTTGGTAAGGCAACTAGTCTAGGAGAAGGAAAACTCTGAATTCAAACCTGTTTAACTCCGCTTAAAAATTGACCTTATGTCATATCCTTTCAGAGCGGAGGGGTTGGTAAATATGATTAAGAAATGCCCTTAGTCTTCTATTTCATTGTGTTGTATTCAATGCGACACAACATTTGTTGTACTTATCTTTAATTGGAATCATTTTGAGATGAGGTTTCTTAATCTGAGACTTAATTTTTATTTATTGCGGACTTTTTTTCCTCATCTTGGTAGTTTTTTTTTTTTTTTCTTCTTTCACTACGTTTCGGTCAAATTTCACCACTGGCCTTCTTCAGGTGATTTACCGCGACCTCGGATAGGAATGCTGAGTCTTGTAACCGTATCCCCAGTAATTACTGCCTCCATAGTTGTTGTCTATCGCACCACGTTTTTTGACCAAGTAAACCTCTGGCCGGCTTGGTTAGGATTTGAAACCGCTATCTTCTGACAATGCTCAACTGGAACCACAGAGACTCAACGCCTCTATCCGCTGCGCCACGGGCCCCGAAGGGCGATCAATTTTTGTACTTGTCTTTAATTGGAATCATTTTGAGATGAGGTTTCTTAATCTGAGACTTAATTTTTATCTATTGCGGACTTTTTTTCCTCATCTTGGTAGTTTTTTTAATTTTTTTTTTATGTTGTTTCTTCTTTTACTACGTTTCGGCCAAATTTAAAAAAAAATACCAAGATGAGGAAAAAAAGTCCGCAATAAATAAAAATTAAGTCACACTATTTGTTATAGACGAAAAGGTCTTTGTACCGAAAGAATCGAATTTAATTATTCGTATTAGATAGTAATATTTGATATCATATAACAGTGTACCCAACCCCACCAAAATAAAAAGAATTAAATCCCCGAAAACTGAAGAAAGAACTATACAAGAATAAAAACGCACAATGAACCCAATTTCTAAACCTCTAGTCTTCAAATAATTGTAGACTGTTTGACATGCCGTTAAAATCAATCAATGAATCATTCAATCAAAATCTTCATCACGAAATTTTTCAAACCACTTTTGGAACGTTTGATCATTTTTATTACCTTTTCTATTGAATGTAAAATCTTTTTTTTGGGGGGGGGGTCACATTTTTACCTTTCTTAAAAAAGCGTAATATGTCAATCATTTTGGTTATTTTCTTCATTATCAGAAGCAATAAAAACAGTTTCGGGAATTTAAGAAAAAGTACACTGACAAGAGGGCTGCTACAAGAAAATCAAAATGGATATTTTTAAATCTGTTAAAGCTAAATACCATCTGAGAAAAAAACAGAATGAAATTTTTGGGTAACTCAAGATTTTTGATGTTTCTTTTTGGATAAACAGTAAATGTGTGGATCTATTCGATGGCTGTGATAGTTGCATATTTCTCACTGGCCCCTGGGGTCAGTGTTTGAGCCAAGAGAAGCTACATGTCTTGAAGCAGGAGTTCAAGACAAGCAACTTTTCTCGACTAGGAATATGAACACAAAATAGTCTTCCTATTTATAATCAGATTGAGTGAATTTTGATTGGTTTGATTTGGTTTGGTTTTATGGCATATCAACCATTGTAGGTTATTTAATGCCAAATCCACTTTTATACATATCATCATCATCATCATCATCATCATGTCGTGCCGCTAGCACGGATATCCCTGACCCTCTCTCGCCACTTCTCCCTATCGTTCATCGCCTCTGGCAGGTCTTCAGGGCTACATCCCTTATCCTCACATAGCTGCTGCTTGTATGTTCATGCTGGTCGTCTTGCTTTTGCCCGGCCATATGTGGGGGTCCATAGGAGTACATCACTTATGAGCTCGTCCCTGCTTCTCTAGCAGTGTCTTGCATGTCTGGTTCGTCTAACTTGGATAGTTTTCGTGATGAGAGGCAGGTGGCCGTATAGTTGGTGTCTTGTGGGGTGTTGCCGCCAAGACTTGTTCAATGTTGCTCGCAGCATTCTTGTGTAATTGCCGTCTAGCTTCTTCTCCAGCCGTTTTGTTAGCGCCCATGTAGTGCATCCATACAGCAGTATCGATACGACAGCTGCCTGGAAGAAACTGCGTTTCCTTTTATCGGTTAGGTCTGATTTCCATATGATCGAGAGTCTATTGATAGCTGTCCATGCCTTTGTTAGCCGCGTGTCGATGTCCTTTTCGGTTGATGAGACGCTGCTTCCTAAGTAAGTGAATTCGTTTACTAGTTTAAGTGGGGTTCCTTCTAGTGTGGAGATGTCGTCTGATTATAGCACATATATTCCGTTTTGTGTGCATTGACATGGAGGCTATGCCTGCAGCTGCTCGCTCCAAACTATGCGGTAGTGTTTCGGCTTGGTTGGGTGTATTTGCCATTATCGCTATGTCATCGGCGTAGTCGGCGTCGGTAATTGTTTTTGCGGGGTACCTTCTGCTTCTTTTCTTTGTCAGCTCGAAGCCGTTTTCTCTGATTTTATCAATCGATGTTCTAAGCACGTAATCTAGACAGATGATAAAGAGGTATGGGGCTAGCGTTCCCCTTCTAGTACTCCGGCTACAATGTCGAAGTATTCTGTGTCTCCATTTGGTGAACGTACTTTCACTTTGGTGTTTCCATAGAGAATCGTTATTGCTGCTACGGTTTCTTTAGGTAGGCCGTACGCTAGTAGGATTTGTTCCATCTTTCCTCTGTGAATGGAATCGAAGGCCTTGGTAAAGTCGACAAATAGTAATGTTGCTTGTATGTTTTTTGCCCGTACACCCTCAAGGATTCTACGGATGGTCAATATTTTGAAGCCATTTTGGTTTTTCCTAAGAATGTTGTCGATTTTGGGTTCTATGCGGTTTCGTAGTAGGGCATTGTAAATTTTGGCTGCTATGGATGTAAGTGTTATGCCTCGGTAGTTTTTGGATAATTCGAGGTCATCCTTTTTAGGGATGGGAAGGATGCATCCCTTCATCCATCTGTCTATCGGATTTTGATTATAGACTGCGTTGCAGTGTCGGAGCAGTATGTCGTCGAATTGTCTGGTCTTCCATACTTCTGGGGTAATCTCGTCCAGCCCTGCAACTTTCCTATTCTTAATTTTTCCGAGAACTGAGTCGAGTTCATCTTGAGTGAACGGTCCTAGTTTAATGTCCAATTGCTTACTAATTATTCTGGTGATTGGTTCATGCGTTACTTTCGGTGGGTTTCCGAGTAGGTTTTCGAAATGCTGTTTCCACAGTTTTATTCTTCCCTGTTGGTTTGCAGCTTTCAGTTTTGCTTTGACTGTGCTCTTCCTTTTACTCATTTCGTTTATTGTTTACCAGGCTATCCTAGATTGCCTAGCTTCCACTGAGTCTCGAATCTTATCTATCTGATTTTGTATGTATTCTATCTGTTCCTTTATATATATGCCTGCTAACTGATATTGTGCCGTTTTTAGTTTTCGGGCATTTGTATATGCTGGTTTTTTTCGATAGCTTTTGGAGGCTGTTTTCACGAGTGCACGTTTTTCTCTTACCGCTAACGTTTCCCATGGGACTCTATATTTAGTTTTGGGTTTTGTTGGAATACACTTCGCTGCCGCCTCGAGGTGCGCATTGACGAAATTCTCATATTCGTTATCTGGGGTACCTTTTTCCGTCTTCCCTTGTAGTGTCTCGAATCTGTTTCTTAATTCTACTACATATTTATCTCTTATATCTCTTGTTGAGAAGGGCCCAGTCATAGTGTTTGGTAGTCGCTGTTCGTGTGGCGTTTTTTCGTAGGCTTAGTCGTATTTTTGCCGTGACTATTCGGTGATCGGAGGACACACCCTCGAAAGAGAAGTATGCCTCGCAATTGATTGCACTATTTTTCCATTTCTTGTTTATAAGTACGTAGTCTATCTATGCTTTACTATTGTTCACGTACGTGTAAGTCCATAATTTGTTCTCCCTTTTTTGGTAGTTTGTATTGAGGCATGTTAATCTATTTTCTATCATGAAATCTGTTAGATGTTGCCCATTCCTATTTGACGTGTTGTGTACGCTGTATTTGTTGTTTCCGTTTTTCCCTATTTGGGCATTCATGTCTCCGCCAATGACTAACAGGTTGTGTTTCGGAATGCTACGCACTAAAGAGGATAGCTCATCGTAGAAGGCGACTAGTTCAGTTTCTTAAACAATTCAGTTTCCCGTAAGTACACAGTTTAAATGTCTAAAGCAGTTCTATTTCAAACAATTCAGTTAAGTATAAGTAAATTGTTTAGTGCTATTTGAACCATAGATTGGACTCTATCAGGTGCTATCACTCTGGGTCAGAGTGTACATAGGAGTAATGTCAATAACGGGGTACTCTGCCTTCCCCAAAGCTCCTGTATTACTGGAACCTTACCATCAGATTGTTTAGTGTCATATCCAGGACACTTGTAGGAGGAGTCTTACTCCTCTGCAGAGAAGCAGTCGGAGTATTCTGCAGCTCCAGCCGACTCGGCCATGATTGGTTTAGTTTCATATCAATATTCGTTGGTCATTTAATATCAAAGCTATTTTCATACGATAGTAGCGGTACTATTCAACTCATTGTTGGAGGAATAAGGGGGTTCAGGCCTTTCCCAAATGTATTAATTAGAAAGTGAACGTAATAGAGCGACTGGAGATTGAACTCGTTTACTACGATATCACTATTTGGCACGTTAACCAATACGCCAGAGGGACTCCAGCAATGTATTTGAAGGAAATTTAATTAATTTGAAATCATTTCAGCATTTTTTTGCTTTATATCCTCTTGTTTATGAATATCAAATTGATTTTAGTGAAAACTGAATGGTTTATTCAAAAACAATTTTTTTTTTTATTTAGGTGTGTTCAGGAATCTCCGCGTTTGCTTTTTATCAAGAACAAGAAAGAAAGAGCTATTAAGATCGTCAAATTAATAGCCAAAAAGAACAACAAAGCGTTACCCACAAATCTTGAAAAAATGGAAATTTTTGTGCAGCAAGAAGAATCTTTTGGTACCTGGAAAGTTTGGACGTCCAAAATATTATTTCTTCGAAATTTCATTATGAGCCTAAATTGGTGAGTATTTAAAGTATCAAGGTTTTATTTTTATATCATGATCATGATCATCAAGTCATGCTGATGGCACTGTGTCCCCTGACTCACTCTCTTGCCATTCCTATCTATCGTCTATCGCTTCTACCAGGTCCACTAAACTGCACTTAGTATCCATCAGAGCTGGGGTATGTAAGTATATGTGGATTAGCTAGCACTGGTGTGTCCATGTCTGCGAGTCCACTGTAGAACGTCGCGTATGAATTCATATTTACTTCTCCAGCAGTGCTAAGCATTTGTTTATCTTACTTAGATAGTTTGTGAGATGGGAGAAACGCGGCCGTACACTTGCTATTTTGAGGGTTGCTACTTCCAAGATTTGTTAAGAGCAGAACGTAACATCCTTGCATAGTTTCTATCTATCTTTTTCGTAAGAGTCTAAGTGGTGCATGCATACATTAGTGCTGACACACCCACAGCTTGGAAGAAATTCCGTTTTATTTTACCAGAGATCAGATTTCCATATTGATTGACAACCTTTCTAAAGCAGTTCACGCCTTCCCAATGCACATGCTGACATCGCTTTTAGTAGATAAGATGTTGCTGCTAAGGTATGTGAATTAGTCTACTAATTTCAGAGGCTTGCTACTTAATGTGAAGATGGCTTCGTCTTATCTAAAACTCATGAACTCTGTTTTTCAAAGTCTAGGATCAAATTGCCCAGTCAAAAAACAACTCCTGCAATTCTTCTATAAGAGTGATGTCTGTGGATGAAAAACAAAACAAAAAAACGCAACACACACACACACACACACACACACACACACACACACACACACACACACACACACACACACACACACGCCGAAAGATTACTCTAATTATAATTCAAAACATTTTTATATAAAGATTCTTTAGTGTCAATATTTTTTTACTTTGCAGAGATTTTCTATGAAAAATCGTCTCCCCACCACGAATAACTGAGATTTGTGAAGTAAATAAAATTTAATCTAACCCTTAGATCAGAGGTGAGGAACCTTTTCATGTATAAAATCCAAATTGAAATTTATTCTCGAATAATAAGAATAAGGCCACACACTACTCCATAAATCTACGACAAAATCATATAAATGATTGGGCAAAAGTAAAACAGTAAAGAAGTGAGGAACCTTTTTATGTGGAAAGGCCACATTGAAATTTAATGTCTAGTAACAAAGCTGCACTCAATAATTTCCTTAAAATATTTACTTAGCTCAACTTCATCTAACAGATTCAGGGGAAAGTGAAGTTAACCTATTTACCTTGGAAATCAGCATTCAAGATACTGGTCCTTCGAAGTTTCAAACTGCTATTTTTGACATTGATGTGAAGTGAGAAACTTCTTAGATTAGACGTGAAGAATCTTTTAATGTTAAAAAGCCACATTAAAATTCAATGTATAATAACAATGTCTATTTACAAGGTTGCACCCAATAGTTTTCTTGATATATGTTCAACAAAATTTCATGTTTAAACTTTTAGTTAACAACTTAGTCCAAATTCAATTAGTATATAGTAAGTTAAGTTGGACAACCGTTGTCAAAGGCGACCTGAAGGCTCCCTTTTCAATAGTCACTACACCGAGGTGTAGGGGAGAGTGCTACGCTTTTCCCTGGATTTCTTCACTTACCCTTGATCCGTACCTAATAATGCTGTGTTAAGCAATGAGGCATCAAGTACGGTTTTTTTAGTCTTTGGTATGACTCGACCTAGGATTGAACCCAGATATCCTGGACCATTGGTGAACACTCTAACCATTCTGCCAGTGGGTGGGTATACTACTCTAAAGATAAATGAAAACCTTGACTAATCTTTTAAGGACTTTATGAAATTTTAATACCTGTTCGGATTGTGTATATTGTTCAGCGAGAAGTTATGAAATATTGATATTTCTGGTTTCGAAGAAAATTAACTTTTAGCAAAAAATTGTTTGGGTTGTACATATTTATGGGCGGTACTGTACACATATATCTGGTTAGAGAGTTTTACTGCTGAAGATTTGGTAATATATAATACCTAATAATAACTATTTTGATTGCATAATGTTCCGCTAGAAATAATACGAGGTACATACGATAAGTTTTCAGACTTTTTCGTACGGGCATTTAAAATTGTCGCAGATTCTTGAAAATTCACTATGTTATTGCTATACATCTTATGAGACGACTGACCATTTTTTATGATTTCAGGTTCAAATGAACAGCTACAGTACGAATTTGAATACACCCTACTAAAGACTGATTATCACAGCTGGTGAATTTCAAAAATGCAATCTGATACTTTAGGAGAACTATATGCAATAAAATTCTGTTTTAAACCTAGAAAAATGCCACAGAAACGTACGGAATGCTTCAGGGTTAGGGTTACTATGCTGAGGTTTTAAGGGAGTTCAGGAAGAGATTCCATCGGAAAAGGCCAGCACTCTTGAAATCGGGCCAGTGGCATTTCCACCAGGACAATGCACCAGTCCACAACTCCATCCTTGTCACAGACTATTTAAGCAAGATGGGCATCAAGACAGATCCTCACCGATCTATAGTCCAGACCTTGCTCCCTGTGACTTTTGGTTATTCCCTAAGCTCAGAGGCTGTCGTTATGAGACAATTGAGGAGATGAAAGAGGCTGTGAGGAAGGTCATTGACACTCTCACACAAGAGGACTTCTATGGGGCCTTCCATAAGTTGTTGGAACGGCACAACAAGTGCATTGCAGCCGGAGGAGATTACTTCGAAGGGGACTAGAGTTTCATGTGTGTACTATCAATAAAAGTGCCCATGCAAAAAAAGTCTGGAAACTTATCGTATGCACCTCGTAAATCCTGGCATCTTTGGTTTACAAGAAAATTATTCTCTTATGAAAAATTGTTTGAGGTGTACTTATTTATGGGTAGGAAATGGAATAAGCGATACAAGTTCAATTCTTTAACAAGACTTTGCGTTTCACTTGGTACTAATGCCCTTGGAAAAGGCATGAATTCATCAATTCTTCCCCGAGGAACTGGTAAATAGTAGGGCAGACTTGATTCTTTAGCGCTGGTTAAGCAACCAGTCTCAGAGAAGGAAAACTCTGAATTCAAACCAGCTTTACTTAGCTTAAAAATTAACCTTGTGTCACATCCTGTACATAGTGGAGGTGTTGGGTAAGTAAATACTTTAGCTGTAGAATTAGAAAAAAGAGTCGCAGCTCTCTTAGACGTTAGCCTGTGTTGTTGTTTGTCTGATGCGTTAACTAGTTATGTATTCTGGTTTTTAGATCGTACAAGGCATTTTTGGATGCCAAACTGTTTAAGAGAAGGAAAGCTCTGAATTCAAAGCAGCTTTACTTTGCTTAAAAATTGACTTTGTTTCACATCCTACCCATGGCGGAAGGGTTGGGTAAATATACATTTATGGGCGATACTGCAGCTAGCAAATCATCTGATCTTAGCAAGATAATATTGTGGATAATTGTTGTTATCGTGGCTTTGATTAACCCTGCTCGACTCATGTGAGAATACCCACCTCTGCAGCTCGTTGCATAAGTTACTAACTCTACGTCGAGAACTTATGTGTGGCCGGATCGAGCGAGAGGCAGGTTCACAGGGAAAAGAACAAAAACACAACAACAACTTTGTGGTTAAAACGCCAAGGGAGGATGAAGAGCGTGTAACACTTTGTGGATAATTAGTTCTAGTTTGAGTTTCGGCTGGCAAAAGATTATCTTAACTAACTGGGTCCGTATGGTAATGTCGCTGTTTGTTATTTCTTTGTTCCGGCCTAATCAACTTTCCTCGAACCCAAACTAAGTCTAACTGCTAGGACCCAAAACGCACCTGTATATATACAGAATGTTTCATTATTATTTCCGGCCAAGGGACACCCACGAATAAACCCATAACTTTTTTGGGGGGGGGCATTTCTCTCTTTAAAAAAACTGGACATAAAAATATTTCCTAGCCTGACCGTCTCCGATACAGGGGCATTAAAATCAGACCCTTTTAAGTTTTTGACCAGTACCCGACAAGTACTTAACACTTACCCACACCCGTGGCCATATGTATAAACATTTTCTTATCTAGATTTCCTTAATCTAGTTAATGGGTTTTCCTAACATTTGAAATTTGATATCCAGGCCTAATCTAACTCATCTTGTCACATATATGTGTGTATATATGTGTGTGTGTGTGTGTGTAGGTGTGCGTGTGTGTGCACACACATGTGCGTGGGCGTATATATATACACACACAAACGCACATGTGTATGGGTGCACACACACACGTGTGTATACATGTATGTGCATATATCCAACTCATTGTGTCACACTCACTAATGCGGCTTTGTACCATAATAAACTTATTCAGTTTCTACAGATAAACATAATTTCAACGGTGAGCTGTAATTATGGTTTTCATTTTTATCTTTTCAGGGTTTCCGTAAGTTTATGTTATTTCGCCCTGGCTGTCAACAGCGGGAATTTGGCTGGTGACGTTCACTTGAATTTCTTCCTGGGTGCCTTGGTTGAATTTCCTGCCTATTTGATCACTGTTTATTTGCTGGATAAGAGATTCGGGCGCCGGTCTTTGCTTTCTCTGACAATGGTGGTAGCCGGCAGCGCTTGTTTTATTAGTTCTTTTCCTTTTGTCTATGGCGGACCTGGTAAGATTTTAAAACATTTTTGATATTATTTACTTAACCATCAACTTAACTTTTGGAAGTTTTATTTTGTTAGCGCGACTAAAACAAATATCCATAATTCTAAAGTACGTAGAATTAAAAAAGCTTCCAACGTTGGGTATTTTTGTTTGTCTCTGCCATGAAAAAAAGTCTTTTTTTGTTGGCTGTATATGTAGAGGATAGATTGTTGGCTATATACTGTTTTCTCTACAAAATAAACGCAAGAACAGTTCACGACGAATCAACTACAACGTACTTTACTGACTGAGCAATCTTATTAGAATGAATACAAGAATGACTTAAGATACAAGGATCGCCCAAGTGGGTAGAGTGTTCGCCAATGGTCCGGGAGACCGGGACAATCTCAGGTCGAGTCACATCAACGATTTAAAAAATGGTACTAGATGCCGCCTTGCTTAACACTCAGCATTATAAGGTACGGATCAAGGGTAAAGCGGAGCAATCCATGAAAAGGAGTAGTGCCCTCCCCTATACCTCAGTGTAGTAGCTATCGAAAAAGGAGCTTTCTGGTCGCCCTCGACTAAGGTTGCCAAATTACATACTAAGAACATCAATAAATCTCACGAAAGAAAATGGTTTCAACAAGAACCCCCCCTTACACCTCGGTGTAGTAGCTATTGAAATGGGAGCTTTCGAGTCGCCGTCAACTACGGTCGCCAACCTTACTTATATAAAGAGTGTGTATGGAGAAATATCCTAATTTTTAGTTGTAGAGTCCTAAGCGTGCGTACGTGTTAGAGAAATAGAAGTTTTGTGTAAAGACTTACATATTTAAGAAGTGTATTGTTCTATGGTGTCGAGGTCAGTGCGACACTATGTCTGTTTCAAGGCATGTCAAAATAAGAAAAGACTTTAATAATGTCATTTAGTATCTTCTCAATAATAAGCTGCGTATGAGGCGCATGAAACATGGCTCATCATGAAATGCACCGCAATACGAAATAACATTTAAAAGACACAGAAAAAAAAGAAAGAAAATGAGGTAATTTTACATTGAAGGTATCTCATCCATTTTCACAGTAGAAGATCATATACATAAGCATACGCCATAGAAATAGGGAAAAATGGATTCTTTTATTCTCTTCGGTAAAAAGATCTTTTGGTATAAAATTATCACTGATTTACACATGCTGCTGCCATGATAAATTTCGGAACTATTTAAAGAAAAAAATGAATACCTGAAAAACCAATGTATTCAATAGGAACATGATTCATATAACGAAAAAAAAAATGAATATTTTCATAATCCGCGAATCAAAGTTTTAGCCTAAATATTATTTTTTTAAATTACAGGTGCATATTTAAGTATTTGACAAATAATTTCATTTTGTCATTTTTTTAAACTGAGAGGTAACGTTAATATGAAAATACATGATAAAATATGAATAAAAGTAGTAAGATGGGTTTCTAATTTTAAGAAACATTATTTTCCTTATGAAATTAGGCGGGACATTTAGAAAGCACCGCAGGCTGCATGTGGCTTGCGCGCCGCAGTTTGCCCATGCCTGGCTTAGACATAAAGAAAAGAATCAAACTTGACATAAAACTGTCAAATCAAAGAATTCTGATAGTGTTAGAATCAAAGAATGAATCTTAATGAGATAACATTAAAGTTGTCTCAAATCATGGTTTGTTTGTTTTTTGTTTAATGGCATATCAATCTTTGTCGGCTATTCAATTCCAAAGCTATCTTTGTAGAAAAACAGCAGTGGTATTACTTAACTCATTGCTGGGGGTGGAATAAGGGAATTCATAGCTTTCCCAAGGGTCCGAAAATTAACGTAATAGTACGACTGGAGTTCGATCTCGCTTTTTATCATTTTGTAATTCAGCACATTAGCCACTGCGCCAACAAACTGTTGTCAAACAACGAAGAGAAATGAGAAAACGAAGAAAAATACACACTCATAAGAACAGAGTAAAATTCCGTGTTGAATATTGTTTTTGATAAAAAAACGAAAATACTTGAAACCATTTAACTGTATGGAAACAAATGAGCTCAGGCTTGTTTAAAGTGTTACCTGTAGAGTATTCGTTTACAAATTATATATTTACGTATTATCCAACGCTAAGTCAGCCGATCGTAGGAATGATTCTATTTTCGGATTTTCTTTCTACAATATTCATGTAATTTAAAATTCAAAAGAGAGCTCAATGTCTGCTGAAATAAATATTATTACAAAAAGATATGAGTGATTTTAAAGTTTTTTCTTTATATATATATATACATATATAAACAAGATTTGGCATCAAATAACCTACTAGTGTTGATATGTCATAAAACCAACCCACCAACTAACTATTAAAAAATATTTTTCAGCCGAAAGCTTTTTTTTTTAATGCTATGCAAATTAACATAAAGCCATTAAATAATGGTGGTGATATGGATATTTATATTTTTGATGAGTCATTGTTAAATCTGAGAAATATTTTCTTCCGTCTTTTAATTTTAGTGGGTTTTATAGCGCCAGTTCTGTTCATCAACAAGGATAGTTTTGCGATTTGATAACCCGTGAAATTTGATATTCCTAAAAGAAAAAAAAACCAAAAACTGTAACCAATAAAATTGGTGAGGCGTGCTACTGTGTTCACTTTCGGACGAATACCCTTGGGAAAGGTATGAACTCCATTATCCCTCCAGCTATGGGTTACATAGTATTACTGCTGTTATAGCTTTGGCATTAAATAACCTACAAAGGCTGATTAAATAAATAAACCAACCTAAACTAAACTCCTAGCTACTCATTGGTTAAAAAATGAAAATTTCCGCGCCGAATTTTAATTGGTTAAAATGATGGGTAATTTGATCCGTCTCTGCCGTGTTTATTCTTATTGTTTTTTTCACTAGTAGTTTTATGGCATCTCTAAGTTCGATTTTGTCATCGTGGATGTCAAAAAAGGTCTCCGTCTTCTTTAAAATGTCTTCTGCATTTTTGTTGAAAAGCATTCAAATTTGTAGTATTATTTCATGACAACTGATAATTGTTAATTTTTTAGACTTACAATGGATTACTTTGGTGTTTTGTATCATCGGAAGATTTTCTATCACATCTGCATTTGGCATAATTTATCTGTATGTTTGTGAAATCTACCCAACTGTTGCAAGAAATGGAGCCCTCGGCATTTTCTCAACTTTTAACCGGATCGGGTCTATCATAGCTCCGTACGTTATGATTATGGTAAGTAGTCTAAGATGGCATTCTTACAGGTGCTACCACTCCGGGTCATAATGGACAGGGAAGTAATGGCACTGGACGGATACCCCACATTTTCCAGAACTCCAGAACTGGAGTCTCCCCATCAGATGCATTTTAGAGACCTCTTCTTTTCTACACCCCTCAGCAGGTAATAGAGTCAGCGTATTCTAAGCGCCGCAGACAGAGTGTGTGATTAATTGAAGACGAAGTTTTCTCTTTGTTGCACAACTGTGCTAACGAACCTCACCAACTTTATTATAGGCAGTCCTGTTTATGTGATGGTTAAGGCCACGAGACTGACAGACTATTCACGTGAGTTTGATTCTAATTGGATCTTCTATACTAGAAGTATGGAAAATCCTTATGCCACATTTTAAAGCTTCGTAAATAAATTGCTTCTCCACCTTTCAGCCGGAAGACTCATACATAAACAGCTTAGCCCCAGCCCCACCTTCCAAAATGGGCACTTGCCTCCTCTCCTGAAAGGGATAGGGCCGGGTTTATTTCCCGTGCCTGAGGGGAACCTCAGGAGGCATGCCGATGGAATTAAAAACAATTTTTAAAAGCACTACGTGGAAAGCTTGCTTTTTGAGGGGCACCCCACATTAAACCGACTTTGTATCTCATTCTGGCCTTGTGGGGAGTCGGATGAAAAAGGTTTCTCTGTCTTTTGGTTGTGGAGTGGACAGGAGACATTGCTTTGTTTCGGGTGGCCGTTCTTTAAGAAAGTACTTGTCTGGCGTTGCATAAGGACGGGTTAGAGTCAGTTCCTGATTGTTGAGAAGCCCGTACATGACAAAAAATTTGAGGAATTATTGTCGCCGGTCCGATATATTCGTGAGATGGCTCCGTATCTGATTTTCCTGCCTTATCTCAGACTCTTCAAATTTGCAGCCATTTGTTCCATAAAGTTGTTATAACAAATGTGACAATTGTTTTAAGAATTAATAATAATAGTTATTAATTTAACAGAGAAAATCAAAGTGTGGTAAAATACCTTTAATTATTGATAAGCGTACAGGATGTGACTCTAGTTCAATTTTTTAAGCGGTGTAAATTCAGAGTTTTCTTTCATATTTAGTAGTTTCTTTGGCGTCCTAGAATGCTTTATACTACAAAAAAAAACAAAAAAAAAAAACAAACAAACAAACAAAAACAACAACAAAAAAACAAAAACAAAAACAAAAACAAAAACAAACCCCACAATGCATAACTAGTTAACTCATCAAACAGACAACGACACAGACTAGCGACTAAGAGATATGTTAGTTCTTTTTCTAATTCTACTACTAAAGTATGTACTTACCCAAAATCTCCACTATGAGCTGGGTGTGACACAAGGTTAATTCTTAAGCGAAGTAAAGCTGGTTTTCCTTTTCTGAGATTGGTTGCCTAACTAAGGCTAAAGAACCCAGTCTGCCCGACTATTTACTCATTATTAAGGGAGAACAGATGGATTTCTGTCTTTCCAAAGAGCAATGGCGCAAACAACCTCGTCCAGGAACTGAACTCTGGTCGCTGATATCAATTTCTTACGGCAATAACCTTTAGATTAAGCGCGCTTTGGAGTAGCTGATTACTGTGTAAAATGAAACCTGTCAAAATGATTTTCTCATAATGTAGGGTCAGATTATAATGATGTTCTACGCTGAAAACTGACTAAAGAGTTGTCTATCAATGTGTGAGAATAATTGATTTATCCTTTTTCAATTATTTAGGGAGATTACATAAAAGGTGATTTCGGTAAGGGATTGCCCTTTATTCTTCTTGCTGTAGTAACGCTTGTTTCCGGTCCTCTCGTCATGTTGCTACCAGAATCGACCGGTAAATTCATCCCTGACACTATCGAAGAAGCAAAGATGATGCAAAGGTAAGATAACCTAAAAATTTCTCAATAAATTTTAAATGACTTTTAACTTGTATTCCATACAATAAAAAACACCCCCCCAAAAAAAACAACCCCCCCCCCAAAAATACAAGACATTCTTAACGTCAGTGGATGCAAGTAACTGTTATCACCACTTTCGAGATAGTTTTCCTTATTTAGTTATTAGTGGAGTTGATTTTCAGAGGAAGAAGCTGGCTCTAATATTCGATCACAGTTTTTGACTATTTGTATTCTCATCTAATCTCTTTTTCTGACCTTTTGATAATTATCTGTTCTTATTAGGAGAGCATTTTAATAACATAAATCCTTGTTTTGGTTTGATTTATTTGTTTAACAGCATATTAACCCCCTATAGGCTATTTAATCCCGAAATTTGATTAATTTGTAAATGTTTAATTGTAATAACTATATTTTCAATGTCCCATTGTTTTGTTTAATTGCACTTGTTTTGGTTTCGGTTACTTTACTCAATGGCATATCAACGTTCGTGGGTCAATCAATGCCAAAGCCATCCTCGTAGAAGAACAGTTTTGGTTCTATCTACCCCATAGCTGGGAGTGGGATGATTTATTTTATTAGCAATTTCATGATAAAAAGCTACATAAAAATCTACATGTATATACAAAAGATGCATCAAAATTTAAGTAGGCCTCTTCAAAGGGCTTCGACTAATTCTAAAGTCCCACTTCAACTTCAACGTTAATCTGAAAATAAACAAATCTCCTTTGTTCCTATATCTTGGATCTTTTAAAAATAGTTTTATCCAAAGCCCAAGACTAGAAGGTTCTGGTTGGCTCCTCAAGGCTCAGGGCTACATGTCTGCAGCCCACACAAATCCATCTTTATATCTGCCTCTGCGTATGGTCATATCTAATTTTTGATGATGTAAATGAATTCACTTTTGTCAACGTAAATGTTTTTTCTCGATTAAAAAAAAAAAACTTTTAGGGAACGAATAGATATATGAATAAATTTTTAATTGAATTAAAAAAAAAAGGAAAACTTAAATTTGCAGAAACTCCCTGCGGTCCCTGACAGGAAAAAGGGATGACGCATGCGTAAAAGAAAAAAGGCATCCTCTTGACAAAGGGGCACAGGCATTCTTTCTCTTTCAGGCAGTGACCAGCGTTTTGACCTCATCGTTGCTGACGTGTCTGGGCACCACGCATACGTCTTTGGACGTAGCGTTAGTTAGTCCCTTTCACCCAGTAGCAGTTCTCTCTCTCGGTCAGCATTATGCCGAAATATAAAAACCCACAAATGAACTACAAACTAACCTTTACCGGACTTTGACAAACTTCCAAAAGAAAACTAACCCTTATGGAAGCCCGAAATACCAAATGAGGACAAACACATGCATGAAACGATTAATGTATTTTTTACACCTTAACTGGGGGATTCAACCATTTCAATGTATCCAGAAAAAACTCCCTCATCCACGGAATGGTTGCTGAACCCAGTAAACAAAGAAAAGTATAAAAGAAACGTCTTCGTCTTTTATCTGTTGCAGTCATTTCTTTTGTATAATTCTTTTTGGGACTTTCTTGGGCAAGGCGTTACACTGACTAGCCAACATGGGGGTAAAATAAAATAACCAAAATATGGAGTCAGATATTCAAACGGTAACATAGCCTTGCCCTTTGCCCATGACCTCTCAGCCATAAACCCCATAAACTTAAGTTTTTACTTCGATATTTTTTGTATATTTTGCAGTGTATGAATATTAGCATTTCCAGATGTTTTATTTTAATAAAGAAACTTATTTTTCAGGATTGGTTCACGGGATAAACCCAAAGAACGTTCCAGCGATCAAGTGGTCGAAATGAATTACAGACTATGTTAAAAAAAAACAAACAAAAAAAACAACAACAACAACAACAACAACAACAACAAAAACACAAACATTACAAAACCTTTTTTCTAATTAATTGGTTGAGAACAAAATGTATCATTGGAAAATAAAGTGCTATTGTCATTAAGAAAAGAGGCACTGGCAAAATCGTATTAAGGAAGAAAATGTAAATATTGCAAGTTACTGAAAAAAAAGTCATGTAAGTACACCCGAAGTGAATGAAAATGATCAAATTTTGGAAGAGACAAAAATACAATATTTGAGATGGTTTATTTGAGATTCCTCCAAGTAAAACTAAAAATATACCAAACTGGAAATATTATGTGTTGTTTAATGACGATCGAAGACACAAAAGTCAAAACTCAATAGAGAGATACTTTTTCAAGAAGCCGAAATATATTTTATATTTAAGAACTCACCCAAAACTCGTAAAAAAATCTAATCAGCCAATTAAAAGATGTTGCGTATTAAATATTTTTTCATCAATTAATCATTTAATTGTTTTTAAAAGTTCTTAGTCGATCTTTACATTTTCACTGTCGTATTTTCAGCACTTGATTATCTCCGTTTTTCTTTTTCCTGTTTGCCATATTTATTCTGTTTATTAAAAGTTGTGTAAAGACTTTCGTATTGGTTGGTTATTAGGTGGTTTATACGGCATTTCAACCGTTCTTGGGTTATTTAATGCCGATGTCATTCTTTTTTCCTAGCAATTATTTAGTTTGGTATAGTTTTATGGCATATCAACCATTATAGGTTATTTAATGCCAAATCCATTTTATACATATAAACAGTTATATTTCAAACAATTCAGTTTAGCATAAGTACATAGTTTAGTTCTATTTGACCCATAGATTGGACCATCAGGTGCTACTACTCCAGGTTAGTGTGGACCTGGGAACGATGACAATGAAGGGATACTCCGCATTCCCCAAAGGTCCAGAATTACTGGAGCCTCACTATCAGATTGTTTAATATTGTATCCAGGACACTGGTCGAGGAGAGTCTTACCCCTCTGCAGAGAAGCAGTCGGTACATTCTATAGCCCCAGCCGACTGGACAAATAATTATATGGTTTAAAATAATTACTGATAATCATTTGTAAACAAATACATCTTCAAGTAGCTATAACTAATATCGATAATTTACACATAATATATGGTTTCAAGGGTCTTATGTAATCCGAGACTTGAAATATAAGAAAATGGATATTAAGGTAAGGAAGTGTTTCAAATTTTCTGAATTTATTATCTTCGTTGATATGCTGAAATATTTGATTCTGAATATTTCAAAAAATCTCTGCCGTACAATCAAAGTAAAATTTTGTGTCTTCCTTATATATATATGAAAAAAAAAAAAACCCGGGAAAATTTGATAATCAACAAAATAAAATAAAATGAATAGCAAAGGATTTTTAGTAGTAGCACATTTCTCTTCCCTAGTCATGTGACTGGGACTTTTGGGGATAGTTAAAGTAGTTTGGAATATGTGAAACGGTTTGCAAAGATCAGGCATTGTGGAATCCCTCCAAAATAGTTCTTGTTTAAAAAATTAAACAGTAGTATCAGTTATAAGCCAATCCACGTACAAAGTTGCAGCTTGAGGAAGCAACGAACGAAAATTCAAACTCTGCAGGACTTTTAAAAAAGTGACAGTTTGACTTTTTACTAATTTAAAACTAAGTAAGTTTAAAACTGGAGTGTTTTAATTTTTTTTTTTTTTTGCAATTCGGCTAAATTTCTTCTTTCTTGTAAAAGTACCAGGTCACTTCTAAGACAGGAGCATAAATAATTAGCAACACCAGGATCTGGTATAGCCATATTATACTATCCATGACAAATCAACGAAGGATTCAGATGGCAGATTTGAGAGTCATGATTTGTAGATGCTCTCTCAATAGCCAACGTGGGGGAAGCGGTAAGCATCCTACGAATGTTATGCGTTCTAATTTCAGATACACAAAAAACGTCCGAAGCAAGTACTCAACAGAGAGACATCAGCGAAGAAATGGATAAGAGAAGACAACTAAAATGTACTAAGAGCAATCCTACACAAAGAGGGTATAGAAAAAGAATGATGGAAATTTAGGCAACCCAAATTGAAACACAAAACACTGAAACACTGAAAAGCTGAAGTGAATCATGAAATACTGAAAACCGAAATACCACAGAACTCAGCTCAACAAAACAATGTTAACCCAAGAAGACAAAATAAAGGAAGAGCTAATAAAGAAAATCATGACTGAAAATAAGATTACATTACCATTACTCAGGAACCAAGACAGAAAAAAAGTTAAAGTAGAAACGGAAAAGGTAAACAAATTATTAATAAATATCGCAACAGTCAACATCTCTGAACTAATTTACGCAAGAAGGAAACTAGTCTTTGACAAAATCGAATGGAAATTTAAAATCGGGAAGGGAAATTAGGCTATAATGATAAGTAAAGAAACTTAAACAAGCAAAAGTGATAAGGAAGAAAAAAACACAAGGATATATTGTGATGAAAAGACAAAAGCAAAATAGTAGACAAGTCTGACAATTCAACTTGAAGAGATATGTCGAAAGATACTGGCGAAAGAAGAAATACTTAAAAGATAACGTGACAGGGTCAAGAAATACAAACAAAACGGTATATAAAATAACAATAGAAAATTCTACCAACAAGTTGGAGGAAAATGTGCGAAGACAAACCAACAACCGAACGCAAAAGAAATATCACCGAACTAAATAAGTTAATTTATGCAGGAACGAAACTAGTCAGTGACAACACTTATGTTTCCCTCAGAAAGTCGAACAGAAAAAAAAAACAAACCCTGAATGGGAAATGAGGCTAGAAGTCCAAATAAAGAAACTGGGATCATAAGAGAAATTACTAAAGGAAAAATCTACCGAACACAAAAGAATGAAAAAAAAAATGACAAACGCAGACAAGTCTGACAATACAACTAGAATAGATTAAGAGATATTGACAAAAGAAAGGATACTCAAAAGATACAGGAAGAGGGTTAATTAATACAAACAAAACAAGACAATCTAAAATAACGAAAGAAAATTCTACCCAAATGTCGGCGGAGCATGCATAAGGACAAACTTTGATGCAAAGGAAACAAAACAATTTGGGAGAAAGATATGGGAGCAGAAAGAACATATAAGGACTTGAAGAAGGCTCCCAGGCCAACATACACCAGGACTCACTGGGAACAACACCCCAAAAAGAACAAAATTGAAAAAACGCCAGGCCATGATGGGATACATGGATTCCGGTTTAAAGAATTCACATCCATTTAAGACAAATTAGCTAGACAACTAAGTAAATGCTTACAAGAAGCAAGCATATCCGAATGGATGACGAAGAGAAAACTATCCTGATCTCGAAGCCCCTCCAAAAGGAGCCATCCCAAGCAACTGTTGGCCGATAATATGTCTACCTGTGATGTGGGAGATCCTAACTGCACAGACAAAAGAAGAAATATATTACTCATTTGAATGTTATGGACTATTTCCGGAAGAACAGAAAGGATGCCGTAAAAGAATAAGAGCAATAGATGTCCAACTATATATAGATCAGCACATCCTCAAGGAGGTCAAAACAAGACAGAAAAATGTAGCCATTGCATGGATTGACGACAAAAAGGCCTATGATATGGTCCCACAAACTTGTAAAATAGAATGTCCGAAAATGTGCAAAATGTCCGACAACTTTATTACGAAAGCCATGAAAAACTGGAAAATGGAATTAGCAGCGGGAGGACAAACCTTGCACAGATGAAAATCCAATGAAGTATTTTCCAGCAAGACTCGCTCTCGTAACTGCTATTCGTTATAACCATGCTGTAATTCAATTACATACTTCGGAATTCACAGAGGGCTACAAATTTACAAAACCACAAGAAAATATTAATGAACACATGTACATTAATGATATCAAGATATTCGCCAAAGCGAAAAAGAAATGAATACTTTAATGCAAACAATAAGAATTAACAGCCCGGGGAAAAAAAGAAAAAGAACGGAAGAAATAGAACTACCAAACCTGGAAAGCATCAGAACGCTTGAGAAGATAAATTAAGAGAACTTGGTGATATTCAGAGATGAAAGAAAAAATTACAAAAGAAAATTTCGCGAAACCAAGCACTGCCGCAATTTCATCTGAGTAGTCCTCCTTGTAAGGTACTCTGAACCATTCTTAATAGGCCCCAAAAGTTAATGACTATGAACAAGGCCGTACATTCGAGAGATGAGATAGATAATATATGTCTAGAAAAGGAGGAATAGGAGTCGCCAGCATTGAGAAAAGCGTAAACGCTTCAATTTCTGAGATATTAAGATACAAACGGATCACCTAATTTCGGACAGAAGACCCGACCTAGAATTGATTTACGAGATAAAAAGAAGTTGTAAACTAGTGAATTTTGCCGTTTTGGCGGACCACAGAGTGAAAATGTGCGAGAACTCGATTACGAAGAGGTGTTGTAGCGAATAAACTTGTATTAGGGAACCAAGGCAGTGTTTTGTGTGTTCGTCACTTCTATTCATCACGGTGGAAGTTACCACAATGTACTCCTGAGATTAAAGGCGTAGTGCTACACTCATAGACCCGTTAGAACTATGGTGGTACAAATGTCTATGAAGTACCGAGGCGCTACGTTACACTATTAGAAAATGAAATGCATCAATTCTTTAGTATTTTGAGATACAAATGGACCACCAAATTGCGGACAGAAGACCAGACATACAATTGATTAACAAGATAAATTGGTTGGGTTGTTTTGGTTTTATGGCATATCAACCTTTGTAGGTTATTTAACGCCAAATCCATTTTTATACAAATAATCAGTTCTATTTCAAACAATTCAGTTTAGCATTGGTACACGGTTTAAATGTCAAAAATATTTCTATTTTAAGCTATTCGGTTTATACAAGCAGTTCTAATTCAGTTTAGCATAAGTACGGATTTTATCTACACACAGTTAAATGTCAAAACTGTTCTACATTAAACAATTCAGTTTAGTGTAAGTACAGCTTCAATGTCAAAAACAGCTCCATTTCAAATAATTCAGTTTAGCATAAGTACGCAGTTTAAATGTAAGTACAGTTTAATTGTCAAAAGCATTTCTATTTCAAGCTGTTTAGCTTAGTCAAACAGTTCTAATTCAAACAATTCAGTTTAGCATAAGTATGCAGTTTAGTTCTATTTAACCCATAGATAGGGCCCTATCAGGTGCTACCATTTCGGGCCTAAGTGGACCTGGGGGTAATAGCAATGAAAGGGTGCTTTGCATTCCCAAAGCTCCAGCATCACTGGAACCTCACCATCAGATTGTTTAGAGTCATATCTAGGACACTCATTGGGTGGTGTCTTACCCTCTGCAGAGACACAGTTGGCTTATTCTACAGCTCCAGCCGACTGGGCAAGATTAACAAGATAAAAATAAGTAGTAAACTTGTGGATTTTGCCATTCCGGTGGACCACTGAGTAAAAATAAAAGAAGGCGAAACATATACTTAGACCTTGTCAGAGAATTAACAAGCTGTGAAACATGAGGATGACAGTGATACCAATCATAGTTGGTGTACTTGGAACGGTACTCAAAAGCCCGGAAAAAACTGGAGAAGTTGGAAATTGGAGAAAGAATGGAGACCATTCAAACCACAGCGTTGTTAAGATCAGCTTGAATACCGAGAAGAGTTCTGTGAAGAGTTGCTGTCACTCCAGTAAAAGCCCACAAGATAAAATTGGAGGGAAAAACTCACAAAAAGTGAAATAATTGCAATGTACAAACCAGAATTCGTCCTAGGAAATGATTGGTTTGGTTGGGTTGGGCATTATGGCATATCAACTATTGTAGGTTATCTAATGCCACATCCGGTTTTAGAGATATACGATTTGTAAACACGTCATCAAAGTTAAATAGTTCCAAGTATTGCTATGTATTACAAACAGTTCAATGTCAAACAGTTCTATTTGACACATAGGTAAGACCCTATCCGATGCTACCACTCTGTGGTGCAGTGAACCTAGGAGCAATGAAAATGAAGGCGTACTCCGCATTCCCCAAAGCACCAGCATTACCGGAGCCTCACCATCAGATTGTTTAGTAGGCCAAGTCGGTTGGAGATGTAGAATACACCAACTACATCTCTGCAGAGGGGTAAGACTCCTCCAACGCGTGTCTCGGATATGACACTAAAAATCTGATGGTGAGGCTCCAGTAATGCTGGAACTTTGGGGAATGCGGAGTACTCCTTCACTGCCATCGCACCGAGGTCCACACTGGCCTGGAGTGGTAGCACCTGATAGGGTCCTATATATAGGTCAAATAGAACTAACTGTATACTTATGGTAAACTGAATAGTTTGAAATAGAAATGTTTGTATGTATAAAAATGGATTTGGCATTAAATAACCTACAGTGGTTGATATGACATAGAACCAAACCAACCAAGCAAACAAAGATTGTTTAGTGTCATATCTAGGATGCTTGTTGGGTTGGTCTTTCCTCTCTGTAGAGATTCAGTCGATGTATTCTACAGTTCCAGCCGACTGTGCTGTAAGAAATGAGACGCATTAAATTCTTTGTGATTTTGACATACAAACGGACCACCAAATCTCGGCCTGAAGACAAGACCTAAAGTTCATTAACAAGAAACAAAGAACTTGTTCCTGCAGACCATTGAGGAAAAATAAAATAAAGCAAAAAGATAGACAAACACTTGAATCTTAAAGTTTGACAAATAAAAACAAACCGAAATCTGAAGCCTTCTTTCTGATGTTTGATGCAATTTGTACTTGTTATCCTATTTACCAACCCCTCCGCTCGGGCAGGATATGACACAAGGTCAATTTTTAAGCGGAGTTTAACAGGTTTTAAATCAGAGTTTTCCTTCTCCTAGACTAGATGCCTAACCAAGGCTGAAGAACCTAGTCTGTCCTACTATTTACCCATAGCTGGAGGGAGAATAATTGGATTCATACCTTTCCCAAGGGTATTAGTGCTATGTGTACTTGTTATAAAACGTATCAAAAGGGATAAAAACTGCAATACAAAATTTCTTGAAAGCATTATTAGAATACTTGGAGGTAAAGAAGATATTTGATGATGAATGTTAGCAATAGTATTCCTCGGATATGCTCACATTGAAAAAAAGAAAAAAAAAACACGAAGTAAAGACAAGATAAACGCATTTGCCCATAAAAGAACATTCAAATTTTATATACATAATATACATACAAGTAGCATCAAAAGAAAGAATACAGAAACGTGTCCCATTGTAAAATTGTGCACAAGCTGTTCCATGAACAAGTAGCATGTAAAACGGGTACAAAATGGAAAAAAGCTTACTTGACAATTGTGGGTAATATAGCCACGTGGCTTTACCGTTCCCAGATAGGGTCAGCGACAATATCTCTACTGTTCAAAGAACAGAGGTAAAAAGAGATGTGATTTGCATACAGTTAAATGATTATAAGTATTTGGTTTAGTTTTATTGGGTTTTATGGCATATTAAACATTGTAGGGCATTTAATGCCAAATCCTATTAATGCATTTATATTAAATATATGATTTGTATACACAATTTGTTGATAACATTTTAAAACGAGCCTCAGCTCATTTGTTTGCACACAGTTAAATGGTTTCAAGTATTGCTGTGTAACAGTAACAATTTATCATCAGTCATTTGTTTGCATACATTTGAATGGATGCATATATTATTTCTCAGTTAGTAGTTTGTAGGTAATTTCATTTTTAAATGGGAACTAATTTGTTTGCACACAAGTATTGCTATTGGTCGGATTAACCCCGTGTGTGTGTCAATTGTTTGTGATACATAGCAATACTTAGAACCATTTAACTATCTGCAAACAAATGATTAACATTGAATAGAATTATAAGTGTTAGATAGCAATACTAGAAACCAGTTAAATGGTTTCAAGTATTGCTATCTAACACTTATAATTCTATTCAATGTTATTTGCTTGCAGATAGTTAAATGGTTCCAAGTATTGCTATGTATCACTAACAATTCAATTAAACATCAGTCATTTGTTTACTCGCTGTTAAATAGACTTATAGATAGGACCTTATTATATGCCACCACTCCGGGTTAGAGTGGACCTGGAACCTTTAATCATGAAAGAGTACTCCTCATTCCCTAAGGCTGGAACTTCACCATTAGATTGTTTAGTATCATATCCAGGACAGTCATTGTAGGAGTGTTACCATTTTGCAGAGATTCAATCGTTGTATTCTATTGCCCCAGCCGACTGGGTATGTTACAAGTTTTGCTATTCAACAGTAGTGATTCTATTATTCAAGTATTTCAATCTAATACAAATAATTTGTACATAGCTCTATGGCTTCAAATTACCAATAATAATAATTCTTAGTAAATGATTAAGCAGTTCTTTTTCATCCATGCACGGGACCCTATGAGTAATTACCATTCTGGGTCAAAGTGAATCTGGAAGTAATGGCAATTAAGGGGTACTCCACATTCCCCAAAACTCCAGGACTGGAGCCTTACCGTTAGATGATGTCTTGTGTCATACCAGGACACTCGTTAGGGGGCATGGTTACCTCTCTGCAGAGGTGCAGTCAGTGTATTTTACAACCGACACAGCGGCCAAAGAAAAAACAAAAACAGATTTCCTACATCAGGGAAAGGTAGTTTTCTACTTTGGAGAATCAATTAGATGGCTTGTGCGGTATAATAGTTAGCAAAATGGCAGATAGACTATTTTAGCGACTCCTGACTTCTGGCCTTATAATGTATTTTACCTCAACCCTTCTTCTATCGTAATTCGTTTAAAGAATTACCATAGAAATGTTTACATAACTGATATTATGTTTACATGTTGTTATTATGATTTTAAAGTCTCCACCTGTTCACCATCCCTGTCAACACATTTTTTGAATCTTCCAATGGTGGTCTCCGTAATGTCAGTTCTACTTTTCTAATGAAGATGCTCTCATAGAAATAGTAACATTTTATTTAATCATCTGCAAAAGATTCTATGTATGAGTTGACAGTAATAGAGAACAGGTAGAGACTCTTTGAAATCATAAAAAGTTACTTCTATAAGAGTGATAACTTACTTTTTAACCACTCTCTATAAATGATTTAACAATTCTTTGTGAATTAATCAGTTTTTGTTTTGGAGTGACATTTTACATTAAAATAACCTTGTTTCGAATCTGGCTTGGAGGGAGGTCAGGTAAATCTCTTATTTGTGTCAATTTTTCAACTAGTACATTATAATTGCTAATTACAGAGACCATTTTCTCTGATTAGTTAAAAAATAGCAAAATTAAAATTGTTTTCACGTTTTAGTTTATTGTTATAAAAAAATAGAAATAGGTTTTACCTGGGGTTATATAAAGTAAAGTGGGGAATTTCGGGTGAGGTATGGTCCGTAAGCTAGACTAGCGAATGAGTTCAAGTCCTATTTGTTGTCCCACTAATAAGGCCTAGTGCCACATCTGAACAAAACGCTTAGTAAATTTCAATAAAAAGCAAAGTGTCTATTAAAAAGGAAAATGCCACAAACAAATATTTTGATCGAGAAAAACAATTCCAACAGACAAAAAATATTTAATAATATTTCATTAGATGGAAGAAGAAAATTAAAATTGATTAGTTTTATTGGGTTGTCTATGGAAAAAAAAGAGAGAAAAGAATCACCACACCGATACATTGACATGAACGCTTTAACCAAAGTACAGTCATACCTTGAATAACGAGGATTTTGTGGCGATACTGTTTATTGTATTTTTGCACTAATACTGCGTAGGCGGTTGAAAACAGAGCTATGCATAAAGAGAAGGAAAGGAATATTGTTGCATTCCTGGGTCTCGACGAAAGTTGCCGAAGACACAGACGTGATGAAAAGATGACAACTTTACAGAAAAGGAAAAAGTCAGACACGTGGTGCAAGAAAAAAATACATCTAACTTTATCTGTGCGTTTCAGTCTTTTTTCGGATTGGTTCCACAAATCGCAGCTGGGAGGGGGACGAGATTCTAGCTCCAAAAATTAAGCTCCATATTTGTCCCATGCTGATTATTAACTACTGGGCTCTTTAAAAACTCCAACTTTCGTGTAACTTGTAGCACTTATCACGAGAACCCTCGTGGTTGACTCTTCGTTGTTGAGGTTTTCTGGTCGTTTTAATTTAGTAATCTTTTTTTGCTCTTATGTAGCACAAGGCCGTATAAATGGGGCACCCAATGAGACTCGAACTCACTCTTACAGGTTTGCTAGTCAAGCTTGCTAACCGTTATACTACCCGAGGCGCCCCCGGTTCACTTGTGGTAGTAGTCGGAAGGCGGTTACTTCATTGAAATAGTACAAACTTCAGTGAAAAATAACCAAGTCAGTTGAGACTGTTGAACATAACGACTGCATTTCTGCAGAGGGGTAAGACACCCCGACAAGTGTTCTGAATATGAGACGAAACAATCTAATAGTGAAACTCTAGTAATGCTGGAGCTTTGGGGAAGGCAGAGTACGCCTTCATTGGCATTGCTCCCAGGTTCACGCTGGTTCAGAGAGGTAGCATCTGCTAGGGTTCTATCTATGGGTCAAATTTAACATTTAACATTTAAACTGTATGCAAACAAATGACTTATGTTAAATTGTTAGAATTATACCTCTTGAACCATGAGCTGTGTGTAAACAAACAATTATCTAATTAAATTGTTAGTGATGCCTACCAATACTTGGAACCATTTACACTGTCTGCAAATGAATAATTAATATTGAATGAAAATTTTGACATTACATAGCAATACTTGTAACCATTTGACTATGTAAAAATGAATGAATAGAGTTCAATAGAACAATTAGGTGTTAAATAGTAATTCTTGTAACCACTTTACTGTCTGCAAACAAAGGATTAATGTTGAATTGAGTTATTAGTGTCAGGTAGCAACAATAGAAACCATTTAACTGTGTGCAAAAAAAGAGCTTAGACTCGTTTTAAAACGTTATTGTCACGTGGTCTACCACTGAGAGGAGAGAAATAAGGAATTTCCCCTACCCCTCCGTGTTTGAATTAACAGGCCGCCAAAGACTGACCGTTAAAAAGAGGAATAGGAATGTAGGTCAATTCCTCGCGGCCGAAGTAACAAATCCTGGTCAGAATGAAAGCCAACAGATATTGCACTCTGTGACCAGGTGAAAGAGATAGTAGTCCGAACGAATCGCCAAACAGAAGAAAGAGGCTAAATGATTGGCTAGAATCCTAAAGCGGAAGTAGCACCCTTTTTCGTCAGCGGAAATAGGGATCAGGAAATAAGTTTTGAAGATAGATGTCGCTGTGAACAGATAGGCGAGTCTCATGCCAAACTCCGGGTGAAGAAGCGACATCGAGCTCTTGGACAAGATGACAGACGCCTTCAAGCCAAGCTATATAAAATCCCGCTAGCCCGTAAAAGAGAAAATACTCTCAGAAGGAACCCGTCGAAAAGCTAAGTAAACCTTGAGACTTTCTCCCTCCACCCTTCCTAAGTACTGCAATTACTCTCTCTCTCTCTCTCTCTCTCTCTCTCTCTCTCTCTCTCAATTTCCAGAAGGAAGAATTTAAAGAATAAGGAAGAAAGACATTTGCATTTAGGTATTATCCGCTGATCTCTAATCTTATCTATCTGATTTTGAATGTATTCTGTCTGTTCCCTTATATATATGCCTGCTAATTGATATTGTGCTGTTTTTAGTTTTAAGGCATTTGTGTTTGTTGGGGTTTTTTGATAGTTTTTGGAGGCTGTTTTCACTAGTGCACGTTTTTCTCTCACCGCTAAAGTTTCCCATGGGACTCTATATTTAGTTTTGAGTTTTGTTGGAATGCATTTCGCTGCTGCCTCGAGGTGCGCATTGACGAAATTTTCGTATTCGTCGTTTGGTGTACTTTTTTCGGTCTTTTCTTGTAGTGTTTCGAATCTGTTTCTTAATTCTAATACGTAATTATTTCTTATATCTCTGTTGTTCAAAAGGGCCCAGTCATAGTGTTTGGTGGTCGCTGTTCGTTTGGCGTTTTTTCGTAGGCTTAGCCGTATTTTCGCTCGGAGCAACAGAAAAAATTCTGTGAAAGTTTCTTCTTATCTAAATTGCTTTACCTGAAGAAAAATGACCGATGCAAGAAATAAATTCGAACGAGCTTGTGTAACTCTTTTGCTAACCAACGTGGTTTGATGCAGTTTTTGTTATATAAATGTCACCATATTTCAGTCAGAAGAATGCTAAAATGTCTCCTTTAGCCTTGTTAGACAATTTAGGATAGCCTGGCAAACAATAAACGAAGTGAGTAGAAGAAAGAACACAGCCGAAGCAAAATTGAAAGCAGCAAACCAACAAGAAAGAATAAAACTGTGGAAATAGCACTTCGAAAACCTACTAGGAAACCCACCGAAAATAACACATGAACCAATCACCAGAATAATTAGTAAACAATTAGACATTAAACTAGGACCGTTCACACAAGAAGAACTCGACTTTGTTCTCAGAAAAATTAAAAATCGGAAAGCTGCAGGGCTGGACGTGATTCCCCCAGAAGTATGGAAGACCAGACAATTCGACGACATACTGCTCCGACACTGCAACGCAGTATACAATCAAAATCCGATAGATAGATGGATGAAGGGGTGCATCCTTCCCTTCCCTAAAAAGGGGGACCTCGGATTAGCCAAGAACTACCGAGGCATAACACTTACATCCATAGCAGCCAAAATCTACAATACCCTACTACGAAACCGCATAGAACCCAAAATCGACAACATACTTAGGAAAAACCAAAATGGCTTCCGAAGAAATAGATCCACGACCTCACAAATATTAACCATCCGTAGAATCCTTGAGGGTGTACGGGCAAAGAACCTACAAGCGACATTAATATTTGTCGACTTTACCAAGGCCTTCGATTCCATTCACAGAGGAAAGATGGAACAAATCCTACTAGCGTACAGCATACCTAAAGAAACCGTAGCAGCAATAACGATTCTCTATAGAAACACCAAAGTAAAAGTACGATCACCAGATGGAGACACAGAATACTTCGACATTGTAGCCGGAGTACTACAAGGGGACACGCTGGCTCCGTACCTCTTTATCATTTGTCTAGACTACGTACTTAGAACATCGATTGACAAAATCAGAGAGAATGGCTTCAAGTTGAGGAAGAAAAGAAGCAGAAGTTACCCCGCAACAACAATTACCGACGCCGACTACGCCGATGACATAGCGATACTGGCAAATACACCCGACCAAGCCGAAACACTACCACATAATTTGGAACGAGTAGCCGCAGGCATAGGCCTCTATGTTAATGCACACAAAACGGAATATATGTGCTATAATCAAACGGGGGACATCTCCACTCTAGAAGGAACCCCTCTTAAACTAGTAGACAAATTCACTTACCTAGGAAGCAGCGTCGAATCAACCGAAAAGGACATCGAAACGAGGTTAACGAAAGCATGGACAGCTATCAATAGGCTATCGATTATATGGAAATCAGACCTAACCGATAAAAGGAAACGCAGTTTCTTCCAGGCAGCGGTCACATCGATACTGCTATATGGGTGCACTACATGGACGCTAACAAAACGGCTGGAGAAGAAGCTAGACGGCAATTACACAAGAATACTGCGTGCAATCTTGAACAAGTCCTGGCGGCAACACCCCACAAGACACCAACTATACGGCCACCTGCCTCCTATCACGAAAACTATTCAAGTTAGACGAACCAGACATGCAGGACACTGCTGGAGAAGCAGGGACGAACTCATAAGAAATGTACTCTTATGGACCCCCACACATGGCCGTGCAAAAGCAGGACGACCAGCACGAACATACATTCAGAAGCTATGTGAGGATACGGGATGTTGTCCTGAAGACCTGCCTATGGCGATGAACGATAGGGAGGAGTGGCGAAAGAGGGTCAGGGATATCCGTGCTACCAGCGCGACATGATGATGATGACGATTATCCGCTGATAATATAGCCGACACGTTAAAAATGTGTGTCCGCGTGTATTAAAAAACCTTGTTATATTTCAATGTCCCCACGTGTTGAAATTTGTTGATTGTGTTGTCTGCCTATCAAGTTGTCTTTTGCATGCTCCCTTTTCAGTTTCTTTCGCCTCATCTTATTCTCGCTAAATTGTCCTATTCGCCTTTAAAAATATTACACGGGAAACTGGAATTGTTGACTACTATAATTAATATTATTATATCTAAACCTAGAGGCCCATATCTTCCATTATCCTAGGGGTAGGAAGAGGTAGTGACCTGGTGTGTGTGTGTGTGTGTGTGTAACGTGAAATTTGGAAACCCATTGCCAGCGGCAGTCAGTCTAGCCCCAAATTAACCTCAACATAATCTGCCAGTTTCCCTACGCCCCAAAAGGGAATCTTAACTGGAACTTATTTTGCGAGGGATCGAATGCCAGGCTGTCCCGTCTTCACACGTGCGAAAAATAAACTCCCGTCTTGGGATGGGATTAATATTTTATACCGCGTCACATTATCAATAAAATTTAGCAATCATATTTTTTAAATATATGTATAAAGAGGATTTGCATTAAATAACCTACAATAGTTGATATACCATAAAACCCAAGCCAAACTACAATGAAAGATAAGTTTCCTGGCAATAAAGCCTTTTCTAATTTGCAAGCAATGACATTTTCATTTTTTCTATAAACATCTTTTTTTTTAAATATATGCATGCGTTATAAATAGTTTTTACAAGATTTATACTTGTAATAATCGAATGATCAGAAATTTGTTATTTGCGAAAGAGATGATAGGGTTTTCAGAAAATAATTACGTTTTACCCGAGAGGATATAAAAACAAATATAAGTTAAATTTACTTAAATATCATAATTAAAAAATGTAATTACCTTCATTTTTCGACGACTGTAGCCCAATGGGAAGGTAAATTTTCGGTTACAGATTTAAGAAATCTGGGGATTTCTCAGAAAAGTTTTGAAGGACCGTTTTCAACTTCTTTACTTCTGAATATTCTGCCAGTTATAGAATGTTCTAGTGTTCGAAACGAATGAAAATCTTTTGGTGCTAAATCTGGTGAGTATGGAGGATATGGAATAACCTGCCACTTAAAGATGGGGATGTCCTCGTGGTGTAATGGTTAAAGCGATGGACTGCAGAATCGTAGTAAGCGAGATCGTACTCCAGTCGCGCTATTACGTTCACTTTCAGGCAAATACCCTTGGGAAAGGTATGAACCCCATTATCCTCCCAGCTATGGGTTAAATAGTACCACAACTGTTCTTCTAGGAGAATAGCTTGGCATTAAATAACCTACAATGGTTGATATGCCATTAAACAAAGAAACCAAGCCACCTAAACGATCTAATCTTTTCTTGGGTTTGTTGAGCTGCAATCTATGAAAATTGAAGGTAGTTATTTTTATAATATTCAAATAAATTTAACTTACATTTGTTTTCACAAACGTTTACTAAACGTACTTTTGTTTTACTATATAGAAGTCTTTCATAAGAGTTATGTAAGGTGCAGCAGAAATACCTACGCATTTTTGTATCTCATTTCATTATGTATTCTTTCTGTTTAGTTTACTCCGGCAATATGTTAATTGCACGTGTTCGCTGATGAACCACAGAGAGAGCTTTTCGTGCTCATTTCATGATACACCCGAATTATGCTGTTCTGGATAGAAAATCGAGACTGCAATGGCCTATTATTTTTATTCACCACAGCATAATTCGAAATATGAAATGAGCAGATTGCCAGTAGCATAAATGATTTGTACCGACCGGTTAGTTTTAAGCGTTTTATTAATTTTTGAAGAAACAAAAGTTATTTTAACCTCAGTCTGGACTGGATATGACTTTAATTTTTTATTTTGATAATGATCATAATGTGAACGTATGTGTTCCAAAACAAGAATCTATTTTTTGCTAATTCAAATCTTAAACCCATCATACAAGAAATAACACCTAGCCATGGGGTGATTAGCATCGTTATTGTTCTTTTAAAAGGATGGCTTTGGCATTAAATAACGAAGGTTGATAGATCATTAAACAAAGAAACCAAACTAAATCAATAAATAACAGACGCAAAAAAGGGACCAAGGGACATAACTGTTGTCAATTGAATACATTTCTCATATTGCTTAACGGGCTATGCAATTATTGTAGGCGAATGGGGGAAAAAGTTGGCGACAGTAGTCGAGGGTGACCCGAAGGCTCCCTTTTCGATAGCTACTACACCAAGGTGTTGGGGAGGGCGCTACTCCTTTCCTTGGATTGCTCCATTTTACCTTGATCCTTATCTTATAATGCTGAGTGCTAAGCAAGGAAGTACCAAGTACCATTTTTTAAGTCTTTGGTATGACTCGACCTGGGAGTGAAACTTGGTCTCCCGGGCCATTGGCGAACACTCTACCCACGAGGCCAATGTTGACGTGTAAATCTTAACAATTTGAGATTTTTAACTTCAATTTTTCTCGAAAAACTATAGCATTAGCTTTTATGAGTAGTATTCTGTATAAATGTGCTATTGGTATATAATATTTTGTTTTACCGGGTCAGTGAATATCACGAGTCAAATTTGTGTGAAAACTGACATTTTTACATAATATAAGATTACAAGTCGTAGAATTGACCAAGCTTTGTTTAATATTGCACACACGCTGCTTACGTTAACTGCTATTCCCAAGTGGTCACTCATTTAAGTATTGAACAAATTCATCGCTGCTTAACGTCGGTGATCTTATGGGAACCAGTGTTTTAAACGTAATTTGATCCAAAGTCTTCGTATTATTAGTAGATTGGTTCGGGTGAAATGTTGGCAGACCATGATTTTATTAGATACTGTATATACTCCTGTATTGGTCGAATTCTAAAGCCTAAATTTTAGGTAAGAAAAACAATGAAATCTAACTATATACGATTATACTTTTGTAAGGCTGAAATTCAAACTTCAGGGGAAGTACTAGTAATAACCGTTGACTAGAAAATTGGTTTCATGAATTAAGGCTTTCACTGAACAAAATTAGAGTCGACCTATTCACGAGTAATAATTTGTAAGGCTGATTGTTGGTTGGGTTTTATGGCACATCAACCTTTATCGGTTATTTAACACCAAATCCATTTTTATGCAAATAGTTCTAATTTTTAAAGAATTCTGTTTGGTATGAGTACACAGTTTATATTTCAAGTTATTCAGTTTATTCAAACATTGTAAGGTTGAAATTCAAATCTAATGGAAGGAGGTCTCAGGGGGCCTTCTTCAGGCTATGCCTGCTTGAGTTTACTGCTTTGCGTCTGAGGCGCCTCAATAGGGGAATGCTGACGGGGCCAAAGTATTTTTGTATCATTCAAGTACGATTCGTGCGCAGTCTCCATTATAAAATGACCTGGCGCCGATATTTGTCATATGCCCCACCAAGCGGACGAGTGTGACAAAAGGCCCTTTTTAGGTGGGTCCAGTCGTAGGGCCATAGCCCAGACAGTCTGGCAGTCCCAAAAATGCCTCGGGCCCTGTCGGCATTCCGTTAAATGGGTGCCTCAGGCGTCAGGCGATAAACCTAACTCCTCCAAAGAGGGTTTAAGCCGGGTTTAGGCTCGAGGTATGTATCCAAAGACAAGACATACGCGACCAGATCCGCGCGATAAAATGACCTGGCACCGAATTCTGGCTTGTCGATGGGCCGGCCCACTTGGCATTCATTCTGGGTGAGTACTACAAGCGTTTTTCGTATCAGCTGCGCATGTCTCGATTTGTGCGTGGCTCTTTACTATAAAAAGACCTTGTGTCACGTAACGGAAATAAAATCGGTTAAGTAGCTTCTGTAATCAGTTTGTACGACCAGAGAAGCTATTGTGTGTAACGAAGCGAAAACACTTGAACAAACAATGATTAGGAGCAAAAGTTTTTAAATTTTTTTGTGATAAAAAAAAATCCTTGTGCAGGTAAGCAGTACAGACCTTCCTTATTGTCTCCAAGGGTCGCTGTTAACGTGAACAGGTTTTGTTTTGTATAAACTTATTAAAAGTTTTACTTTTCAATACTGAAAGGTTTCTTCCGTTATTCTTAAATATCTACAGTGGAACTTTCTCTTCACGTAGCATTTTAAAGTTTTAAAAATTAAGGTAACCTAATTTAAGGACTCTAATTCTTAAGGTTAAATCCTGCTGAAAGTTGACCATTGACAGTTCTGTGCCTAAATTGGACGTTTGCGACCCTTCCCCATATAACTAAAAAATATGCGATTTTTTATTTTATTTTTTACGTAAACTACAACATTCATTAAGACAATTACTGGATTTCAATTAAATTTCCATTGTATTTACCCAAATCCTGTGACACAAGATCAAAGCTGCTTAATTTAGTCGTAGGACAAGACCGGAAGTATTAGGTATCCAGTGAGAATCTTACTCATTAACAATGGGTATGCTAATCCAGCATGTTAACCATTAAACTATGTGATGCACTCACCATCGCATTTCCAATGTATCGTTTCAATAAATTTGGATCAATTTTTTTTTTTTTTTTTAAGTCGATCACCCCCCCCTAACTTTCATGAAATCTTCATAAAATATAATTGCTTAAAAAAAAAAAAACACTGTAAGCACTTAAACTTATAACCTGTTTTAATTTAACAAATGTTTTTAACTTTGTTGGGTATGACTTGTCTGGACTTACATTATTATAAACTTAACGCAGTCTTTTAATCTTTGTCGTTTAAACGCTTCCTGCCTTAATCGTAAGCCCACAAGAACCTATTCTCCTCTTAATCTATCGAGAGTCCTTTTGGCGTAGTGGTTAACATACTTGATTGTGACAGTTCGAACTGTTGTCGCACTTTTGCGTTCACTTTCAGACAAATATCGAGAAAGGCTTGAACACCCTCACGCTCCCATCAGCTGAGAGTTAAATTGTACCATTATTATCCTTCTAAACCGGCTCGTTCGCCAGTGGTCCGGGAGACCTGGGTTCAATTCTAGGTCGCGTCATACCAAAGAGTTTAAAAATGGTACCTGATACCTCCTTGCTTAACACTCGGCAATATAAGGTACGTATCGAGGGTAAAGTGGAGCAATCCCGGGAAAGGAGTAGCACCCTTCCCTACACCTCGGTGTTGTAGCAATTGAAAAGGGAGCCTTCGGGTCGCCCTCGACTACGGTCGCCAACTTTACTATCCTTTTACAAGAATAGTTCTGGTGTTGAATAACCCTGGAAGGTTTCTATGCTATTAAAAAAGAAATCAAATCAACCAAATCCATGTTATCGAATCTATAGGTTTTTGATAAAAGGTCGAATTATGATAGATTTATGGCCAAGACACACTGAAAGCATCGATTGACGCTAGATCACGAATGTTAAGTCGCTATGAGCCAGTTAAACACTTAGATCGGTGACCACTTAAGTAACGACAGATGCTATATGGATTTATGATTTCCCTCCAAGTGAAGTTTAACATGAAGTGGCGGATACTATTAACGATCTAAAGCCAAAGCAAAGTTTAGTAAACGCCTGATCACCAACGTTAAGCAACAATTCAGTATTCTGATGTGATACGTTCCTTAAGAACGGGTATAGTAGGCAACCAGTGGCGTTTCGGGTGGTGTCCTGGTTAACAAGCTTGACTAGCAAACATTCACAAGTGAGTTCGAGTCTCATTGAGTGCCCAATTCATACGGCCTCGTATTACATCTTTTTAAAAAGCTTATTAAATTACCAGCGAGTTCGATTCTCACTTGGTACCCCATTTTTTCCCTACCTAGTACCACAGCTTAGCTTAGTAACAAATATATTACTTTTACTATAATGTCAGACTTTTTCTGAAAAGTATTTATACTAGTCACCAAAACAGATACTCGAGTGTCTAAACTAATCCCAATGAGGAAGATAACTGCAACAGCACTAAATTCAATCTTCCATAAAACTTACGAACAAATCCTATTTTCCCCGCCTTTTTTTTTTGTCTATTTTTTTAATAGAAAATTTCAGTATTTTTATCATATTCACCCAACCCCTCTGCTCAGGCAGGATATGACACAAGGTCAGTTTTTCAGCGGAGTCTAACAGGTTTGAATTCAGAGTTTTCCTTCTCCTAGACTAGTTGCCTCACCAAGGCTGAAGAACCCAGTCTGTCCTATTTACCCATAGTTGGAGGGAGAATAATTGGATTCATACCTTTCCCAAGGGTATTAATGCTATGTGAAATGCAATCAGTCTTGTCCAGGATTTGAACTCTTGTCGCCGTGTCCATTTCCTACAACGATAACCATTACACCACGGGCACTTCAGTATTTTGTTTATATTTAGTTAGCTTAGCTCAACTTCAGGAACGAACAATACCTCCCTTTTTAGTATTAGTTTACGTGTTATTTCAGGTTGGGTTTAGAAAAAACTGCTCAAGTGTAAAGTACGATAAAAAATCCCTTAGTTAAATTACGACATTACTAAATGTAGATTCGTGAAAGCACTGTATTTATTTCCCCCACTGAGTAGGATAAATTTTTGCATTCAAATGATATTTTAGAGGGATTTAATAAACTAAGTAAAAGGCAACCGATTTAAACATTTTCACTTAAAAATACGGAATATTTAATTGACTGGTAATTATTACGATGTTATGTAATTTTACTTTGAGAATTAGTAAATACAATACAAATTAGAACAAAAAATTTAAAAATTATTTTTCTGGATCTGGTTTTATGGTATAATCCGTTTTCACTTTGCGTTTGTCTTTCATTATTCCAAGTTCAGAAAGTTTATTTTCATAGCATTTATTTATTCGTTTATTTTTGAGTACTCCTCTTCAAGATTATCAAAGTTAAGCACAGATGATTCTATTCCATGCTTGGATGGCTAGCCACATGGAAACGAGTACCATAAGCAATTTTGAGACTTGGGTGCTAGTTGAAGCACTCTTTGAGATGGAATTGTTAGCAAGCTGGTCTCACAAATTGATTACGAAGTTCAATCCCCACAAGGTGCCTCATACTTTTGGGAATTGATAAATTGATTCTGTAAGGAAGATAAGGCTTGTGGTCGGCACATCATGTGGTTAATAAACCAAGCGTGCAGACCATTACGAGTTCGATTCTCTGTGGGTGGAAAAAAAATCCCAACGAATATTTACAAAAAAGCCATTAGTATGACCTCCACCTCACGTGCTTAACATCGTAAGAAAACTAGTTTACTAATTTAAAAATGCGATAAGTGTGAAAAAACAAATCTACCCTCTAATGGAGAAGGGGATGGGTAATTAAAATAAGCGATGGGAATAAAAAAACAACATACGAACAATAAGACCAATGCATATACATATTTCAAGGAATCTGTCTTTGCGCCTTAAATTAAACAATTGAATAGGTGAAGGTTTGGGTCATAGTATTTACCTTTCATCTGGATATTTTCGTGGGATCTTTTTGTATATATTTTTTTATCACTTTTAAATTGTTTCCCTCAAACTTGTGTAAACATGGAATAAAGTTAGATACATAGAGCGATTGACTTGTTCTGGTGACCAGCATAAAAGTCTTACGAATAATTGGGTCAGTGAATAGGACTAGTTAAGTTGATGATCAGCCTTCCTCGCTTTTTACGGCCTTGTGCCAAATTTGTTAATTTAATATTGAATATTAGCAAAGTTTGCTCATGAGGGGAAGGTGGCGAACCGAAAATTTATTAATGGTAAATATTTACCTTATTTTTACATCATTGGCGATTTCTTTTTGTAAATAATTTTCAATCATTCCCTCCCCACTTACGATATATGAATATATGGCATTAGTTTAGGACCTAGAGCAATTGGTGTATTTTTGACTATAGTATGAATGACTTTTTCCAAACCTTATGGTGTCAGTGATGGAACTAGTTAAGTTAAAGATACGATACTGATAACCAACTTCTTCTCCCCTAATTTCTGAGCTACGATAATTGTAAATTTTCGAATAATTAAATAGTATTCATTTCTTTGTCGAATATAAATGCCTAATAGACTGAAGATTATAGTTTGGTTTTATTTTTCAGTTAAGCGTACTTCAAAGATGAGTTCCGAGGAAGAGCATTGTTCAATTTGTTTGAGCGACTTTCAATATCCGAGGGTGTTGCCTTGTTCACATTCTTTCTGTCAACAATGCCTTCAGCAACATATACTCGAAAGTTACGACTCGGTTTACATCTTTTTTCGATGTCCGTTATGTCGTAGGCATCATCATCCCCCGGATCCGAGGTATCCAGTCAGTTTTTGGGCAAATAATTATCCGATAAACATTTTTGTGAAATTGAAATGCGATAACCATAACGTATCTGCTGACGGGATCTGTTTCTGTCACGAGGTTCACTTGTGTTTATACTGTTTGCTCAAATCACACCGCAAATGCTGCCTCTCTCTCAATCCCACCCGGAAAGTGGAAATATTCTCTTACTTTGAAGAAACGTCAGGAAAAGCGCGTATATGGAAGAAGCGATTGATGATTCTTAAAAGAAAGAAAGAACAAAACTCTGAATGCGTCTCTGATTTAGTTTATATCAACGAAACTTTAGTTAAATTGGAGACTTTCATACAACTTATAGGGGTTGATATGGTGACAATAAACCAGGAGACTCTAGAATCGGCCACAATAAAGTTAATAAGCGATGACTTTGAAATATTCGAAAACACTGTGGCCACTCATTTGAAACCAAAACCATATTCTGAATTCCATGTAACAAAACAAGAACTTACCCAATCTCCTGATCGCCTTATTCGGCATAAACTATTATCAGACGATAAAATAATTGCTGGTTTTGTTGAAGAATCAAAGATCTTTATGATAAGCCCAGAAGGAAAATATCTTTGCGAAGTTTTATTATTGGGTAGACTAATATCTATCGATGCCTTTGATGACGATCTAATCATTGTACTACTAAAAGTGAGTTCCTCTACAGCAGTAGGCAGTTGCTTGCAGTACCTAAGATATTCTGAGACACTTTTAACGCCTTTTAACTCTCATTATCTTGAGAGAAGTTATGCACAAATTGTGGCACTAAGCAAAGGTAAGATAATTGCTTTGTACTACGAAGATCACTGGATTATAGATATACTTCAAATTAAAGACTCCAGTATTATTGCCAGTGACAATTATATCTTGAACTCAAATGTCCACCCACAAATATATCCGTACGATTCTCAGTACATTATCTATACTAACGAAATTGAGGTCTTCCGTGTAAATCTTCAAGATAAAACTGAAGTATGTCTCCTGTCAAAGAGTCGCGCGCAAAGAAATTTTATCCATCGGGTTTCCTGTTTGGCAGTAGTTTTCCCGATTATTCTCATTGCTGATGTCGTAAACGCAGTTGTTTACAAGTTTAGTTCGCATGGCTCATTCATAACCATCTTTCTGAGCGAAAAAATGAAAGATGAAAAAATATTGAGCTTCCATTTTAACGCACGCGGGCATATATTGATTTGTTTTGATACTCCACAAAACTACGCATATTGTTTATACAATGGAGAGGACTTTGTCTGGACTGAAGACTCTTAATTTGTAATCAAATTTTTAAACTTAAGATATTTTAAAGTTTTAACCCTTCTCGTTTTAAACGCTCGTAACTTGAAAAAAGATTTCGCCAAGTTAAACCAAACTAATACTATTTAAGTAGTTGGTACAACAATCAAATCCTTTGACTGTTTACCATTTAGTAAAAACAGGTACAGTATGCAACCAGGGCACCTTGAACAGTGTAATGGCTTGCAGACATTTGGGAGAGAGGATTCTCATTGGGTATCTCCATATTTTTGGTTCTCTTACTAAACTAAGCCAAACTTAGTAAATAACGCTTTAGTGTTCTACTTGCATTTATCTGCCATTGAGTGAACAAAAAACCGTCATTTGGATTTCACTGAGAAATCCCGCTTTGTCTTTGAGGCTTAGAACACATTGGTTGTATTATCTACAGAGGGAGTAAGACCTCTCCAAAAAAGGGGTGACTAGGGATCGACATCTGATGGTGAGGTTTCAGTTCTGAGGAGAACCGGGTACCCTTCATTGCCACAGCTCCCCGGTCTATTCTAACCCGGAGTGATAGTACCTAGCCCCCCCCCAATCTCTCAGCAAAACTTACCTGTTTGAAAATTATCATTGGATAAAAAAACGTGAAACCATATAATTGTGTGAAAGCAACTGATTATTATTAAATAATTAGGAAAACTTGAAATTTATCCGATAATTGAAACCATATGATTGCTTGCAAATCATTGGCGTTAGATAAGAATACTTGAAACCATATAACCATGTACAAATAAATCAATAAATAGGAATACTTTAAATCATTATATGTGAATTATTAGTATTTGATGAATACTTGATATGATGACTATAAACTAGTTGTATTAAGAATAGTTATTTAAGATATATTCTTGTTTACAAAGGACTATTATTAGTTATTTGAACTTATAATTACCGTGTGCAAACATTATCAAATTGGAACGATTACAGTTGTATATTACAACAATATCCTTCTCACCATACACGTTGTCTTGGCCCTTGTGGCCTAGTTTTCGTTTCTGTCGACGTGCAACATTCAGTTCGAACTTCGTTCGTTCCGATATCCCAATCTTCGTACAGCCGTTGGAATGGATGGGCGTTTCAATTCGAAACGGTCAGTATTTGGTACCAGTTTCAGTCGTCGATCATGCAGTCTGGTTCTTGAAAAGTGTACTGATTCTTACTGATGTAGAAAGTCGCCCTTTTCATTGAGTCAGTAAGCCATGTTTTCTTTCGACGACTTCTCTTATTGGAATAAGTTAAGCGATACCTATGAAATAAGAATGCCTGTCTTGGTGATAAATAGACGATTTAATGGAAGTGAATAAAACCATCTACACTTGAATATATGCTCGCAACCAATTACACAAATGAGTACAAGACAGTGAGCTGGAATCTGATCTAATGTGTCAGAAAAATTCAATCAAGACTTGCGAAGTCTTTTGCAAGTTGTGCGCCTTTTGCGTGTGCTCTGGTTTGTCTTTTCTGCCTTATTACTAAAATCGAGCTGAATTTTTTGCCTAATTCTCAGCCCACATTAGACTGACTCGTTGAGAAAAAAATTAAATTTTCCCTTTAAAGCCGTGATCAATTTCCTATGCTTTAATCTTTCACCATTTCAAGGCTACCATTCATAAAATCAAAAACACATTTTTGACATCGAAAAAATGATCTAACCAACCAATTTCCAGATCACACTGGCTTGAAAAATGTACTTGCCTTGGAAAATTACTATCTAATCCCCCACAATCCATCCTGATTGCCTCCTTGTGGAAACTACAATACTCTCCAATTATATTACAAATAAGCGCAAATATCTTCCAAAGTCACTTTGTTACAATCTCAATTATTAGTATTAGACAGGAATATAAGATTACACAACTGAGCGACCAAAAGCCTCAAAAACATTCTTATACAAACAAAAACAACGCGAATTTTCAAGCATAAAATAACTTTAGACATTCACTTGCCGTTAAAATTCTCTGAAAAACTAACTATAGAAAATCTTAAGGAAACCTTTTGGTTTTATTTTCTTATTCAAATTGTATGCTTAAAACTTAGCGAGATGATTTCTAAGCGTTTATGAGTTAAACTTTGCTGACTGACCAGTTCACTCTTCGTAAAAATTCAATGATTTTAATTTTGAAAAATGGCTACCATCTGATCCAAAAGAGATGCTTTTTGATATTGTTTATTGGTATAAATATTACCATTTTTGTATTAGTCCAGGTTGAAAGCGTGGTAAGGGGAAACCAAAATTTTCAGACCTCATTTAAAAATTTTTTTTCTTTCTATTCACATATTGGGAACAAGAAAAGTTTTGGTAAACTGGCCAGGTTTTAATTACTCATGCTGCGTTTTTAACCTTGATTAGTTTTTTTTCTATTGTAGATATACTTTTCAAATTTTTAATGCTTTTTTGAGTATTTCCTTTCAAAATTTTTTTATCAATATTACAATCACTTTTTTATTTTTATTTTAAGAAAAATATTTTTCCATAAGAATTGAGGACGGAGTTCTTTCCTTCCGGAGAAGGAAATAGTAGTAATTGCTAAGATGTGGCACAAGGCCATATGAATGTGACACTCAATGAGGCTCGAAATCACTCGTGAAGGTTTGCTAGTCTAGCTTGCTAACCATTAAACCACGAGGTGCCCGGGAAATTGTATTTTCTTGAAACATTTATGAACTTTGTATATTTTTTTAAACGCGTCTTTCTCGTGTATTGAAATAAATTGTTTTATGAAATTGTTTTAATTAACGTCTTCATCTTTTTCGCGAACGACGCCTTTCCAATTTATTTCACATTTTTGCAAGATATTTCGGAAAAGCAAAAACTCGGTTTGCTATCTTATTACCAGCTTCAGCTTAAAATAAAAAAAAAAATCAAACCTTTTCTTCGTGTGGTCATTATATTTCTTCTACAATGATTACACAATTTTTTTTTTTTTTTAAATTTTTTTTTTTATTATAAAGGATTTTGAAGTTAAAGCTGAAGCAGTTCGTAATAACTTTGTATATAAAAATAACAAAAAAACCCCACTGAATTTGTTAGAATTTGAACGTAAACTATCGAAAAAGGACTCTTGTCAATTAAGAACGAACAAATTTTAAAACATTGTAATTTAAAAATCTTAAAAGTTCCCTTTATGAACGGGCCAGGAGACTAATTTTTCATATATCTAAATATAACAAACCCAACAGATGTATCCTCTTATTCAGAAGGGAGGATAATCTCCACATCTCTTATAGGAAATTCGTTAAGCCATTACAGTTTCGAAACAGCCTTTCATAACCATGCTCTTATTTAGAAAAGGTATGAAAGATACAAATTAGCGTGTAGCAGAAAGAATTTCGCATTTTTGTTTGGCGTGTAATTTAATTCGACCGTTAGGGTCGACGCATAATTTCACCCAATCAGGATGACTTATCCTATTCAATCCGAACCATCTTTCCGGGCAGCACAAACTTGGGAAATCTGCCAAACTCTTTTTTTCAGAACTCCTTCGTTCAGTACAGACGTCTTACTGTCTGCTCTTCAATAGCAGCAGCAGCATCATACCACCATGAGAAAGCAGTCTAATTTATGGACCCCTTGCGTCTATTTCTCTTAGACCAAGGGTTCCCAGTTGAATATGAATTAGATGAATTCAATACTTCACACACAAGAACAACTTTGCGTCACCCCCAAAATTGGCTAGGTCGACTGCGACAAAAAATTCGACTGTTTTCCGGTGTCCGAAAACACCGAAAACAAGCCGGACCTACCCGAAGCGGGGGAGGGATCCTAATCTAATGGAGCAAAAAAAGACAGGGTTGGGTGCGGCAAGGGCAGTTGAAGGCAGATATGATTTTTTACACGTGAAATTCCAAGATCTTCATCAAAAACGGGCTGGAGTAAGGGTTGAGGTATAAAAATAATGGGGATGGGGAGGATCTTGGAGACTAACAACTAGATGGCGGGGACGATGACTCACAACATACTGCTAACTAGGCTTCAAGGGTGGGGGAAACTTTGCCTACTTACCCGCGATGGGGTCTCGAAGGACCCGTACCATAGACGCCATGGGTAGGAACAGAAGGGAAGGATGACTCCAACGTTGCCCCCTTTCTTACGACCAGGCTCCATCGAGAATGTCTGCCAGGCTCGCTCTGAAGCTCAAGCCGAGAAGGGGTTACGCATTCCGTGCAAGTCGCCAGGTGAGCAATAACTCAGAGTTGTTCAAGAAGCTCGTTCCTGGCGCCCAATTCCAGTGGGAGCGGATCTCCTTCGCCGTCCAGCTGCGCCGCTCGCTAAGAGGGTCCGAAGCGGAACCCACCACTAGCTCCCGATATAGCTCTTTCCGAGGCCGTGAAAGGTCACTGGACCCAGGAAGGTTACAAAGGTCAGGCATACCCAGACACCCGTTGCACGTACGTTGGACACAGACCTGTGTACGGACTATCGGCATTCAGTCTCCCCACAGCAATCTAGAGAGGGATCATTGTAGCGCCAGCCGACGTGCCTTAGACAGAGGAAGTACAGCCACTCAGTAAAGAATCAAGGGGAAGACGTCCACAGCGCACGCCTCCTCCCTGCTCTTTAAGGACAACCTCCTTGACAGTCAGGTTTCCACTTGAGCATCTACCTTAGATTGTACTTCCGACCAATTTCGCTCCAGTTGGAGGTCGGGCCCGAACCACACCCCGAGGATGCGGATGGGTCCGTCACTCCAGCGGAAGGGTATCGCTACCCCTCCGAGCACCGAGCCGCAAAACTTTGCTTTTGTCAAAATTGACCTTGGCTCCTGCTATCCGCTCATACTCGCCAACCGCTTTCTTCACAGCCTCTATATCCAGGCAGCAGGATACGAAGACTGTGATATCATCGGCGAACGCAGAAACCCTTGCCGTAAGAGGGCCGGCAAAAGGAACACCGTGCAGGGCCGGATTTGCACCCCCCATCTCTACGGAGCAGGGGCTCCAAAGCGATGATGTAGTCACCGTGTGCCGTCCCGGCGAGTGACCTCGCAAGTGTGACATCGGCTACGTCACCATATTTACTTAAGTATGAGGCGAGGACGTCCCCATTTAACTGAATCGGAACGCCACACACGGTGACCATAATGCGCTTTTGGCCCAGGTATTCCGGCTGGAGACTGCCAGTTTTTTGGCGAGGTCCTCCGAAGGCAGCAGGAAATCCCATGTGGCAAAACTTCGCCGGCGGAAATACCGAGATGGGACGCCTGCAAATTTTAAAACCGCTTCGAAGACCATCTTAATTCCAGCCAGCCTCCTGGTCTTCAAATCTGTTACGACAAAGGACAGGGTTTTAGGTTCCACTGCCTCTGCAAGCTCAAGAATTGGCAGGATCTCGTTGTCTTTGAAATATGAAGCGTATTTGCCTACCCTGTCCCTTGCGTACTCTTGAGGCGATTTTTTAATAGACCAGGAGCAAGGTATTATTTCTGGCTCTTGGGTTTTTTGTCCCGGTTGGATTGTTTCTGTAGATGTTTCTTGGGCCGGTCATTGTGTACTGGCTCCAGCCGATTTGTCTAGAGGGGGGCTTCCATATCGGATGAGAAAATGTCTTTTGGTGAAGGTGACTCCTCCATAGTTGCTTGAGGCAACTTAGGGGGGGGGGGCGTCCGAAACTATATTTAAACGACGACGCTGAATGACTTGTGTAAGGCGGATGGTGTGAAAATAACAGTCCATTAATCAAGGCGAGTCGGCAAGAAAAACAAAAGCTTGTCCCACTCCAAAAGCAAAAAACAGTTGGGGGACACTATAACAGTAACAATTGATGATAACTATGTGTAACAAAAAAGCTTTAATAAAAAATTTTAACAAGGACTTACGTCAAAAGAGAGTAAAGCACAGAATCATTCATCATCATCATCATGTCGCACTGGTAGCACGGATATCCCTGACCCTCTCTCGCCACTCCTCCCTATCGTTCATCGCCCTAGGCAGGTCTTCAGGACAACATCCCGTATCCTCATATAGCTGCTGAATGTATGTTCGTGCTGGTCGTCCTGCTTTTGCACGGCCATGTGTTGGGGTCCATAAGAGTACATTTCTTATGAGTTCGTCCCTGCTTCTCCAGCAGTGTCCTGCATGTCTGGTTCGTCTAACTTGAATAGTTTTCGTGATAGGGGGCAGGTGGCCGTATAGTTGGTGTCTTGTGGGGTGTTGCCGCCAGGACTTGTTCAAGATTACACGCAGCATTCTTGTGTAATTGCCGTCTAGCTTCTTCTCCATCCGTTTTGTTAGCGGCCATGTAGTGCAGCCATATAGCAGTATCGATGTGACCGCTGCCTGGAAGAAACTGCGTTTCCTTTTATCGGTTAGGTCTGATTTCCATATAATCGATAGCCTATTGATAGCTATCCATGTTTTCGCTAACCTCGTTTCGATGTCCTTTTCGGTTGATTCGACGCTGCTTCCTAGGTAAGTGAATTTGTCTACTAGTTTAAGAGGGGTTCCTTCTAGAGTGGAGATGTCCCCCGTTTGATTATAGCACATATATTCCGTTTTGTGTGCATTAACATAGAGGCCTATGCCTGCGGCTGCTCGTTCCAAATTATGCAGTAGTGTTTCGGCTTGGTCGGGTGTATTTGCCAGTATCGCTATGTCATCGGCAGGGTTAGTCGGTAATTGTTTTTGCGGGGCACCTTCTCCTTCTTCGTCAGCTCGAAGCCATTCTCTCTGATTTTGTCAATCGATGTTCTAAGTACGTAGTCTAGACAAATGATAAAGAGGTACGGAGCCAGCGTGTCCCCTTGTAGTACTCCTGCTACAATGTCGAAGTATTCTGTGTCTCCATCTGGTGATCGTACTTTTACTTTGGTGTTTCTACGGTTTCTTTAGGTAGGCCGTACGCTAGTAGGATTTGTTCCATCTTTCCTCTGTGAATGGAATCGAAGGCCTTGGTAAAGTCAACAAACATTAATGTCGCTTGTAGGTTTTTTGCCCGTACACCCTCAAGGATTCTACGGATGGTTAATATTTGTGAGGTCGTGGATCTATTTATCCGGAAGCCATTTTGGTTTTTCCTAAGTATGTTGTCGATTTTGGGTTCTATGAGGTTTCGTAGTAGGGTATTGTAGATTTTGGCTGCTAAGGATGTATGTGTTATGCCTCGGTAGTTTTTGGCTAATCCGAGGTCCCCCTTTTTAGGGAAGGGGGAGTATGCATCCCTTCATCCATCTATCTATCGGATTTTGATTGTATACTGCGTTGCAGTGTCGGAGCAGTATGTCGTCGAATTGTCTGGTCTTCCATACTTCTGGGGGAATCTCGTCCAGCCCTGCAGCTTTCCTATTTTTAATTTTTCTGAGAACAAAGTCGAGTTCTTCTCGTGTGAACGGTCCTAGTTTAATATCTAATTGTTTACTAATTATTCTGGTGATTGGTTCATGTGTTATTTTCGGTGGATTTCCTAGTAGGTTTTCGAAGTGCTGTTTCCACAGTTTTATTCTTTCTTGTTGGTTTGCTGCTTTCAGTTTTGCTTTGGCTGTGTTCTTTCTTCTACTCACTTCGTTTATTGTTTGCCAGGCTATCCTAGATTGTCTATCTTCCACCGAGTCTCTAATCTTATCTATCTGATTTTGAATGTATTCTGTCTGTTCCTTTATATATATGCCTGCTAATTGATATTGTGCCGTTTTTAGTTTTAAGGCATTTGTGTTTGTTGGGTTTTTTCGATAGTTTTTGGAGGCTGTTTTCACTAGTGCACGTTTTTCTCTCACCGCTAAAGTTTCCCAAGGGACTATATTTAGTTTTGAGTTTTGTTGGAATGCATTTCGCTGCTGCCTCGAGGTGCGCATTGACGAAATTTTCGTATTCGTCGTTTGGTGTACTTTTTTCCGTCTTTTCTTGTAGTGTTTCGAATCTGTTTCTTAATTCTAATACGTATTTATTTCTTATATCTCTGTTGTTCAAAAGGCCCCAGTCATAGTGTTTGGTGGTCGCTGTTCGTTTGGCGTTTTTTCGTAGGCTTAGCCGTGAGGAAGAGGCTGGGAGAGCGTTTGCGTGGCCTTTCATACTACCCGGGAAAGTCATCCGAGTAGTATGGCTAAAATCATCCTCATTGGACGAAAATATAAAACCGAAACCTCAACGGCCAAAACAATTCCCGGACTAAATAATAATTTGAAATTCTTTCTGCCACAAAATCATTTGATTTTGGGATGGAAAGTTAAGGATGGTACCGTACGTATCCCAAGAACTTTCGGGAGTCATCTTTGCGGGGAGCGAATGATCAAATGGCATATACAATGACCAGCGTCTCTCTCTCTCTCTCTCTCTCTCACGCACACATAAATTACTTCGTTATGCTCTATTAATCTATTTTTTGTTTCAGCCTTTTAAAAGAGAGGCATTGTTCACTACGTCCAAATCTTACAATTAAAAAACATATTTTGTTCACACACAAACATACACATATATATATCTATATATATATATATATATATATATATATATATATATATATGTGTGTGTGTGTGTGTGTGTGTGTGTGTGTATGCATACACACATGCACATGGAAGTCGACTGAAAATTTCAAAGGCTGGCCAAGATCCTCTCATAGAATGAAGTTTATTTTTTTCAACATAGTCTACACACTTCTTCAGTCAATGTTGCGGTTTTGGATCCCATTGGTAACAAGTCGTTAGCAGATATGACGTCATCTTATGAACTTTTCTGCCTACTTTTGTGTATGTGTAATATATATATATATATATATATATATATACGCACACACACGATTAAAGAAAAATTAAAGCACCTAATATTCTAATTTATAAGTAAATAATTTTGAGGGATGAAATCAGGATTAATATCAACTGTTCACAAGTGTGTATATCAAGTCTTAAAAATAATGCAACCATTTCCGTGACACAATCTTAAAGTGTAAAATAATTATGGACATCAAAAATCTTATTTTTATCCCCTCAATCTATTCCAAAAAGTAACGTAATGTGTCAGAATACAAAACCTTTTAATGGGGTTGATTAACATTTGAGATCGGTTTTAAGCAAGCATGTGAACTGAATACAATAGGAACAATGCGCGCTGACTGATTGGCTAAAAGAAGTCACATGCCGGAAAATGAATTTTTTTTTAAATTTTGAGAACAACAAAAATAGTCAGGATGGTTTGTGAGATGGGAGGTAAGTGGTTAAGGGGTAAAAATTTGACCAAGTGGCTCTGCAGCTGCAGTTTTGTAGGATTCTGTTTTCCAAATTTCTTGAAGACTACGCAGTATTTTGTGTATTTCCTATTGAACACTTAGCCGCTGGGGGCCGTCTCTTAGGCTTTACCTGATTTGAAGAGTTGTGTTGATTGCTCGGCGTCTGAGGTGCCAGAATAGAGAAGTGCCAACAGGGTAAAGTATTTTTTGGACCAGCCACGCATGAGTCTCGATTCGTGCGTGGCTCCCCACAATTAAATGGCTTTGTGCCACATTCTGGCTTGGTTGGAAGTCAGATACATACTGACTGCATTCAGTGTCCGCTTAGAGCTGACGTATGTAGTCTTTACTGGTCGGTCAACACGAGCGAGTCGAAGTCTAACCGACTAAAAACTAAAATAATCTTAATCACAAAACCTACATAAGACCCTCTTCAGAAATTAGTCCTATCCGTTGGAGGATCTGTTGAGAAAATGGAGTCATTAAAAAAAAACTCAACTTTTTTTAAAAGTTTTAGATTTATTAATAAAGTTAATTGCGACTAATATTTAAATTAGGCAACCTTTTTTTGTGAGGAGCGGGTCACCTGAAAGATGGCTCATCATCAGACCGGCCACATTACTAAAAAAATAAAAAAATAATAATCAAAGTAATTTTACGTTGACGGTAACTCTCCCATTTTCCTTACAGAAGACCATTAGTGTAAGCATCTGCTTTAGAAATAGGGAAAAGTTGATTTTTTTTCTCTTCGGTAAAAAGATATTTTCAATAAAAAAAAAAACAACAAAAATCTGAAGCTAGTCTTTCAGAAAGTACTGCGGGTCGCAGTTTAATTATAACTGATCTACATTCTCTTTCGGTTCAGTTTCTTTTAAACAAAAATACGTAGATAAATATATATTCTCGTGATAAATATCAATGCTTATACGCAAATGGTTTGAATGGTGGTCTAGAATGATTATCTGACAAGATTCTGAGCCCCACACGGTTGTGGGCCACCCATCTTGGGCTCCTGGCTGAAATTTTAAAATATAATCGGTTATTTAACTGTGTCATTGTTGCTAGACAATAGCGATTTAGAAATAGGGATGCCCCTGGTAGAAATCAGGCCACCTGGGTATATGTATTTCTAGGTTACGTCACTAACACAGGCCACACGGGTTCAGAGTTAAAGCACAATAAATCCTTATATGCATCTCTAATAGATTTCAACTTGTCTATTCTATGTGAAAATTACAACGTTTTATCAAATAGATGGAGAAGACCATACGAAGGTAGGATGAAAAGTTCAAAATTCATATGTCATAATATCTGCTGTTGACGACTTTTTTTTTTCCAATTGGATCCAAGCGCTGTAACATAGACGAAAGAATTGTGTAGACCATAAGGGCGATTATGGTGAAAAAATGATTTGGTCACATTCAGTGACAGTTTTTGGGTCAACCTTTGAACTTTTCAACCGACTCTCGTAGAGTAGAGCATTAAAAATATAACTGATCCTATCTTACTCATTCTGGGGTGGACTCTGAGTAGCGTAGTGGCTAAAGTGTTAGATTGTAGCCACGAAATAAGCGTGCTCGAATTCCAGTCGCGCTATAATGTTCACTTTCGAACAGATATCTTTGGAAAAGGTATGAATCTGTAGCAGCCACAGATCTGTTTCCTTTCGCGAATCAATGCCCCCGCCAAGAGATTCGGTCACTCACTGACCAATCAACTGGCGGAGCACATTAATTCCTTCTTCCTCTCAAGAACTATTTTTTCTAGTCCCTTTTTTTTTGTGTGTGTCGACGGTCAGAGAGCCATGAGCCAGCAGCACAAACAGACTTCTCTCACATCGCTGCTACTGATTCCACTTGGAACCCCATCGCTGAAGAACACGCTGTTGCTAGCTTCACACACGCTTCCTACCAACCAAGGACCAACATATTGACCAACGACACAAAAGGGACACTTTCTCACTCTTACTCCTTTACACCTGCTACGATAATAAACCTTTCTTTGTTGTGTCGTTTAAAAGAAGTTTCGTTATTCATTTGGGTTGCCAAATAATTTATAGTGTTAGAGAAATTAACCATTTTCCCGAAACACTAAAAATCCACTTATCCTTTCTGCTATGGGTTAGATAATAACACTGCTGTTCTTCTACTGGAATGGCTTTGGTATTAAATAACCTTCGAAAGTTGATATGCCAATAAACACAGAAACCAAACCAACCCGTTATTTACGCAAGAATAATATAATCGTAGTTAAAAGTGAAGTGAGCGTAAGCCTTTTTAGATCTTATTTTCCGGTTCAGATATCATTGGCGAACGAGAAAAGTTTGGTAAATTGGTTAGGCTTTGTCCCGTTCATCAAAAATTTAATCTGGATTAATAAGTTTTACCTCAAAATTATGCTCATCTTCTCATTTACACCTGGACTAATAAATAGTGGATATGAAAATTTATCAAAAACAACCCCCACCTGTTTAACAAACGCAATGCACATCATTTAAAAACAAGTTGCTCTAAAAAAAAAAACAAAAAACAAAAACGCAAATAAAAACAAAACAAACTTTTTAAAATCCCAATGTTTATAATTTTCAAGAAAGTAAGTGGCTTGAGAACGCAAGTGAGGTTGAAGTGACAGAAAACTAATCTCTCCCAGAGGAAATTAATAAACCAACTCAAAACTTTTCTTTCGTTGCACAAACATCTTCATTCTGGTTTAATTTACTAAATAAGAAATGTGGAAAGATTGCATTATTTAATTATTTTGTGGATTGCTTGCATTTGAGATTTACATCTTTCACGACAGCAACCTTCATAATACACAGTGAAAAGAAGTCAAAAGCAAGAATTCATATCTGAATGTTCTATTTTTTAAATCCAAAATTCATTAGGCAACTATATAAAGCCCGCTTAATATCACTTGGAAATTCAAGGCCAAACACACACACACACACACACACATACATATACTTGGGGGAAAATATCGCGCCATCATTGATAAGCAAGGCGGCATCAAGTACCATTTTTTGAGTCTGTGGTATGACTCGACCTGCGATTGAACTCCTATCTCCTGGGCCATTGGCGGACACTGTAGCGAAGTACATTTTCCTTTTACCATTAATAAACAAATTACGAAATCATTTAACAGACTGATTATTAAACTCAGTTGGCATTTTGTTGTCTTTCTCAAAACCATAACAAGGTAATAATGAGATTAAACGGAACTCACGGACGCTCCAAATAGCTCAATGTTTAACAACAAAAAAGTTACTTCCCTTGTTAGTTACTTCCCTCGGTTTATCTTAGAGAATTGTGAATTATCTCCCCTAACAGGTTGCTAACGTCTTTAGTTACTAAGTTTTGTGTAGACAATAACAAACAACAAACAACAGACATCTGTCTAAATTTTTAAGCATCAAACTGACATTCTAACTTTCAAGCAGTAAAGATGTCGGCGTTAGTACAAGGAAAACAAATAACAAGGGAACAAGGTAATTATTTTTTTTTTATATTGAACTAGAAAAGATTTCTTCGTGCTGAAATGTTTTACTCCGTTATTTAACAAATTTGAGCAATGTCAAATGCGGCATCTTCAGTGCAGCAGTATATCACCCCCCCACATACACTGTCAGAATAGTCACTAGTTGAACATTGGTTACATGAAGTGGGGAAATTTTGCCCTTGTCCTCATTTGCGCGTGTGGGTCCTTACATTAAGCTGACATCTAGAAAAAAAATTCCCCTCCCCATTGAGAGTTAGATATTCTGTATTTCGGACAGAGCTTTCAAAAATGTGTGTCTTGATATTTTAATGTGTCACCTTAAATCTCTAAGTGTGTCGATTCTTTAACTTATTCACCCAAGTTTTCATTGAATTATTTCTTTCCAAATTAATTTTGATTTTATATTAAAAATAGTATCTAAAGTATCTTCAGCTGGGCTTCCAGATACGATACTTGATTTTATATTTAATTTGGTTAACACGACCTGAGAAATGAGTCACAAAAATTTACCCCCCCCCAAACCCAAACAAACAAACAACAGAAACAATAAAAAAAAAACAAAACGTACAGGCAGTGGAAAAAGTTCCAAAAGAACTAACTTTTAAATCTGTTGACTTGTTTTGATTGGAAAACCAAATTTTCTGGATTTTTTATCATCTTATGGGAAAACATAATTCGAAATAATTAAATCGATTTTAACCAAAAGATTGAACTTGAAAATAATTTAAACATAAAAAAGATAAAGATATAAGCTTATGTAAAATGACTTTAGGCTAAGAAAAAAAAAGAGAAAAAAAATTATATATATATATATATATATATATATATAATTAAATTTAATGTACTTTGGATTGGAGTAAATATGTTTTAAAAAGCAGGACGACCAGCACGAACATATATTCAGTAGCTATATGAGGACACGGGATGTAGCCCAGAATACCTGCCAGAGGCGATGAACGATAGGGAAAAGTGGCGAGAGAGGGTCAGGGATATCCATGCTAGTGGCACGACATGATGATGATGATGATATATGTTTTAAGATATGATCTTAATTAATTCTTATATTTTAAACAACTGGTTTATTTATCAAAATTATGTAATAAGCGATATAGAGTATAGTTTTTGTACTGATTACAGAGTGCATATTATGAATGATATTTTTGTTATAATGTTGTATGTAGTACATAGTAATAATAATATTAATTAAAATGATTTATTATTGGTATTAATTATCAATTAATTATATTAAGTAATAATATATTGTGGTAGTTGTTGATGTCTGTTATTGTTTTTATTGGCATTGATGTTATTAATACTTATAATAATAATGAGTTGATGATTAGTTTATAATATTAATAGGTTTGATGATTAGTAGTTATAATTGTGATATTAATTATGATGATAATTATTAATATGGTATTATCTATAATACTTGGTATGATTTTATTGATAAGAATAATAAATTTTGTGTTTTAACTGTTATATTATGAATAGTAATTTGTTGTAATTTGTAGTATTTGATGATAAATAATAATTATTAATAAATTTAAGGATTTGAGGTTCAGTAATAATATGAATAATATTATGATAATTTGTAAGATATTATTATAATCTTGAGGATAGAAAAACTTATGTTGTATTTGTTTATAATTTTAGATAATAGTCTTAAAACTAACTGGTGTAATTTTTATTTTATTAGTGTGACCAATTATATTGAATAGTATAAAAATTTTGGTATGACAATATTCTTAGTTTTTTTAATGAAATTTGTATTAATATATAATATACTATTTTATAATATAATTTAATTTTATTAAGAGGTTATTAATACCCATTTAAGTTGAATATAGTAAATAATTTTCTCTCCCCAAATTCCTTTATTTTTATTTATTTCCTTCCCATAGGTTTTAAAAGTTTGTTTGATATTATATAAAAATGAGATGAAAAGGAAAGAGAAGTCAACAATTGATACATCTTCATATAGGAATTAAATGCCATTTGTCAACCAGGCAGGAAAAACAAATGGTCTGGTCTTTATATTAAAAAAATGTTGAAATTTGTGTTAGGGAGATTGGGTGGCCTGAATTTTGTGGGTTTTTCTAAATTTTCATTTGAAATTTCTCATAATTTTTTGTCTGCAGATGCAAATCTAACATTTTTAAAAAATATAGGGTATGCTAAAATATATATTATTACAAAAAAAAAAAAAAAAAAAAAAAAAAAAAGAGTAATTTTTAAAGGTTTTCCTTTTATATGAAATTATTTGCTCTAAATTTTAATTTATTATTATTTCACGTTGAGCTCTCTTTTGGATATTGAAGAAAGAAAATCCTAAAATAGAATCGTTCCCACCATTGGTAGATTTGGCATTGGATATATATATATATATATATATATATATATATATATATATATATATATATATATATATATATATATATATAGGCTTAGTATGTAGAGTGTTTGCCAGTGGCCTATGAGACGGGAGTTCAATCCTTGGTCAAGTCACCCAAAGACACAAAATATGGTACTTGATGCTGCCTTGCTTAACACTCAGCATTATAGGGTATGGACCA
>OY757924.1:48406065-48651065 GCA_963585895.1 Sepioteuthis lessoniana | reverse complement strand
TATCAAGAACGTCATACACAACTCACGCATATGCAATTTTATTTATCAAGACATTACATACACACATATGTATATATAAGCAATATTATTAAAAAAAAAACAAAAAAATTATATAATAAATCGATGATATATATTATCATATCACACACACACACACACACACACACACACACACACACACACACACACACACACACACACACATGTATATATATGTAATTTTATCTAAAAAACAATGTATATCAAGAACATCACACATACGCATATATATGTGCAATTTTGTTGAAAAAAAAATTTATATATGATAAACTTTTATTAAAAAACATTTTTATATATTATATCAAAAATTGTATCATCTTAGAAATGTCAGTGAAACAAAACATCAATAAGAAAACACGTTCTGATCAGTTTCCTTCAAATTTGTTTTGTTTTAATTCGTGAGTTCAAATCTATTAAAATGACTTGAAAAGAAAATAACCCTTTATTAAGTTTAGTGCCAAAATTGACAATGGGCTACGCAATATATAAAAATAATAATTGTGCTTATGTGAAAACTTATGATCTTTTAAAAATGTAGTTAATAAATATTACAAGAACCCCTAACGCTCCAAAACAAACAAACAAACTTAATTTAATAAATGAAACGTGCTGTTGTCTTTTTCTGCAGATTCCATGATGCATATGAAGTTAGTGAAGCCAAATGTTGACCTTCGTCAAGTGACTGTGCTGAGTGCAAAAGATTGGCAGAGAATACAAGATGAACTCAACTGGAAGGAAATAGAAGCAGAGAGAATCCGACGATGTAAGGAAAAGAGAGAACGGATAAAGGAAAAATCCGAGAATATAGTAAAAAATTGGCCAAACAGCTTGATGGTAATCAAAAGATTGAATTTATTTTCATAGTAACAAACAAGTCCTTAAAAAATCATTGCGATTCATATAATTCATACAAAATAGTCTAAGATGAAATAATAATACTGTTTTTAGTCTAAGATAAAATTAGTGTAAATTACTATTAAAAAGTTTAAGTTTGGTTTGTTTTGATTTTATGACATATCAACCATTGTTGGTTATTTAATGCCAAATTCTGGTTTTACGAATACATTAAATATATGATTTATTAACACATTTTGTAGATACACACAGTTAAATGATCAAATTGTTCTATTTCTAACAATTCAATTTAGCGTGAGTTAACGAAGTTAAATGGTTCCGTGTATTGCAATGAATAATTCAATTAAACATCAGCCATTCGTTTACACCCAGTTCAATGATCAAACAGTTCTATTTCAAGCAATTCAATTTAGCACTCAGTTTAAATCTTAAACAGTTCTATTTGACCCATAGATAGGACTTTATCTGGTGCTACTACTCCGGTACAGAGTGTACATGGGAGCAATGGCAATAAAGGGGTACTCCGCATTCCCCAAAGTTCCAGCATTACTGGAGCCTCGTCATCTGCTTGTTTATATCCAGGACACTCGTGGCGGGAGGAACTTACCTCTCTGCAGAGACGCAGTCGGTGTATTCTACAGCTCTAGCCGACTGGGCTGAAAGTTTAAGTTGACATAATACATTTAAAGACAACTACTAGTCTAAGATGAATAAGTGAGAATACTACTACTACTACTACTACTACTACTACTACTGCTGCTACTACTAACGAAGCTGTTTGCATTTCATACTAATGCTCACAGAAAAGGCATGAGTCCATCTATTCTACCTATATCTATGGATAGTAGTGGGATATTATAATTAATATCATTAAAAATTTATATGGTATGGTTGGCAACGCACGAGTCTTCAGTAAGCTGGCAAAACACCGAAAGAGTTCTTCTGGCACCGAAAGTTAAGCTTTCAGCGGAAGCGGATTTGTGGGATATTTTATTTCATTTTCGTATTTTATTGTTTGCTTCATTTTTTATTTTTTGTATTTTTTAAGATGATTTTAAAAATTCATTATCTAAACTTTATTTATTAATCGCCAGAAAGTCACACGTTAAGCAAGTCCCGCTAGTGTCAGTTTGTTCAGAACTTAAACAAAGAGACGCTCCGCAAACAGTCTGAATCTAGTGTGCTAGACTAAGCATAGTTTAGCGAATAACAAGAACTGATTAGAACTAGGATAACTCACATAGTGTAATGGTTAGCGAGCTAACTTAGCAGATAAATTTTAGGGAGCTCGATTTGCACTGAGTGCTTCATATTTTTGACCTTGTGCCAAACTAAGCAAAATACAGTAATTGATTAGACTTACGGTCAAGTCATACTTAAATTACCGTAAGCAATCTGAGAATTGTATGCTCCGCGAAACAAAACTTAGTACATTCTAAGAACTGACTTGAACTCTGAGAGATTGACTAAAAATAAGTTCAAGCAATAATCTCTGATCCACGAATTCAACTCTTATGCTTTACATCATAGCATCGAACTGCTAACAAGATATTTGAACTATAGAATCTCCACTCAAAATAAGTCGAATCAACCAAAATGTTATTGTTATACTTTAAATCATATAGCCTTACATTTTCCCACTCCACTCGTTAACACCTTACATGATACTATGTCATATTAATGTTTTCATTTTCAACAAAACAAAAACTCGTCACTAATCATGCTAGTTATAACGGGTAAAGAAGGTAAAACAGCTTAGACTCTAACTTTTTTCCCACGCCTTAACATCTACCATTAGACACGTAATTTCCATCAACTTTATTTTTACCTTATACTAAACAAAAATTATGTTGGGATTTGTGATCTCAAAAATCTGGAGTTTGTATTCACCTAACTACTCCGCCAAGAGCAGTATAAGAAATGATGCAATTTCCTCCTCAAAGAAATATCTAGAAAAACGGATCAAGATTGGCGCAAAAACTTTAACAAAAACCCACGCACGCGTTCTTCAAAATGAATACTCGACCACAGTTTTTTGACCAATCGAATATCTCAAAAAAATAAAAAATAAAAAAATAAAAATGCACCGTCAGTTATTCACAAAGAATTTGTGAAGTCAACGCACGTGTGCGTGATCCATCCTGATGCTATAAAAGCCGCGTTTTTTTCAGAGAGAGACAGATCAATTGGGATGACACATACCCAACTGCTTCTTAACAATCAGCATCCTATTCGCTTGACCACAGAACAACCGTATCAAATTTCGATTCTCAATTTGGACAGGAATCGTCTACCAACGCTGCTGTCAGAATTTGTTATTACAGTAGCAACTTGACACACGAACTGTCATATCACCTTCTACTTTTCGGCACCGACGTGAAATAAAATTTCTTTATTTTAGTAAAACTATTGTTAATCTCGTTATTTCATTAACATTAACATACAAGCAAGATGTAACATTAGGACATTTTCTTAGTAGAGCATGATTGGTTTGATTTGAGAGCTTTCCTTCTAGGTTTTGCCACAGTTGTGAAAATTTCCTTTAAAAAAACCCTCGAGGTCTTGATATTGGAACACGTGTAGACTCGAAATATGCCTCCAGATTTTGAGGCGCCGGATTCCCGCGAACTTAGCCTCATGATTGTCTGCCCCTGTTAATGGGAAAACAACCAGTGGACGGTTCGGCTTCAAAGTGATAGGATCTGAAAGAGCCAACTCCCTCAGACTGTAATGAAAAAGTAAGTCGCCACTCGCTTCCAAGAGCAAACCTTGAAAATGAACTAATTCAACTCCAAGACAACCCTCGAAATTATACATCAACGAAACACCCTTCGACAATAAGGAATTTTGTAGCACAAAGAAAACTACGAATGAATTAATCTACGACTGAAGAAATCTACGACATCCCTCCGAAATTTTCCAACTTGTTAATCGGACTCTGAGTTAAGTCTCCGCAAATCACACCAAAATTTGCTGTAGAATTTATTTTTGTCTTGTCTTGTCTTTTCATTCAGTGTCCGAACTTGAAAATTGCGGTAATTTCCCCCACAAGCGAGAATTAATCCTTTTACAGTTTTAATCCCTATACAGTAAGGTTAAAAAGCTCAGCCTGCCCAACTATTTGATACTATTCAACTCATAGCTGGCGTTGGGAATAAGGGGTTTCATACCTTTCCCTTGGGTATTTGTCCAAAAGTGAACGTAATAGCACGACTAGAGTTCGAACTCACCTCACTACGAAACCGCTGTGCAGCACTTTAGCCATAAGGCCACTGGAAATACTCCTCCTTCCCTGTGATTTCTGTTAGTAGACTCGTACCAATATGGGGCGTTAGAAGATTAGTTGGTTATTTGGTTCGTTGGTTCGAGGGTAATGGTAGTCGTCTGTGTCGGTGTTGGTTAATTGCTTGGTTCTATTGGGATGACTTTGGGTTTTTGGTATCTGACTCCTTTTTTCTTCTTACCCCATTTACTTGTCGTCTTCTTTACCCGTAGAAGGCTGAAAGAGAATTACTGCTGGAAATAAAGAGACAAGGATACTTTCTAACTTCAAATTTGTTTTAGGGTTCACGATTATTCTGCGGTGGAAATATTTTTCCTGAACCAGTCGAAGTGATGGCATTTTCCAGGTAAAGTTGTTGAAATATATTTATCATTTTCGGTGGTAAACGTCTGAAATTCGTTGTTTTCAGTAAGGCATTCTTAGCAGAGATGGCTTGCTAGCAGCAGACACGGGTTGTCGCGAAGCTCGGGACTTGGCGAGTAGGTGCTCTACCTTGCCTATAGCCTACAGAAACAAGTCTTTTCAATGTCAGTGGTAACGGCTGAATGTGGCAGAATTTCCCTTCAGCGCCCGGAAGCCCCTTTCTTTAGGCATGCACCGTTTGTGCTTCCTGTCAGAGAGTTTCCTGGGAGCTGCTGCATTTTAAAAAAGATTGTTTTATTTAATTTTTTTCTTTTCTAATTCCTACGCTTGTCTCATTTTTGTTGTTTGAACTGCTCGCCAAATTTACCAACCAAACTCAATATTAGTTTGGTTGTGTTTCATCGAATATCAACCCTTATGGGTTATTTAAAGATAAATCATGTTTATATATATATATATATTGTTACGAACTTGTAACATATAGGAGAACAACAGGTTCGGAAAAAAAGAAAAGATGGGATCCTTTCTCGGAATTCCGCCTGGGATTTAAAAACACAAGGGATTTAACGAAAAATAGACACAAAACAACAGATGTCTGGAGTATAATATTTATTTCAAATTGATAACAAAGGATAAAAAAGGTAAAGAACATATTCCAAGTAAGGTGAAGGAGTCACAAACAGTAAAAGATGCGAGCAAACATTTACATATAATATGATTAAACCACAAAAACACTTATCTGCCTTGATGGTGTCAAATGAAAGTTCATTCGAGATTTTTGTTCGCATAGAACCGTGCCTCACCTGTCGTCGATTGTATGGGTTGACGCGATGTCAGTCAACTTCAGTTTAAAACTCCTTTTCGTCACTGTACATTTTCATCTTCATTGGTCGACGATTATTCTGCGGTGGAAATATTTTTCCTGAACCAGTCGAAGTGATGGCATTTTCCAGGTAAAGTTGTTGAAATATATTTATCATTTTCGGTGGTAAACGTCTGAAATTCGTTTTCTTTGCAACGAACGATGCCGTCTTATTGGTGATTGGAGTGCAAATTAGAATCTGATCTATTCATAATCCGATCTATACCCTCAAAGGTCGGGTTGGAAACTGAAGAGCATGGTCAAACTTCACGCATGATGTGGTGCGCATCCGGGTTGAATTCGAGGTCGTACGTAGACACCATTGTTGGTCAAATCCATTGGTGGGGTTGCAGAGTTCACTGCAAGCAAAACAAGGATGGCAGAAAGAAGGAAATGAAGAAAAGAGTGAGAAAGAAAGGTGTTTAATCGTAATGATATGTTTGCTCTCAAATGTAACATTTTATTTCATTTGTTTGCAGATAGTTGAATAGTTTCAAGAATATTAAAGGATTAAATAGTTCGATTTCACCCATTAATAGAATCCTAATAGTTACAACCACTTCGAGTCAGAGTGGACCTGGGAGTAATGACAATAAACAAATAATCTACATTCACAAAAGCTCCGGAACCATCAGATGGTTTCGTGTCATTTCCAGGATACTCGTTGCGGGGAGAGTTTTTCCCCTCTGCAGAGATGCAGTCTGTGCATTCTGCAGCCTAGCCGACTGGGCTGACGTGATGTTACGTTACGGGATCATAAACATGCATAGATGTTATATTTCGCAAAGTACAAAGCAAAAAGTTTATTTCTGATCTTAGCATTTCATACAGTAGTCGGCCATCGAAACACGAGAGGCAGATATAGTTAAAGAATTTACTTGTGTCATAGAAACGCCATCAGATTCAGAGGTGGAACATGAAAGAAAATACCGACTGCGCTTTTCTTCGTCCCTAACGGACCTTTCGCCCCAAGGGCTGCTGTATCTTCGACTCACTGCTCCCGACTCTTAACTCTGAATTGCCGGCTGGCTAACTTCCAAAAATCTCCTGTTTATATAATTATTATATTATATTCATTATTCCATTCACTAATGATATAAGAACAAGTGTCTTTAACATTTATTTAATTTAGATGAATCTTTTCATAAGTCTGGCGACAAAATGTTAACTTTTTAATATCCGGCCTACAACAACGATTTCAAAACAAATCTCTAATATGTCGTCTCAAGTGATTTCCAAAACAACCTGTCTACCCGATATCCTACCATTCTTGCGACACGTGCATCATTTGACTTTGAATGCGACTTACACTTCCATTCAAAGATTTTAGCTAAATTACAATTTGTTAGTACAAATGAAATAATTAACCAATATAATTATCATCCTTAAATATATTACAATGATATTGTTAACATGTTGGGAAATAATAAGATTAGAATACAATGCAATTATTTTATGAGGGCTAGGAGAAGGAAAACCATAATATAATTATTTTAACTGATAAAGATTGTTCTTTTTTTAGAACCGCGATATCTCATGATTAGTATTATATTGTATATAGTTACCCAAAGCGATACTCGGTCAGTTTTTAAGCGGAATACCAGCTGGTTTGAATCAGAGTTTTCTTTCTCCTAGACTGGTTGTCGTACCAAAGCTAAAGAGATCCACCCGCCTTACTATTTAATTATAACTGGGTAGGGGAGAAGGGAAGGAGTTATACCCTTTCCAAAGAACATTGGTGCGCAGTGAAATGCAAACGGCCTTGTCCAGGAATTGAACTTGGTTCGTTGCATCTATTTCCTATGACGCTACTTGCGACACCATCCACACTTCCCATGACTAATATTGTAACATAACGTTTATATACCTAACTTTTATGTACACGTAAATTCTGCCTTCTTATTTTGAAAGCTGAGTCATTTATAAAACAATCTGTATATTTGAATAACAACTTGAAGAAACGAATCCATCTGTTCTCCACACCAACTATGGATAAATTGTAGAGCTGACTGGATTCTCTAGGGTTGGTTAGGTAACCAGTCTAGGAGAAGGAAACTCTGAATTTGGACTAGCAGTATTCCCCTTAAAAATAATCCTGTGTCGTATCCTGCTTGTTGCAGAGAGTTTGGTTTAGTTTCTGTGTTTAATGGCATATCAACCTTAGGGGTTACCCAATACCAAAGCCGTTCTTGGAGAGGAACAGTAGTGGTACTATTTAACCCGAAGCTAGGGAGATAAGGGGGTTATTACCTTTCCTATGGGTATTAGTCATAAAGTGAACGTCATAGAGCAGCTGGAGTTCGAACTCGCTTACTGCAGTGTGGCAGTCTAACACGTTAAATACTACGTCACGAGGACAGCCCAAGAGAGGTTGGGTAAATACATATATTCAAGTAAACGATATGACATGACTCGCATTTGTAAGTCAAAGCTAAATAAATAAATAAGACGTAGGCTGACAATTCTCCTCGAACATTCAATGAAATCGTTAATTCTTATCCTTATATAGAGAGTTTAGTAGAAGAGTGACAGTTGCTTTTTAGTTTACTAGATTCCTGCTAGATGAAATCTATCCGGCTATATCTCGACCTTGGTTATATATTTCATCTTTGTATTCATCTATTAGTTTGAAAAAAATCTCAGAGCGTTGAAGTCATACTGTGCGCCTACTTGCAAAATCCATAAAATTCGTTATTTTGATTATCTATTCCATTTAAGAGCAACAGTTCTAAAATCTAAAGCGTCAGTCCTTAATCTGATGCCACGAATCGAACACTAGTCGAACTTTTCCCATCATTTAGATAAAAAAAAACGGTGGCGACCATTTATGCGAATTATTAACCTGTTGTCTTCTCGGCTATAAATAATTATATTTATCAAAAACTTAATACGAACATTTGGTGAGTTGGACTGAGCCAATGAAGTCAATTATCATTTTGTTTTCATTATAAACCTTCTCACACCCCACAAAAGAAGAAACAATAAAAAGACATACCAACAAATGATGTTAGTTGATTTTAATCTCGATGAATTCGAGGATCACAGCGTATTCATTATACGGGGTATAGTAATCAAGCAATCAATAACATTATTTTTTATCTGCAGAGTAGGGCAAAATAGGGCAGTTAATGATATTACACAATACATGACGCGATTGTTTTTATTATAATACATTTTTATCTAAATATGACAATATTAATGGAAATACCTCTAGAAAGAAACTCTACATGCAAATTGTACATTTAAGGATTTGGTGTAGAACCAAGGCTATATTAAGTAAAGGTTTGTCAGCCAGAGTTTTACTTGGTATATCCTCGGGCACCTTTGGTGGTGTAATGGTTCGCAAGCTTGACTAGCAAACGTACACGAGTGAGTTCGAGTCTCATTGGGTGCCCCATTCATTAGGCCTTGTGCCACATCGAAGCAAAGAGGTTTGTAAATTACTACTTGGTATATCCTTGTGTAGAGTAAATTTGCAAAAACGTTGTTATAAAAATGAGATCAGTTGTCCGAACACGTTTTGCAATATTCATATTGTTTTATTTCCATTCTTTTTTCCTGTGAAAACCATCAGTTACAATTTGTGCGAAAAAATCTCATATAGAGTAAAAAGGGAGGGCAGGAAAAAAGAAAGAAAGAAAAACATCAAGCAAACAAAAGCAGCAGCACCACCACAACAATAATATCAATTTTATTAGAATAGAGATTATGTGTGTCTCTGTAACTGAAAACTACGTCACCATCGATATCATAATTCCCTTACATTACATTTTTATTTTTATTAAAATCGCAATTAAGAAAATGTTTTATATTATTAAGATTATTGGCTTTATCTACGATATTTGTCGCTGCCTCCCACCAGACAGGACTTGACACAATGTCAATCACCCGAAAGTCGATTAAAGTGGGGAGGGGAAGGTCGGGCAGGTGCGGAGGCTCGAACCTGCTGGACTGTGCTAGTCATCGACCCACTTAGTGCAATGTTGGCCTGATGAGCTTAGCTGGACATGGACCCAAATCTGGGTCCAGGCACGTATGCCTGATTATAGCTTAAACTGGACAGCAAGATCCAGTGCTATACAAGGGGGCAAAGGTGTCAATGTTGCAGCTCGCCCACCTGAAGGTAGCCCAGCCAAAGTTGGTGGGCTTTCGGCCTTGAGTTTACCATTGATTTCAATGCCCGTCCGGCACGAATGCCAGACGGCCCAGCTAAAAAGCCGGGGCGTAAAGCCAACAGCATTATTTGCTGTTGGTTTGATCGACATACTTCTAACATGCAATTGAATTCATATATACAATCAAATATCGATTTGCAGTGTGAATGAGGCTAATTTCCAAATTGATCTTGAAAATTTGATTTTACTAAATATTTGCTTGGTATTGTCGATTTCTATTTGGTTTTATTTTAATAAATAAAAACAAAAATTCCATTAATAAATCTTAAAAGAAATTTATTAACAAAAAGAAATAACTGTAATTTATTTATTTTTTCTGTTTAATTTAGTAAAATAGTTGAATTAGGAAAATTAGCAATGAAAGCCGGAAGTGAATGAAAAAGCCAGCATCCCAACTGTTCTATTCTTCGATTATACCTTCTGTTTCAATTAAGTTGAACGTCATAATTCAATTTCAGATAATATCAAATGCTACTTTTTTTTGCTTTCTTTGTATAATTTTATATTGAAAAATGCGTAATCATTTATATGAGTTCTTATTTAGCTTCTTTAGCCTTTCTAATTTAATATATTTTGTTGCATTAAAACTTAAATATTTGCAATCAGCGGTCGCATATTTTTACACGTAATAATAATTTTGCCTCGTATTTTCTTTTTTTATTTGCTTTATTTTAATATCTCGCCTTATAGTTTATCCTTGATTGTTTCTGATCCGCACTGCTCTTCAGATTGTAGATTAGCGACATAACGATATAAAAATGACCAAAAATTTAAAGGAAATACTTGATATAAATGATGATAAAGGTTGACGATATTTGCTATTAATAGTACGAGTGTGACACCCACGCAAAACAAAAATAACTTCGACAAGAAATAGCAAAACAAACTAATAAATACAGTGGTGTAAAAGATTGAGAAACAGAATTAGCAATGAATTTTAAGGTTTGAGTTGAGTTTATATAAACAAATGGCTCTGCATGGCTCAGTTAGTAAGAGCAGTCTGTGTGTTTAACCAATCTTCCTTAGGGTACCCCCCGCAAAAAAAAAAAAAAACAAAAAAAAAACGTGTGTTCGAATGGCACCGAGCACCTATCGGTGCTGTTCATCGCTATCGTAGTTTCATTAATTCGTGTGAGTTACGATAAAAAAATAAAAAATTAAAACAATTAGAACAATACAACGATAAAAGAAAATACAAGTCAAAATTAGTAATAATAATAGAGTATACATTTTTTTGTGTTCAGAATTAGTGAATCATTTTTTGGGCTGAGAGGTAGTGAATCCCCTGTTTGTGGCTCAGAATTAGAGAATCATTTTTTTTGTTGTTTAGAATTAGGGAATCATTTTTTGAGCAGAGAGGTAGTAAATCCCTCTTTTGTGGCTCATAATTAGTGAATCATTTTTTTTTTGTTGAGAATTAATGAATCATTTTTTATCAGAATTAGGGAATCGTTTTTGCTCAGTATTAGAGAATCATTTTTCGGATTGAGAATTAGTGAATCTTTTTTTGGCAGAAAATTAGTAAATCATTTTTGCTCAGAATTAGCGAAATCATTTTTTAGGTTAAATTAGTGAATCCTTTTTTTTTTTTGGCTGAGAAGTAGTGAACCATTTTTTTGGCTCAAAATGAGCGAATCATTTTTTGGTTGAGAAATAGTGAATGATTTTTTTGGCTGAGAAGTTTACTACTTCATTTTTGGGGGTGAAGGGCTGAGAATTAGTGAATCATTTTTTTGGTTCAGTATTAGTGTTTCTTTTGTTTGGTTCGGATTTTGTGAATCATTTTTGGGGCTCAAAATTAGTGATTAATTTTTTTGGACATTTTAACCTTTTTCGTAGAATCTGCGACAAAAGAAACTCGACGACATCAAAAAGAAAAAAGAAACCGCCGAAGAACGAAGGAAAGAAAGAGATCTCGAATGGGCTGAGTACCAATCAGCTTTGAGGAAGGATATAATTGAAAAAGCCAAAGAGAAACAGTATTATCAGACAGAACGCGTCAGAAATCTACATGTAAGTCGCTGATAAATATTAGTATAAATGTCCCAGTTCCCACTTCTTGCACACATACTGAAGTGTATCCATATAAGATTTTAAGATTTGTGTAGGTATCCATTTAAATTCTTTTAAAGTTTTTCTGTAAGAGATGAGTAAGAATTAAGCTAACAACTTTGTTTTGTAGTTCTGATGAAAATATTAATGATTTAGTTTTTTTCTTATAATATTGAAATGTTTTTTGCTAGGGAATATATTTAGTCGAGTTTCCACTCCCCAAGGACCCATATTAATATATCTATAATATACTAACACTGAACAAAGCGGAATGAAAAATAAAATAAACTCAATTACACATTCAAGAACAGTTACCATTTTATATGTACAGGTGGCATTACAAAGAAAAAATTCCTAGTTTGTCCCAATAGCTAGAACTATAGACATATCATTCTATAAACAAGCAGGATGTAGAAGGGATACAGAATCTTTGTTTTTCTTTGCTTTTAATGGCATATCAACCTTCGTGGGTTAATTAATGTCTAAGCCATCCTTGTAGAAGGATAGCAGCAGTACGATTTAACCCATAGATTGAGAGATAAGGAGTTTCATACCTTTCACAAGGATATTAGTTTGAAAGTGAACGTCATAGATCGACTGGACTTCGAACTCACTGATGTACCCTAAAATAAGATATATACAATGAGTTAATAATACCGTATAGACTCGCGTATCATGCATACTTTTTAAGACCAAAACTTTAGTCTAATATTAGAAATTGGCACCATATGCAAGATACCAACAGCGAGTGTTAATAGCCAAGGCCTGCTTTCTATCCAGCAAATGGTGTGACCCTTAATATTAAGTTCAAATTTAGATCTCAGAAAGTCGAATGATTAGCAAGTTTATCCGGTCCTAATAAAACAGAAACTGATTAACTTTTCCTTTTTTTATCCTTGCAGAGTGCTTATTTGTTGTCGGAAGTGATGAAAGAAAGAGAAGAACAAATGAAACTAAAACAAATTTTGGCCGATAACGAGAAAATCCGAGATAAGGAATGGGACGACAAAGTAAAAAAAGAAAATGAAAAAATCATGGAAATCGAGAAACTCAAACTTACAGAGATCCGCGATAGTCTCATTCACAACGCTGAGTTTGTTAAAAACCAGTAAGGCCCCACTTTTAACATATAACGAGTGTCTCCACTTTCTATCTAATTTAGTTATCACCAATATTTATTTCAGACGGAAACAGACCATTGTGCATAAGTGAATGCGTGTCGAACAAAGACCATTAAACTTCAAAGGACTGTTCCAAAAATAAAGCGTCCTATTTATTTCCACTGAAATTGCTAGGGTGAGTCAAAAGTTTTGCCATATAGTTCAGTTGTGAATTTGACAAACCACACTGGACTGTGAGATGCCGATCTCGAGTGATACTCTCTGAGTACTAATCATCGGATTTGCCAAGGTCATGAAGGTGACAAACCACACTGGACTGTGAGATGCCGATCTCGAGTGATACTCTCTGAGTCCTACTCGTCAGATTTGCCAAGGTCATGAAGGTGACAAACCACACTGGACTGTGAGACGCCAAGCTTGCCTGATACTCTCTGAGTGCTACTCATCGAATTTGCCAAGTTCATGATGGTGACAAACCACACTGGACTGTGAGATGCCAAACTCGAGTGATACTCTCTGAGTGCTACTCATCGGATTTGCCTTTAAGGCTTGGAGCACAGCCACGGAATTCACGGTTTTAGGTCTACTTATCTGAGCGTCGAGGTTCTTGCAACCCAAACGAAATTTCTTCAACCATCTGGTTACTGTACTGTGATCAACTACACCCTCACTTTTCACACAACAAATGGTTTTTGGTTGCTTCTGCGGCGTTTTAGCCCTGTTCAATCTCGTCTGTGCGGCATTCAAGTCCCACACTGAGTGAAGCAATGTATAACGTTTAAGCGCACCAACTACCACGATATTACTAACCATAGCAGCTATTTTTCACGGCTTGAACTGCTTCGGTTACGTGATATACACGCTGCAAATTAGCACGTACCAAAATATTTAAAAAATTTTCACTCACCCTCGTAGAAATACACATGCTTAGAAATAATCTTATATAGACCATACGATAGACTTTTTGAGGTTATGACATTGTCCTTCCTTGGCCAATCAGACCTGCGTAAAATTCTAGATATTCTACAAGACTTAACTCTTGTAATTCTATCTTAGTCCATTGACCCTCAGATTCCTCAAAATTTTTCTTTCCCAACAAAAATCAATCACAAAACGCATTCAAATATAACCCCAAAGTGCAGACATCTTTTGATTAACTTCTCCCTTTCGTGATCGACTATAGTCGAATTCCTGAACGATTATAGTCAAATTCCTGGAGATGATCTTCAATACAAACATACTTGCCGTACATTCATATGGAAGTTCGTCTGAATTAATGTCACTTTTCTACTGCAAAGCATTAGACTATGTTGCACGTTAATTTATATGGCTTTAACATAACATACGGAGTGAAGCAATGTATTACGTGTCAGCGCACCAACTACCACGATACTACTAACCACAGCGGATACTTTTTATGTCTTGAACTTCTTCGGTCCTGCGATGTGCGCGCTGTAAACAAGCATGTACCAAAATATTGCAAAACTTTTGACTCACCTTCATACTTTGCAATTTATACAGGGCGGACAATAACCCCGGTAGATGGCGTAGGTTTTTAGCAACCAAACATTATTTTTCTACATAGTTACTTTTTATGCAAAAATGCTTAGCACACGGCTAGAAGTATGATGCACTAATTAAGAATTGACCTCCTCTGGCGTTCGCACCGGGTTGGTAAAAAATTAACAACAGTTTAGTTCCAGGTAGCATCTGCTCTCTCTGGGGCCTGTTCTGGACTTCGGTCCGGAGCGTGGCCCTGGAAAAGGAACAATGGCAGAATTGGGGCCTTTAATTAGGCACCTAGTTTCGACTAGGCTACCTTCGGGTGGGCGAGCTGCATTTTTGTCTCCTTTGTCCCCCTTGGACAGCACTAGACCATGCGTCTTGTTTAAGCCGCAAACTGGCATACGTGCCCGGACCCACATTTGGGTTCGTGAAACTGCTTGCCTCATCAGGCTCACATTGCACTAAGTGAGCCGATGAGCAGCACAGACAAGCAGGGTTCGAGTCTCGGCTCGTTCCCGACCTCCCCTCCCCTTTATCCCCACTTTAATCGGCCTTCGGGCTTTTGACCTTATGTCAAGTCGTGTCTGGTGGGAGGCAGCGACAAATACTAGGTAGCATCTGCTCTCTCATCTAAAAAGATAAAGACTAGGTTTATTGCCTGATGTCTGAGTAAGTTCCGAAGGGGAATACCGACAGAATCTAAGCAATCTTGCCCTGCACCTCACATTAAACCAGCCATTGCATCCCATGAAGAATCATATAAATACACACTGCTTGCTAAACATTATACCACACAAGATGCTCTTGCATAGCTAATTGTAGAGTCTTTGGGGGAAAATGCTATAATACTTTACCTGTTTGTTGCAGCAGTGATTTACTAAGCTTTTGTTTAGACGTGGCACAAGGTCATATGAATGGGGCACCCATGAGACTCGAACTCACTCGTGTAGGTTTGCTTGTCTAGCTTGCTAATCATTACACCACCCGAGGCACCCCTTTTCTTATTTGTTATATTTTTCCTTCGAAGTTTAACTTATTAAGGATGTTCAGTAACGACAAGCCTGTACAGTACTTAAATTGGTGACCACTTAGTAACAGCAGATACTGTAAACAACCATAGATTTGTGTGCGAAACTAAACAAAACTTACATAACAAAGCTCATTAGTTGTGGGTTATTTAATACCAAACCCTGTTTCTTTCTCTCTCTCTCTCTCTCTATATATATATATATATATATATATGTGTGTGTGTGTGTGTGTGTGTGCTTCTTAAGCGAATAGTTGGAAGGTAATTTTATTTTTAAAAGAGTCATTATGTCACCCAGCCGTTCACTCGACCGCTCGACATCTGACCTTCTCAGGTGGGAGAACAAATTTCAGCTGAATCAATTGTTTGCTCACATTGTGAATGTTTAAAATCAGACAACTGGATCCAGTGTTTACGCCGAAAGCTGAAATAACCGGGCCGGCTGATCATTCGATGATTAAAAAAAAAAAAAATTGAAGTCAAGAGAATGAAAAACACGGGGTTGAATAATAAAATAATTTTTTTTTTGTCAGAAAAGAACAATTAACAATTACGAAATAATTGTTGCTATTTCGATGTTACATGACCAATAAATGTCTCAGAATCTAACCCCTATTTTGCAGCGGTCAGTCTAAGTCCACGGTCAGTCTTTCTCACTTCGACTCACTAAGTATTCTCAATGCGTTACGTTAATTCTTATCTTCAGTTTGTTGAAACAACAGAGATGTGAGAGTATGTGGTTATCTCCGAGTCTGGTGAAAAGCTCATCTACAGGAGCTCCTTTCTGCTTCGAGTCAGCACCCCAACATTCTTTCGCCGTACTGCAACCTTTCGGCAAAAACCTAGTTTATATAATTGTTTCTTCTATTTCCAAGTGGCGTATTTCCTCAACAGCCTTTAACTAATCTTAATCAAATCAATTTTACTCACTGTTGCTCTCTGCTACCCCAAGAGTGAATCCCTGTGCCCGCTACCAGAGGGGGAGGTTGGTTGCCACCATACAATTTCTGCTACGACTGCTACAATGAGGTTTTGACTCTTTTCCTCTCTCGTCATATTTCTCTCTGTCCTTCTCTCTGCAGAGGGTGGCCCTTTTCTCCTTACGTGATTCATATGTCATAAGATTACCTATTTCCAAAATTAACGCAAAATTTCCCATTTCTCAAAGTTTGATTTTTTTCCCATGGCAATCGGCTTACATTTGGCAGACCTCTTCGGTAACCCAATTTCCTATTCATCGTTGTTTTGACTAGCGATCTCTTCGACTTCAACCTTCCCTCTCTCCCCCTCATTATCTGGTTCGGAAAATCAATTTCATATAATACAACAGCAAATATTGTTGCATAGTCATATAATACAACTATACATATATACATATATATGCTGAATACATATTGACGCAATAATAAAGACGAGCGAAGACTTCTTTAGAAAAATATGCCTCTCACTTTATTGCAAGGTTTGCGTGTGAGAGGGAGTTGGAGACCGAACAGAACTGCAATATATTGACCCCCACTATTATGGACATCAGCGTTGTGTCTTTCTGGTTCTCCAGGGCTGCTCAACCAGAGGCTCAGAGGCCCATTCTGCTGGGTGCGGGCTTTCTCTACCGCATCTTGTCACCAACGGGTCTCCAAACTACATCGGGGGTCCCGAGGGCCCCTTCTGCTGGGTGGTGGCTTTCTCTACCACATCTTTTCTCCAACTCGTCTGATCTCTGACTTCCTGTCTACACCGAGTTATATAATAGTTCAATCGCCCACTCAATCTTTGGAATGGCAAGTTTGATCGTCAACAAGCGGAAATAACTGTCATGCAGTTTAGAGGTCACTCTCTTCCGGTGCATCAGTCTATGAGTGTATCATGAGCTTTTAAGACCCCTCCCCAACGAGTGCCCTGGATATGGCACTAAACAATCTGATGGTGAGGTTCCAATGATGCTGGAGGTTTGGGGAATGTGGAGTATCCCTTTATTACCATCGCTCCCTGGTCCACTCTGGCCCGGCGTGGTAGCACCTGATAGGGCCCTATCTATGGGTTAAATAGATCTAACGGCATACTTATGCTAAACTGAATTGCTTGAAATAGAAATGTTTTTGACAATTAAACAGTACTTACATTTAAACTGCGTGCTTATGCTAAACTGAATTATTTGAAATTGAACTGTTTTTTTCCATTGAAACTGTACATAAACTAAACTGAATTGTTATATATAACTGCTTGAATAAACTGAATAGTTTGAAATAGAAATGTTTTTAACAAACTGTGTACTCATGCTAAACTGAATTGTTTGAAATAAACCTGATTATTTACAGAAAAATGGATTTGGTGTTAAATAACCTACAAAGGTTGATATGCCATAAAATCCAACCAACCAACCAACCAACTTGAAACGGTCCCCAAAGGCTTAGAAAGAAGGCTGGAAGAATTGGAAATCAGAGGAAGAACCTAGACCTGGCGATTATTGTTAAAATCGCCTAGAATATTAAGAAGAGTCCTAGAGACTTGCTGTCACTCAGACTCCAGTGAAATACTTCCAGCTTACGTTAGTGTGAAAGACTCGTAAGGAGTAAAATGATAACGACAATCCTTTGTAAATAATAATAGGTTTAGATAACTATTATTAATACAAATAATTTGTAACCCGTTATTTGGTTTCAATTATTTCTGTCAAATAGAAATAATTTGCAAACAGATCAATTTGACCCGTACAGGGGAACCTAACAGGTACTAAATCGCTAAGTCTGGGTGAACCTAGGAATGATGACAATGTAAAGGGGACTTCATACTCCCCAAAGCCCCAGAACTTTCAGAGGTGCAGTTTAGTGTCATATCCATCAAACTCTTTTCACTGGGGTCTCAGCCCTCTGTTGAGATTGAAGGCGTATTCTAGGTTCGTAGACAGGTTGGGGTCAGTATTCGTTTATACATGATAAGTATGAGAAATAAATTCATTTCATCTGGATGAGAAACAAATTTAATTTTAACAAATTTTCTTTCCTCATAAAAATGTTCAGTGTTTTAAGTTCTTTGCAATTTTTATGATTCAGAATTCGTCACAATTCGGACTTGAAGGAAAAGGAGAAAGTCAAACTGAGAAAAGAACAATTGGAACTGAATAAACTGGCCGAACAATGGCGACTTGAAAATAAAGAACTGTCCGAACTACATCGTCAGAAAATCAAGACAAATGCTGCCGACAATAGGAAGCAAATTGATGAGAACGAACAAATCCGGAAATTACAAGAGCAATTGGAAGAAGTAAGAACAGTGGTCTTCATTATTTTTTCATAATACGATCTCTATTATTGAAAGGTTTAGAAGTTGAATACACACACACACACACACACACACACACACACACACACACACACACATATACACATATATATATATATATATTCTAATTGATAATAGAAGGAAAATATATACACACGTGTTTTAATCTTTTTATCTATTAAAAAGCAAAAACAAACTACACGACATCATTAAAAGATTAAATAGATTAAAGAATGCATTTACCCAACCCCTCTGCTTTGATCAAGATGCGACACAAGGTCAACTTTTAAGTTGGTTTGAATCTTGAGTTTTCTTTCTCCTACTCTGGTTACTTAACCAAGGCTCAAGAACCCAGCCTGCCAGACTATTTATCTATTGGCATGGGTCAGAAGAAATGGGTTCATGCCTTTCCCAATGGTATAAACGTCAATTGAAACGCAAATAGCCTCGTTCAGTTTTTGAACTGGATCTTTGAAATGGTTAAAATAGCAAAAACTTATCCCTAACCTTCACTGATTTTAATATACCATTTAATTATAATTTATTACTTACAATATTCCATTTCACACCGTACAGCAGTATTTAAAAATCCTTTAACTCATAGCTTCAATAAGAGTCTTAAAGACTATTTCAAGTATTTTACGTTTCCTATTTTGTAAAAGTTTCATCGTGATCGGTGTTCCTAATTACGTAATTGTGACAACCTCACATAACGTTCCCTGATATTTTTCCTAGAATTAAAATTTTTTCCAAATGATAACTTGTTGAAGCTTTTGGAAAGCGAAACATCATAACAAATTCATAAACACTCCTCTTGATTTTCACTATTTATTTATCTTTCACTAATCAACTAACAAGACCCAGTAGTTTTATTAAATTGTCAAATTGTGGCTTTGTAATCCGAATGCATTTTGCTTAATGTTAACAATTTTGATGAAGTTCTATGTAATGTTAATTCGGTTTTCTCAATGTTAACAATTTTGATGAAGTTCTGAGTAATATTAATTCGCTTTTCTTAATGTTAACAATTTTGATGAAGTTCTATGTAATATTAATTCGCTTTTCTTAATGTTAACAATTTTGATCAAGTTTTATGCAATACTAATACATTTTTCTTTATGTTAACAATTTTGATTGTTTTTTTCACGAGCCCTGGAAACATTTTCGTGGAATCTTCACGTTTTTACGAATCTAAGTAAGAACATTGAAACACCATTTACTTGGCTAAGACATCTTGGTTTGCTGTTTATAGCTATTATTCAATACAACGCACACCAAATGAAATCCCAATCAAAATGCTCCCAGTTAGTAGATGATATTTTATTATTCATCATAAGGGAATAGAAATATTATTCCGTGTTTCTCTTCTGTATGAGAAGGACCTGACTTGAAAACTGGAATTCACAATCCTAACTTTTAACAGGGCGTGAATGGGAACTTTTCTCATGACCCATTACATTGTCGAGGAGTCATGTTGAGTAATTCCCCTGTATTGCATTTTATGGCAATAGGTGGTTCCTGTTTCCTCTCCAAATGCACCAAGTTGTACTTGGTTACATAATGCCAATAGCAAATAAAAATCCTTAACCTTTTCGAGAATAAAGAGCCTTAATATCGCTGTTTTTAAAATTCATAACTAGGAAAAATGGAATCATGTCATCCTCAAAGGAATTATTACAAAATAAACACAAACTATTCGTTCGGGTATGTGTTCCGTCGATTTGCCGATTCCATTCTCTGTGTCATTTATGGTTAGATCATTCATGACTTCTGTTCCCTTTGTAAATCAAGTTAAAAACTCAGCAGTGGCAGGAATGTAAATATCTTTAATTAGAAAAATTGGTAAAATCAGTTCAGAAAAAAGATTTTAAAAAAGTTATATATAATACATATCCTAGTTTTGTTTGTCTAGTTGGCTGGGGCTGTATAATACACCGACTGCATCTCTGCAGAGGAGTAAGACTCCCCCAACGAGTATCCTCGATATGACACTAAACCATCTGATGGTGAGGCTCCAATAATACAGGAGCTTTGGGAACGAGGAGTACACCTTCATTGCTATTGCTCTCAGGGTCACTCTGACACGGAATGGTAGCAGCTGATAGGGACCTATCTATTGGTCAAATAGTACTAAACTGAGTAATTACGCTAAACTGAATTGTTTTAAATTAACTGTTTTTACATTTGACTGAGTAAACAAAAAACTATGCTAAACAGAATTGTTTGAAATAGAACTGTAGTTGACATTTAAACTGAGTAATAATGCTAAACTGAATTGTTTGAAATAGAACTGTTTATATATATATAAATGGATTTGGCATTAAATAACCTACAATGGTTGATATGCCATAAAAACAAACCAAACTAAACCAAATCCTAGTTTTGTAGAGTGAACAATAAAAAGACTGTATATTGTATCAGTTTTGAGTTCGTCAGGTTTACATTTACCCAACCTCTCCGACACGGCCAGCAGGTGACAAAAAGTAAAATTTTAATCTGAGTAAAGTTTGTTTGAATTCCGAATTTTCCTTATTCCAGAGTGATTGCTTAACCAAAGATAAAGAGGCCAGTCTGCCCTACTATTGACTCATAGCTGGCGCTAGGAGAAGAGATGGATTCATGTCTTTCCCATAAGTATTCGTGCGAAGTGAAGTGCAAACTGCCTTGTCCAGATTTTGAACTCGCATCGCCGATTCCATTTCTTTTGACAAAAATCGTTACGCTAAGCGCACATTCATGAGTTTGCCATGTAAGAAGTCGAAGTATTGTTGGACATGCTAAGTTTGGTTGGTTGTTTCGGTTTTATGGCATATCAACCCTTGTATGTTATTTAATGTCAAACCCATTTTTATACAAATAATCAGTTCTATTTCAAACAATTCAGTTTAGCACGAGTATACAGTTTAATAGTCAAAAACATTTCTATTTTAAGCTATTCAGTTTAGTCTGACAGTTCTAATTGAAAATATTCAGTTTAGTATAAGTATAGTTTTTGTCTACAGTTAAATGTCAAAACTTCTATTTCAAACAATTCAGTTTAGCATAAGTACGCAGTTTAGTTCTATTTGACCCATAGATAGGCTTCTATCAGGTGCTATCACTCCGGGCCGGAGTGGACCTGGGAGCGATGGCAATGAAGGGGTGCTCTGCATTCCCCAAAGCTCCAGCATTACAGGAAGCTCACCATCAGATTGTTTTGTGCACTATCCAGGACACTCGTTGGAGGTCTTATCCCTCTGCAGAGGTGCAGTCGGTGTATTCTATAGCCCCAGCCGACTGGGCAAGGGACATGGTTAGGTTATTTTACTGTCAGAAGACATAAATAAGTCATTCATGATGAGACATAATGTGAAGATATTAATTAATCAGTTAGCCAGATACGTTGGTCCATGTGTCCTACTGAAGGCCATTTTCTCTACACTAACTTTGATTTCTGTTTTTTTTTTCAGGAAGACAATAAGCAATGTCGGCTTTATGCTGATGCCAAACGAAAATTAATGAAGTTACGATCAATTCGAGAAAAAGAAATAGCTGAGTAAGTGCAGATAATATGTTAACTATGAGTTGATTGATTATACATTGATTTACTTTGATTAAGCCAAGTTTGATAAAAGGCAACGTTTATAGAGAACTAGCCCAATTACATATTTATTCTTGTTATAAAAAGCTGTATAGTAAAATCTTTTCAATGTTCAGAACTCAATCAAAATTGAAATTCGATTTATAAATCTGTATTGGTTGTTTGTATTTCTCATAGTATGAGAACAAAAGTATTTTTTCTATTAAGAATGCATTAATTGTCTGGGTGGCTAAAGATTTATTTCGAGGAGGGCAGTTGTTTTAAAAATATACATAAAACCCAACTAAGACCTCAAATAGAAAATTGTACTCAGGCTTGGGCTCCAATGTTGAGACATGGAAATTGGAGTGTAATATTGAGATTGGAAGGTATACAAAGAAGAGTGACAAAAATAACAAAAATGATAAAAGACTACAGTTATAGGCAGAGATTACAGAAATTAGGGTTAACTACTTTACTAGAAAGAAGAATAAAAGATGAACTAATTGAAACTTTCAAAATAATTGATGGAATTTCTAATTATGACAAACTTTTTCAATATTTTCACTCGAACTGAAAATTTACAGACAAGACGAGACAGGTTTCAAAAACTACGTCTACTAACCAATTGTTTTTTGTTTTTTTGTTAATAGAGTAAGATATTTTTGGAATAAATTGCCTAATCAGATCAAAAACAGAAATATAGTAAAAAATTTAAATCAAATTGAATGGTTTCAGAAAACATAGTAAGGAAAAGAATTTAAGAGGGCATTTTTGGGAACTAACGAATGTATTATTTTAGAGAATTTTATCTGTATACAAAAATTGTGTTAATGTTGTATATATTCTGTGTAAAGATCTTTGTTTTTTGTAAAGATTGATGTGAGAAGAGAGTAAAAATCGGAGATGCCCAAGGAAGCATAACAAACAAACAATGATGATAATCAGAATAATGTTCTCACGAACTTGGATAACAGATTGTTTGGAAATGTACAAAATATCCGACTGAGTCATAAACTTCATCATAAAAGTCATGAAAGACTGGAAAATGGAATAAACAGCAGGAGGAAAAACTCAATCAGTAGAGGAAATAAAAAAAAACATCTTCTAGGGTGACTTACTCTCGCCACTGTTATTTGTTATAGCAATGGGGCTTCTCACTTTCATAATCAGGAAGAACACTAAGGGCTACAAATTTACAAAATCACAAAAAATTTATAACGTCATGTACAAGGATCATATAAAGATATATACAAAAAATGAAAAAGAACTGGAGAACCTGATATAAACAATAGGAACATACAGACAGAATATAGGGATAGAATTTGGCATTGAACAATATGCCATGCTCATAGTTGTTGGGTATCACCCACCTTTTCCCACACAATGAACTAGTCCATTTGCCATATATAGCAGGGCAGACCAGAAGATGAAGAGCAGCTTCTTATAGGAATAGTATTAGAGCGTTGGAGACTGGAGATCGCATTAGATCACCTTACTTGCAACCGTAATAACGGAAGCCAATACTATCGTTGGACTATATCTTTATTCTGTATTCACTAATCCTATGTTCTTGTTTACTAATAGTCTCTCTATTGTATATACTTTTTCCTGAGAATATATCTCTATTTCCTCTCATATTGTGGTTTGTCCTTTATTTAATATTACAAGCGTTCACTAACCAGAACGCAACAATAATGAAAAGTGGTAAAAGAGAAATAAAGGAATTAATGGAAATGCTAAACCTGGAAAGCTTCAGAACACTTAACGAGAAGGAAAATTACTAGTACTTGCGAATATTGGAAGCAGACACTATGAGACAAAGAAGAAAGAAGAAGAGTATCTCGAAACCCTGCACTGCAGTAGAAATCTTATTAAAGGAATAAACACTGTGCAGTCCACTTTGTAAGATACTCTGGATCATTTTTAAAATGGTCAAGGCAAGAACTCAGAGACATGGACCAAAGGACAAAGAAAATTGATGACTATGTCCTAGAGATGACATAGACAGATTATATGTGTCAAGAAAAGAAGGAACAAGAAGACTCGTTAACATTAAGAAGTGCATGGATATTTTAAGCGAAAAGCTGGTGATATTGCACGGGAATACATGGTCATAGCTACAAAAAGGAAACCACAAGAGAGAAACTGAATCTCTTCTTAAGGCAGCACAAAACAACGCCATAAGGACCAATTATATTAAAACGAAAATCAATGTTACACAGCAGAATAGTAATCTGTGTGGAGAAAGAAATGAAACGGTTCATCACATAATAAGCAAATGCTGCAAACTGACATAAAAGAAATACAAGAGTAGGCATGACTGGGTGAGTAAGTTTATCCACTGGTAATTGTGCAATAGATTAAGATTTGAACATAATAACAAATGGTATATGCATAAACCAGAATCAATCATTGAGAATGAAACGCATAAAATTCTCTGGGGTTTTCAGATACAAACGGATCATCTAATCCCAACCTGACGACCAGACCTAGTAGTATTGATTAGCAAGAAAAAATTTGTCGTTCCGGTGGACCACAGAGTGAAAATAAAAGAAAGAGAAACGATAGACAAAAACTGGGACCTTAACAGAGAACTAAAAAACGGTGGAACATGAAGGTGACGGTGGTACCAACTGTGGTTGGTACACTTGGAATGGTCCCCAAAATGCTTAGAAAGAAGACTGAAGAAACTAAAAATCAGTGAAAGAATCGAGACCATCCAGACTACAGTATTGTTAAGATCGGCTTGAATACTGAGTAGGAAACTAGCACGTACCAAAATATTGCAAAAACTTTCCACTCACTCTTGTACAAATACACTTATAAATAACCTTTTATCGGCAACTTGATAGATTTTTGAGGTCATGACATTGTCCTTCCTAGGGGAGTTAGACCAGCGTGAAATTCTAGAAATTCCACAAGACTTAACACTTGTAATTCTCTTTTAGTCCATTGACCCTCAGATTCCCTGCACCTGTGCTCTCAAAATTTTCCTTTCCCATCAAAAAATCGATCACAAACCGTATTCAAATTTAATCCCAAAATGCAGACATCTTTTGCTTAACCTCTTCCTGCCGTGATCGACTATATTTGTATTCCTAAACCCGGCACCTATACGATTATACTCAAATCCCAAAACACCTGCCCTGTATTGTTAATATGGAAAATAGTCTGAACGAATGTTACTTTTCTATTATATTTCCAAACCCAAAATGAAATGGCCTAGTCGGCTAGGGCTGCAAAATACACTGGCTGCATCTCTGCAGAGGGGTAAGACTCCCTCAAGTAGTGTTCTAGATATGACACTAAACGATCCGATGGCGAGGCTTCAGTAATGCTGAAATTTTGGAGAATGCAAAGTACTCCTTTATTGCCATCGCTCCCTTGTCCACTCTAGCCCAGAGTGATAGCACCCTATAGAGTCCTATCTATGGATCAAATAGAAGTGAACTGTGTAATTACGCTAAACTCAATCGTTTGGAATTAACTGTTTTTACATTTATCTGTGTGTAAACAAAAATCTATACTTACGCTAAACTGAATTGTTTGAAATAGAACTGTTTTGAAATCTAAACTTTGTACTTATGCTAAACAGAAATAGAACTGTTTATACGTATAAAAATGGATTTGGCATTAAATAACTTAAAATGGTTGATATGCTACCAAATTAAACCTAATTATATAAGTTGAACATAAAATCTTTTCCTGGAAACATATCTTTAAAATTATATTAGATAGAAACACAAACTCGTAGCAAAATGTACATCAATTAATGAGTTTTCTTCGGTCACAATTATTACATGTTTGAAATGCAAACCTTTTGTATTTCTATGATCTCATTTTAAACATACAGACGCTATTTTGATAGTTTTGACCAAAGAAAAAGCATTGATCTACATATTAGTTTTAAAGATATGATCCTCTATAACCAGGGAGAGATTTAATGCTCACCCAGTGTTTCATCCGAGTAGCAAACAAAGAAGATATCGAGGTTGAAATTGTAAGGGTTGAAAGGACAACGTTAAGCCGGGCTGCTTTCCGAGATATCACATGGTCAAGTATTACTGTATGTTAACTATACAATATAAAGACGGAAATAACAAGAACATAACATTGAACTTATTGTTTTTAATCAGAAAATACTCCTTTGACTGTTTTTACATCAGTTCCTTATATTTACATTGACTATCATAACATCTAAGTAACGTTTTTGAAACATTTTTTGCCAGAAACTGAAATAGTTAACGGGTTTAAGCAATTCTATCATTCCTTTAAAAAGAAAAAGGCTACGGATGATCATTATATCAATATTTCATTATAAGTTTCAACGGCGTCTTATATCGGCAACTTGATAGACTTTTAAGGTTATAACATTGTTCTTCCAAAGGCAGTCAGACCTGCGTGAAATTCTAGAAATTCCACAAGACATAACGTAATTTTATTCAAGTGCATTGACTCTCAGATTAATTATGTGCAGTAACAGCTTGTTTCATCTGAGTAGGAAATCAACAAGAGATTGTAAGAATTGAAAGGACAATGTTTGCCGAGCTGCTTTCCGAGATATCATACATATTACATGATTCGAGGAATTTAGAATTCCTTGTATATTGGACATATATTATATTGTAAAACAGCACTTAGCACGAGATATCGAGCTTACGGGTTCAAATAGACAGGGCAAATATTTTTTACAGCACGTCAACCCGTCCTTAATGCCTAGAGGATAGGAAATTACATACATAGGACGGTTATATTTACAATTTTTGCTTAGAGCAATGGCGGTGAACGATAACTTCACATTTTTCTAAGTTTCAGAACCGAAACCTCATCATCAGATGCAGTTTAGGGCCATACCTCGGACACCCCCATTTTATGGGGCTCTTTCTCCTCTGTAGGGAAAACAGTCAGTTATTCTAATCCCTACCGTCAGAAAAAGGCCAAATAAATGTTTCGAATTCATTATTTTTATTTTAAGAAAAAAGTTAAAATTAGGATGAAAATATAGTACAGTATAAATGAAAATTTAAAAAAATATTTTAATTTCTTTTTTGCAGTGAAAGACAGAAACATTTGGAGTATATTGTAGATAGACTTTCTCATAGCATGAAGAAAAAGAAGGATGACGAAGATGAAAGGATTGCGAAGGCTGTTGCGGAAATGGATGCCAAGAAAAAAGAAGAAGAAGAGGAGAAAGAAAGAAAACACCGTGAAGTCGTGGCTCAATGTTTACAACACATGAAGGATAAGGTGAGAAGTTTGTTAGGACTCATTATAGCTAAGTATTTTTTTTGTCGAGCGAAAGTGTAATGATTTGAAAGTTTAAATAATTGAGTAGACGATAATTTCAGAAGTATGTTCGGTTGTACCAGAGGAATTTGCAATGTACCAAATGAATAAGATTGTCTCATGACCCAGTGGCTCGTCGGCATACTGAGCTAGATTATTTATTGTATTCTATGACAGTAACATGAGACCGTTTGTACCGAGGAAATGAAATTGGTGACCTGAGTTCACGCTAATGCTCTTGTGAAAGGCATGAACCTATCTCTTCCTTGGCCAGTCAGCTGGGGCTATAAAATAATTGGACTTCATCTCTGTAGAAGGGTGAGACCCTCCCCAACGAGTGTCCTGGATATATCTCTATCTGATGTCGAGGCTCCAATTCTGGAGCGTTGGGGAGTGTATAGTGCCCCTTCATTGTGATATATAGCCGTGATGAATGAATGAAGGGCCATGATACTTTTGTTTTAAAAATACATAAAGTTGGCGACCATAGTCGAGGGTAACCCGAAGGCTCCCTTTTCGATAGCTACTACACCAAGGTGTAGGGGAGGGCGCTACTCTCCCTATTACTTCTCGAAGATCGAAATTGGTTGTAAGTGTGTGTGTGTGTGTGTGTGTGTGTGAGAGAGAGAGAGAGAGAGAGAGAGAGAGAGAGAGAGAGAGAGAGAGAGAGAGAGAGACGAAGGACTTGAACACAGGCTGACGGGGGACTGCATATTGACCTTTTCTTTAACCAGGTTGTGAGTCCATATTCAAGGCCTTACGTCTTTGCTTCCTTGACGAGAGTTCTCACCACGGCTATATAATACAATGGTTCGTGATCTGCTTACACCAATGTATTGCTTGTTTTCCGGTTATCACTTTGTTTACACAGGTGGATACAGTGCAGAAATTCCTAATTGACGGCTCTGTCAAAGGTCAATATGCAACAACTGCCATTACTTCCAGGTTCTCTCTGACCCGAAGTTGTTGTACATGTTAGGGTCCCATCTGCAAGTCAAACAGAACTATTTAATCCTTTTACTGTGTGAAAAAAAAAACGATTGATATTAAATTGAATAATTGATATTAGATTGCAATACGTAAAAACATTTAGCTATGTACAAATTGCTCGATTAGTATAAGATATCAATACTTAAATTCATTTTACTGTGTGCAAACGAATGAGATCTGGCTCGTTTAGAAATGTTACCTACGAGCTATTTACTGAAAAATCCTATGTATAAACAGGATTTGGCATTAAATGACCAACAATTGTTGATACGTCTTTAATCCACCCAAAAAAACAAAACAAAAAAGCAAAAACGAAACCATCTTTTGTCCCACAGCTATGAGTAAGTTGGACAGACTGGGTTCTTTAGCCTTGGTTAGGCAACACATCTATCAGAACGTAAACTCTGAATTCAAATCAGCTTTAATCTTGTAGGGATAAAATAAATAATTGTGTTCCCTTGGGTTGGGGGCGTGTTTTTTTGAAGATCACGTGTGCTTGGTCACTAGAGAGTCCAGAGCTCTTTCAATTCTTTTTGTTTCCCATATTCGAATGTGTAAGACCTATGTTTGTATCTCTATTCGTTGAAGAGAAGAAGGACTTTGGCTATAAACCTGACAATGTACTTTTGTCTCGCCTCGTCATTGAAACGTAAGTCCACTTGGCTATGAACACCCCCAAAAGATAAGTGATACTTTAAATTTTGTATCCTTTTTTATGCACTGCTTGTGCGTCGAAAAATGTGCGCATTCCATTTTTAGGGGACACGTTGTATATTGTTATAATATTCCTGTAATAAAGTAAGTAAAGTTGGCGACCTTAGTCGAGGGTGACCCGAAGGCTTCCTTTTCAATAGCTACAACACCGAGGTGTAGGGAAGGGCGCTACTCCATTCCCAGGATTGCTCCACTTTATCTTTGATCCTCACCTTATAGTGTTGAGTGCTAAGTAAGGCGGTATCAAGTACTATTTTTTGAGCCTTTGGTATGACCTACCTGGGATTGAACCTCGGTCTCCTGGACCGTTGGCTAACACTCTACTCATTAGGTTAATGGTCCGGTGTCATTAGCCTAGAGAGTAGAGTGTTCGCCAACGGTCCTGGAGACCTGGGTTCAATTCCAGGTTGTGTCATACCAAAGATTTTAAAAATGGTACTTGATACATCCTTGCTTACACGCTGCTATATAAGGTACGTATCAAGGGTAAAGTAGAGCAATCCAAGGAAAGGAGTAGCGCTCTTCCCTATTCATCGGTGTAGTAGCTATTGAAAAGAGAGCCTTTTGATCGCCCTCGCCAACTTTACTTTCATACCGGGCCATTCCTGTAATACTTATATATTATGTATACGTAAATTTGTCTTATATGTTTATGAGTTTATCTCGTCTTTCTGTTTATTCAGTTTATTCCGCTAATTCAGAGTACACACTAAAGCTAATACTGATTACGTCTTCAAAAGCCAGTATTATAACAATACTCTGCTTGTAGCGGAGGTGTTGGGTACTTGACCTATTCTACCAGAAGAGGTAGTTTCAGGGGCATTTATGCAAAGTGAACACAAATTGCCTTAGTTGAAATTCGAAGTTGTTTCATTGATTCCGATTTCCGTGTTTTTAGCGAGCCAATTCCACACATCCTTTTAATGCACAAGGAAGCGTAAAGTTCTTTCTTTTTATTTGAGACAAAAAAAATTACACTTTAAAGTATGGAAAGTATATCTTCAAAGACCGTTGAAATAAAGTTTGAAATTAATGGAATTTGAATAAACTGTGCTGAGCACTTAGGAAACATGGTGTGACTATTTCCGGTATTTGAGAAGCAAAGTTCTGTTCTTCTTCTTCTTCTTCTTCTTCTTCTTCTTCTTCTTCTTCTTCTAAAAATTTAAAAAAAAACATAAAAAGAACAGAAAAAAAACACAAAGTATGCATATTCCTGGTATTCGAGGAATAAGGTAAAATTAGCTTTTTTCTAGACGCCCCCCCCCCAATATTCCGACATTCGAAGAATAATATAAGGTTAGCTTTTTCCTTCTTACCTCGCTCCGGTAAAATCCCTAAACTAAGAATGAATATTCCCGGTATTCGAGAAATAAGGAAAGATTAGCCTTCTTTTTTTTCCTAAAAAGTACAAAGGACCCCCCCCCAAAAAAAACGAGTGTGAATATTCCTCGTATTCGAGGAAAAACGTAAAGTTAGCTTTTTTCTGGAAAGAACTTAGCGAACATTCGAACGATATCGTAAGGTTATCTTCTAGTATTTTCAGACTGTTCGAACCATCGTCAGAATTTTTAAAAATTAGACCTAGGCATTTTGTTTCCGTTTGTAAGCCTGGATGAGAAGCATTGGTAAGGAAACTATTTTTTTCTAATTGTTACTACTGTGGTGACTTTGTTTCTCATAGGATGCCTTACATTTGTGATTTTTTTCTCACACAAAACTAAATTAGTAAATATCAATTTGCTACGTGCATAGTTAAAGAAGAAATTAGCCTTTATCAAGGCTTGAATGCTGTCATATAGTTTGCTTTTTCTTTTTGTTGCTCTTGTATGGATTCCGTTTTTGTAGATAAGAGAAGAAGAAAAACTAAAAGCGGAAACAATCAAAGCTGATCGCGAATTTCTGAAAGAGAGGATAGAAGCAGACGCCATTTGCCATAGAAATGACCTTGAGAAGCTCCATAAACTAAAACAAGACAAACAAGATCTCAGAAATTATCACAAGGTTCAAATTGTAAGTTACTTGAATGTATATTTCACTCTTTTTTAAATTTTATTTTAAATTTCTATTGCTTTAATTTTAAAAATGCTTATATTTCGCAATTTTTTCTTTTAATTTCAATTTGTTTAATTTTTCTCTTTGCACGATTCGGTCGAATGAAAACACATCAGTGTTTGTGTGCAAGAAGTTTCTTCTTAGTTGACCGTCATTCTGGTAATGTCCGTAGCCGTGTAGAATAGGTGACTTTCATAGCAACATATATGTACATATTCTTTTGAGAAGAAGGAATTGTTGCGTAGAAACCGCATCGCTATTAATAGCAACCCAGAACAATGCAATAAGAACCATTTACGTAAAAGCTAGAATATATCAGACTCAGTGTTCAAATGTCGTCGAGCTCGAGATCGAGAGAGAGAGAGAGAGAGAGAGAGAGAGAGAGAGAGTTGGGCAGAACCAGTCAACCACATAAATAATATAATGCCGCATTCGCTATGCAGCAAATTGGCACAATAATACAAGAGAATGAACGACTGGGTAGGGAAAGGTGATCCACTGACAATTGTTCAAACGAATAAACTTTGACCGTACAGACAAATGTTAAATGCACTGGCCAGAATCTGTCCTGGAAAATATGACGCACAGAATTCACTGATTTTGAAATACAAACGAATGACCTAATCCTGGCAAGAAGGCCAGATCTACTTGATATAACGAAGAAGAAAGGAACTTATCAATTAGTAGATGACATCACTGCAGCTGTCACACACACACACAAAAAAAGAAAAACAAAAAGAAAAACAAACAAACAAACAAAAAACAACAACAAAAAACTGAATAATTATCTGGATCTTGCCAGAAGGCTGGAAAAGTTGAAGAACTCGGAGTTGACAGTTAAACCAATCAGAGTTGTAGCCGTAGGGACAATCCCGAAGAACCATAGTACTAAGAAAAGTTTTTTTTTGTGTGAACATGCAACTTGATACAACAACAACAACAACAAAAATGAAAAATCTAGAAAACAACGGAAAAAAACCCAATTGAATGGACAATTCAAGCGACAAACTAAGGACATTGCAAATGATATGAGCTGGACATAGCTACGCAGAGGAAACTTAAAAAGAGTAACCGTATCTCTAATACGAACAATATTGTATAACAGAGAAAGACGACGACACTCATGTGTAAAATATAATCTGCTTCTTTTTTAATTACCTAATGAACGGAGGGATAGAGTAAAAGAGGGTCGAAGACATTTGAGCTGCATGTACAGGGGGCCGACGGGTATGGATCTTCCTGGTTATATAACATCGAGGACACCCTCGCAATTAATGTGGCCACGTCTCTCTCCGGCATGTCACTTATGCAAATTCTTGTGGTCACACCTTCTCCAGCCTTCCGAATTATGTCAATGTAAAAGTTGATAGATCGCATGACAATACCAAGCGTAGGTTTGGGTTCGTTTCTTTGTGTAATATATCAACCTACGTGGGTTATTTGATGCCTAACCTATTCTTTGTAAAACACTAGTTGTACTATTTAACCCATAGCTGGAATGAAGAGGGAGTTTATACATTCTCTGTGTATTATTCCGAAAGTGAATGTAACAGCGCGATTGGATTTTGAACTCGCTTACTCCAATGTTACAGCCCAGTACGTTAGCCACAAGGTCACGGGGACTCCTCGAAAGTGTAGGCTATTTTGTTATTGAGATGGGGCAAGAAAAGAAGGAGGAAGAGAACTTGTAAAGATTGAGGTCTTGCTAGAATTGAGGATTGCATGGTTGTATCAATACCAGAATTCGACAAATATATGAACAAGAGCAAAAAGAGACTGATTACAAAAACCAATAACAACAATCACAATAAGATAACAAAATTGAAAAGTCCAGAAAACAGAAATAGAAAGAAAAAACTTTAAGTGACAAACTAAAGACATAGCTATGCAGAAGAAACTTAAAAAGAGAAACCGTATCTCTAATAAGAACAACCTGAAATAATACCGAAAGGACTAATTAGCTCAAACTAAAAATTGATAAATTGCAGCTGAATCGCAAGTGTAGGTTATGTGGTTACCGAGATGAAACAGTTGATTCTTGGTCATCTAATGAGGGGGTAATTAAAATGAAAAAGCAAGGGGGACCAAAAATCAAATAAAGCCAATGCACTTCAATCCTCTAGCTAAGTTAAATTGCTTTTTTTTTCATTTACAAAAAGAAAATAGTCTTACTTCTGCCTCCCGTCACGAAAACTATACAAGTTAGACGAACCAGACACGCAGGACACTGCTGGAGAAGCAAGGACGAACTCATCAGTGATGTACTCCTATAGACCCCCGCATATGGCCAAGCAAAAGCAGGACGACCAGCTCGAACATACATACAGCAGCTATGTGAGGATACGGGATGTATCCCTGAAGACCTGCCAGAAGCGATGAATGATAGGGAGAAGTGGCGAGAGAGGGTCAGGTATATCCGTGCTAGCGGCACAACATGATGATGATGATGACCTATGATAAGTTGACCTGTTCTTTCGAAAATGCAAAATTCTTTACTTAATCTAAGAATAAAGGTATTTATGGCAGAAAAGGGGTACAAATACGGCATAAAACATCAAAAATGGGAAGGATTAAGTATCTGGTCTTTACTATCCTCATCATTCATACTACAGTCATCAAACCTACCAGTCACTCTATAAGTACCTAAATTAATCTTATCGGTATACATACTGTGAGGGAAGGGGGAATGATTGAAATTTTTATTTTCTAAGAAATTTTCAACGAAATGCAAAATCAATCTAGGAACAAACAGAAAACGTCACATTATTCATTATATAAATAGATTACATCTGGTTTGTTTAATATGCTGTGTATTCTTAACCATTTACAAACAATATATAAGAAAATTACAATCGCACAAAGAACTATTTGACCACCACTTGATATCAAAATATTCTGAATGTGGGTTTGCCGAATTTTACATAATTCTCTTTTCTTTTTGTTAAATTAACGATATAAAAGAAATGAAATCGATACTTCCAAAATACAGCAGCTGCACCGACATGAAGTAACATTTACAAAAAGAAAACAAGCTATTGTTTATTGGGAAATCTACTATCAAAGTTCAAAAAGGCAGTTTGACATTTTGTCAAATTTACTCATGTAAAAAAAAGGTTCAATGAAAATCAATTGTGAATTGTTTATACAAAAGTTGATCAATCTTTGCCCGAAAAAGAAACTAACCCAGTTGTTATATTTAAATAATCTTCTTCCTAGATGTTTTCCAGTTAGTTAGAAGTCAATAATTAATTGTAAAGAAAGTCTGTTAAAAATAAGAAGTGAATATTTCGATAAAATAAAAAGAGCCATCACAGTTTCAAATTTCATTCAAAATTTATGTGACCGTGTTTTTGTAACGTATCAAAAATACATGCTGGGTTCTGCTTGTGAAGTAAGGAGAAAATCATAAAGGACGTTCTCTAAGGAATTCATACACATGAACATACCAGTATTGGCTGACCAGCAAAGTCTTACACAGACCAGCTCTGTGTGGACCCTGGATACAGATTAGAGGACCTGTCAGGAACGATGGACGATAAGAACAGATGGCGAGAGAGAGAGAGAGAGAGAGAGAGAGAGAGAGAGAGAGAGAGAGAGAGAGAGAGAGAGAGAGAGAGAAACTGTGTTCTATCAGCGCGAACTTTTGATGAAGGTATGCTGAAAGTTTATCTGTCCAACGAAAAAATTAATGTCCAAGAAGAGTGCCTACTATTCTATCTCTGTAGTCCACAGTTCAACGCAGTTGGTTCATCGTTTTTGAAGTAAGCTGGACTGGTAGAATATTTCTTGTGTCTAAGTGCTCCATCGATCCGGTCTTTAGTCACAACTAAACAAAGCTTAGTAAATAACTATATCGTTTCTAAAGTTTTTTAAAGCCTTCCAAAAAATAAGTCAATAACCATCCTAAGGTAAATAAGTATCTTATTGATCGTTAGATACTTGTGTTACTCCTCCATCTATTCTCACCTTTATTCATCTTTCACTTTCCAATCATTATCGCCTTTGTCGGTGGAACTGACCATATCTCTTTTAGAAAGATAAGATCCCCTCCAAAAAAAGGGTGTCCTGGTGTAGATCCGGTCTTTAGCCACAACTAAGCAAAGCTTAATAAATAACTATATAGTTTCTAAAGTTTCTTTAAGCCTTCCAAAAAAAAGGGTGTCCTGGCGTAACACTAAACTGTATTAGATAGTATGATTCTAGCTCTGTAGATCTGGGAAGTGTGGAGCACATTTTCATTACCATTATTCCCATGTTTACTCTGACTAGGAGTGTCAGTAAATGTTAGGGACCCATCTATGGGTCATAGAGATCTGTTTGTAAATTATTTGTATTCAATTGGACAATGTGGAAAAACCTCTTAAAAACAGCAACACAAACATATAAATATGAACGTACAATGAACGAGATTCCTTAATCTCTAAGTATAATTGACATGCTGCAAAAATCAATCAATCAATCAATTCATTTATTTCATCTCATTGCCATATCATCGTAACCCTTTGACGAGCAGTGGACAATTTGACCATGTTTAGGCATAATCTTAAAAGAAAAAGGAAATGCCGGCAAAGTGTTATTTCATGACAGTTTAATGAAGTTATTCCTTTAAAAATGTTGTTTTGTGTAGCTAAAACTTCTCGATGAATTTTGTTTGTGCAGGAACAAAAGAGGCTGATGGAAGAAGAACAGGAAGCACTGAACCGGAAGTACACTCAAGCAATTGAAGACTTGAAACGGCAAGAAGAGAAGCAGTTTCAAGTGTACGCAAACAGTTTAATTAGTCAGTCTGCTCAGAAGGGACGGAACGTCTATCCTCTTGTGGCTGTCGCACGTAACAAATCGGCGCCTCCCCAAAACAAACCACCACCAGATGATGATAGGAAAAATCTTGGTTTTATTTGGTAATTTTATCCATTGAACACACAGCCGATTTCTTAAAGTTCAGTAACATTTCCCGCTTCTAAATTTGATTTTGTTTTCGCGAAATAAATATCCACAACGCTTTTGCTGATGGTATCTTCTTATTCCCTTTGTACGGTTTTGTTATCTTCAAACAAACGATTTTTAAAGCAGAATAAAATCTAATAGAAATACTGTTTATTATTTCTTTATTTACTGTGTTAGAAAATGCTTTTTCCATGTCTGTATTTTCACATTTACTTCTTGTTAGGATTCTGCGCAATATAAATCTCCTTTTAATATTGTTTATTATAGAATATATTCAAAGATTTAAATAACTGTCAAATTGTGGCCGATATCGTATGCTGCCTGCCCAGGCTTGCCCATGTCTACCTTCCCACCTTGTGTTTATTTTTAAAAGGAAATCTATCGGCCATTGGGTTTGGTTGAAACTCCATAAGCACGGGTCAGACCCCTCCCCCAACCAAAAAAAAAAAAAGAAAAAAAAAAGAAAAAAGAAACAAAACTGAATTCTGTGAATACATCTGTTTCTTTATTCCCTCTTCTGGTTTATCATAGCTGAGTTGGGGGTACGGTCAAGTCAGGCTTACAGGACTGGCTTCCGTCAGATCAAGACTTCTAAAACTTTTTACTTGATGCACATCTTGTAACCAAATTTATTTTCCCTTCTTTCTTTATTTCTTCCTTTTGTTTTAATGGTTTATCAAAGTTCGTGGGCAATTCAATGACAAATCCATCCTTGTAGAAGGACAATATTGGTACTATCAAACTCATAGCCGAAGAGATAAAGGGGTTCATATTGACATGCCTTTAAAATAAGTTAATCAATCAATCTAATGAAAACAATTATAATGTGCAATTTTTGCTAGTTAACGTCTCTCTCTCTCTCTCTCTCTCTCTCTCTCTATATATATATATATATATATATATATATATGGTTAATTGTTTTGGTTTTATGGCATATCAACCTTTGTAGGTTATTTAACGCCAAATTCATTTTTATACAAAAAATCAGTTCTATTTCAAACAATTCAGTTTATCATGAGTACACGGTTTAATTGTCAAAAACATTTCTATTTCAAGCTATTCAGTTTATTTAAACAATTCTAATTCAACTAATTCAGTTTAGTATTTTGTTTACACACAGTTAAATGTCAAAACAATTCAGTTTAGTGTAAGTACAGTTTCAATATCAAAATCTGTTTAATTTCAAACAATTCAGTTTAGCATAAGCACGTAGTTTAAATGTAAGTACAGTTTAATTGTCACAAACATTTCTATTTCAAGCTATTCAGTTTAGTCAAACAGTTCTAATTGAAACGATTCAGTTTAGCATCGGTATGCAGTTTAGTTCTATTTAGCCCATAGGTAGGGCCCTATCAGGTGCTACCATTCCGGACCAGAGTGGACCTGGGAGCAATGGCAATGAAGAGGTGATCCGCATTCCCCAAAGCTCAAGCATAACTGGAACCTCACCATCAGATTGTTTAGTGTCATATACAGGAGACTCATTGGGGGGGTGTCTTACCTCTCTGCAGTGGTACAGTCGGTGTATTCTACAATCCCAGCCGACTGTGCAAATATATATATATATATATATATATATATATATATATATATATATATATATATATATATATATTACTTGGTTTGGTTCATACCTCTGTCTGTAGTGGAAAATACAAAATTTAATACCGAGGCAGACAATAAATAATTACAATTATCTCCCTTAAAGAATTAACGTATCCGTTGGATTCTAGTGGATATCTCGTGTCTGTCTTAAAAATCCATTCTTGACTTCTTTTGAAAAGGAGTGATATTTCTCGGACTCTTGCAAGGTACGGTAAAGTCATGTAGATATTTTACTTTCCCCTCATCAAGAAAGATTTTTTTAATAATTGTATGAAAAGTAGAACTCTTCGTTACAGGTTTTAGAACCTGTTTAGCGACGAGGCACTTGTAGGTAGACTATATAATTATCATCCCAGATAGAATGAGCGTGCCCATGGATTACCACATGCAGTATCATATGACAGTCTTCTGATCCATTCTCTTCTTTTGTTTGTTCTTTGAACAGGGGAGACATTGTCTCAGACCTTACCTAAGAACGGTAAATCCACACGGATATTTTACTTTTCCTCATCAAGTAAGCCTTTTTTCATTTTTGCACCACTTCTACATACTACTGGTTCATGGAACAATATGTGTATATTCCTAGCTGTTGGGACACATTTGTGCATTTTTTCTTCTTCATATCAATGGTAGGTATATTATATGTATAAAAGCATGACGAAATGTTCTTGTCCTTCTTGTGCAAATGCGCTTATCTTGTTTTATTTCCGCTGTGTTTATTGTTAGTATATCACGGATATATTAATGCTAATATTGGTCGTTAGTGAGTGGGGATACAACTCAATATCTTCCTTAGCATCAAATATACCAACAGATATAATTGTGGTTCTGTTTTTCGACGTCATTCATTTTTGTGACGTCTCCCTACGAAGCTATCTACTTCACTTTCTTTTCTGGAGATTAATCACAAAAAAAAAAAAAAAAATCTAAATTAAAAAAAGAAAACACTGAATAATTTTTTTTTTTAAATTTGAAATTTCTAAATGACATATCGTTTGAACAAAATTTTGAAAACCAGTTTCGGGCTGGGTGGTCAGTAATTACACCTTGGCCGTAAGTACTACAAATTTTCTCAGCTGTTCCTGTTGCGTTTTTTTTTTATTTTGTTATTCTTAGCCTCCCACAACATTACATGTCGAATGTACATTTTCAATTTCTCCATTTTAGGGGTGTGAGATAAAAGTTTAATTAGACTGAGTACTCTTTCTCTACTGAAATAAGAATGACATGTAATTTTCGGTTGCGTTTAAAACATTGGAAGTTTGAAATGTATAGTTATAACTTGCTTTTATAAGAACGAAATTGTTTATGATTCAACCCTATAATTTTATACACCCTTTTCTTTCATTTGTAAATCTTTAGTTGATTAGTTTTATTGCTACCCACTGAGATTATCAAAATTACGACGGTGAGGAATAGCACGAATCAGAAAACGAAAAGGCATCGAAAAGGGTGGGACTTGAACTAACGTCACCAATTAATTATTTCCAATCCGCTAATACTCTTTAGTGTTGTTAGGTGATCCGAGTGGATTGAAGAACAGATAAATAAATAAATAAATAATCTCTCTGTTTAACGTAAGAATTTAGTTCTATTACTTAAATAAAAAGAGCAAAAAACGTTAAAAAAAACAACAAAAAAGGAAAATACGAGGAAAGAAAGAAAAGGAAACGAAAGAAAGAAGGAAGGAAGCAAAAAAGAAAATAAAAACGGTTAAAGAAAAGAGAAAAGATAAAGAAAAAAGTAAGAAGAAATTTAAAGATGAAAGAAGATCCCGGTAAAGATTAATAATACCGTATATACTCATGTAATAAACGACTTTTCACGACCAATTTTTCACCCCCAAAACAAGGGGTCGTTTATGACTCGAGATATGTTTTTGAATCGTCGAAGCTTACTTTGTTTCTAGGCCTAACCTTGATCATAAAAACACCTTTTTGTGGCTAAAGTCATTTATTATTCTAGTATATACGGTAATTCTCGTTGACAATATATAAATGAATAAAAAGATTGATAAAAGACGTGAAGACGTGATTGTAAACTCACTCATTTTTATTTGTCAGCATGTTTCAGGGAAATAAGAAAAAAAGAAAAGAAATAGGAATAATAGGCTTTGGGATCAATAAAGAGTTCCTGGGAAGACATTGATGATTATTGATTAACATCCACCTTGAAGAGTGATAAATAATGATTGGCATCTAAAAAGTCCATGCTATCCACATCTGGCAGTTCTTATCTCCGTCTGATCAACAGATAGAAACGGATTAAAAAAAGCTCTCCACTGTCCAACTTGGCTTCGGCTCACCAAGTGAACTTTTTTCGATAAAGTCATTTCTCTTTTTTCTTTTTTTTTTCTTTTTTTGAAGCCTTGATTATTTTTTTAAAATTCTTTTTAAAATAGCAACCCAAAGAATGTGCAGTGAATACGTTTGCGCTTGGAAGGTAAACATATCTTCAATTGATTTCAGAAGTAAGACATTTTAGGATATTTTTCGAATTTCTCTCGGTTTATTTATTTTTGGACAAGTTTTGAGTTTTAATTGTACAGCGACGAAGAAAAGTTCCCAATTTTTTAATAGGCAAAGATTCACGTTAATAATTAGGTATTTTTTAAAGCGGTTATGTTGATAACCACACACGCACACATACGCACACACACACACACACACACACACATACTTCTAATGATGCTTATTAATGAAGCTGGTCCCCTCTGTTCCTTGAGGTGAATGAAGTTGCCAGGCCCAGCTCTAGCAGAAAAATAATTCACAGTGATCCTCGATTAAAAAAAAAACGCGGCAAATAAGTAGATGAAGAATATTAGAGTGAATGAAGAATGTGTATCAGTTGGTGGAGACTATTAAAATTGCATTGCACAATACACAGGGAAGTTGACGTTTAAAAGGCTGATTAATCTGGATAAGGCAGAGAAGATTTCTTGGTGGGCGTACAATATTTCGATAGCTGGAAAACAAACACACGCACACAACTAAGGTGAATTTGAGTCCAGGAAACTGCCGTTTCTAACCTGAGTTTATTTATAAAAAGAAATAATCTCAAAGAACGATTCAGGAGCCCTCGGTTGATCCCGATTCGCATCTGATATTCTTTTCCAGAAACTCACAAATGGATACAAACAGGTTTTGTGCACTCTTTCTTCTCTTTTTGGTTATTGAATTTAATTTCATCCAATGCTTGAAAAATAAATTTTAACCATTCGAACCGTAAGTTTCCCATTCATTTAAAAATTATTGCTCAATATAATTGAATAAAAAACTTTTATTTTACTCGACGCTTAATCACAACAGATTTTTCATGCTTTCACTTTCAAACAGTAAGAGTGAACATTGATCTTTTAGAATAGTTTATATCTATAGAATTTATTGTTAAATTTATTACTTTATATTTACTGGAACGGAAAAAAAAAATGCCTATAACAGAAAAAAACTGGAATATAAATCAAAGCTTCAAGAAATTATCATAGATATGTAACTATCTATAATGAAAATTATTATAGATGTGAAAACATCTACAATAAAATGATTATAGACGTCAAAATTCACTAATAATGATTATTAATGTGAGCACAGCTATAATTAGAATATTACAGAAATGGCAACGTCTATAATAAACTATAATAGAAATGAAAACAACTATGATAAAGTACTGTAGAAATGAAAATATCTATAATAAATTATTTTAGGAATAAAAACATCTATAATAAAAATGTTTATAGATCTAAAAATCTATAAGATTTTTACAGATATGCAAACATCTATAGAAACAATTATTGTAGATGTAAAAAGAGTCATGATAAAATTATTATAGGTATGAAAAGATTTATAATAAAATTATTAGAGATGTGCAAACCTCTACAATAAAATGATTATAGGTATGAAACATCTATTATAAAAATAATCATAGGTGTGAAAAGATCTATAATAGAATCATTATAGAAGTTAAAAATCTATAATAAAATTATTATAGAAATGAAAACAACTTTATTGAAAATATCATAGATATAAAAAGATCTATAATAAAACTTATGCAGAAACATCTACAATAAAATTATTATAGACGTGAAACATTTCTAATAATAATTATTGATGTGAAAACATCTATATTAGAATCATTACAAAAGTGAAAATTCAATATATTATAGAAATGAAGACATCTATAATAAAAAATGATTATAGATAAAAGACATCTATGATTAAAATTATCATTGATGTGAAAAGAGCTATCAAAATTATTATAGATGTGAAAAGATCTATAATAAAATTATTATAGATATGAAAAGATCTATAATAAAATTATTACAGACATGCAAACATCTACAATGAAATAATCATCGATGTGAGAAATCTATAATTAGAATAATCATAGATATGAAAACATCAATAATAAAAATTATTGTAGATGTAAAAAGATCTATAATAAAATCATTGTAGATGTGAAAATATCTATGGTAAAATTATCATAGATGTAAAAAGATCTATGATAAAATTATTATAGATAAGAAAAGATCTTATACAGTTATTATAGATATGCAAATATCTCTAATATCTACTAATTAAATGATTATAGATATTTCACAACTATAATGGGAATAATTAGGGATAAGAAAACATCTACAAAATCATTATAGAAATGAAAATATCTATAAGAAAAGTTGTTGTAGATGTAAAAAGATCTATGATAAATCATAATCGGTTTGAAAAGATCTATAATAAAAAGTATTATAAATGTGAAAACATCTAGAATAAATAGAATATCTATAATAAAAGCATATTTTCCGCAGTCAATCCACTGACGTAGAATGACTGGAAGTGTTTTTGTAACTGAACTTTAATAGATTTTGATTGTTTTATTTTTGCAAAACAATATTTCTTATTTAAAAATTTGCTGTGTAACGTGTTGGTGTTTAAATTCATAAATCTTGTGCTATCTTTATAAGTTGTCTGTTATGGTTAAAAGTTAAGTTATTGAAATATTCACCAAAAAATCTTGTAAGCAGTCGATTTTTAAGCAGAGACGGGTTTTTTTTTACTGCTTTTAGTAAAATAAAGCTTTTATTCAATAACTCAGGAATTTGAACGCATGGCATTTGTAGAAATGAGAGAAATAGCAAGAATTACCGTAAGTAGAGCTGAATTTCTTTTTGGTGTTTAAAAATCATTTGTAAAAATATCTTAAACGAAAAAAAGATCTCGCGAGAATATTCTGGTCCATCTATAAAACCACTCAAAAGCAGAATCAATACTCAAGGAAGATGTATTCATGTGACGGCAGATCAGTATTCTTCGTATTCATCTTCTGGTCCACCTTCATCAGAATCACCACCGACCTCTTCATAATCCTTCTCGAGGGCCGCCAAATCTTCGCGAGCTTCAGCAAACTCTCCTTCTTCCATACCTTCGCCGACGTACCAATGTACGAAGGCCCGTTTAGCGTACATGAGATCAAACTTGTAGTCCAATCTTGCCCACGCTTCGGCTATGGCTGTTGTGTTACTCAACATACAGACTGCTCTCTGGACTGTGGCCAAATCTCCTCCCGGAATTACGGTGGGAGGCTGATAATTGATACCGACTTTGAAGCCGGTGGGGCACCAATCTACAAATTGGATCGAACGTTTGGTTTTGATGGTGGCGATTGCTTGATTCACGTCTTTTGGTACGACATCCCCACGGTAGAGCATGCAGCACGCCATATATTTCCCATTGCGTGGGTCGCATTTGACCATTTGGTTAGCAGGTTCGAAACAAGCGTTGGTGATTTCTGATACAGACAGAGATTCATGATAAGCCTTTTCGGCTGAAATGATCGGAGAATAAGTGACCAAGGGGAAGTGAATTCGGGGATAGGGGACAAGATTTGTTTGGAATTCAGTTAAATCTACATTTAGTGCACCGTCAAAACGAAGAGAAGCTGTTATAGAACTGACTACTTGAGCAATCAGCCTGTTCAAATTAGTGTAGCTTGGGCGTTCTATGTCAAGATTCCTACGACAGATGTCATAAATGGCTTCATTATCAACCATAAAAGCACAATCAGAGTGCTCCAAGGTAGTGTGGGTTGTAAGGATAGAGTTGTATGGCTCGACTACAGCTGTGGATACCTGGGGAGCAGGATAGACGGAAAATTCAAGCTTGGACTTCTTGCCAAAATCAACGCTCAGGCGTTCCATAAGCAGAGATGTAAAACCAGAGCCAGTGCCGCCACCAAAACTATGGAAGACCAGAAATCCTTGAAGACCAATACATTGATCAGTGAGTTTACGAATTCGATCAAGTACCAAATCGATGATTTCTTTCCCGATGGTGTAATGTCCTCGGGCATAATTGTTAGCAGCATCTTCTTTGCCACTTATCAGTTGTTCTGGGTGGAAAAGTTGGCGATAAGGACCGGTGCGCACCTCATCTACACAAAGAAAGAGAGAGAAAGAGAGACAATTAAATTTAATGTTCATCAATAAAGATTGTTTTAAAAAATGGAGACAATAACAAAGTAATTTACAAGAAAGAATACTAAATTTCCTTCAAAATTATAATTTAGTTTTGATTTCCTTGATTAATGGAATATCAACCTTCTCGGGTTATTCAATGCCAAAGCCATCATTGGCGAGGAACGGTAATTATAATATTTAACTCTTTGGGTGTTCATACCCTTTCCAAGGGTATTAATCCGAAATAGAACGTAACAGCGCGACTGAAGTTCGAACTCGCTTACTCCGATGTCGAAGTCCAGCACATTAATCACTACACCACGATGACTCCCCTCCTCAAATTGTAATTTGTTTGTTGATTTATTGAGTAACCACAAAGAAGGAAGAGCAGAGATTGGTTACAGCACAGAGTGCTATGGAAAGATCGATGCTGGGAATATCGTTACATGTGACGTGATCGCGGTGTACCGAAAACAGAAGTTTTGATGGGTTAGACACGTCGCAAGCTTCATAGACAAGTAGACTCGTCATGTGACGCCTAAGAGAATATAAACGACTTATCGGAAGACTTCCACGACATTTTCAGGTAATTCGGACCAAAAGGAAAAAGATAGGCTTGGGCAATAATGAAATGGAAGTGCATTGTGTCCAGCAATGTGAAAAACCTCAGCGGTTTGATCAATAAAGTAATTAATGAATTTACTCTGTGGTATGTTTTTTTAAACATACAATGACATAGTTATTGACGTTGTGAATGTAATCAGTAATCCGAGTTCCAATCCTAAATAACATAAAGTACATACACACGTACAAGTCAATCTCGTGTATACGTCGACCCTTGATTTATGGTCAGGAAATTATCAGTTTTTGAAGACAAATATTATGTTTATCATTATGTTTGTATGTAAACATCACATTTACTGCTTTATTGCTCAAATATAGTTTGACGCCAAATTTTACCTAAAAATTAGGTCTTCAGAATTCGACCTATACACGAGTATATGCGCATCCATTTTCAATTAAAATTTGCTTATTTTAATAAAAATTTTCAGAAGTCTTGCGTAAAATGACTTTTGTAAAAAATAAATGTAAAATTAACACGTTCACTTGGAGGCACTCTTAGCGTAACGGTTATTGTTGTAGGAAATGGAATTGGTGACCCGAGTTCGAATCCAGGACGAATATGTTTGTATTGCATATCGCGATAATGCCCATCGGAAAAGTATGACTTGATCTTTTCTTCCCCAAAGTATGAGTAAATTAAAGGATATAAGGAGTTCTTTAGCCTTGATAAGGTAACCAGTCTTGGAGAATGAAAACTGAATTCAAACCAGGTGTACCTTATTTAAATATTGACCTTGTGTCGCATCCTGTTCGTGACGAAGTAGTAAGGCAAATACAAACAATAAGATGACAATCACAATACAGTCAATATCGATCCTTTTCAACAAGTCAGATTAAAATCTAAACGCTACTAATACTATCAAATTATGACAAAAACTAAATAAAGAGGGGGAAAATGATCAGTTACATGGCTGGGAGAAAAAAGAAAGAAGATCAAAAATGGGGTTAAGAAATTGTTTGGGGAAAAGATGGAAGTTTCCTCCTTTTTACAATCTTGTATTTTTTTGTATACTTTGTACCCCACTTACGTGTCTACTTACCAATGACGGTAGGTTCTAGATCAACAAACACAGCCCGAGGTACGTGCTTGCCGCCACCGGTCTCGCTGAAAAAAGTGTTGAAAGAATCATCGCCAGTCGACTGTGTTTTTAAGTCTGGCACTTGACCGTTCTGCTGGATGCCATGCTCCAAGCAATACAATTCCCAGCATGCATTACCAATTTGGACGCCGGCCTGCCCGATGTGGATACTGATGCATTCACGCTAAAAAACAAAAAGAAAGAAGGTGTACTTACAAGAAAGAAACAGAGAAATGAGCACGAACTACTTTATACAAAAAGTTCAAGGAGAATGCTTCAAAAGAAATCATTTATTTCTATGAGGATAAGAACTGGGTTGTCACCGAGTCGTTAAAACTCAAAGGTCAAATCTTATAATTATGTTATAATTAGGTTTGATTTGGTTTTATGGTATATCAACCACTATAGGTTATTAAAGCCTAATCCGGTTAATGCACATATATTAGGTATATATGATTTGTAAACATAAGTCAACAAAGTTAAATAGTGCCAAGTATAGCTATGTATCACTAACAATTCAATTAAACACCAGTCATTTGTTTACACTCAGTTAAATAATCACACAATTCTATTTCTAACAATTCATTTTAGCATGTCATTTGTTTGCACTCAGTTTAAATGTCAAACAGTTCTATTTGACCCATAAATAGGACCCTATCAGGTGCTACCACTCCGGGCCAGAGTGGGTCTGAGAGCGATAGCAATGAAGGGGTACTCTGCATTCTCCAAAGCTCCAGCATTACTGGAGCCTTACCATCAAATTGTTTAATGTCATATCCAGGACACTCTTTGGGGTGCGACCCTTACCCCGCCGCAGAAATGCAGTCGGTGCATTTTACATCCCCAGCCGACTAGGCGAGTTATAATTCGGAGCTTTATGGACAATTTATATTAATTTATTGGTAAAAATAGATTTAAAAAATTTCAAGTTCTTTTGATTTATTATGAGAGTTTGAGAAAATTGATTGATCTTAATTGGATATCAACCCATCTAGGATTATTTTATGCCAAGAAGTTTGTGAATCGTGTACATTGTACTATTATATTCACTTATTGTGTGTAGTTGTTTCCAAAGGTTTCTTGCCCAGTCGGCTGGGGCTGTAGACTACGCTGATTGCACCTCTGCAGAGGGGTAAGACCCCCCCCTAACGAGTGTCCTGATATGACACTAAACAATCTGATGGTGAGGTCCCAGCAGTGCTGGAGCTTTGGGGAATGCGGAGTACCCCTTTATTGCCATTGTTCCCAGGTCCACTCTGGCCCAGAGTGGTAGCACCTGATAGGGCCCTATCTATGGGTTAGATAGAACTAACAGTATTCTAATGCTAAACTGAATTGTTTGAAATAGAAATATTTTTGACAATTAAACCGTACATACATTTAAACTGCGTGCTTATGCTTAACTGAATTATTTGTAATAGAACTGTTTTTCGACATTAAAACTGTATTTACACTGAATTGTTACATATAACTGCTTGAATAGCTTGAAATAGAAATGTTTTTGACCATTAAACAGTGTACTTATGCTAAACTGAATTGTTTTAAAAAGAACAGATTATTTACATAAAAATGGATTTGGCGTTAAATAACCAACAAAGGTTGATATGCCATAAAACCCAATAAACCAAATCAAACCAAACCAAAGGTTTTTTACACAGTTATATGATATCAAGCCTTCTAATCTAATGTTAATAATTATATGGTTTCAAGTTATATTTCAACTAAATAATGATAATTTGTTTTCACGGTTGCATGTTTTCAGGTGACTAATAATCCTTAATAAATAATCCTAGCTTCAAATAACTGTTCTCAATACAGATAACTTACAGTTATATGGCATCAAGTGTTCCGAAAGAATACAAATAATCTTTAAAGAAATCGATTTGAGCCATAGATGGGACCCAAACAGGTACTACCACTCCGGGTCAGAGTGAGCCAAGGAGTATTGGTAAGTAAGTAAAGTTGGCGACCTTTGTCGAGGGCGACGCAAAGGCTCCCTTTTCAATAGCTTCTACACCTTAGTGTTGGGGATGGCGCTTCTCCATTCCCTTGATTGCTCCACTTTACTCTTGATCCTTAACTTTTAATGCTTAGTGTTAAGCAAGGTGGCATCAAGTACCATCTTTTGAGTCTTTGGTATGACTCAAATGAATTAATATGTACTTCGAACGTCAAAAGATATCATTAAAGAAAATGGTTTCACATTTAAAAAAAGGCAAGAAGCAGACGATATCATGCAGAAACTATGCCGATAATCTAGAGCTTCTCGCTAATACACCAGTCCTTGCAGAATCCCTGCTGCATAGCGTAGAACAAGTAACACGAGGCATTGGCTTCTATGTGAATGCAATTAAAAGAGAGTAGATGTGTTTTAAACAAAAAGGAGCCATCTGCAGAATTCGAGCCTTATTATCAGATGCAATTTAGTGTCGTACCTAGGACACCCATTTTTTGGGTGTGAGGGTCTTATCTCTTCTGCAGCGGATACGGTGAGCGTATTCTAAGCCCGACAAACAAAATGGAAGTTAGAGAAAAGAATTAAGATTATCGAAAAACATGGAATGAATACACGCTTCTTTTTCTCGTTTTATGTTCTACATCCGAGATTAAAACCGAGACGTTGGATACAAGTGGAATGATGAAAGAGGAAGAGGAGAAGGAGGAGGAAAATGAGGAGGAGGAGGAGGAGGAAAGGATTTTCAAAAAGACAAAAGAAAAGGGAGTGAAAAGCCATACAGAGAGTGTGAGGTAAAAGAAGTGGTAAGAGTGAGTTTAAAAATGTTCGGCATACAGTGAATCACAAATGTTACAGAAGCGTGACTGCAAAAATATTTTTCTTCTGTTTTTCATGTTGGGAATTTACAGGCATTCAACTTTGAACAAGATACTGAAGAGATAGATAGATAGATAGGTATGGGTATCTATGTGCATGAAAGATATAGATTCCATATCTACTTATATATATATATATATATATAAAATACAATATGATTGCAGAATAATAAACAAATATTGTCTCTAGAGTTTTGCAAGAAGATACATTAGCACCATATTTGTTTATAATCTGCCAAGACTCTGTGCTTCTAACGTCAATAGATCTAATAAAAGAAAATGGTTTCACATTAAAAAAGCGAAGAAGTAGACGATATCATGTAGAAACTACGACAGGCAGAGACTACGCAGATAATCTAGCGCTTCTAGCAAATACACCAGCCCTGGTAGAATCCCTACTGCATAGCCTAAAGCAAGTAGCAGGTGGCATTGGCCTCTACGTGAACACAAATCAAAGAGAGTAGATTTGTTTTAAACAAAAAGAAGCCATCTCCACTCGAAGAGGCAAACCTAAAAAATTAGTCGACCAGTTTACATACCTCGGCAGTAACATCTCATCAACTGAAAGTGATGTCAACATACGCCTAGTGATCTGATCTATCAGATGAATAAAAAAAATATTTCTTCCAAGCAGTGGCTATATCCATACAACTGTATGGACACGAATAATACGTATAAAGAAGCGAGATGGGAACTTTACAAGGATGCTGATTGCTGTCTTGAATAAACCTTTGAAACAACACTCCACAAAACAGCTGCTGTAAGGCCACTTACGTCCCATCTCACAAACTATTAAAAAAAGACGAACAAGCGATGTTGACTCTGCGTCTATACTGTCCTAACTAGAATATACATATACTCTATCACCGATGCTGAATACTCATTCATAAATATAGCAAAGTACATTACCCCATATACATATATATATATATATATATATATATATATATATATATATGCACGTTTGATTAAATAATAAAGAGAAATTTTGTCTATATGATTATTATTTTAAAGAAAGTAGATTAACGACCCAACTGTTATTCTATTTATTTCGTTGTATATTTTTATTTTTAAGGCAATTGCTCTGAGGTTTCTTGCTTGATGCTTTGACGATCAAATGGTATGTTTTCCTTTCCAGATAAATGTCTTGGTTTCAGGTTGGAATTGGTGGATGAATTTACCAAAATTGTTTCGAGCACTTTCGGACTTTTCATAGGCAATCATCAGGGGTGGCTTGCATGTATCAAGAGCGTTTTTGAAAAAGTTTTTGAAAGAGTTTTTGAAAGAGTTTTTTTTTTTTAGGTTTTTATAACATTACAAAATTATCTAAACGCAAAGTTGGATAAAACAAAGCATCTGTTGTATAATTATTTCTCTGCTGTCTATTCTATAACAAACTTTGTTTCATATAGTTTTAGTAATATAGAATTCAAAGTAACTTATTTTGAAAAGCAAAGTTTTATAAAAATCTTAATCATAAAATGATCGTCTAAAAATACGCTGTATATTCTAAAAAATTATTCTTATTCAATAAATTGTTTGAAGGAAAATACCTTAATCCTATTTACCAAACCCATCCGCTTGGGCAGGATATGACACAAGGTCAATTTTTAAGCGGAGTTTAACAGGTTTGAATTCAGAGTTTTCCTTCTCCTAGACTAGTTGCCTCACCAAGGCTGAAGAATCAGTCTGTCCTACTATTTATCCATAGCTGAAGGAAAATACCTTAATGGAACTGAATTTCTTTCTTAAGATCTTGAAAATATCCTCTTGATTATGATGAGTGACTTCTACTCTATGAGTGCGGTTTCGAATCGCGCGAATTCCAAGTCTTTAATGTTATATTATTTGATTCCTTTCAACCTTACACTTGCGAGAGAAGTAGCCAAAAATTTAGTGACAGCGGTATATATATACTATATATATATATATATATATATATATATATATATATAATCGCTGTCATGGCGATTAATAAAAATGCGCGAAGATAAATGGATAAAACTTTTCAAACACTTATTGCAAATGGCTTTAACATCAAATTGAACCATCCTTAAAAGATATGGTTTAACACATAAGCACCTAAGTAAACAGATGTCTAAATACCTAACTAAAACAGTTACGGCTAATTTAAAATACACGCTGTCCATGCTCCACAAATATCTCCCAAGAGTACATCTCATTGCCAGGTGCTTACGTTGGCAGAGATCAAAAAATGGCCAGCTCGAGACATTTGGATATCTAAAAATAATTTTTGTTTAACGAATGAAAATTCTACCGTTATTAGTTCATTTTTCGATGCTTGTTTTGTGTCATATTTAAAGACTAAAAAAACCAAAAATACTTTCCTTCACAAAAAATTTTTTTCTTGATGAATTTAGGAGCAATTAAAAATTAAATAACTGACAAAGAAATATTCCTATATTACGCTGGCAAAGATTTTAAAATGTTCAAGACTCTTGGATACCATGGACTTTTTTCCATTCAAATAATTCATTTTTTCTTGTGTCTTTTGTTGCACATCAACTCTTAAAAAACCCTAAACTTTAAAATCTTAAACAAATAATCAAACTTTTCTTCAGAAAAAAACCTTTTCTTCTTGCGATGATCTAATATATATATATATATATATACCGGCCCATTGGCCTAATGGGTAGAATGTTCGTCAATGGCCCGTGAGACCGGGGTCCAATACCAGGTCGAGTCATACCAAAGACCAAAAAAAATGGTACTCGATACCTCCTGGCTTAACATTCAGCATTATAAGGTACGTATCAAGGATAAAGCGGAGCAATTCAGAGAAAGGAGTAGTGCTCTCCCCTTAGTGTAGTAGCTATTGAAAAGGGACACTTCGGATCGCCCTCGACTACGGTCTCCTACTTATATATATATATATATATATATGCGCAGTGCGCTTAGTAACAAGTTTTGCGACAGAAATGGGCCTTTTGCCATTCTGTAATGTAATGGAATTAAGTCAACCATCTCTTGGAGCGAGCTTCTGGCAAAACTCCAATTTGTGACTCATCGTAAAGCGCTATAAAAGCTATTGTTGTCTTCTTGAAAGGAGAGAGGCGATATTTACGCATTCTGATTATGGCGATGAAAATGTTGTCTCTCGCTTTGTATCTACCACGGAACTAATTCTACGATCGATCATTTGGTGTTTATGCCCCACCCCCATAACTATGTATATGTGAGTATATGACAATATATGAGCTAGTCTCGGTGAATCAAGGGGAGGAAAGTAAGAGAGAGGGGAGAAGGAAGTGAAAGAAGAGTTTATATATGAGGAAAAGTCGTTGTTAATGTATATTCAGATTTCACTGTGTGTGTGTGCATGTGCTTGTGGGTGGGTGTGTATTTATGGGGATCAATATTCAAATTCGATGTTTGTTAAAACGAGAAATATATTTCTTGTTTAGTTTGCGCGTTTTCAATAACTTCTACGAGCTTTCTTTTTCTTTTTTATTTACTACTACTACTACTACTACTACTACTACACACACACACACACACACACACACATATATATACATATATATATATATATATATATATATATATATATATATATATATATATATATATATAAAAAAGAGGGTTGGCCGAAAAGTTCATAGGCTGAAAATTTCATATGCTGTTGATTACATTTTTACCAATTGAATCAAAGCACGGCAATATCGATGGAAGAAGTGTGTAGACCACAAAGGGTGGGGGTTATATCAAAAAATAATCCACATTTGGTTACGTTCGATAAGAATATGTTTATCAGTCTTTGAACTTTAAAGTTGACCCTCATGCGTGTGTGTGTGTGTGTGTGTGTGTGTGTGTGTGTGTGTGTGTTATGTGTGCGTGTGTATGTAAGTGTGTGTGTGTGTGTGTGTGTGTGTGTGTAATATAAAATCGGTGGAAACAAAATTATTCCCAAATATTCAGTATTTATTAGTTTTTCGTTTCATCTGAAGATTATATATTTTTTCTCGAATGCAAGAATTTTTTTTGTTATAAGGTGACAAAACAATTTATTTTCGGTTATATAAACATGTGTGAGTGTGTGCGTGTGGTCACAAGACACAGAGAGAGAGAAAGAGAGAGAGAGAGAGAGTGGGAGGGAGGGATGGGATTAGGATAAAGTGTTGATAAGAGATGAATTTGTGCAGACGTTTTATATAGTTTCTAGTTGTGGACAGAATAATATATGATTTATCTCTGGAGCGAGCCAAGTAAATAACTTGGCATGGTCAAGAAATAAATCATCTTTAGGAAGACCGTGTGGCAATAACAACAACAACAATAAAGCATCAATCAAGAATAGAACTTTGTTTCGTTCGTAATACTAGCTTGTGACAGTAGCAAAAAAGAGAACAAAAAAATGAACTTGCAAATACTTTCAAAACTTCTCTTAATTTGAAAAGCTTTGTAAGGCTTTCTTTCTTTCTTTCTTTCTTTCTTTCTTTCTTTCTTTCTATTTCTTATTCGCCTATATGATTAAATATTATTCATAGTCTTTCTAATTTTGTTAATGAGTAAGGATAAGATTTTTTAATCTATTACTCCAAATCTTGTTTATTTTTAGATGTAGGTCACTGCTGGAGAAGCAGGGACGAGCTCATAAGTGATGTACTCCTATGGACCCCCACATATGGCCAGGCAAAAGCAGGACGACCAGCTCGAACATACATCCAGCAGCTATGTGAGCATACGGGATGTAGCCCCGAAAACCTGCCAGAGGCGATGAACAATAGGGAGAAGTGGCGAGAGAGGGTCAGGGATATCCCTGCCTGCGGCACGACATGATGATGATAATGATTGTCAACCATCATCCACATTATCATTTTACTCTTCTGAGAGTTTTTCACACTAGCATTAGGTGATGATTTTCCACAGTAGTTTAAGTGACAGCAGGTCTTCTCAAATTTCCAGAAATCTTCTCAGTATTCTGGCTGATCTTAATAATGCTGTAGTTTGGATGGTCTCCACTCGTTCTCTTATTTCCAAGTTCTCTAGTCCCATTTTCAATCCCTTGGAGTCTGTACCAAGCGCATAAGTTACAATTGACATCAATATCATTTTCATGTTCCATATTTTTTTCTGTTCTCTAGCAATGTCTAGATACTTATCTTTCTTTTCACTTCTTTCAGTTTTACTCTGTGATCAGCCGGGACGGTAAATTCCACTATTTGGCAGGTTCTCTTCTTTTTGTTGGCTCTTACTAGGTCTGGTCGTCTGGCCGAGATTAGGTGATCGTTTATATTTCAAAATCCCAGAAGTTTGTGCGTCTCATTCTCCAGGACAGATTCTGTATTGTGCATATCGTGTGGTCAAATTTCATTTTCTTTCACAATTTCCAGTAGATCACCTTTCCCACCTAGTCGTGTCTTGCTTTATACTCTTTTTGTGCTTATTTGCTGCATTCGCCTATTATATGATTTATAGTTTCGTCTCTATCACCACATAACCTACATTTGCTATTTTGTGGTGTCTTATCTATTCTTGTTTTAATATAGTTGGTTCTTATACCGTTGTTTTATGCAGCTATCAGAAGAGATTCCGTTTTTCTCTTAAGGTTTCCTTCTCTTAGTCATGTTCAGGTTTTCTCTTGTGAGATTTCGTTTATTTGTCACTTGAACTGTCCATATAGTTGCTTTCTTTCCCATTTTTCTTTTCTGTTTATTTTTGTTCTGGTGATGATTGTGTTGTCTGCATTGTTTTTGATGGCTGCGATCAGTTTTCATCCGTGCTAGTATATGCCATCTTTGAGTCGTTGTATCGATGCCTCAACGCTATCTTCAATGCTATCAAGTCCTCTTCCTCCTTCTTTTCTTGACTCATACAGTCTGTCTGTGTCATCTTTGGGGAGAGTAATGCCTTATTCAATCTTTTTAGTCACATTATTTATTACAATTCACTTGATGATTGGTTGGTTAGTTGGTTGGTTGGTTGGTTTTTATGGCATATCAACTTTTGTATACTATATTATGCCAAATCCTGTTTATACATATAAACCCGACAGTATGAAGAAAATAGAAAAAGAAAGTAATCCAAAAGTGGTGAATGATTTGCAGGTAACATTTTAACAAGCCAGAGCTCATTTGTTTGCACACAGTTAAATGGTTTCAATTATTCCTCTCTAACACTAATAGTTTTATTTGCCAACAGTTAAATAGTTTCAAGTTTGCTAAGTGATACTAACTATTCAATTTAACATCTGTCATTTGTTTGCACACAGGTAAGCGGTCAAACAGTTCTATTTGACCCATTGATAGGACCATCACGTACTACCACTCTAGGTCAGAGTGAACTTGGTGGTAGAGGCAATGAAGAGGTACTCCACATTCTCCAAAGCTTAAGCGAAGTAAGCGAGTTGGAACTCCAGTCACAGTATTATGTTCCCTTTCGGACTAAAACACTAGGAAAAGGCATGAACCCCTTAACCCCCAGCAATAGGTTAAATAGTACCACTAATACCCTTCTATAAGGATTTCTTTAGCATCAAATAACCCACAAAGAAGCTAAACAAATTCTAGACCCCAAGCACATTTTTGTCCGATCAGTGGAGGTCAAAAGATACTAACTATACTTCCTGCAGAGAGTTAAGACCCCTACCACCAAAATAAACATGTTTTCTGGGTATGATACTAGACTGCATTTGATAGGTATTCTAGAAAGCTGGTAAGTTTGAAGTACCTCTTCATTACTATTACTCTCAGGTCCACTCAATCCCGTAGTGGTAGAATCTGTTAAGGCGCTATCTATGAGCCAAATAGGACCGTGCACACACACACACACACACACACACACACACACACACACACACACACACACACACAAATACTCTTAAGAAATAACTCTACAAGAACGTAAATATAAACATACGACGAAAGCAATTTTCTGACCTATGGGCATACAATAACCCTAGACGGGATGAAATTCTGTTAAAATCAATCAATTAAACAATCCAAACTCACTTCAAGTTCTTGTTGACTTCTCGGGTTAAAAATATGTAGCAAACAACTCCACCCTTCAAACAAACAAATAAACAAACATTTCTTTAATTGAACCCCCCCCCCCAAAAAAAAAAAACAAACCAAAAGACAAAAAACAAAAACCCAAAAAGATCGGCATAATCAGCACGTCATGTTTTCATTTTTCTTTTCAAGGAATCTTTGTTTTCTTAACAATACGAGCAACGACGAGAAACATCCGAGCTGCACAGATTATTTATCTGGTTGCCAGATGATTCATACCGTTTTTGGCGTTATCAAATCGCCACAACGGTTTTAATTAATTTTCCATGGCGTCTATGTCTGTCTCACATCAACCCAAGTTCCTTCAAAAACATCAAAACACTCACATACAGGCATTTGGGGTAAGTTAAGTAATCTGTCTACAGTGAAATAAACCATACTTTTATTTCGACTACATTCACCTATATCAGGGTTAGTTTACGACACTTATTTCCAATTCTAGATATATAAACACACGCAATGAGAAATTTAACCAAGTGGTGAAAATCCAAGAAACCTTTATGGAAGATCTATAAGAGAATGAATATATGGCGTAGCTAAAAAGTTTCAAACTTACAATTTATTAAAATACATAAAATCACTGTCTTTAAATGTAACTTATACATGCAAATGTAAGCGTATATATATATATATATATATATATATATATATATATATATATATAAGAAAATAGAAAAACAAAGTAGTCCAAACCTTCATCAGGTTTTTGAGATGGTGAAAAATGTTGTTAGAACAACGATGGGTGTTTAAATGTTCCAGCAATATTTTCACCATCTTGATGAAGGTTTACTAAAACCGAAACGTTTTTTCGTGGACTTTCCATTATAATAAATAAATTCATCGCTTTTGGATTATTCTATTTTTTTATTTCCTTCATAGGATCGGATTTATTTCCACAATTTATATCCATATATATATATATATTGCCAAGTCATGTTGATAGCACAGATTACTCTGATTTTCTCTAAACACCCGTCCTTATCAGTCATTCTTCTTGGCAGGTCCTCTTAACTGAATCCAGTGTCTGTACAGAACTGATGTATATAAGTTTTTGCTGGTCGGCCAAGGTGTGTTCATATGTAGGAGTCCATAAGAGAACGTCACTTATGAGTTCGACCTTACTTCTCTAGCAGTACTCCCCATGACTTGTTCGTCTTGTATGGTTTGTGTAATGGTAGGTAAATGGCCGTACAATGTATTGAATACTAGCTCACCAAAGGATCTAAACCGTGAAACTTTGAGTCATGAAATTATATCTTATATTGTGTACATTTAAAATGTATTGTAATATTGCTCAGCATTTTCTCGCATTGAGCACTGTAAAGATTTCAATGATTAAAAATGCTTTTAGGATTAAATATTCTCATAATTGCACACACACACACACACACACACACACACATATATATATATATATATATATATATATATATATTATTACATCAACATCATCGGGGCATGCCAATGGTATGGATTTCCTTGTCTCTCTCTCGTCATGGACGATTGCTCTTGATAGATACTACAGCATTCCGTGTCAGCATTAATGTAAGATTTTTGTAGGTCGATCAACACTGGTGAATCTATCTATCTATCTATCTATCTATCATTTTTAAACGAATAGTTTGTTGGTAACCTTTTTAAACGGGTCGGAACTCATTTGTTTGACCACTGCTAAATGGCTTCAAGTATATCTATTATTTACACACAGTTAAATAATTTAAAGTATTTATTGCTTGCACAGTTATATTTTTCCACATATTGCTATCAAACACAAATAGTTCTATTAGCACGCAATCAAATGGTTTCAAGTATTGCTATTTAATATTAGTAATTCTATTTATCAAGTATTCCACTGTAATTTGGTACTAATCATTTGTTTGTACACTTTTAAATGGTTTCAAGTATTGCTATTTAACATTAATAATTCTATTTATCAAGTATTCCTCTGTAATTTGGTATTAATCATTTGTTTGTACACTTTTAAATGGTTTCAAGTATTGCTATTTAACAATGATAATTCTTTTTAATATCAATAATAACCCTTAGTAAAAACAATTGAACTGTTCTGTTTGACTCATGGAACCCTAACACGTATTACCACTCCGGGTCAGAATGGATCTGAGAGTAATACTAATGAAGGGGTTAGAATTGAAATACATAGATATTCAATGTATTCCATCATTTTTAACTGTATTAATAGGATATCTGGTCATGATCGTTTATGTATAGGATACAGTCAGTGTATGGTGAACTCCTACGACAGGGAGGCTGGTAATCAGAGTACGATTTTCCGGATGTAAAATTTCAAAGCCGGTCATTGTCCTTTTTGGTGTTTTTGCTGGTCGGCCGTCGTTGGCTTCTATGTGTAAGAGTCTATGTATGATTTGTAAAGTAATAGTTTGTTGGTACGTAACATTTTTAAACAGGTCAGAACTCATTTGTTTAATTACAGCTAAATGGTTTCATGTACTCGTATATCTATTGTTTCCACACAGTTAAATGGTTTCAAGTATAACTATTTCTTGTTTGCACACACTTAAAAAGTGGGTGAGTACAGTGAGCCTACGAAATCAATCACGTACCAAATCAATGGTTTCTTCCCCAATGGTATAATGTTCCAATAGTATAATGACAGAGAAGGAAAAATGAATGAAAACTTATACAAAGAGTGGAAGGTAAGCTGGGCCAGTCAGCCGAGGCTGTTGAATACAGCGACTGCATTTCTGCAGAGTGGTAAGACCCCCTCCCAGAAGACTTTCCTGGATATGACATTAAACAATCTAATGGCGGGGCTCCAGTTCTGGAGCTTTGGGGTATGTGGAGTACTCTTTCATTACCATTACTCCCAGGTTCACTCTGGTCCGAAGTGGTAGCACCTGATAGGGTCCTATCTATACGTCAAATAGAATTTTTTGAAATTTCAACTGGGTCAAAAAATGACTCATGCTAAATTTCATTGTAAGAAATAGAGCTATGTAATTATTTAACTGGGTGTTTACAAATGACTGATATTTAGTTGAATTATTAATGATGCATAGTGTTGGGAGACTAAATGGAGTGGTCGCATTTGTTACAGTGTTTGAGGAACCCTCCCACGTCACATGTCCATTTGGTCACGAGACAAGGTGAACCGGAGAATCAACCACTTCCACGAACAGGTCTTGAGAAGAGCTGATCTGGTAGTTTGCTCCTCAGCGGTGAGCACATGGAGCCTTCCTCCTTTATGTTGCAGACCTAAGAAGAGTAAGTAGTTTTCACCTTTTTGCTGTGTGGACTTTTCTTTTTAATCCTTGAACGCAAGTGACTCTTATATAGCTAAGTTCCCTACGAGTATTGTGTACAATTAAATGTCTTATATTAATTGACTTGTTCTGTTTCCTACCGAATATTCTGTGTTACATTACACTCTTTGGGATAGCCTAATGCGTTATAAGAAACGGAGTGTTATCCACGCATTAAGATCCTGTTAAATCTTATAATAGCAATACTTGGAACCATATAAATGCGAGCAAATGAACGAGTAACGTTGAATAGAAGTATTAGTGTTAGATAGCAATGCTTGTAACCACTTCACTCTGCACAAAATATTAATATCGAATAGAATTATTTATGTAAAATAGCAATAATTGAAACTATTCAACTGTGTCAAAACTATACCAATACTTGCGTGCAAACAAATTAGCTCTAACCCATTTAAAAATAAACTTACCAACAAATTATGTGTGCAGACAAATGACTCATATCAAATTGTGACTGTTATTTAGCAATACTTGAAACTATTTTTGAGTTCAACAAATGATTAATAGTAAACAGAAATACTTGAAGCCATTTCACTGTGAGCAAAAAAAAAAATGAGCTCGTTTAAAAATGTTATCAACAAAATGTGTTTAGAAATCATATACATTCAATATCTATGTATAAACAGGATTTGGCATTAAATAAGCCACAAGGGTTGATATGCCATAAAACCAAAGCAAACCGTAAGGTAAGTGAAAAGGCAATAGTGAGTAGCAAAATATGTCCAGCAGTGAATCACTTACAAAACAACTCCCAGCATAATTCAACGGTAAGTTAAGATAAAGATTCAGCTAATAACTAAGTCATGGTAATCTTTCATTGGCTGATTTTTCTTCTCATCAATAGAGGTCACCTTTATAGACGAGTAACAGTAGTTTCCTGACTGTACTATTTGATGCTGGCCTATTCCAAGCATAGGCTGTATCAATACTACTATACGGACGCACCACATATACCCTAAAAAAACCCATTGAGGAAAAGCTAGATGGGAACTACATAAGAATGCTAAAAGCTATATAGAAAAAATCCTGGAAGCAACACCCCACAAAACAGCAGCTATACGGCCACTTACCTCCCATCTCTAAAACCATCCAAATAGGACAAACTAGACACGTGGGACACTTTTGTTTGCATGTCTTTTCTGCCTACATCTTTTGCATACATTGCTTCCATATTAAGTTCAAAATAAATTATGTCGTTTTAAAACGCTTTGCTTAAACGAAAAGGATCTTTCACGCTATCCTAACTAGTAAAAATTGAATCTGGTATGCGACACCTTCTCTTTTCCCATTTTAAAACTTCACTTAATAAAATTAAAATCTTTCAGTTACGTTCTGTTTGTGTCATTTTCCAGCTTTTACTCATTCATTTCATTGCCAATAGTTTAGTCATTTACTGAGGAGAAGAAAAAAACAAAAAACAAAAAACAACATCAACGTAAAATAAAAATCTGAGTTAAAAGATGAGAATTTGATTTGAATTCTCTGATTCACTGCGAGCAGGAGTACTCGATATTGCCAGGGATAAAAGCCCTGAAAGGTAACATGAAATACTGATTGATTGATTGATTGATTTAAACGGCATAACAACCCGGCTTGGATTATTTTATGCCAAGAAGGTTAATTGCGTACATTGTATACTAATATTCACATTTTTTGTTTTCCCAGCCAGCTGGGGCTGTAGAATACGCCGACTGCATCTCTGCAGCGGGGTAAGATTCCCCCACCAACGAGTGTCTTGGATATGACACTAAACAATCTGATGGTCAGGTTTCAGTAATGCTGGAGCTTTGGGGAATGTAGAGTACCCCTTCATTGCCATCGCTCCCAGGTCCACTCTGACACGGATTGGTAACACCTGATAGGGTCCTATGTATGGGTCAAATAGAACTAAACAGTGTACTTATGCTAAACTGAATTGTTTGAAATGGAACTGTTTTTTCGACATTGAAACTGAATACTTACGCTAAACTGAATCATTTGAAATAAAACTGTTTATATATATATATATATATATATATATATATATATATATATATATATATATATAAATTGATTTGACATTAATAACCAACAATGCTTGATGTACCATAAAACCAAACCAAACTTTTTTGTGATGTTGTTTTTTTTAGAGTTTTTTTTCACAGTTGTAGGATATCAAGTGTTCCCACCTAATATAAATAATTTGCACACAGTTGTATGATTTCGAATATTCTTATCTAATACACATAATTATATGGTTTCAAGTAATTATTTCTATTTAATAAGAGTCATTTGTTTGCTCACAGTTATATCGTTTCAACTAATAATAATCCTTTGTAAAGAATAAAAGCTTCAAGTAACTATTTTTAATACAAATTAGTTACAGTTATAAGGCATCAAATATTTCTATTATATACGAATAACTTTTAAACAGATCTAGTTGATCCATAGATAGGACCATAACATGTGCTATCACTCGGGATCAGAATGGATCAGGGAGTAATATCAATGAAAGGGTACTATACACTCGCAAGATTTCAAGAACTGGAGCCTAACGATCAGTTGAGTGTCATATACATGACACCCCTTTTTTGGGGAAGGGTGTTAACATTTTGCTTGGAATACAGTTAGCGTATTCTTAGCCTTGCTTACAGGGCAAACATTTGTTGCAGGTCAACGCTCGTATGAACACAACCAAACTCGATGTAGGTCACGAGTGAGTTCTAGTTTCATTGGGTGCTCCTTTCATATGGCCTTGTGCCACATCTAAGTAAAATGCTTAGTAAATTACAACCAAACTCGATGTAGTTAAATAAGTAAAGTTAGCGACCATAGTCGAGGGTGACCCGAAGGCTCCCTTTTCGATAGCTACTACACCAAGGTGTAGGGGAGGGCGCTACTCCATTCCCTGGATTGCTCCACTTTACCCTTGAACCGTACCTTATAATGCTGAGTGTTAAGCAAGGTGGTATCAAGTTCCATTTTTAAAGTCTTTGGTATGACTCGACCTGGGATTGAACCCAGGTCTCCCGCGCCATTGGCGAACACTCTAACTGTAGTTAAATAACCTAACCAAATAATATGTAAAAAGCGTCTAATTTGTTTTTAATAAAAAAAATGCTTTATTTTCTTTCTTGAAATAAATTCAGTTGATACAGATTAATAAAACAGTTATAAAAGAAAACAAATCCGTTAATGTTGATCAGTATTTTTGTGAACAATTCTTCAAAAACAAACTTTGCAGAAATGAAATTTTAGGTATTTTGATTTTACAGAGGAACCTCGACTATCGAAAACTCCATCATACGAAAAATTCAGAATATGAAACAGGCTTTGAAGAAATTTCCGTCCCATTTAACGAAAAAATATTGAAGGCATGAAAACGAAAATCAAAAATGCCCGACTCTAAAGGTAAAGTCTCATTATTCGTAACAATATATATCACTATTTTTCATTGATTTTTATTATTTTCTCATTGTTTTTTAAGATTTATATAAATGACTATGTTGTCATTAACGAACATATTCCTTTGGGTTGGTATAATATTTACACTTTATACGACTGCTTTTGGGGGATGGAGCAAATTACACCATTAAAAGGGTAAATCATGTCCTATAAAAAGAAAATTCCCAGACACGAAATCCTTTCCGGAACAAATTAATTTCGTATCTCGAGGTATCACTATACAAGCAAAAAATTTCAGTATGGCTTTCCTCGCCAAGCTGCGATAAAATAATAAATAAATTATTGAAATAATAATAAAAAGAGATTAAAATCGTTACGAGAAAAGGGGGGTTAATTTGAATGTGGAGGAAGTCCTCACGGTGTAGTGATTAATGTGCTGGACTGAGACATCGTTCAAACTCCAGTCTCCAGTCTCGCTATTACGTTCTCTTTCAGACTAATAACCTTGGGGAAGGTACGAACCCACTTATCTGCCAAGCCATGGGTTAGATAGTATCACTACTGTTCTGCAATAAGGATCGCTTTGGCAATAAATAACCCGCGAAAGTTGACATGCTATTAAAAAAAAAAGAAACCAAACCAAGAAATCAATTGTTACTAATCCGTATTTACATCACTTTTCGTGACTTCTCGGGTTGGTCTATCGAGTAAAATGAGATACCCGACAATTTTGGGTTTGGTTTGATGTCATATCAACTATTGTAGGTCATTTAATACCAAATTCTTTATATATATATATATATATATATATATATATATATATATATATATATATATATATATATAATTTCTAAACACATTTTGAAGATAGCATTTTTAAACAAGTCTGTGCTCGTTTTTTTTTTATACAGTTAAATGGTTTCACTTAATTTCAAACAATTCAGTTTTGCATAAGTACGGTCTTTTGTTTACACACAGTCATTGGTTTGAATAGTTTTTTGTTTACACCCAGTTGAATGTAAAAATAGTTTTTTTTCAAACAATTCAGTTTGGCGTAATTGCACAGTTTAGTTCTGTTTGACCCAGAGATAGGACCCTATCAGGTGATATCTCTCCGGACCAGAGTAGACCTAGGAGTGATGGCAATGAAGGAGTACTCCATAAAGCTCAAGCATTACTGAAGCCTCACCAGCAGATTGTTCAATGTCATACCCAGGACACTCGTTGATAGAGTCTTACCCCTCTGCAGTGATGCAGAAGGTCTATTCTGCAGCCCCAGCGGACTGGGTCAACTATTTTTGGTTTCGCGTTAAAACTTTTTTTAATTCGTTGTTTTTATTTATTTTGAATGTCTTGCTGCGCAAACCAGAATGAGTCTGTTTTTAACACACACACGCACACTCTCGCATATATATATATATATATATATATATATATATATATATATATATATATATATATATGAGTGTGTGTGTGTGTGTGTGTGTGTGTGTGTGTATAATCTCGTCGGCAGACTCGTAACTTGAACCAGCCTCTTCACATATTTCATTCTTTTTGTCTATCAAGGAGTTTGTATATCAACTTATGGCTTCTTTTTTGGTTTGGATAATGCAGTTGGTAACATTAAGGATTTTAATCAGAAATGAAAAACACCTGTCTTTATATAAAAAGTGAACGTTTATACTTTTGATATTCAAACATCTGTGTCAGGAATTAGCTCATCGCTTCCGGCGCAGATTATGTATTTACTCAATTCCTCCACCGCAAGCAGGGTATGACGCAAGGCCAATTTTAAAGAGGAATACACATTTACCCAACCCCTCCGCCACAAGCTGGGTATGACACAAGGTCAATTTTAAAGAGGAATACACATTTACCCAAACTCTCCACCGCAAGCAGTGTATGACACAAGGTCAATTTTTAGGAGGAATATGTATTTACTCAACCCCTCTGCTATAAACAGAATGGGACACAAGGCCAATATTTTAAGCGGAGTAGAGTCATTTTATATTCAGAATTTTAATTCTCCTAGACTAGTTATCTTACCTAAGCTAAAGAATAACCATTGTCCTACGGGATGGAAAGAGGTAGTTTCCCAAGAACATTTGAGCTAAAGGAAACACAAACAGCTTTTGGCTATAAATTCAAACAAGAATAATGTTTCTTAGATTCATTTTTATCATAGAAAATGAGGAAAACTTGGTTTTCAACTAAAACAGCTGAACTATCCACACAGCTGAACATATGATTCGAACATAGACATAATATATATTATAACCTAGTCTTTATTTTAGTTCTCTATATATTAAAATAAAAGTCTACTAAATCTTTATCCAAATGAAGAGTAACCATCTCTAATCCACATGTGTCACCAAATTTGAAAATAGAAAAAGTCCCACGTGTGTCGCGGTTTCTAGTATAACTTTTTTCTCTTTCGCCCCCAAGAACTCGTGAGACTGAATTCTAGCTATTTCGCATTAGTCAGTAGCAATCTAGCAGCTGAAGAAGACATTAAATTCTCCACGCCGAACCAAAAATATGCCCCAAAATTTCACGACGATAACCAAGTTTTTTCTCTAAGGAATTCGAGACTGATATGCAAGTAAGCAATTAAAAAGAATTCTAAAACATTCAAGTACATTGTAAAAATACGAAAGTTAATATTCAAACAACATACCTTTTTTAAACTATTGTTTATAATCCCAAAAAAGGATACATAAAAAATGTGTTTCAACTCAACTTCCTTTTTAGTTGTTTGCTTGTTTTATTTATAATTCCTTTCAGCGTTAACCTTTTTATCATAGTACCCGGAAAACTCCTCTGCTACAATATTAAGCTGCATTTACTTACAAACTTGTTACGCATAATTCGCCACACATTTTCAAGCTACCCCCGTAAAAAAAGGCACAAAGGACATGACCCTTTTTATCATTGTGAACGTACACTGTATTTGTTATGGATAGCAGACCAGGTTAGAATATTGTGTGAAACTTAATCGAATAAATACTGTTATTCATCAAAAGAAAATCTCGGAAGGAAGCAATTCAGTCACGCATTTAAAATTCTCCCTTGTGGGTCTCATATTTGCATACAGCACTAGACATAGGTGCTTTCTTGGTCAATTTGAACACGTTTCTGGCAAAAATTAAGGAGGGGAGGCTTAATATTTCCTCATCTAAATTATTTCACAAAGAAATTAAACGTATTAGCATAAGCTTAATTTATTCCGGCGTTGAACTTGATACAATAATATAAAACAATAGTAAATATGAGTTTTCAGTTAAAGCTGTAACTTGCAATTAAACACACTGAATTTTCTCAGAATCGATAATAGCCCCCCTTTTTTTTTAAATCGTCATAAAAGGAAAAATTATATATATTTATATTTTTATGTAAATGCCGATTGATTTCAAATATAAGATTCTAAAATTAAATTTAAAGTTCTGTGTATAGCTGATTGATTGATTTTAATGGCATGTCAGCTTGTCTAGGTCATTTTATGCTAAGAGATTTGAGAATTCTGTACATTGTAGGTTTATATTCACATTTTTTGTCTAGTTTTTTGCACATGGTTGCAGGATATCAAGTTTTCCTATCAATTCTTTATCAGACCACCCAAGCACCAAAGGAATAAAATAGTCTAACTCAGCCTTTTAAGAAGGAAAGCGTAATTTTAGTTTGGTTTCATGGCATAACAACCATTGTAGGTTATTTAATGCCAAATCCATTTTTATGCGTATAAACAGTTCTATTTCATGCAATTCATTTTTTCATAAGAACAGTCTCAATATCAAAAAACAGTTCCATTTCAAACAATTCAGTTTAGCATACAAAAACAGTTCTATTTTGAACAATTCAGTTTAAATGTCAAAACAGTCCTATTTCACGAAATTGAGTTTAGCACAAGGATACAGTTTAGTTCTATTTGATCTATAGATTGGAACCTGTCAAGTTCTACCACTCCGGGACAGAGTGAACCTGGGAACGATGGCACGCCGCATTCCCTAAAGCTCCAGCATTACTGGAACCTGACCATCAGGTTGTTTAGTGTCATATCCAGGACACTCGTTGTGGGGGTGGTGGTCTTACCCCTCTGCAGAGAAGCAGTCAGTGTATTCTTAAACCTCAGCCAACTGGTCAAAGGAAGGCATGAACACCAGGACTCGACCTTTAAAATTACATTACAATTACATTTTAGGCATACTACGAGACACAGTTAAGCCACTAGGAAAATACAAAAGGAGAAATCTCTGTCAAATAAAGATAATTTGCAAACAGATCTGTTTGACCCACTCGATATCATTTTGTAAAATAATTGTAAAAACGTGTTTTCATTTAAAGTTGCAATTAAACGCTCTGAATTTTCTCAGAATCGATAATAACCCTGTCGGTTGGACGCTGACTGTTTACCTTGCAGAGAGTTAAGACCTTTTCCAAAAAGGATGCCTGTGTATGACACTGAATTGCACCTGATGGTAAGGCTCCAGTCCTGGAGATCTAGGTAGTGTGGTATACTCCTCCATTACCATTACTTCAAGATACACTCTGACCCGGAGTGGGTCCAATTTATGAGTCAAACACACCTGTTTGAAAATTTTTTGTATTCTACATGACTGTGTGCAACCCTCACCTAAAACAACTCTTAAGGAATAACTACACAAAAATGTAAATAGGAACGTAAAATGAGCGCGATTCTCTAACTTCTCAGCATAAGATAATCCAAGATAACTTGACATGCCGTTAAAATCAATCATAATCAGAAGCGATAAATTGTAAAAGACTCGTAATGACAAGATTTAGGATACTGTCTCTATTCCTTTTTGATGCATTGAACCCATGACATCGTTCAAATTACCTTTCTTCCTGCTATTTTTTTGGTGGGGAAGTATTGGCAATTAAAAGGTATTCCACCCTCTCCAGAGTTCCAGATCTGGAACCTCACAGTCAGAAGCAGTTTTGTATCATACCTTGGACACGCTTTTTTTGAAGGGATTATCCCTGAGCAGTTGATCCAGTCAGCGTATTTTATGATATATATCTATTCTAATGCATATATCACCAATATAATTCTACTTCCTATCTATCTATCTATCTTTTTTTTTCTTTCTTTCTTTCATAATCTGTTTATATCTATCCCTCTACTTATATAAGTCTGCTTCTATCTATCTATCTATCTATCTATCAAATAACGAGATACCTCTAGCCTTCTTTAAGAAATTAGAAGTTAACAAAATATTTTCTTAAATTGATATCTTGTAGTGTAGTTTTACGTTCCTTTAAACACAGTTGTCAATGACACCTACCAAAAATGACAGCGCCGTATAAACCTAATGTATTTTAATGTATATCTTTGAAACACTCATGGAGTTGATTTTTCGTTATTTCTCAGTAACACCCACTTCATTCTTGTGGCACTATCTTTAATACGTAAATGATTAAAGTAGGGTATATCTAAGGACAAGGCCTGGAACTGAATAGGTTATCATTTTGATATCACTCGGGCTCTGACAATGAACAGATCGATAGCAATGAAAGGTTATCGTTCCTGGCTCAGAATTGCTTATATATATATATATATATATATATATATATATATATATATGCTTTGTATCTGATGGTGGTCCAGGCGATTTGTTTAAAGCTAGTTGTTCAAAAGGTGGAAGCGTAAAAGAAGAAAACAGCTTGATTGGATTTAAAGCCGGAAGAGGAATTGTTAATGTCGTCCTAGATAAAAAAAACAAAAACAAAAACAAAACAAAACAAAAAACGAATAAAAAAATAGCCACAAAAACAAGAAGAAACTGCGGGGGAGAAATCTTATCATCTGAAACAAACAAAGGGAATGCAAAAGGTTTAAGAAGTGGCAATCAATGACTGTAATTGAAAATTGGAAACGCACACACACACACACATGAACAACTATATGATTCTAAAAATGCATAGCTAACTCAGACATAAAATCTCACACACAAAAGCATACTTACAGACGCACATACACACGAACACAAAAATGCACACGTGAAAACGAAGCTCATGCGTTCATTCGCATAAAGTCAAAGAGTTGCTATTTCAGAAGTGTATCGTGGGTTCTTATAGAAAATATGTTTAATTTTTCTCAAGAAATGTAGAACAAAGGGATCGTTTTTCTATTTTCAAGCATATTTTCTTTCAGAAGAGTGTATAGAGGAGAACGTGTTAACGAGCGTGTGTATGTGTGCATATGTGTATATTATGTCAGCGCCTGTACGCGCTATGAGTTCATGTTGTGTATGTATGTGTGTTGCGCAAGTGCGAGCCAATGTGTTTGTGAGTACTGGGTATAATGTGTTCCTGAATATATATGTGTGTGTGCGTATGTGTGTGTGTGAGTGTGTATGTGTTCATGCCTATTGTGCATGTGTGTGTGCGTGTGTGTGTGTGTACTGGAGGTGCCCGTGGTGTAATGGTTATCGTCGCAGGAATTGGACACGGCGACACGAGTTCAAATCCTGGACTGATTGCATTTCACATAGCACTAATACCCTTGGGAAAGGTATGAATCCAATTATTCTCCCTCCAGCTATGGGTAAAATAGTAGGGCAGACTAGGTTCTTCAGCCTTAGTGAGGCAACTAGTCTAGGAGAAGGAAAACTCTGAATTCAAACCTGTTAAACTCCGCTTAAAAAATTGACCTTGTGTCATATCCTGCCCGAGAGGAGGGGTTGGGTAAATATGGTATGTATGTGTGTACTGTTGCTCGCATTAGCTTTCTGTGCGTATTGTGTGAGCATGTATATTGTGTATCCATGTGTTTTGTGCATGTGAGGTATGTGTGCCTGCGTGCTGTGCATGTATGTTGTGTATATGTCTCTGCGTATTCTTGTGTGCGTATGAATGTTGTGTGTGTATGTGGGATGTGCTTGTATATGTGCTTTCGGGCTTACTGTGTATGCACGTTGTGTGTGTGTATGTGTGTGTGTTATGCATGCACACGCTTGTGCTTGCCGTGCGTACTGTGTGCGTATGCATATTGTGTGTGTGCGTGCATAATGCACTTGGGTATGTGCATTCGAGCCTATTGTGTATGCATGCTGTATGTGTATATATGCACTCTGCATGTATGTGAATTGTGCACGCGTGAATGTGTTCTTGCTGTGCATATTGTATACGTATGCATATTCTATAAGTGTGGCTGTTGTGCCTATGTATGTGTGTGGTGTGTTTGTGTGTTTGGTACGTGTGCGTGCGCATTGATATGACTTTAATTCATTTGGCGTTCTGTCTCACCGGTGATCTTTTTTTTTTATTCCATCAGTCCGATACACAACCCTAACCCTTACCTTGGCAAAATTTTAATCTTCTTTCAGCGTTAAAACAACTCTTAATTCAAAACCCGAAATTTCAATTTTTTTTTCTTCCTTTATATGAGTGACAGAAATAGATTCATATAATCTTGGACAATGTTCCAAAGATATCATTAAAAGATAAAGTCGTTAAAAGTTCAGTTAACACATTTTTATAAAAAAAAAAAAAAGAAAAAAGAAGACTCTCTGTTTGTCTGATATAACTACTATTCCTAAATCCTCAAAGGGGAAACTGGCGGGATGTTTTGGCTGATATTCCACGTGAGAAATCAGATCCCGCCAAAAATATCCGACGCTGTTGCATGCAACAAATTCAACTGACTCATATGAAGAGAATGTTACCAAATCAGACAAGTTTTGAGTGTGACGAGTCTTGATTGAAATCTCAAGTGGTTTCGATTACCGACAATAACAGAGTCTTTTTTTTTCGACACCCTAAAAGTTATGACGGCATCAACAGTAAATATGCTGACGTTAGTTTTTTATTTGACACTGGCATTTTAAGATCTTTTTCAAAACAATGCCAGGAAAGTCACTAGTTACTTGGATTTAAGTCATACATAGTTATGACAACACGCCCATTTGTCTTCTTACAAATCTCAGACGCTAACGTGTATCTTTATGCATCAGATGCGTACAAAGATATCAAGGCATCATTAGATTCTTTGCCTTTTCCTTGTCATCACTTATCTTCACAAACTGCGTTAGATACGCCCATACACACACACACACACACACACTGATGTATAAGTATGTATTGTGTATTCTTACAGAATATTTTCTTAAAGATGACAAACAAGGATTAGGAGTTAAGTTTTTTTATTAGCCTCTTCGTGTTCGCAAGAGCGGTGTCGTAAATGAGTATGTTCCATGATTGTTCGAAATTACTGATATTACCACCCCAGTACATGGACTTTTGACCTTCATTATCGAGTATATCGGTGCGGCCACGCCGTATATTATAAGGTGATTTATGGTATCAATGAATACTTTGAAGCTGAGCGTTCATTGCGTGCAGTTGACGTATATATATATATATATATATATATATATATATACATAATTTTAGAAATACCTCCCAATTTCACTTGCCTTCCATTACTAGGAATATTATATGAGTATTGTTCACACTATCTTCAGAGGGAAGGCAATAAAATGCTGGAACAATTTTTATCTTTTAGACATTAAATCAGCTCTTCTATTCCATTTTGTGGTATATAACCAAAGCAGTTTATATTTTGTTTAATATATATATATATATATATATATATATATACATATATATAATTTGCTTCCCCCTTTAACGACAGAGGAAGTCACTGCGACGTGCTGGACTGCGACATCGGAGTAACCAACTTCGAAATCAAGTCGCGTTATTAAGTTCGCTTTCAGACTAACATCATTATCCCCCAGTTTTGGGTTAGTTAGTTCACTACTGTTCTTCTATAAGAAAGGATTTGGCGTTAAACAAACTTAAGCAACTGTTGATGAATATCATTAATCAGTTTTCCAAGAATTACTTTTGCCTATTGTAACGATGTCATGCGAGCAGCAATCAGTTTTATATGTATGATTTGATGAAACTGTCGAAAAGCGTACCGACGTCATTTTTTGGCCATCTGGATTGGACTTGCTGATTTTAAAGGCAGCAAAGTTATTACCGCTTAGAAAATTGGTGCAACACAATCTTCCTGTCACCATTTTTTTATTTGACTTTGAGGCAGAATATATATTTATTGTGTCACATCCTGCCGCCTCAAAGTCAATTTTTAAGTTTGTTTGAATTCAGAGTTTTCCTTTTCGTTAAACTGGTTGCCAAACCAAAGCTAATGAATCCATCCTGTTCTACTATTTACCCATATCTGGGGGAGAAGAAATAGATTCATGCCTTTCTAAAGATTATTAGCACAAAATGAAATGCAAATAACCTCGTCTAGGATTTAAAATCGGGTCACCAATTCTATTTCTCACGACTAGGTAGAGTAAGCAAAATTGTATAGATATCAAAACTTTAAGAAGTTTCTCCAGGTAGCCAACCATTATTGCCAACAGGTAAAAGCACAAACAGATTCAGTTTAGAATATATCTAGCTGAGTATTTTCCGTCATAGAACTTGGTAGCAACACTGGGGCTTTGTAATGGGATGAAACTCCCATTACAAAGCCCCAGTGAGTCATAAATGATGCTTAAACGTGTTTTCAATTATTATTGCTAAAATCTTAGTGATTCATGGAGAAAACAAAGGATTTTGGTGTTAAAAAATATTGAGTTTTATAATTTTTATTTTAAGACCAGTTTGAAGACACAAGAATGGGAATAAGAATGGCTTTCGTATTACATAGTTTATTATGTATTTGTGTGTATTAGAATGTGTATTTATTTATTTATGTATGACATGGTTTATCAATATCTCAGTGTTTGGGAATGGTGATGACTTTTGTTTATTAATCTCTCAGCGTCTGGGAATAGTGATGGCTTTAGTTTATTAATCTCTCAGTGTCTGGGAATGGTGATGGCTTTTGTTTACAATTTCTCAGTATCTGGGAATGGTGATGGCTCTAGTTTATCAATCTCTCAGTATCTGGGAATTGTGATGGCTTTAGCGTATCAATCTCTCAGTGTCTGGGATGGTGATGGCTTTAGTTTATTAATCTCTCAGTGTTTGGGAATGGTGATGGCTTTAGTTTATCAATCTCGCAGTGTCTGGAAATGGTGATGGCTTTAGTTTATCAATCTCGCAGTGTCTGGGAATGGTGATGGCTTTAGTTTATCAATCTCTCAGTATCTGGGAATTGTGATGGCCTTAGTTTATTAATCACTCAATGTCTGGGAATAGTGGTGGCTTTAGTTTATCAATCTCTCATAGTTAGTACATTTCAATATGCAAAACATTCTGATACCGTGAGTCAGAAATTCTCCGAGCAACACACATCAAATTTTGAATTCAGAGATTTTCTTTCTCCTCGACCGGCTTTCCTGATAAGGCTAGAGAGCTCAGTCGGTCCAGTTATTTTGCACATAGCTGGTGGGGTGAGTAGAGATAGTTTCATGCCTTTCTCAAAAGCTATAGCACAAGCAGTCTCTACCAGAATTTGAACTTGGATTGCTGAATCCATTTACTACAACGATAACCGTCACACACCTGCTCCTCGATATACTCCCCCTACTTAAGGGAGTGTATGTAGAAGATGGGAAGCAAATATCCAAGAAAACAATGAAAATATTTCTTAAATATTCAAAACAAGAGTTGATACTTTCATATACAAAAATTAATTTCAACTCACTCAGGGGGACTACCCATGACGTATTGGCTAACGTATTTGACTGTGACTTTGTTCCCTTTCGAACAAATACCCTTGGAAAAGCTCTGAACCCTCTTATCCACCCAGTTACGAGTTAACTGGTACTACTACTGTTCTACAAAAACGGCTTTGTTATTAAATAACCTACGAAGGTTGATATGCCATTAAACAAAGAAATCAAACCAAACCAAACCAACTTAGTAAAACGTTTCTATAAGACTAAAGCTGAGGTAGACTGGCTATTACATGGGTCTCTGGGCAAGGTGGGTTATTGCCTATTTAACCCATCTCACTTAAACCTTAGTTACTCACGGATATAGACGCTCTTTCTTAGGAGTTTGTTTCTAAAGCACAATATCTAAAATGTTGCGAAAACTTTTGGGATAGTTATTCATAATGCTACAAAGTCCTGTTGGGAAAGGTGTGAACCCCTTTCTTCCTCAGCAATGGGTTAAATAGCATCACTACTAGTATCTTCCACAAGGATGGCATTAAAAAACTCACGAAAGTTGATATGCCATTAAACAAAGAAACCAAACCAAACATAACTTTTTCATGCAGTGTTGGAAAAAGAATATAATTTTTTTTCAATCCTTTTGATTTCCTTGTAAATGACTTGAATTGGGAAATGGTTATTTTGTCCTCCCGTCTGTTCTCGAAGAAAATTCACCCGTGAAAAGGAATGAAAAGAGAAATGGAGGGACTGATACGCTTATCGAACCTAGTGCTGAGAAACTAGTATCTTGTACAATAGTTTAATTATAGGAAGAACGTTCAGATATCCTGCCCGTTATCTGATGAATCGACAAATAATTCCTGATAAGGAAGAATCTCGAAGTAGAGGGAATGGAAGGCGTAACCAGTCGAGTAAGTTAGAAAGCAGACTAAAACATTGATTCGTTAAGACAGATGTAGAGAAAGATATTTAGACAGAAAAGCATACAAGAAGATTATCTGTACAATAAAGATTAGGCTTTTTAAGATACGTAATATCTCTATAAAGGCGTAGGCGAATACTTAGAACATAAGTTACTTTTTTCTAGTTCTTTTATCGTGTTATAAAATCCTTAACTCCTTTTTAATTCAAATCAACTTCAAATAATGTACATTCTTCTGTTTTTACCTTTTTTCTAAACACAAAATTTAGTCAGGTTTGGCTCAGTTTCTTTGTTTAATGTCATATCAACCTTTGTAGGCTATTTAATGCCAAAGCCATCATTGTAGAAGAACTGTAGTGGTACTATCTAACCCATAGCTGGGAGGATAAGGGGGTTCATACCTTTCTCAAAGGTATTTGTCCGAAAGTGAACGTAATAACGTGACTGGAGTTCGAACTCACTTACTACGATTTTGCAATCCCTCTCTTTAACCATTACATCACGAAACAGGCAGCCTGGTTCGTTATAAAACTCTTAAATGTGGCTTGACACGCAGGACGCTTCAAACTGGGATGGAAACCCGCCTAACTTTACGCTAGACTTAGTATTCTAAAAAGTATCTTGAATAAAGCTGTATTTATCAAGACAGAAATGAATAAAACGTGGATTGTCGTTAAAATAGTCTTGCAGACATACAACGCACTTATTCTAGAGAGTTTTCTATTTGTCGAAGCGCCTATGAAATATTTGTTTTGATTTGGTGTAAAGATACAACGTCGTATTTCTTGCACAACCTTTTGTTTCACCAGAAACAGTTTGTTTGAAAAAGAGCAAGATTGGCATCATAGTTTTTTTTTTTTTTCAGATTTGTACTAATTTGTCTGGACTTGGTCTATACGTCTAGATCTTACCACATCATTGTAAACTTACTCATATAAACTTACATGGTTCAATGGCTAATGAGCTAGAATGCGGCTTCGTAAAAAGCGAATTTGAACTTTATTTGTGCTATTACGTTCATCTTTGGATGAATACTCTTAGGAAAGGTATGAGCCCCCGTATTCCCTGTAGATATGAATCAAATAGTTTCATTGCTGATTTTCTACAAGGACGATTTTGTTATTAAATAACCCTCAAAGGTTGATACGCCATTAAACAGAGAAACCTAACCAATCATATATGTAAAGTCTTTATTTAAATTTTACAATTAAAAAATATAGAAGATTTAGTTTCATTACAGAAAGAAGGAAAAGAAACAGAGAAAGGACAAAAACAAAGAAAGAAAGACATAGATAAATAAAGGAAAAAAAGAAAGAAATATAGAGAAAAAGAAAAAGGATTGAAAAAAGAAAAGAAACCCAAGGTAGAAATTGAAAGTAAGAATGAAAAAGAAAAAAGGCGAGAAACATAGACGAAAGAGAGATAGTTGAAAAGAAAAAGAAAATAAAAGAAAGACAGACAAGCAGATAAGAAGGAGAAGCAAGAACGAAAGTCCCATAATACCTAGTTCAGATAATCAGGATGTGTGTTCTTTCTTTATCATTCTGCTTTTGAATAAAAAGAAAAAAAGGGAAAGAGAGGAGACTTTTGTAGGATTCAGTAACTACAAGTTAGGAGTGAGAAGGTTAACAGGAAGGGTACTGACTCATCATCTTCTAGTTAAGGCGATAGGCGACTTTGTTTTGACACACGAAAGACGATCTGCTTTCCCAGAGCGAAGAGAAATTCGTGTTTAACTTATTTCTCTTCTACCTTTGCCCTGTACATAAACGGCTGGTCGACTGGGTTTGGGTTTCAAATAAGGAATTAAAAAATGAAAAAAAAAAGATTACCGGTAAGGAAAGATAGCACGAAATCAAGAACATAAAAGAATGAAATATAAGGAGGAAAATTAATGTGAATGAAAGAAAAAGAAGAAAACTAATGTGAATGAATGTAAAGAACGAGATAAGAGTACAAGTATAAAGGAAGGTGAGTAGAAGTCTCAAAGACAAAAATGGTCGAAAAAGAAGGCGAAAATCGAGAAAGTAAAAGAAATTGAAATAAGAAATGAAATAAAGAAGATTTGATGACCAAACAGAAGAAGAAGAAGAAGAAGAAGAAGAAAGCATTTTAGGAAAGAAAAAAGACAAAAAATAAAAGTAACAAAAAGAAAGAAACAAAAAGAAAGAAAGAGAAAAAAAAGCGATTTAGAAAATAATGTAAAAGAAATACAAAGAAATAAAAAGATACATAGAATGAATAGAAAGAAAAATGAGAGAGACTGATAAAAGAAAAAAGATAAAGAAAATAAAAGTAATGAAAGAGAGAGAGAGAGAGAGAGAGAGAGAGAGAGACCCAGACACAGAGAGACACATAGACACAGAGAAAGGCGGGGGTAGTGATTTAGGAAAAGAAAAACACAAAGTTAGATAAGAATGAGTAGAGAAAAAGAAAAAAAAAGAGATTGAGGAAAAGAGAAAGGAAATTTAAAGGAATTAAAAATATGAAATAGAAAGAAAGAAAGAAAGAAAGACAGAAAGACAGAAAAAACAGAAAGCGATTGAGAAAAGATGAAAAGATAAAAATAAAGAGAAAGAAAGAAAGAAAAGGATTGGGAGAAAGAAGAAAAGAAAGGTAAGGGAGAGATCTTAAAAGTTTAATAGAAAAAAAAGGTTCAAAAAGCAATGGAAAAGAAGATTCGTTAAGAAAAAAAAGCCGATAGGAAACGTGGCGAGAGAGAGAGAGAGAGAGAGAGAGAGAGAGAGAGAGAGAGAGAGAGAGAGAATAGGAAAGATAATAAAACAAAAATAAGAAGTAACTAGAGAAGAAAATAAACGAAAATAGAGAACAAAGAAGAAGAAGAAGAAGAAGAAGTGTTCTAATGTTTTGGGGAAGAGTAACCTCGCCTCTGTTTCCCTCGACGTCTGCTTGTGAAGAAACAGTTCGTGCCAAGTTAGGTGGAATTATATGGAGGTAAGGGTGAGATACATCGGCTGGGACGGATTTAAAAAAAACGGTATAGAAAAGGAGAAAATGATCACGGCTGTGCGAGGGTTGGCTGCTATAGGTAAGAAAGCTGAATCTGGGTAGGAGCTTGAAGGTATGGAAGAAGGGGCCGGCCTACTAGTTTCGGTGTTGCTATGCAAACAACCTTCACCTGGGACATCTCAAAGTCTGCGCCTTATATAGATTCCTTTCTTCATCCACAACGAGTTTGTCTAAATGCATGTCGGTCTCAGACATGGGGGAGGGTTGTCGGGCAACATGGGATGGTGACGTTAGCGGGGTGGAGAGTTCTTTTAGGAAGATTTTGATGTATTCCATATAGCAAAAGGAAGGCTATATAAATACTTGCAAATTATTTGATAGGTAAATATTTATGTACAATATTATTTAAATGTGTGTAAATTAGGCATGAGGCCAATGTTTTTAGTTGTCCCTTTTTTAAAATTAGTTTAATAGAAATCTAGACAAGTTTTCTCGCTGCCACTTTTCCCATAAGAACTCAACAAGTTAGTACATACGTCCTGTATTCATTTCATCATCTTTTTCTCACCAAAATATGATTTACTTGATAGCCAGTAAAAAATGATGTTAGGAAAAGCTCGGGCGATGATAGGAACTGTACGAATTATAGGAAATGTACGAATAATTGGAACATAACTGATAATAGGAACGGTACGAATAATAGTAAATGTAAGGATAAGAACTGTAGGAACAATAGGAAATATATCGATAATAGGAAAATTACGGATTATAAGAACTATAACAATAAAAGGAAATGTATTGGCCTAATGGGTAGAGTGTTCGCCCATGGCCTGGGAGACAAGAGTTCAATCCCAAGTCGAGTCATACCAAAGACTCAAAAATGGTACTTGATTCCGCCTTGCTTAACACTCAGAATTAGAAGGTAAGGATCAAGGGTAAAGTTGAGCAATCCAGGGAATGGAGTAGCACTCTCCCATACATCTCAGTATGGTAGCTGTTGAAAAGAGAACCTTGGGGTCACCCTCGACTAAGGTCGCCAACTTTACTTACGGATAATTGGAACATGACGGATAATAGGAACTGTAGGAATGATAGGAAATGTAAGGATGATAAGAGCTGTAGGAAAAATAGGAACTGTACTGATAATAGGAACGGTAAGAATGATAGGAAATGTTAGGATAATAAGAACTACGGGTGATAGGAAATATACGGATAATAGGAGCAGTACGAATAATAGGAAATGTAAGAATTGTAAGGATAATAGGAACTGTGCGAATAATAGGAAATGTAAGGATAAAAGGAACATTACAGATAATAGGAACTATACGAGTAATAGAAGATCTAAGGATAATTATCAGAAATATATAAGTACATACAAATTACAATAATGGAGGCGCACATAGTGTAACGATTATCACCGTAGGAAATAGAACCGGTGACCCGATTTCAAATATTGGACGAGGTTGTTTGTGTTTCCATTCACATTTATACTCTTGAGAAAGAAATGAATTCATTTGTTTTCCCTCAGCGATGGGTAAGTAGTAGGACGGATTGGGTTCTTTAGCCCTGGTTAGACTACCAGTCTAGGAGAAGGACAACTCTGAATTCAAACAAGCTCTACTCTGGGTAAAAAATGACCTTGTGTCATGTCCTGTTCGTGGCATGGGATGAGAGGGGGCTAAATACATAGAAATTCGAATAACTCGTATGAAACAAATAAACTTTTGCTTGCAATTATTCATGAAGGTTACTTCGTGGTGGTGTAATAGTTCGCGAGCTCGTCTCGCAAATCTGTTTCTACTCAGTAGTGAGTTCGAGCTTCATCAGGAGTCCTATAGTTGCCCCTTTATGTCTGAGCTAAGCCTATTTTTAAAGGTTTTTTTCCACCGTAGTGTAATGGTTAGCCATCTAGCTCCACAAACCAATTACTTATGACTTGTGAGTTCGATCCTCACTAGGTGCCTTGTATTAAATCTAAGTTACACTTAATTTTTGTAGCACCTCGCTTGGTTTAATGGCTCATGAGCTAGGCTAGCAGACTATTGCTTGTGAGTCCGAGTCGAACTGCGTACTCATACTTCTGGCTTTGTGCTCAACTAAGCAAAGCTTTATAAATGACGAGACTCATTTACAAGGTAGACGGGTACGAGCAGTAGGAGCCAACATTTCAAATATTTTAACGTTATTTTAAATCCTTTTTTAAACCAACTCTTCTTCCTCTTCAAGGAAAATATATCTGAGGATCACATGACGAATCATAAACCCAAAGCCTTCATCTGAAGAAATTTTCACACCAGACAAATAAAATTAAAATTTATCAAAAGTCCGACCGTCCATCTGTACCACCAAATTTCCGCTATTTTTACTATACTCTCAGGAATTGTTAGTAAGGCTAGGTAAGGTTTAAACTCTGCAGATTGAGGTTGATTTTTGGGTAAAATCTATCTCTGAATCCGTATGTCTTATTATCTCCCCTTGCTGTTAAAAGATTGCTGTCTCAGAGCGATTACCCACTCCCTTTGTAAATGTTGAGAGAGGCAAATAGCTTATTCCCTACCTATATGTGCATAGCCACTTTTTTTCGTGAACAAGTGTTGCGCAAAGAGAGAATACATTTAATCTCAACGGTCTCAAGGCCTAGAAATGGCTTAGAAACTCAATAATATATATATATATATATATATATATATATTCTATCCCTCCAAATTTTGAAAAAAACAAAATTTCTTAAAAATACTTATTGATTTGTTTTGGGTTTTCTACAGAAACAAATGAAACTTCCTCTATATTCAGATAATCATCCTGAATTTCAATGAAAATGACTTTACGCATTATATTTTTATAATGACATCTTTTTTAAGTATTGATATTTCAAAGAATTAAGATAAAAACGCACGAAAGAGAAAAGTCGGCTGTTTTAATGTATTTTAATTCATGCCTTTCCTTACATTAATTCAGAATTAATAGAGAAAACTAGCAAAGAATAAAAATCAAAGATTGTAATGAAGCTTAGGTCGTTGTATATGAACCAATGATAATCTGAAAGAGTATATTCAATATGAAGAATTGTCACTGACAGTCTTTGGAATGAAAATTCTTCAGGTGATCCGTTAAGATATCTCAGTAATCATAATTGTTGGCATAGCTTAGAGTCCTTTACATTCACACACACACACACACACACACACACACACACACACACACACACACACACACACACACATATATATATATATACAGCAACGTCTGCTGGAGAAGCAAGGATCAACTCATAAGTGACGTTCTTCCATGGATCCCTACACATAGACGTGCCAGTGTAGACCGACCAGGAAAAATTTATTTACATCAGCTCTATGCGGACACAGGTTTTAGTTTGGAAGACCAGGCGGGAGTGATGGATGATAGGGACGGATAGAGAGAGAGAATCAGGGAAGTCCGTGCTTTCTGCGAGATTTGATTATATATATATATATATATATCATCAAGGCGTGCCGAAAGCACGAATTCTCTTTACTCTTTTGCTATCTGTTCCGATCAGTCATCGCTCTTGGCAATTCCTCTAGTTAGCATCCAGGGTACCCACAAAGTTAGTTAGTGTAAGTTTTTAATGGTCGGCCAGCACTAATGTGTCCATGTGTAGGAGTCCATTGGAGAATGCCGCTTATGAGTTTGTACTTACTTCTCCAGCGGGGCCCAGTATGTCTCGCTAGTCTTATTTTGATGATTTGGGAGATGGGAGGTAAGTAATCATACAGCTGCTATTTTGTAAGGAACTGCTATCAGGATTTATAGAAAACAGCATGCAGCATTCTTTTCTAGCTTTTTCAGAAGTACTGACACAATAACGGTTTGGAAGAATTCTCGTTTTATTTTATCAGAAATCAGATTGCAAGAACATTATATAAGGATAGATATACGTTGGTTCATTACTAACCCGAAGCTTAATGAGGATAAAAAGCAGTTATTTTTCGCAACGAATATATTTTAAGATTGTCTCCTTTCTTTCTTTATTTTATACCTATGCACTTAACCCAACTCTTCTTCATATATTAGATGGAGTTAATGGTGAAAATTTCAGATGAAATTACAGCTGATAACTGCGTGTCAAGCTACAGACTTATTAGCCCATCCTTTTACGTGTATATGTAAATGCATTTCTATTTGTTATTTACTAACGCGTTGTGGCTTCTTTCAAGTTGAAAGCGGTAGAAATCATATTAAGAAACTTCAAGTTACTAACAAAATTAAAAAAAAAAACACAGGCAAAAACAAAAGCTGTTTATTTTCTACCACCTTTTTTTTACTTAATATTTCCTTCTCTGAAATTCGTAATTGTAGCTCATTATAAAAGAACCCAACTTTCATGCATTCACGTATGCACATGTGAAGACACACAGATAGATTGTAGATATCTCATAAAAGGTTCAAATAACGCGTAGGTCGTTAACTTTCATCATATTAAAGCAAACGTTACTTATATTACTGGTTATCAAATGATACACTCGATGTAAACTAACATTGGGAATTAAACTTGATATCTCAACGAAGAAAAGACCTCGTTCTGATCGCCTATCCATTCATTACGAATCTCACTTACATCGATATGTATTTGCAGTGGCACATGAAATGGGCACGGCGAACCGAGTTCAAATCCGGAACAAGGTTGTTTGCATTGCTCTTAACGCTAGTATCACAGAAAGGTATGCATTTAACTATTCTCCCTCCAGCTATGGGTAAATAGTAGGACAGACTGGGTTTTTTAACTTAGGCATGGCAACCAGTCTAGGAGAAGAAAAACTCTGGACCTGTTAAACACCGTTCAAAATTTGACCTTGTATCACATCCTACTCGTGCGGAGAGGTTGGATAAATATATATAATGATATGTACAAAAAACTAGTTCAACAGAGTCAAATAGAAATGAATAAATTGAGATAGAAAGGTTGAATTATTCAAATAAGTATTGAAAATGATAGCTTTTAGCTCATCTTGATCCTCAATCACTGAATTTGGTAGGAATTTGACACAGGGTCAACCAATGGGATCGGAATCCTCCCCTAAAAACACAACATCAAAATGCTTGAAAGTTTTTTTTAAGAATTACGAGGTACAGACGATATGTTTCCAGACTTTTTTCGTATGGGCATTTAAAATTGTCGTAGACTCTTGAAAATTCAGTATGTTATTGCTATACATCTTATGAGATGATTGACTTGTTTTTATGATTTCAGTTTTAAATGAACAACTACAGCAAGGAATTGTAATACACCCTACTAAAGCCTGATTGTCACAGCTGGTGAATTTCAAAAAGGCAATCTGACACTTTAGAAGAACGATATGCAATAAAATTCTGTTCTAAACTTGGAAAAAATGCCACAGAAACGTATGGAATGCTTCAGACTGCTTTTTGACCATCTTGCCTGAATCGAGCATCAGTTTTTGAGTGGCATAAGAGATTCAAGGAAGCCAGGGAGTCTGTGAGGGATGATGAGAGGTGTGGGAGGAGAAGAAAGTCAATATACCACAGTTGATTGGCCAACCAGACATGCAGGACATTGCTGGAGAAGCAGAGATGAACTCATAAGAGATGTACTCTTATGGATCCCCACACACGGCCGCGCAAAAGCAGGACGACCAGCACGAACGTACATTCAGCAGCTATGTGAGGATACAGGTTGTTGTCCTGAAGACCTACCTAGGGCGATGAACGATAGGGAGGAGTGGCGAAAGAGGGTCAGGGATATCCGTGCTGCCAGCACGATATGATGATGATGATGAAGGGAGTTCAGAAACAGATTCCCTCGGAAGAGGCCAGCACTCTTCAAATCGGGTCAGTGGCATTTCCACCAGGACAATACACCAGTCCACAACTCAATCCTTGTCACAGACTATTTGACCAAGATGGGCATCAACACAGTTCCTCAGCCTCCCTATAGTCCAGACCTTGCTCCCTGTGACTTTTGGTAATTCCTTAAGCTCAGAGGCTGTCGTTATGAGACAATTGAGGAAATGAAAGAGGCTGTGGCGAAGTTCATTGACATGCTCACACAAGAGGACTTCTATGGGGCCTTCCAGAAGTTGTTGGGACGGTACAAGTGCATTGCAGCCGGAGGAGATTACTTCGAAGGGAACCAGAGTTTCATGTGTATACTATCAATAAAAGTGCCCATACGAAAAAAATCTGGAAACTTATCGTATGCACCTCGTATCGATCAGATTTTGTGACTGATATAGTTGCGTATTTTCACACTGGTCCAAGTTGTTCGATTACATAAAAAGGTAAGAGTTCGAATACTGATTTTGAAGTAGGAAATAGCATTCCCCGATAGAAAATTGGTGCAAAACAATCTTTTTGTTTCATTTCTCGGATTTAGCTTTGTGTTCAACAGATTTTTTAAACATTAATCGTCCTCAAGTTGCCTGTAGTTTTAGTTTATTTTTCAAATATTAAAAAAAATGAATGAATTTGTCATACAAGGTATGAATACAATTTACTTGTAACAAGCTTAAAAATCGGAAGTTTTTCGTTCTTGAATTGAAGATCCAAAGCCCATTCATTTATGATCCTATGATCTTAACTACTACATTTAAATTTGTGGATGTGTGGGCCTGTACAAGGATCACGTTTTTTTACAAGGAAATTGACGATCTCTCGCTCCGAAATAAACTAAATAAGATTAAACCCCGAGTTCATTTAATTGAATGATGTCAACAGTATGTCAACTGATCTAGAGTTATTCTATGCCTAGAGGTTAAGGAATAAGGTTCTTCAGCCTTGGTGAAGGAAAACTCTAAACTCAAACCTGTTAAACTCTGCTTAAAAATTGACCTTGTGTCATATCCTGCCCGAGCGGAGGGGTTGGTAAATATGGTTAAGGAATAAGGTTTATTGTATATTTACATTCTTTGTGCAGTTGTTTCTTAAGAAATTTTGGGTCACGGTTATATGATACAAATAATTTACAGTTATATATTTACTATTCTTATTTAGTACTTTAGTTAGTATTTTTATATATTTAGTATTTTTATTTAGTATTTTTATATATTTAGTATTTTGATCGAGTATTTCTATATATTCAGTATTTATATTTAGTATTTTATTTAGCATTTTCATATATTTAGTATTTTTATTTAGTATTTTTATAGATTTAGTATTTTTATTTAGTATTTTATTTAGCATTTTTATATATTTAGTATTTTTATTTAGTATTTTTATATATTTAGTATTTTTAATTAGTATTTTATTTAGCATTTTTATATATTTAGTATTTTTATTTAGTATTTTTTTAGCATTTTTATATATTTAGTATTTTTATTTAGTATTTTTATATATTTAGTATTTTTAATTAGTATTTTATTTAGCATTTTTATATATTTAGTATTTTTATTTAGTACTTTTATATATTTAGTATTTTTATTTAGTATTTTATTCAGCATTTTTATATATTTAGTATCTTTATTTAGTATTTTTATATATTTAGTATTTTGATCTAGTATTTTTATATATTCAGTATTTATATTTAGTATTTTATTTAGCATTTTTATATATTTAGTATTTTAATTTAGTATTTTTATATATTTAGTATTTTTATTTAGTACTTTTATATATTTAGTATTTTGATCTTGTATTTTATTTAGCATTTTTATATTTTAGTATTTTTATTTAGTATTTTTATATATTTAGTATTTATATTTAGTATTTTATTTAGCATTTTTATATATTTAGTATCTTTATTTAGTATTTTTATATATTTAGTATTTTTATTTAGTATCTTTTTATATTTAGTATTTTCATTTCGTATTTTTATATATTCAGTATTTTTATTTAGTATTTTTATATATTTAGTATTTTTATTTATTATTTTTCACACAGTTATATGTTTAATATTCCTACAGAATACGAATAATTTCTTAATATATATACCTGACCCATTGAAGGGACCCTAATAAGTACCACCACTGCGAGTCAGACTGAATCTGAAAGTAGCGGTGATGAAGGGATATTCCACACAACTCGAATCTCTCGAACCGGAGCTTCACCATTAGAAGCAGTTTAGTGTCATAGCAAGTACACACTTTTTCGGGGTGAGGGTTACCTCCATGCAAGGGGTACAGTCTGCTTATTCTAAGCTATGTCGATGGGACAGAGTATCAGTTGATGCAAATGCATAGAAACTCGATTTCTGATAGGAAAAACTGAAAAATAAAAATGATAAAGAAGAATCTATTCATTTTGCAATGGTAAACCGAGTGATTCTTATTTGGTGCTCCCAAAAGGATATCCATATACCAGAATTCAGTGGGTTCTTAAAACCGAAAATAACAGGAGTATCTACGGTAAATAGGGTTTTGTTTCAAGTTGTAGACTTTGTAATGGAACAGCTGGGCTTGTCTGACAAAGCTGAAAGTTTGGCGTTTCACCTTTTGGATGATAAGAGTTTAAATTGAACGCTAGACAGATTTTGTCTTTGACACTGACAGATGGCGATCAGGAACAGATGAGCAGTTTATAGACAGTGACATGTGCAAGTCGATACAAAAAAAGCTATGCACAAATGTACATCGTCAATTTCTTTAAGAAAATTCCAAAGAGATGGAGAGTAGAATAAAAACAAAAAAATTAAAAAATTAAATAAAAGTCTTAATAATGGATTAAATACTGGAAATTAGATTTAAAAAAGACGCGTCAAAGAGTGGCTAAAATAAGTGGTTAGGGAATCGCGTTCATTGTATGTTTATATTTAAATTTTTATTTTTGTTGTTTTTTTTCTTTGCATACGATCCTACCGAATACGAATAACTTGTAAAGGGATCTATCTAATCCATCGGACCAAACAGGTACTACCACTCTAGGTTAGAGTAGACCTGAGTGTAATGCCAATGAAGGCGTACTTCACATTCCCTAGATCTTCAGGACTGAATCTTCACCATCAGGTGTAGTGTCATAGCCAGGACATAGATTTTACCGGGTCGGGGTCCCAATCCTCAGCAAAAGATAATTTTTTCTAGGACTCGTAGACAAGGCTAGTAGTTGTTTGAAGAGATGAACAGAAAAGTCTTGGGATTGATTCCATTTTTACACTATGTATATACACATTCACTCCTTTTTAGTGGTGGAAATAATTGAATAATGTGGTCTTTTGAAATATGAGGAGATCTGAGAAATAACCGGCCTGACAAAGAAAGGAAAGATCAGGCTATGAAATGTACATTGGTTTGGTTTCTTTGTTTAATGGCATATCAACCTTCGTTATTAAATGCCAAAGTCATTCGTGTTGAAAAACAATAATGGTACTACTTAACCCATTCTCAGTGGGGAGGATTTCATTCCTTTCCCAAAGGTATTAGCCAGAGAACGAACGTCATAGCGTGTCGGAAGTTCGTACCCGCTTATTACGATGGTACAGTCTAACTCTTTAGCCATTACACCACAGGGGCGTCCTCATGAAACGTATATGCTATTCTACATATTTATCTAGCAGTTCAATACATTTGGCTCATCGTTTATAAGGATTATTTGATCCTTCCAAAAATACAATAGAGAATTGTAACCCCTATTTAAGGTTGGGTCGTAAGTTTTTCAGCAGTCGTCGTATATTTATTATTTTTAACCATATAAAAATCTTAAGGTGAAACAACAAGTACAATGTATAAAAAGAAAGTTCTTCCGAAATCTCCTTTGCTATTTCTTCATCCATCTTTTTATATTGTCTTCAATTCTTTCTCTTTCTTTCTCTTTTTCGTTCTCTCTCTTTTCTCTTCAACTTCAATTTTCCTCTTTTTTTACACTCACTTCAACTTCCTCTTTCTCTCTCCCTTTCTCTATTTCTATAACTTCTTTTATTTTCTTTTTCCTTTCTTTTTAACTTCTTTTTTCCTCTTTCTTTTACTCTTACTTCAACTTCTTCTTTTTTCCTCTTCCTCTCCTATTCTTCCTCTTTCCTTTCACTTTAACTTCATCCCCCCCCCTTTTTTTTTACTCCCACTCCCTTTTCTCTCTTCTTTTTTCTCTCTTTAACTTCCGTTTTTAGATTTCTCTTAAACTCCTTTTCCTTTCTCTCTTTCTTTTCAACTTCCTTTTACTATTTTTTTAACTTTCTCTTTCTTCAACTCTCTTTTTAATTTCTCTTCAACCAGTTGTTCATTGTCTCTTCATTTGTTTTTTTTTTTCTCTCTTTCTATTCCTTTAACTTTTTTCTTTTCTTTTTCTCTTTAATTTCTGTTCTCTCTCGTTTTTTTTTTAATTTACAAAATTTAATCTAGTTTAGCGTAAGGCCATAATAGGCAGATTGAACTATGCGTCAGCCGCTCAATGGCACGTACTCAATTCCGTGATGCGAGAACAAATGTGATCAATTCATTTTTATCCATGAATAGCAATTCATTCTCTAAGAAGTCTTTAACAGTCCACGTTAAACACATCTAGTTTATTTTTACCATCTAAAAACTAGCAGAGCGGATGGATAAAAATATCAACTCGGATCAAAATATCAACATGTATTCAGTTCTAATACTACTAGTTTAATCTAAAGCACCGAAAGCCAAACGTTTAGTTTGTGGGGATTGAATAGAGTGAGCTTTGGTATTAACGACTTGAAGGCTTGTCATTGAATATTTGTTGTATCTGAGTATCATAGCTCATCGTTAAAATTATTTGAAGGTGAAGACCACAATTCAGACACTAGTAGCAGAACAAATGTATAGTTTAAAATCTCGTGGTAAACAATGTAAAGACAATTCACGATGAATTGACAGCTACACGTTTATTGCCCAAGTAAACTTGATGGAATGAGTACCGAAGTGACATGAGTAAAATTCTATTATGCAATTGAAGAGTCTTTTGTTATAAGTTAAGAGTCCTTAATAGAATAAAAGTTTTGTGTAAAGACTCACGTCAAAGCACATATTCGTTCGTGCTTGTTGAGGAAGGACTGGATAGTAATTAACTAAGCTTTTTGCTTAGATTTGGGACAAGGCCGAAATGAACGGGGCACCCGATGAGACTCGAACTCACTCTTATATGGTTAGCCAGTTAAGCTTGCTAACCATTACACTATCCGAGGCACCGAGGCAGGACTAGATAGTCAGAGTTTTGACTTTGCCGCACCGTATTATATGCTATTTTAGTCACGCAACCAATCGGTCATTAGAAATACTATTTGGAAAGAAAAGTATGTAATCCCTCCTGATTTAATCCCCAAAAGTTATTCACTTCGCTTAGTTGTGGCCGAAGGTCAGAAGTATGGGGCTATCAGTGAGGATAGAACTCGTTAAGAATAGAATGCTAATCCAACTAAGCTTACAAAATAACTTTGTAAGCTTAGTTGCGGCTCAAATTAGTTGTGTATGGAGCACCAAGCGAGAATCGAAATCAATAACAATGGTCAGCGAATCCAGCTTACAAATCATTACACCAGATGAATACCGTTTAGATATTTACTAAATGTGCTTGTGGCACAAGGCCAGAAGTATGAGCACTCAGTGAAAATCGAAATTACTAAAAATTGTCAGCACCCAGTGAGAATGAAACTCACATACACCGGTTCGCTAATCCAGCAAGCCAATGAAACACTAACAATAATGAAATCCGTTTGCAAAATGTGAAAAATTAATAATCCTTTTCTCTGAAAATTTCTTAAACATACATTTGACAATATTTTTCGAAGGTGGTCATTCAATAAAAATGCTGGCTACTTAAGCTATTTAATTAGTTAAAAAGATTAGAGTGGGTTTCATTATTTATTGCAGTCAGTCCATTTTCAAAAATGAATAAATAAGTAAAATTCAAGCCTTGTAAAACAACTAAGCAAAACTTAGTAAATAACTAAACGTCTGTTTACGCAGTTTAGAGTCATACCCAGGACACTTCTTTTTTACCCTTCTGCAGGGGAGACTATCAGCGTATTCTAAGCAGGGTGGGGATTTATTGAAAACGTAGTTATGCTAATCGATTTTGTTTACTTTACAGATAAATCAGTAGATTGTTGGGCTTTTGATGATCCTATTATAACGTCTGGAGGGTGTCTGAATAGTCCTTCTCTCTCTCTCTCTCTCTCTCTCTCTCTCTCTCTCTCGCTCTCCTGGCAATCATGTGATTGAATATTGATCGATACAGTTATTTTTTTTGCTTGGTTTGATTTAGTTTTTCCGGGGAAAAATTTAAGTAGTACATAAGTAAAGAATTTGTTATTTTATTTTTGAGTATGCTGTTCACAACTTTTAATGATCATATTATGACGTCTTGAGGTTGTGTGAGCACTCCTACTCTCTCTCTCTCTCTCTCTCTCTCTCTCTCTCTCTCTCTCTCTCTCTCTCGATCTATCTATCTATTCATTTATTGTTTTGCTATATTTAAAGAAAATTAATGGTAAAAAAAAAAACAGACTGAATAGAGATTTTTTAAGCGTATTAAGTGAGCCGAACAGACAAAGCAAGGATTTACATTGAGTTCAAAAGAAACGGTCAAATAGAAAAAAATTGTGCCAAAAGTATCATCAAATCTCATATGGTGAATCCAGAAAATGTGAAGTCATAAAGGTTGGATATTTCTAACAAGTAAAGAAACAATATGTAAAACAGCATGTACAATTTAAAAAAGTGTAAAAGAAGATTAGAGGAGAACATAGGTGTTCATTCACTAACCTTTGCTTAGTCTGGCACAAGGTCTGAAATGGAGACCCTCTAGGTAGATTGAATTCATTAATAATCCTTCCTGTCTGCGGAGCCTAGAATAAGCCTCTCCAGCAGAGAGGTAAGACCCCACAAAAAAAAAAAAAAAAATGAAAATAATAAAAACAGGTGTCCTGGATATAACAGTAAACTGCCTCCAGGAGTCGGACTCCAGTTCTGGAGCTTTAAGAGTCATGCTTTCATTGCCATGGATCCCAGCTCCACTCTGGTCCGGAGTGGTGGTATCTATTAATGTCCCATCTATGCTTAAGATAAGTAAGTGTTTATCTATTTAGAATTACTTTAATAGATACGTTTTTATTCACTGTATAATTGTTAAATTGACTTCAGCATAAAATATCCCAACAAGGGTTTATATGTCATAAAATAAAAACCAACCAACCAACCAACCTCATAAGTAATGATCTGTTTGTTTTGTTTGTTATCCATTACCCTACGCGATGCGACCTATGGAAAATGAATTCAAGGGCTATTACACTGAATATAGACACTTCTATATTAGTCTATGATCATTTAAAAATAAAAGAAAAGGGAAAGAGGAAGAAAGACAAGTAAGCAGAGAGAGAGAGAGAGAGAGAGAGAGAGAGAAAGAGAGAACTTTACTCGAAAAGGAAAAATGAGAGAAAAAAAATCAATGAGTGGCATAAAAAGAAGTTCTGAATTGTCTATTACCCTACGAAAGAGACCATCTTGTTTTCAGATCGTATTTTTATTTCTACTCTTATTCGTGCCAGTTGAGTGGAAATGTTTTCACCAGATGGCTGCAAGTAGTAGAAATTAAGTGTTGAACTAAAGAGAAACGAATTAAGCAGCAACTAAAAGAATAGATATGATTTATTATTTATTGAATACGCCTTTTTCTATTTTTATCAATTTTACTTCATGGACGCCCAAGTACCCTTGATATAGAAGTTTCAGATTTTTATTTAATAATAATAATAATAATAATAAAAGAAGATCAAACACCTTATGTACATGGACGACATCAAACTGTTTGCAAAAAATGAAAAAGAATTGGAAACTCTAATACACGCAGTCAGAATATACAGTCAGGACATAGGGATGGAATATGGAATAGAAAAATGTTCCATGCTTGTAATGAAAAGCGGCAAACGACACCTGATGGACGGAATGGAACTACCAAATTAAGAAAAAATTAGAACGCTCGGAGAAAAGGAAACCTACGAATACTTGGGGATATTGGAAGTTGACTTCATTAAACAAGTGGAGATGAAAGAAAAATTAAGAAAAAGTATCTCAGGAGAACCAGAAAGCTACCCGAGACAAAAATATATAGCAGAAACCTTATCAAAGAAATAAATACTTTGGCTGTTCCCCTCGTAAGACATTCAGGACCATTCTTAAAGTGGACCAGAGAAAAACTTAAACAAATGGACCAGAGAACAAGAAAACTAATGACCGTGCATAAATCATTACATTCCAGAGAGGACGTTGACAGACGTGTCAAGAAAAGAAGGAGGAAGAGGACTTATCAGTATTGAAGACAGTGTGGATGCATCAATACAACAACTTGAAGACTACATAGATAAACACGGAGAAAGACTGATTACAGCCACCAGAAACAATATTGACAACACGAGGACCAACAGAACAACAATAACCAGAAAACAAAAATGAGAAGAAAAACATCTCTATGGACATTTTAAGTGACTTACAAGCAACATCTCCCACGAGAAAACCTGGACGTGGCTTGGAAAGGAAAGCCTTATAAGAGAAACAAGAGCTGGAAATTGTGCTAGAAGTATAAATTTGATCATACGAACAAATGGTATATGCACAACCCTGCATCTGTCCTGGAGAATGAGACACATAAACTTCAATGGGATTTTGACACACAAACGGATCACCTAATCTCGGTCAGACGACCAGAACTTATAATAACCAAAAAAAAAAAAAAAAAAAAAAAAAAAAAAGAAGAAGAAGTGAACTTGAGAAATTGTGGACTTTGCCGTCCCGGGTGACCACAGAGTAAAATTGAAAGAAAGTAAAAAGAAGGATAAATACCTGGACCTTGCTAGGGGATTGAAAAAACTGTGGAATATAAAAGTGACGTTTATATCAACTGTAATTGGTGCTCTTGGTACAGTCACCGAAGGATTAATAAAAGGACTTGAGGACTTGGAAATAAGAGGACGAGTGGAGACCATCCAAACTACTGCATTATTGAGATCGCCCCGAATACTGAGAAGAGTCCTAGAGACTTGAAGAGGTTTGCTGTTACTCAAACTCCAGCGAAAGACCATCAGCGTTAGCTGATATGAAAAACTCTCAACGAGTAAATAATAATAATAATAATAATAATAATAATAACGTCCCAACAGGCCACAGAATGAAATTAAGATAAAGCGAAAAGAGAGATAAATATCTCGAACATGAAAGTGACGGTGATACCAAAAATAACTGGTGCGCTCGGAACAATCTCCAGAAGTTTGGTAAAGGAACTGGAAGAATTGGAAATAAGAGGACAAGTGGAGACCATTCAGACGAGAGCATTATTAAGATCGTCTAGAATACTGAGAAGAGTCCTGGGGATTAAATCAGGAGGGATTACATACTTTTCTTTCCAAATAGTATTTCTAATGACCGATTGGTTGCGTGACTAAAATAGCATATAATACGGTGCGGCAAAGTCAAACTATCAGCTAACACTGGTGTGAAAAACTCTCAAGAGTGAATAATAATAATAATAGGACTGGAGGACTTGGAAGTTGGCGGACGGGTGGAGACCATCCAAATGACAGCATTATTGAGAACAGCCAGAATACTAAGAAGAGTCCTGGAGACTTGATGAGACTTGCTGTCACTCAGACTCCAGTGAAAAACCATCGGCTAACGCTGATGTGAAAAGCTCTAATGAGTGAATAATAATAATAATAATAATGGGACTGGAGGACTTGAAAGTTGGCGGATGGGTGGAGACCATCCAAATGACAGCATTATTGAGAATGGCCAGAATACTGAGAAGAGTCCTGGAGACTTGATGAGACTTGCTGCCACTCAGTCTCCAGTGAAAAACCATCGGCTAACGCTGATGTGAAAAGCTCTAATAATAATAATAATAATAATAATAATAATACAGAATCCTGCAAACAAGTGAAAAGAAATACAAGAGTACGGTGGAATTGTGCAAAAGATTTAAATTTGACCATAGTACTAAATAATATATGCACAAACCAGAATCCGTTGTGGAAAATGAGACTCATAAATTCTCTGGGACTTTGAGATACAAATGGATAAGCGAATGACAGCCAGAAGGCAAGACTTAGTGTTAATTAATAAGAAGAAATAAACATGTCAGCTAATAGATTTTAACAGAGTGAAAATGAGAAAAAGTGAAAAGATAGTCATATATTTGGATCTTGCTAGAGAGCTGGAAAAAACCATGGAACATGATGGTTGTTGGAGCGCTTGGAACAGTTCCCAAAAGCTTGGGAAAAGACTGGTAGAATTGGGAGATTAGAGGAAGGATCTGGACTATACAGATCACTGCATAGTTAAGATCGTCTAGACTACTGAGAAGAGTCTTTGAGACTTGCTGTCACTCAAACTCCAGGCAAGGACCACCAGCTAACGCTGATGTGAAAAATTGCAAGTAATGAAATAATATTAAAGCGAAAAACAAGATAAATACTTGGGTATTGCCAGAGAATTGAAAAAACAAAAAAACTGTGGAACATAAGATCTATAAACAATAATGGTTGCAGCTTTAGGAATAATCCCAATTAATTTGGAAAAGATGCCAAAAGAAATAGTGATCAAAGGAAAGATTGAGATCATCCAGGCCTCAGCACTATTCAGATCGGTTAGAATATTAAGAAGTGTCCTGAATTATTAAAGAGATTTGCTGCCACTCAACTTCAGTGGGAGGGGTAAGGAGTTACATGTATTCCTATATAATACATATAATGGGTACACTATTAGTTGGTTTCAAGCGTTTCTATCCGCAATTAATAACTTTAAACAGAACTATTTGACCCATACGGCTACTGCCACTCCGGGTAACAGGTACTACCACTACGAGTAAAAGTAGACCTTGGAGTAATGACAATAAAGGTCTCATACCTCTGCAAAGAATGCAGTTTAATGTCATACCCAGAAGATCCTCTTTTTCTAGAGGGAGGGTCTTATCCCTCTGCAGAGGATGCAGTTTAATGTCATAACTGCAACCTCTTTTTTTTCTCATGGGAAGGTTTTATCCCTGTGCAAAGGATGCAGTTTTATTTTATACCCACCGCAGCATTTTTTCTAGGTGGAGGATCTTATCCCTGTGCAAAGGATGCAGTTTAGTATCATACACAGAACCCTCTTTTTTCTAAGGGGAGGGTCTTATCCCCGTGCAAAGGATGCAGTTTTATGTCATATCCACAACACCATTTTTTCTAGGTGGAGGATCTTATCCCTTTGCAAAGGATGCAGTTTAGTGTCATAACCAGAACCCCACCTTTTTTTTTTACTTGGAGGAGGGTTTTATCCCTGTGCAAAGGATACAGTTTAGTGTCATACCCAGAACCCTCTTTTTTCTAGGGGAAGAGTCTTATCCTTGTGCAGAGGATGCAATTTAGTGTCATACCCTGAACCCTCTTTTTACTAGGGGGAGGGTCTTATTACTCTGCAGAAGATGCAATTTAGTGTCATACCCAGAACCCTCTTTTTTCTTGGGGGAGGTTCTTATCCATCTGCAGAGGATGCTGTTGGCATATTCGATGCCTCATCAATAGGCCCGGAGAAAAGGCAGAAAAGAACTTACATAAAGTTTTATTAGCATTATTTAATGAATGCATGAAGAATCCATGTATTTTTGTACATACGTGTTTGCATTAATTCAGTTTGGTCAGTCTGATTATCAGCATTTCAACTCTGTGTGATTTAGTTTATAGCAAAACTCCAAGTTTAATGATAGTGTTCTTGGGTTAGATTTGATTAGATTATTGATTTTAATGGCATATAAACCCTTGAGCTAATACTATTTATTTGCAAACAGTTATAAGGTTTCAAGTATTCCTTTCTAATGCCATTTATTTACAGTTCTATGGTTTCGGGTCTTCCAATCTTTTAGGGTTATACTTTAATAAACCAGGTTTATAAAGGGGAATTGTGAGTTCTTCAAGCGAGAATAAAACAAGTCAACTCTCTATGATAACGGGATAACAAGTGAATTTTATTTCAAAAGTTTGGCGCTTATCGGTGCGCACGCGCGTGTGTATGTGTGTGTGTGTGCGCGCCCGCATGTCAAGTATTTGTGTGCTAATGACCGGAGATGTGTCAGCTTTATTGATGAGGTCACAACACTATCTAATACTTGTTGCGTACTTTAAAACCAAAGTCAGTCCTTTTTCTTTTTCCTTTTTTGAAAACAATTATATGGTTTCCATTAACTCACCGTAATAGTTTATGTGTAAACAACTAAAGCCAAGCAACAATTCTTAACGCAAACAATTTCCACACAATTATATGGTTTCAAGTATTCCTATCAAATACTTATAAGTTTCAAGCAGATTTTTTTTGACCCAGAGAAGGAGACTTAAGAACTATTATCATTCCGTGCTAGAATGACCCTAGGGTTAATGACAACGAAGGAGTGACTCCACGTCTCCAGAGCCCGAGAAGTAGAGCTTTCACTACCAGATAAACAGTTTAGTGTCATACACACAAACACAAACACCAACATCTTTTTGGAGGAAAGTATTACCGCTCTGCAGGGAATGTAGTAGAAGTATTCTAGGTCTGCCGACATAGCTATTGCTTTAATTTGCGTGGTGATAACTATACAAACGACAATGAAATAATAAGTCACGAATAAATCGTTTTAAAATGGGTAGTGATACTCTATTATTTATTCTTAACCATCGTTCAAAATTAAGCAACTATTTAAGCGTAGACATTTTCTAAGCTTCTGGTTTCGGCTACTTTACTTAATGACATATCAACATTTGTGGGTTATTTAATGCCTAAGCCATCCTTGTAGAAGAACAGCAGTGATACTATTCAACCTATAGCTGGGAGGATAAGGAGGTTCATACCTTTCCCTAGGGTATTTGTATAAAAGTGAATGTTATAACGCGACTGGAGTTCGAACACGCTTACTCAGCACTTTAGCAATTACGTCATTAGCACTCCCCTTCTTTCTAAGGTTAGTTTAGTCTGGCCCAAGGTTACAATAAAGAGTAAACTTGTGCGAATCGAACTCACTAGGGTAACAGTTTTCTGTGAGACTGGTTGACTAATCCCCGGTTTAAGTCAGGGGCTATGAAAATATTTCTATTCGAGAAGCTACCAAATTTATCGACTAAAAACGGGCAACAAAACGACTTTGTGTGCGTCTGTGCATTTCAAGATGTACCTGTATTTCAGGACGAGAAATCGAGCAGTTTTAACTGAGCTTCAAGTATTAGAATCAGACAAATAAGTGAAAAATCAATATTTGGCGATTGCATCATCTTTTTGTCCAAAATCGGTTACAGAATGGCGCAGTGCAACAGACAAACTGCAATGACAACGACAACTTGATAAAATAATGACTGGTTAAACAATCGCTTTTTAAAGTTTAATATCTTTATACTTTTTATCTCAAATAGAAAGTTTAATGTTACCTAGGATATTTGAACCCTTACATAATGTCATATATGTTTTTCCTATTAAAATTGCCTCCTTGAATCTTTGAATAGTAACATGCCATCTACGTCTTTTTCTTTTTTTTTCTTTTTTTTTTAAATTAAAAATAGCCGTCTAAAATATTTGAATCCTTACATAATACCTTTTATGCTTTTGTTATTTACCATTCAAAATTACTTCCTTAGATATTCGCAACCTTACTTAATGCCTTCCAAGTTTTTACCATTGAAAATTGCTATTTGAATTCTTACACAATGTCATTTCTGCTTTTGTTAGAGTTATCATTTAAAATTGCTTTTATGTATCGTTTATACGTAATTATCAACATCATATTGATATTAACATTATACTGACATTATTAACATTATATTGATCTGCTCATTGATTGAATACATGAAAATGTTCATTGTCTCTGTTAGTAATCTAAAGCAGTGTGTTTTAAATTAATTCAGAGTTATTCTTTATTATAAAATTTCATTAAGCTTCCACGCTTAGATTTTTCTCCGGCTTTTGATGATTTTCATCTTATCCTTTGTATAAGATTTTACGTGGAATTCGTTTTGTTCCATGCGCAAAAATAAATAAATCAATAAATTAAAAAATAAATTGTGTTTTTCAACTTTACATAAAATTATGGAAGAATTTAGAGCATATTTACTTTACCTCCTCCATAAAAAATACAAACAAAAAAAGTAAATATCTGAGTAAATTACACATTTACCCTTCATCTTACATTTACACATAGTTTCATTCACCTGTAGGTGAATCATTCTCTACTTTAAAAAACACTGCACCATACAATTACTAATCAATACAGTCCAGATACGCATTTAATAAAATGGTTGAACCAGACATTATCAATAGCACATGCTCACAGCAGCTACAGTCAGATAGATACACATACACGGATAAATACCCGCATCTCAAAGATTTTGTTTATAACTCTTCTTTTCCTTTCTCTCTTAGTTGTTGGACCCAAATGCAAAGGGAACAGAAGCAGTATTAATCGGCCAAAGTATTTTGGCAGCGTTCCCGTCACTTTTGTGTGATAGGGGCTTTTTGTTCACCAGTAAACGATGCATTAGTACTCCTATCCCGTCCAGCGCTTCCGTTCTGCTAAACATTTGGAATTGTTGACCTCTTTTAATAAGTTTTTTTTCTCCCTGTTCCAAATCATTTTGCTTTTTCTCAGTCTGTATTTCTAACCTTGAAAGCAAATCCGACAGTTACTTCCAAACATTGACGGAAGTCATGTGATGACGTGTCTACTGTTTAAAAATCATTCGTTGTCGATAGGAATATTTGAAACCATACAACTCTAAACTATTTGTTTTAAGAATTGTTACTTGAAGCCATAATTGTTTGCTAAGGATTATTTTTACTTACTTGAAACCATATATTATCTCGTTACGAGATTTTTTACATTAGTTATAAGTGGCACTTTTCCCTGAAGTCCGAGTGATAGTAAGTCTTCCTAGTACTCCAAGACTCTTTTGAATGTTCGAGCCGATCACATGACACAGTCGGCTGGGGCTGCAGAATATACTGACTGCATCTCTGCAGAGTGTTCTGGATATGACACTAAAAAATCCGATGGTAAGGCTTCACTAATGCTGGAGCTTTGGGGAATGTGGAGTACTTCCTTATTGCCATCGCTCCCAGGTCCACTCTGGTCCGGAGTGGTAGTACCTGATAGGATCCTATCTATGGGTCAAATAGAACTGTTTGACACTTAAATTGTGTACTTATGCTAAACTGAATTGCTTGAAACAGAACTGTTTTACATTGAACTGTATTTAAATAAATGACTAATTGTGAGTAAAAATCTGTGCTTATGTTAAACTAAATTGTTGAAATTAAGTAAAAAAAAAAAACATTTAACTGTGTGCAAAAAAAATGAGCTCAGGCTTGTTTAAAAATGTTATCAACAAAATGTGTTTATAAATCATATATTCAATATAGGTATACAAAAGATTTGGCGTTAAATAATCAATATTGGTTGATATGCCATCTAACCGATCACAGCAGTATTGCGATCTGGACAGCCTCAGTTCTTCCTCAGATTTCCAGTTCCTTCAATCTCTTTTACAGGTTCTTTGGGAATATTCCAAAAACTCCAAGGGTGGTATTATTAATATTGTTGTGCTAAGTGTTACTTATGAAAAAAAATCATGGATATATTTGAATTGCGACGAAAACATTTTTATAGAAAATAACATATCTAAATTAAGCGTTTAAATTTTCATTGCATTGAATATATATAAATACTCTAAGTACACCACCGTTTTTCTTGATATTCCATGGAGGAAATACTCGGCATAGCACTCCAGCAATTTAAGAGATTATACGAGAGGAGAGGTCTTGGTTTCTTTGTTTAATGGCAACCTTCGTGGGTTATTTAATACCAAAGCTGTCGTTGTAGAAGAACAGCAATGTAATAGCATGACTGGAGTTCGAACTCACTCACTTTGAGGGTGCAGTCCAGCACTTTAGCCATTACGCCATGGAGACTCCTCCAGGGGAGATTGTTATTGCCAAGTAACCGCTATTGCTCTGCGAGACGCCATAAAAGGAAATACTAAGCGTGGAACCTCAACAGCCTAAGAGATTATGAAAAACATCAATTTTGTCGCTACCGAGTTAACAAATTGCTTCATTTTTCAATTTTCAATTTTTGATTGGAAATTCTTTGTTAATGCTCTCATCAATCATTTCTTTATTCATAATTTCTGCCATGCTAAAGCGCTGGAACGTAAATGCATAAATATCTGAGTGAATGGAGATAGAAAGAAATGGTAGCAAAAGTGCTACATAATATCATGAAATATTGTAGAGGTACCAGGTCGATACGGAGTTTCTTACCAATCGAAAGAAACCGCATTCACCCAGCAACTGGCAATTTAAAGGAGGTATTCGGGTAACAGGAAGTTTCCGTGATGTCATGGCTAAAATGCTGAACTGCGGCCTCGAAGAAAGCGAGTTCAAACTCCAGTCACACTATTCACTTTCAGACTAATAAAAGTTGTTGGCGACCATAGTCGAGGGTGACCCGAAGGCTTCCTTTTCGATAGCTACTACATCAAGGTGTAGGAGAGGGCGCTACTCTTTTCCCTGGATTACTCCACTTCACCCTTGATCCGTGTCTTATAATGCTGAGTGTTAAGCAAGGAGGTATCAAGTACCATTTTTTTGAGTTTTTGGGATTGAACCCAGGTTCTCCCGGGCTATTGGCGAACACTCTAGGAAAGGTATGGCTTAAATAGTGCCACTGCTGTTTTTCCAAGATAGCTTTGGTATTAATCCACGAATGTTAATACACCATTAAACAAAACACCCAAACCAAATGAAGTATTCTTGATTAGCCTTTGAAAGAATACGTTATTGCAAATGCTTCGCTGATGTAATCGATATTCAGTTAAAGTTAAATCTGGCATATCTAGAGGTAAACAATTTCATTGATAAAATAAGCAAGAAGCAACCAAAAATATAAATGCAAATTTAAAGTAATTATTGAAGTAATTAATGAATCAATTAACATAGTAATTAAGAGCATTAATGATAAAAACTGAAAATAAAGGAAGGGACAATTTCCTGGACAGAAACCCAAAAGTTGAAAGAAAGAATAATGATGTCAAATTAAAAACCCTTGTTCATTAAAAGCAGTTCGCTTTGTGTTTGTCAAATTAACAATCGCTGTGTTGGCGGGGCTGAGAATACGCTGCATTGAATCTCCTGCAGAGGGGTAAGACACCCTCGTAAAATAGGGTATCCTAAATATGACACTAAACTGCATCGGATGGTCAGGCTCCAATCATCCATTTCTAAGGAGTGTGGAGTATCTCTTCATTGCCATTACTCCCAGTTTCACTCTGATCTGGAGTGGTAGTACCTGTTAGGGTTTTTACCACCTCCCTCCGCACAATTTTCATACAGAGTTTAACAGGTTTGAATTCAGAATTTTCATTCTCCGAGATCGGTTGCCATACCAAGGTTCTAGAGCCGGTCTATCCTACTATATCACCCATAACGGTAAGAGAATAGTTGGATTCATACCTTTCGCAAGGGTATTAGCGCTGTGGGAAATGTATACAGTCTCGTTCAAGGTTTGAACTCGGGTCACCGAATCCATTTTCTACAACGATATCCATTACACCAAGAGCGCCTCCTTGGGTTTGATGTATGGTCAAATAAGTCTATTTAAAAATTATTCACGGATAGGGTGTTTGTTAGACTCATAAAATCATGCACCTGGGTCTGAATATGTGCTCACGTCTGGGTAAAGTTGTATGGAAGACTGGCAGTCCATAACAAAAAAGAAGAAATGGTGAATATGATTTCCGAATCGAAAGTGGGGGAGGACAAATTCAACAAAGCTTGCTCTTTGAAAAATCTACAATACATTTGCTTAACACAAAGTATTTTAGATTTTACAAGTATCTGGATGAATGGTCTGCACTGAGTTATAAATAACTTGATCTCGAAAGATTCCTCTTGGATCCGATCCAGAAAACGACTTAAACTTTTAAACGACCGCCGTCTTTACTGGATAAGACACATTTTGCACCCCATGTGCCAGGATCCATGTGCCAGACTTGGTGATTTACACTACATCTTCATGAAGTCTCATATAATACACGATGGTTTTCAGTGAAAGAATCAGTCAATACTTTTTGGAACGATGCCATTTTCCCTCCCTTTCGTCCTTTTTTTTTTCATTTGTTTTTGTTGGCACATGTGAGAGGCTTCGGTCGAGACGAAAGAAATGAGAGAATCAAAATAAGAATGTGAAGAAGAGAAAGTGAGGGAGAATTTCTCAATGAACAAAAGCTGAATGGGCAAAACAAGTGCAAGAAGAATGCACAAAGCGTTACAAATAAGTTGGCCAACGCGTTGTGCGCATGTGCGGATTTCGTTAGATTTTTGTTGGTATGATGAATCTACGTAAATCATGGTGTCCTCTGCTTTCAGACTTTCTGAGGTGTCTACGTTATTTATTTATTCAAGAGTACTAAGTTTGTGAGATAATTTTTACATTCCAATATTTCTTTTTTCAAGATATCAGACGAAAGTATCTGTAAACATATTTACATATATGCATATGTTTGTACACAGAAGTAAAAATGTATCTTTATATATATATATATATATATATGGAAGCACGTTTAGTGCAACGGTTATCATCGAAGGAAATGTAATCGGCGTCCCGATTTAAAATCTAGGACGATGCTCTTTACATTTCACTTCTCCTTTGCTATTGGTAAAATAGCAGAGCAGACTGGGTTTTTCAGCCTTGGTAAGGCAACCTGTCTAGAAGGAAGGGCTCCGCATTCAAAATCTGAGAAGTGTTGTTCAAAGAATCTGTGGTACACTGTTGCACCATTCTAATGTTAGCCCATCCAAAGCGTGGCTAATCCTCCGCAAGTCTTTTGCCATGTCGATTGCGGCTATGTGAAATTCAAATTAGCATGTTTCCTTAAACTGAATCCTTGACTTGAGGTGTATGTATTCAAAAATTTTTTTTCCGCTGGTCTCGTAACCTAATTGAGTCATGGGTGCTATTCGCGTAGTTTGTGTCTTGGAGAGGAATATCCTAGTGAAACACTGCATGCCGAATTTTTCCAGGTGGTTCGCCTTGGTCGTGAACAAAGGTGGATTGAATTCAGAGTTTTCCTTCTAGACTGGTTGCCTTAACAAGGATAAAAAAAATCCACTCTTCCCTACAATTCACCTATAGCCGAGGGAAGAATATATGGATTTATGCCTTTTCCAAAAACATTAGTTCGAAGCGAAACGTTAACAGCCTCGTCAAAGATGTGAACTCAAGCCGCCGATTCTATTTCCGACGACGATAACCGTTACGCTAGGCACTACTCAAAAAAGTGTCTGGAGAAAAAATCATCTCTTTATTCTGTCTAATAACTAATCATCTAAGTGCATTTAGGATGACGGGCAGCGATTTCAATAAGAGATAAAAAATAAAATGAACTCGCAATATAATCGGGAGATAATATTAATAATTTAGTCTTGACAAATAAAAACTAATACAGAATGTCTACCTGAGTGTGTGTGTTAGAGAGAGAGAGAGAGAGAGAGAGAGAGAGAGAGAGAGAGAGAGAGAGAGGAACAGGCCAAAGTATCTATGAGACAAAATACAATATTGTTATTATTATTGCGAGTTTTCCACATCAGCTTTAACTGCTGGTCTCTCATTGAAGTCTGACTGACCGCAAGTCTCCGGAGTTCTCCAGAACTCTTCGCGGTATTCCGGCAGATCTCAACAATGCTGTAGTTAGGATGGTCTCGATTCCTCCTCCGATTTCAAATTCTTCCTGCTCCTTTGCCAGGCGTTTGGAGACCGTTCCAAGTACACCAATTACAATTGGTATCACCGTCACCCTCATGTTCCACTGCTTTCTTTGTTCGCTAGCAAGGTCTAAGTACTTGTCTTTTTTTGTTTTTTAGCTTCCTTTGATTTTCACTCTATGGTCTGTTGGGACGGCAAAGTCCTCTATACGATATGTTCTCTCACTCTCTTTTTGTTTGTTAATTATCTCTAGGTCTAGATTTCTGGTAGGGATTAGATGATCTGTTTGTATCTAAAAATCTCAGAGAATTATATCTGTCTCACTGCCTCGGGCGGATTTTGATTTGTGCATATAACCATTTGTAAGTATGGTAAAATTTCGATTACTTGCACAATTCCCAGTGGATAACTTTTCCCACCCATTCATGTCTTGTCTTATACCCTCTTTGCACTATTTTGCTACATTTGCTTATTATGTGATTAATGGTTTGTCTCTATCACCACATAATCTACACTTGTTATTCTATTGCATATTATTTTCGCTTTAATATAATTGGTCCTTATGGCGTTGTTTTGTGCTGCTATTAGAAGAGATTTAATTATTTTACTCATTGAGAGTTTTTCACATTAGCATTAACTGATGGTTTTTCACTGGGGTTTGAGTGACAGCAAATCTCCTCAAGTCTCCAGGACTCTTCCCAGTATTCCGGCTGATCTCAACAATGCTGTAGTTTGGACAGTCTCCACCCGTCCCGTTCGCATTCTTTCAATTTTGCTCTGTAGTCCGCTGGGACAGCAATGTCTACAATTCGGCAAGTTCGCTCTTTTTTGTTGATTATTATAAGGTCTAGTCGTCTTGTCGAGATTAGGTAATCCGTTTGTATCATTATCATTATTATTATCAAAAATAGATTCTTTATTCACTTATCATATTTTCACTTCTAGAATTCTGGTAAAAAGCAGAATGAAGGGAAGTGTGAGTCATTTGATTTATAGCAAAGAAGGCGGAGTAGGATGTGAATGACGGAGTAGGAAGTCTCATCATCAGAGAAAGAATTCTGCCAGTCGATTTGGCGGGTAGACGTAAGAGAAATGAGTGAGTATAAATAGACGACCCTTGAACCCATTGGGTTCCCGCTGAAGTAAGAGTCCATATTAATATTGACGCTTCAATTTAAGAAAGTTTCGAAATTTATTTGGCATTTCATAGTTTTCTTCTTTATATTATCATTTTGATGATTAAAAAAATAGTGCCCAACGCAAGGAAACCTCACAAAATTATCATTCAGTTGAAAATTGGATCTGAAATTACCATATTTTCTAAGCTAGGATAGTTTTAAGTATATTACTCTTATAAATATCCAGCTATGATATGCCATTTTTGCTGGGTTACGGTTATATATGCGAGGTGTGTTCAAAGATATTCGGTCTAAAGCTGTATTTACTCAGACAGAAAGGAAAAATGAATGACACGTTCATTAGCGTCAGAGTTGTCTGCTTGGCATTCAACGCACTTATTTAAGGGAGTTTTCTACGCAATAACTTGACAGTCATAAAGTTAGGGTCCAATTTAGTGCTGGGGGCCCCCGTGGCATAATGGCTAATGTGCTTGTCTGCGACATCGTAGTAAGCGAGTTCAAGCTCCATTCGTGCTATTATGTTCACTTTCGGACAAATACTCTTGATAAACGTATGGATTCCCTTATCCCCCAGCTCTTGGTTTAGTAGTTCTCTTACTGTTCTGCAACAAGGATGGCTTTGGCATTATATAACCCACGATATATTGATATGCCATTAAACAAAGGCAACCAATAAACCAATTTAGTATAATACTTAAGGTGATAAATTGAAGCTTAAAATCGTTTTAGAGTTTTCTAAAATTATCATATTAAAATTATGGAACACAATTGCAACCACAAAAAATGTGTTGACCATATCTCGAGCCGTCCTAAAGTTAACGAATGAAAGACGAATAAAATAAATAAGTAGATAAGTAAATAAATACATTTTTGGTGAATGATAATAAGATAATAATGAAAATAATTATATCCGTTCTTATCGTTTCAATTGTTAAAATGAATATGAAAGAAAGAACGAATGCATGAAATAATTTAAAAAAAAGATTAATAGCCAATGAATGAGCGAAGTAATGAATGAGTAATTAAAGAATGGGAATGAGTTTAGATGGAAATATTTGAAAGCATATAACTGTTTAAATTATGAGTATTAGATAGTTATATTCTTCCATGTAATCCTATGTGAAAATTATACGTATTAGATAAGAATACTTGAAAGCATATAATCCTGTGAAAATTATCAGTATTAGTTTGGAATACTTAAAACTAAACAATTGTATATAAATTGTACATTAGCATTAAGAATAGTTACTTGAAACTATAATTGTTGAAAATTGATTATCATTAATTACTTAAAGCCATGAAAAACCGATTTCGATATTAAATGACTTAGCAAGGGCTGACAATGTTGTAAAAACCAACCAACCACTTAAATAACCCCTTGAAGAAATGACCTGATTTTGATCTTAAATAACTTAACGAGTGAAACCAATCAACCAACCAACTTGTTGGATAAGATTAAGGAACGCCCGGGTTGATGATTGAGAGAATGAAAGATAAATGCAAAATGGCGTCTGTATTTTATGCACTGAGAACAAAAGTAAATATAAGAAAATAAGGAATCAGATTAAGTTTTCTTGACAGTTTTCTATCATTGGAACGAGTTCATGCGATCAATGAAGAATAATAAAGTTTCATCTGCTTCATTCCACTACTCCATCTTTCTGATTTTCATATAAAACAAAAAGTTGAAAATGTGGGAGAATTGTAACGAGAAAGACTTAATATAATAAGTGTCAATCTGGTTGGTTAGTAAGCTTAAACAGTTATGAGAATAGGCTTTGTAATTTAGAATGATAGTGAGGCTGTACATAAGATTTATGATTAGTAATCATTGAATGGTCCATCTGGAATGATCAAAGTGAACCTGTGAAGCTGAAAGTTTCGTAGAGTTTTAAGCTCCCGTAAGAATTTAAAAGAATGCTTAATTTCAGGGCCGTTTAAAGACCATATAAACAAAACGATTCGCATAATGGTTATTGTCTCAGGAAATACAATCTGTGACCCGAGTTCAAATCCTGCATGAAGCCGATGGGTTTCATTTGGCGTTAAGGCTCTTGGGAAACGTATGAATCCATCAATTCTCTTGCAGCTAAAAGTAAATATTAGGGTAAACTGGGTTCTTTAGTTTTGCTTAGTCAACCAGTCTTGGAGAAGGAAACCCTGAATTCAAACTAACCATAGTCCACTTAAAAATCGACTTTGAGTCACATCCTGACTGTGGCGGGGGCGGTTGAGCAAATACATACACATACTAGCACGCATGAATATCTATGATTTAATGTAGTCTGAATCATTGAGTGACCATTTAACTGTGTGTAAATAAATGACTGATGTTTAATTGAATTTTTAGTTACACATAGCAATACTTGGAACTATTTAACTTTATTGAGTTATGCTAAACTGAGTTGTAAGAAATAAAACTGTTTGATCATTTAACAGTGTGTAAACAAATGAATGATGTTTAATTGAATTGTAATTGATACATAGCAATACTTGAAACCATTTAACTTTGTTGACTTATGCTTAACTGAATTGTTAGAAAGAGAACTTTGATCATTTAACTGTGTATCTACAAAATGTGTTTAAAATCATATATTCAATATATATGTATAAACAAAATTTGGCATTAAATAACCAACAATGGTTGATATGCCATAAAAGCCAACCTAAACCAAAAATAAACTTTAAAAATTCAGTCTAAGATAATTCTTTATTTATTCCTTTTCTTTAAAGGATTTTATTCATTTATTTATTTGAAATTGGTTGTATAGATACAAATCGTTTAAGTCTCGTGTACCACTTATAAAATAATTTTTTGTATTTAAACTGTTATAGATTATAATTGAAATTTTATTTTGATGGTTTGGTTTGGTTGTGTTTCATGGCATATCAACACTTGAGAGTTATTTAATGCTAATTCTTATACATATATATATATATATATATATATATATATATATATATATATATATGGGGGGGTGATTTGAGAGAGAAAAATTTGTTGGTAACATTATTTTTAACGAGCCAGAGTTCATTTCTAAGCACACAGTTAATTGATTTCAAGTATTGCAATCTAATACTAATAATTCTATTTGATATTATTCATTTGTTTGCACACAGTTAAATGGTTTCAAATATTGCTATTAATCACTATTATTTCTGTTGATGAAGTGTTCCGATCTGATATTAATATGTTTTTGCGAGCAGTTCAGTGGTTTCAAGCTTAGAAAATGATTGATTAATTCTATTTGACCTATTGATGAGACCCGAGCTATTACAACCACTCCGGGTCAGAGTGGATCTGTAAATAATGGCAATGAAGGGGTACTCCACATTCCCCAAACTCCAAAACTGGAGCCTTACGATAAGATAGTGTCATACCTAGAAAACCCTTTGCGGAAGTAGGGTTCTTACCTATCAGCAGAGGTTCAGTCGGCGTAATCTACGGCACCAGTTGACAGGTTGGTAATTTTATTTTGACCAATGGTATGTCATGTGGAGTTGAGATGTGGATGATTCAGGCATATTTGCTTTATTAAATACTCATTCAATAAGACAATCTAATTCCGGTTTTTGTTATTTAGCTCAAGGTGTGTCACTCTTTTTGTAATATGAGTCGAAAGTGCACTTTTGCTGACAACCTCCCAACGAAAGAGAACTTAACGGAACTTATTAACGGAACTTTAGATAAGTTCCGTTCATAAGTTCTGTTAAGTGTGTAGAATTTAAGGTGAGGTCTATTTGTCATTCAGTATCATCATCCACTGGGATTGCAGATGAAAAGAACAAACCGATGCATAGGAGTGAAACATTTTTTTACCAAAGGCGTGGATTCCTGAAAGGTCTTTGGGTGTATCAAAAATATTTTCGTTTTTCCTTTTTTATTTAAAAACTAACAGATCTAAACATTATCTATGATTACATTATGTCCCTCCTGGCAGGTTTTTCTCATTTGTATTAGCTGATGGTCTTTCACTGGAGTCTAAGTGATAGCAAGTCTCCTCAGCTCTCCAGGATTCTTCTTAGTATTTTAGTCAATTTTGACAATGCTGAGGTCTTGATGGTTTCGATTTTCGATTTCTCCTGTCTTTTTTTCAAGACCCTTGGAAAACATTCCGAGGTTACAAACTCCAATTGTTATCACCGTTACCTTTATTTTTACCGTTTCTTTTTGTTCTCTGGCAAGGTTCAAGTATTTATCCATCTTTTCGCTTTCTTTTATTTTTACTCTGTGGTCCGTCGATAAAGCAAAATCCACAAGGTGACAAGTTCTCCTTTTAATACCGGGAAGTTTTCACTGGGTTCAAGTGACAAAAAGTCTCTTCAGATCTCCAGGACTGATTGATTGATTGATTTTAACGTCATGTCAAATTGTCTAGAATTACTTTATGCCTTGAAGTTACGGAATTGCATTCATTTTATGTTCATATTAACATTCTTTGTGTAATTGTTTCTTAAGAGGATTTTGAACACGGTCCTATCGAATACGAATAATTTTTAGATTTATTTAACCCAAACTTGGGACCCGTTACAGAGTGGACCTGGGAATAATGGAAATGAAAGACTTCTCCACACTTCTCAGATTTCCAAATCTGGAGCCTCACCATTAGATGCATATTAGTGTCATACATAGGACACTCGACATGTGAGGGAGGTCTTACCCTTCCACAGGTGATACAGTCAGCGTATTCTAAGCCTCGCCAATAGGGCGGTTTGATGATTCTTCTAAGTATTCTGTATTGATGAAAAACGAAAATGCTATTTGTACCTTGAAGGATGTGGGTTGTATGTTAGAAGAAACCGATTTTTGAGAAGCTAATACTATTAGTGAAATAATCAAATATCAAGTTGGAGAATTTTGTGACAAATTGTATCGATTTCTCCTTCTGATACAATTCTGTATTGCTTGCAATATGATTAGGTATAAAATATTTATGAAACATATTTTAACTACAGAAATAGGAAACTTTTTCTTGTTTAAAGGTCATTGTAATTCATTGTCTACTAGTAAAGGCTGCATTCAATAAATTTACAACAAAATCCAAAGTTTAAAAATTTATTTATTTTAGTCCCGAATTTAATTAAAATACACTACTTATAAGAAGAAATTACACGCATTAAGAAGGCGTGGACTGCTATTGATAGCTTATCAATCATATGGAAACCTGATCCCTCAAATAAAATAAAACGCGTTTTCTTCCAAGTTAAGGCTGTGTCAGTACTACTGTATGCATGCACAACCTAGGCTCTAACAAAACGCATTAAGAAAAAGGTAGATGTAAATGACATAAGAATGAAACGTGATGTCTTGAAGAAATCCTGGAAGCAGAACTCCTCAATACTGCAGTTGTACACCCACTTACCTCCTATCTTACGAATTATTTAAGTAAGACGAGCAAGACAGGCGAGGCACTGTTGGAGAAGTAAGGGCGAACTCATAAGCAACGTTCTCCTATGGGTTCCTACATAGGAACACTCCTGTGCTAGCTGACCAACCCTGTGCAAAGACTGAATGAAGTCGAAAGAACCTGCCAGGGGCGTTGGAAGATTGGTATGGATAACGATAGAGTTCGGGAACTCCGTGTCATCAACATAACTTGATGATGATAATGATGATGATGATAAGAAATAAAGAAAACTACTAACCTTTCAATTACTTTTTAAAAATCAACTTTTTTGAGAGAAAAACTCAGAAATATCAGGTTCTGAAACGGAAGGGCGCAATTTTAATTAGTTTTTCGACAAGGCCACACTTGATTATTTCGAAAGCGGTATGTAACCTTTAAGCCGCAGGTTCCCTATGACTGCTCTAGGATATCTCGAATTTTACAAGAAAACGCCCTGATAAGCCATACATGATATCGTGTGCGTAAAATTGCCGGAACCAAAATAGATTTTTTTAAAGAATGAAACAGAAAAAATCAGAAGTCTAACGGGGCCTAAATTGTGGCAGCATTCGTTAACTTTGTGAGGCATAGGCAAATGTATATGAAAAGCTGGCAGCTTTCCATATAGTAGCTCTCTCTTTTTCACGCTACCTATGTTATTCAATGGAAAGGCAAGGACCGATATAACTTGGCACTAATGTTATTGCAGGAGTTGCCAGTCGGCAGTTGAAGACAAAGTCGAATAGCCTTAAGGACTACATCTATTTGTTTTGAATTCAGAATTATCCTTCGCCAAAACTAGTTGGCCACCAAGGCTAAAGAATTCAGTCGCTCTTACTTTTTCAAATTTGGTACTAAGCACAACGGTATTTAGCCACGATCAATAACTAAGGGTAAATTAGTAAGGAAGACTGGATTTATTAGCCTTGGTGAGAAACCAGTCAAGGAAAAGGATAACTCTGAATTTAAACCAGAGGCAAGAATTCCCAAGGCATTCGGACTTGGTCTTTTACTCCTTTTCCTCTAAAATGCCTAAAAAATATCTCCTGGAGTTTATGCTCGCAATTTAAGTATCTGATAAATTAATGTTTGCATTTAACAGCACTTGTTCCAAGTCTGATTTTATCATACTGTAATCCAAGCAGAGATACCCGACTCGGGTAAAATATAAGAGGAAAAGGTTTTGATGAAATAATCATGATATAACTTTTAATAAAGTTCTATGGAGACAGAAATATGAACGGCATGACATTAATACACAACTAAGTTTTAAACCAAGAAAAACTCTTAATTTTTTGAGAGCCTCATTTTATATATTTATTGTTCTTCCCATCTTTTGCAAATGTGTAGAGTATTTTTTTTTTTTTTTTTTACTTGTGAACCTTCAGCATACAGTTGTAGAATAGATGTAGAGAACAAGGATCTAATCTCATTCATCCTACCATTTCATGAGATCATTTATTAATTCATTTTAAAGTTTCTATCTCTCTCGCTCTGGCCAGAAATTGTATAGTTTGCCATCTGATGACATTTCAAGTGAACCTCATATAGTCTGTATTGGAGCCCAAGATTGTTTCCATATCCATTCTAAAATTCTTGCAATGATCTGTTGGCTTTGATTTTCACACACACACACACACACACACACACACACACACACACACACACACACACACACACACACACACACACACACACACACACACACACACTTCTTCATGATAGAATAGGTAAGAGTCAATAGCCTTTACAATTATAGAGTTTTTATATTGATCTGAATATTTACAAATGTTTTCTTTTCTAAAATATCTTAAAACAGCAAAGTTATTTCCTGTTTCAAGTCTGATTTTATAATACTGTAATCCTAGCAGAGATACCCAACTCGAGTAAAATATAAGAGGAAAATGTTTTGATGAAATAATTCTGATGTAAATTTGGGGAGATTCTATGGTTACAGAAATATGAACATGATGTAAATAGACTACTAAAATATTTAAAGCATAAAGAAAAACTCTTATTAGTTTCTTGCTCTATCATCTTTTAAAATACGTTGAGTCCTTTTCACTTCTTGTGAATATCCACCATATACCTAGCCATTTGAGAAAGTTTAGTTCTAAAGCTTTGAAGTCTTAGCCTTGAGTTTTGTGGATGGATATAGCTAAGCTGATCATGGCAGGGAAAGGAAGCCTTTTAAAGTGAAAGGGAATATTTGATGAAATAAAAGGAAATCTTGAAATGAAGACATTTTGTTCTTGAAAATTTCCGGCCTAACTGGTGGCTTTAATTCTATAAAGTATTAGCTTCTTCAACGCCAATTTGGTACCATTATTGACCCTTAAAGATTAAATGAAAATTTAAGTCTCAGAAAGTCGTATGATACACGAGTATGTACGGCATTTCATTGATGTCAAAAGTTTAGCCTTTATTCTTTTTATCATTTATTGATTGACATACATTTGAACAGAATCACTTACGGGTGATAAATTTGTATGACAACTTATAATATTCGATTCAATATATTTTAGAGTGTAGTATGTTAAAGATTATCCATACCATTTCGGGGTGGATAAGTAGAAATAAGCGTATGCAGAGAAAATAATGCCCCCCCAACCCAACTCTGTTCTGGATATGCAATTTCATTTTTGGCTATATTTCAAGTACTCTAATTGAGAAAGGCAGATCGAGACTATCTCTGTTCATGAATCAATCGCTATGATGTCACATTGCCAAATCTGAGATAACTGCACTCGATGGCGGGAATGACGTAATTATTAGCTAGGCGCGCCGGAGGGATGTTTCGACAGGATATTATGTAATTGATGAAAACTTAATCTAAAAACGAAAACTCGGCACGAATTAATACGTATCGTAAGTTTCCTATTTATGGCAATTAGTCAAATGGCTAATATCAGTCAATGAATATCAAATGAAAGAATAACACTAAAAAAAAGAAAAAAGAAAGATATTCACGCACAAATATAAAAAGTCAAAGCAGTAAATTAAAATTTTAAAAATGATGGCAAATTTTAATTTTATTTTACAAATCCGTTAGAGCTAAAAACGACTTTGATTATATTGTTTATTGAATGAAGAAATACATATCTAAAAATGCCTGATGCCTACATACTAATTTTTTTTTTTTTTTTTGTTATTCAGAAGATTATTGCATAAAAAATACAATCACTACAGAAAACAAGCAAAACATATAGCGTATATACTCGTATAATGAACGATTTTTAAAGACCAATTTTTCACTCCAAAAACAAAGGGTCGTTCATTACACGAGACTGTTTTGCAATATCAAAGTTTGGCTTGTTTCTAGGCCTAATCTTGCTGTAACTAGCATCCAAAATATCCTCGTTGGGTTAGGGTTAGTATGATTTTGTTTATATAAAAAAGTAAAAAACACTTCCAAAGAGTACTTAATCAATTATATACATAACTATCATATCATCAATACTATTGTGTATCAGTGATGGAGTTTTAGTATGTTTGAAGTTTCCAAGTAAACACGGTAGGCTACATCAAAGTCTAGACTCTATTGTCTATTTACGGTATTGTATTGATTTTGATTGCAATACAGTAATTTTGAAAGAATTAAAAAGTGTATAAATGTATTCACTTTATGTTATTGGACGTAAAAGAAATCTTTTTAAACTAACGTAGTCAAAAGTAAAGGTTGTTTATTACACGCAGTGTATGGTAAAAAATCTTTTTTTTCTTTTTTGGCTCGAATTTATTTATTACACGAAGTATATATAATACAGTATTCTGCATTTTGAAAAGAATGCATGAAAACATTATATAAAAATTCATTTTATCCATTCATTCTATATCAACATCTTAGTCGAATGGATTCAAGGAGTAATTTTTCAGATATTTTAAATTAAGTTGGTTAAACTTTAAATATTAATTGATTAATATTTGGGTAGATATTTTAGCGATTATTTCTCCAAATTACTATTGAAAAATTTTAAGACTGGCGTGATATTTTTTTTTTCATGTTTGCATACACCCGACCCCTCCTCTACAGGAAGTATAAAGTATAAGTTTTTAAGAATAATAACTGTATTTAATTAATATATATAATTTCCACGGGTAATGATACTACACTTTGATCTTAGATCATCATCATCATCATGTCGTGCCGCCAGCATGGATACCCCTAACCCTCTCTCACCACTTCTCCCTATCATTCATCGCCACTGGCAGGTCTTCAGGGCTACATCCCGTATCCTCACATAGCTGCTGTATGTATGTTCGAGCTGGTCGTCCTGCTTTTGCTTGGCCATATGCGGGGGTCCATAGGAGTACATCACTTATGAGCTCGTCCTTGCTTCTCCAGCTGTGTCCTACATCTCTAGTTCGTCTAACTTGGATCGTTTTTACAAGAATCATGCATTTACCCAACATCTCTGCTATTAGCAGAATGTGATACAAAGTCAACTTTTAAGCGAAATACAGCTGGTTTGAATTCAGAGTTTTCTTTCTCCTATACTGGTTGCCTAACCCTGGCTAAAGAGTCAGTCTTCCCTACTATTTACAAATAACTAGAGGGATAATAGATGTATTCTTTATCAAGGGCTTTATCAGGAAGTAAAACGCAAACAGCCTCGACCAAGATCTGAAATCATTCGCTGATTTCATTTCTTATGACGATAACCGTTATGCTATGTGGGCTTTTTTTTCGTGTTGCGATTAAAAAAAAAAACTAAAGAAAACTATTTTACGCAAGACCTTATTTACTTGTAGCACCAAATGAAAATCTATTTCAAGAAGTATTTATACTTTAATTCCGTTAAGTCAACGAGAATATACTGGGTTAGAAATGAATATCTTTGAACTAATATCATCAACTTATAATGCAGTTAGTTTACTATTCTCTCTCTCTCTCTCTCTCTCTCTCTCTCTCTCTCTCTCTCTCTCTCTCTCTCTCTCTGCACATAGTCTAGACTTGCTATTCAAGCTTTTACATAATTATTTTACTCTTTGCGAATATTTTTTTACATCAGTACTTATTGGTGTTTTTTTTATCAAATCTGAGTGACAGCAAGTTTTCTTTGCTCTCCAGGACCCTTCTAAGTATCAGAGATAGTATGGGAAGAGTTCTAGTAACACATTTAGAAATAATGAACATAAAACAGACATAAAATAATCTTCAACTTTGTGTTGTCTGGAACTTTTAATTACAAAGATAATTTTTCTTCTTTTAAAAAACAAGTTATACAAAGTTAATAATAAAATAAACAGACGACGTTGACAATTAATATTAAAATCTTATATTTGGAAGGATACATTTTGTTTGTTATTGTAACTGTTAATATAGCAAATTCCTATTGAACTATTTACAGAGCATACTCAATGAAATTACAGCCAAGTCAGATGGGGCTGTAGAATACACCAACTGCATCTCTGCAGAGGGGTAAAACTCCGCCCCACCCAAGAGTGTCCTAGATATGACATTAAACAATCTGATGGTAATGCTACAGCCTTGGAGATTTAGGAAATATGGTGTACCCCTTCATTGCCATTGCTCCCAGGTCCACTCTGACCCGGAGTGGTAGCAACTGATAGGATCCTATCGATGAGTCAAATAGAACAAACTGTGTTAACAAATGACTAATGTTAAATTGTGACTGTTATATAGCAATACTTGAAACAATTTAACTATGTGCAAAGAAGAACTCAGGCTAGTTTAAGAATGTTATCTATAAAATGTGTTTACAAATCATATATATTTAATATATATGTAAAAACAGGATTTGGCATTAAATAACCTACAATGGTTGATATGCCCAAAAAATCAATCAAACCGAACCAAACCAAACCAAACAAAACAAAACAAAATTAGATTCTCACTTTTTATTGTACATTTTGGTTATAAAATACAGAATGCACTAGAATGGCATAATGGTTAAAGCGCTGGCTTGTAGTATGTTAGGTAACTCCAACCGTGCCATTATGTTCGCTTTCGGAATTGTACTCTTGGGAACGATATGCAGCCCCATTATTCTCCAAGTTATTGGTTAAATAGTACCACTACTGTTCTTCTACAAGAATGTCTTTGGCATTAAATAACCCACGGTGCTTGATATACCATTTTTCACGTAGCAAAGAAACTTAAGTCCGAAAAAACTGCTTCAAAAAACATAGAATAGATTTATAAGATTAAGAAAATATACTTTTTGCGTCTATTATTGTTTAATCTAACTGTACTGAAAAAAAAATCTTACTTTTTTTTGTTCAAAATGATCTCCAGCGTTCAATGATGATACAGTTTACGGTAATTGATTTTAGGCTATAATGTCGAATTGATCTTTGCTTTTGATTATAAAAATATATTCAACTTTGAACTGCTTCACTGTTGCATAATATTTGAACGCTTTCCAAAATGGAATAAACTGAAAGGTGGCCTCACAGTAATCTTCGCATAAGCTTCAGGTCTTCAAATCTCTGGTGATTAAATATCTTAGGACTTTACAGCCCTAAACTGAACATATAGTAGGACAGATTGGGTTCTTTAGCCTTGGTTAGGCAACCAGTCTAGGAGACGGAAAACATTAAATTCAAACCAGATTTACTCCGCTTAAAAACTGACTTTGTGTCACATCTTGCCTATGGCGAAGAAGTCAGGTAGATACACGCATCTCAAATCTCTTGAAACACACTGTGTTTTCTGGTAAGCAAGAAAAAATATGTTTTATGCGGAAATGAGCAAAGGAAAAAATCCAACAGTCATTGATGCATATCTTAAGGAAAAAAAGATTTAATAACGTCTTTGCTTAATAACGAAGGGCAAAACTCAAAGGTTCTTTTAATTGCTTTTAGAAATGACTTATAATTACACTTCAGAAAAAGTAGCATTTCATTAACTTGTTTTGCAATGTTCTAAATAAAAAGGAACTTATGTGTTAAGATAATTAGCACCAGGTCTTTCTTTCTAATTAATTATGAATTTATTGTTTGTATTCGGAGAGAGAGAGAGAGAGAGAGAGAGAGAGAGATCAGAAAGAGAGAATAGCAGAGAGAGAGAGAGAGAGAGAGAGAGAAGCAGATCCAAATAGAGAAAATGTGTGGAGAGAGAGAGAGAGTCAGATCAAGATAGAGGAAAAGTGTACTCAGAGAGAGAGAGAGAGAGAGAGAGAGAGAGAGAGAGAGAGAGAGAGAGCATTTTATTAAAGTACAGCTCAGTGAATCGTGAATTTAAAAAATTTGCAGTCATTTTCTGAGTTAAAGTGACGTAAGACAAAAAACACGGTGACTGATGCTGCAACTCAGGGATCAACTTTAGGTAAAAAAAAATGCTTTTAGCAGCCATCGCCTGAAATTTAAAGAGTTTATTTTGAGTAATTGCATTGACGTCAAGGGGATAAAGAGAACAACAGGAGAAACTAATTATTACTAAATGGCTCTCACCTTAGAATAGACATTAAGATTTCATTGAGGTTTATTTAGGCGTGTATGCATTCACCCAACCCTTCCGCCCGAGGTAGGATGTGACACAAGGTCAGTTTTTAGATGGAGTAAAGCTGCTTTGAATTTAGAGTTTTATTTTTCCTGACTATTTACCCTACCAAGGCGAAAGAACCCTGTATATCTTTTTGTTTATCAATAGCTGTCTTATTATTTATCAATAGCAAACAACCTTGTTAAGGATTTGAACTCGAATCAACAATTCCATTTCCTACAATGAATACCATTTCACTTATTACACTTCTTTTTATTTAGACACGTAAATAAATGTTCACGAAATAAAGCAATACAAGATCAGTACTTTGGATTTTTCCAGTTGTAAAAATTCATCATTGAATACATTTTTAGTTTTGGCAACCTCACAAAAGTTAAATCGTGTTGCAATGGTTTACTGGCTAGCCGCGCAGATCAATTAGTTGTGAGTTCGATTATCGTTAGGAGCAATTTTGCACCAAATCTAAGCTTCGTTGAATTTTTAAGGACGCTTCACGTCGTATAATAATGAGCTTTATTAATTGATGATTGCTTGAGAATTCAATTCTCTCTTTATGCCAATACTTCGGTCCTTGTACCTAACTAAGCTTAGTCAATTACTCTAAACTGATTCATGTCTATTTTTGAAAATCAGTCTGAAGAGTACTTAAGAAGATCGAATTAATATTATTGTAAAACGATTCTTTTTTTACAAATTTCTTATTTGACTTGGAAGGGAATGATTAATATATTAGATAGTTAATCGATAAGGTATAAGATGTTTCGATGATTTCATTTGAGATTTTAAAATAAAATAAATGTCAGTTTTAGAACTAAGAATAGCAGTTTATCGTTATTTGCTAAGGTTTACATTTCCTGGCACGCAGATTGTTTATAGTACTTGCTGTTACCAAGTAGTCACACATCTCAGTATTGAGAAGGTTCATTTTGTTTAATTTTGGTTATGCGGCGGGATCAAGCGTTTTTAACGAGACTTGACCGTGAGTTCAGATTAGCGTAGCTTAGATTTAGCACTAGCCCAAAAGTATAAGGTGTCAAGTAAGGATCAAACTTATTATTCAGTAGTAATTGATTTGCAAGGTGAGCGAGCTTAACTTTACACCACAACGAAGTACCCTAAAACAAAGGGTCACATATATAGACCACTTAGTGAGAATCTAAAACACTACTCAGTAATTATTGATTTGCAAGACTTACTCGCTAAAGATGCACTACAACAAAACGTCCTAGTATAAGGGATGGAACCAGATTCCTCCAATTTCTATCGAACTTTTATTGTAGATGCCTGATATTAAATAACAATATAAGAATAATCACCCACAAGCTTAAAGCTCAACGGTAGTCAAATTTCATATATATATATATATATATATATATATATATATATATATATATATATATTAAAAAACAGTGTATGGTTGTCTTTATCTCACTTGGTGGGTTTGTGGCAGACCAAATGCGGTACTGTATAATTTGGAGATTGCTCAATATCTCTGATAGAGCAATAATAATAATAATAATAATAATGATAATAATAATAATAATAATAATAATAATAATAATAATAAATAAATATTCGTTTTATATATATTTAATACCATAGATGCTTATCTACGACCAAAGGTTTCATGCCATCTTATTACTGCAATCATCTGCCTGATGATTGACGTAATAAGATGGCATGAAACCTTTGGTCACAAATAAGCAACCATGCTATTAAATATACATAGAAACTAATATATATATATATATCATACAGTTGCGCAAACAGAATGGAGTTCCATGACTCTCTCTTTCCATTCATCCCTCTCATTCATCGCTCGCTCTTGGTAGGTCCTCCAGACAGCATTCAGTATCCGTACAGAGCTGATGTTCGTAAGTTTTTGCTGGTAGGCCAACACTAGTGCGTCCATGTGAAGGAATCCACAAGAGAACGTCGCTTTATAATAATAATAATAATAATAATAATATATATATATATATATATATATATATATATATATATATATATATATATATATGTATATATTTGAAGAACTGTGAACCTGTGTAACAGCAGTCCATGATGATATCAATGCTATTATTCAGGAAGGTTTGAAGGATTCTAATAAGCTTTTTATTGCTATCTTCGTTATATTGACAGTATGGACGATGAAAAAAGGGCGTTCTGTGAGAATGAAAACCTCACAAATCAATAATTCTGTTGTAAATTGGACAAGAAATTGTTCTATTACTCTAATAAAAATCTCGCTATGATGTGCGATTTTTTCTGTGTTATGGTCACACACGCATACACATACATACATTTGAATTTTAGTAATATATGAATATGATTATTTTTCTTTTTTTCTTTCTTTTGCAACGATTCCTTAAAAAAAATTAATTTATACGTTGAAGTTTATATTTTTAAAAATTTGAGGAGAAATTTTTAACTCTTTCAAAACTAACGTCGGCATTTTTTTTTTCCGGCGGGGAAGGAACCTGTTACAATCCTCCCCACTTTCATCTCTACTCCAAACGGAAGATTAAAAATGCAACATTTTGCATTTACAAAAACCACTTCTCTGTCAAAAAAAAAAAAAAAAAAAATGGTAAAATCCTTTGTAAAATGATAGCGTTCGCACTGAACAAAATTGAACAAGTGAGCAAATTTCTTTTTTTTGTTTGTTTTTTTCCGAATAAATATTTTTTCTTCCTCCCTCTTTTTTCTATTAAAAAGAAATAAAAAAAAGGAAAGTTTTTCAAAGCGAGACATATTTTAACCAAGAAATGCTAGAGTTAACGTTTCACTAAATTACAATGATTCGTTTTGTGTATGCGTGTGTATATGTGTGTGTGCGTGTGCGTGTGTGTTTGTTCGTGTGTGTGTGTGTGTGTGTAATAAATCCAAACAACCAGCAGCAATTCGCTTCTCTTTCTTCTTTAACCTAAAATAACTCAAAATACGCACGTACGCACACACACACACACACACACACACACACACACACACACACACACACACACGTCTTTTCTTCTGTTCTTTGCATATGAAAAGTTAAGCCCTGGGTTAAGCATTAGAATATAAAACTGTTAAAAGAACCAACATTCAAAAATGATTATTTTCTATTTATAAAAAAAAAAAAAAGAAAAAATGACTTTATTACGCCGGAAGAAATTTAGGTATTTACAAAGCATAAATTATTTCTTTTATTATCCTTTGAAATAAAAATAATACCTGCTGTAAATGTGACAGAAATTTTTCAAGCCTTTAACTGTAATTCACTTTTGTATAAATGGTCAGAAAGAATTCAGTGGTAGGTAACTTGAAAGAAAGAAGGCATATCTTAAGGACATGACTGCAAAGCTATTCAACAGCCGCAGTAACAAAAATGTCGTTAATCTTAATGTGGATAATTTTATTTTTACGACGTCCTAATGTTGATAACAGACAGAAGTGTGAGACTTTCTAAGATTTCCAAAATAATGTACTCGTTTGAACTTTTAAATTTGTTTTCACTTTAAAGAAATTAGATTTAATGAAGGAAATTGATTCAAGTAAGAAAAAAAAGGTGCAACGCTTTTCCAGGTATATCACGTGATCCGTCTGCATCTGACGTCATTCACGTACAAGTTAAACGCTACGTAGATTAGTGTAAGGTATTTTCAAATTGTGCGATGACTCGGTAAGTTTGATTTCAGCCTAAATTCTTTTTTCCCCAGTTAAATACAGCATTATCGCTTAAAATACGATGACGGAAGCAGTTCAATGTAAAATGACGAAGAGTGACGCAAAATCATTTATTTATGATTTGAGAAATAAAATTTACTTTAATATTATTCAGGGCGTGTCCGAGTAACTGAAAACGAAAAAAAATCCTTTTCATCTTTGGCATCAGAACCCTCTCTTAAATTTAAGGTACTTCGCCATAACCTTATCTTGTCACGGATATTCTTTATCGATTCAAATAAAACCATGATTCTAAAAAAGTGGATGAAGATTTTTTCGTCTTTTGGTAAGAATTCATAGAACAAATAAAAGTTCCAAAAATCAATGGGAGCGTATTTTTTCTGGTAACTGATAATTTTTTCTCGAGTTTATATATATATATATATATATATATGGATGACTGCTTATCATATATATATATATATATATATATATATATATATATATATATATATATATATATATATATAAATGATAAGCAGAGTCATGCATATAGGGTTGTCGAATTATGCATGTATGTGTATGAATCTACGGGTGTGAATTTAAGAATCGAATGAGATTTCAAAATTTCGTAAGTGATACGATATATATATATATATATATATAACAAACTAAATATATTTTCAAATTATCTCTCACCATCTCCCTATTTCTTATATACATCCAAAATCTACGTTTTTTATATATATATATTTATATATATATATATATGTGTGTGTGTGTGTGTGTGTGTGTGTGTGTGTGTGTGTGTGTGTGTGTGTGTGTGTTACACTGAGAACACATTTGTTGCGTGCATTGTCTAATTAGAATTTAAGCAACCAGTCAGTCGTTACAACTTTTAAAAAATCAGAAAAATCAATTTTTAAACGATTTAATATGAAAATGATCAGTTTAAGACTGAAATCAAATTGAAAACTAATTTATCTTTTACATTTTGTTTGTATCTGCGTGCTAAAGTTTTCGCCAGTTTTATTCAATCATTAAAATAATAAAAAAGATTTGTTTTTTGTTGTGTATTCCGATAAAAATTAATAAATAAATGACAAGAAAATGAAGTGTAAAAGAAGTCGGAACTCTCCATTTAGTCGAGGCTTTTGCCCGTTCACCAAAATTTTCCTCGTTCCCCAATGATACCTGCATCGGAAAAATAAGGTCTAAAATGTTCAGCTTCGGGTTACTGTTACTGCGCTTTTAACCTGGACTAATTGACACCTTGTCAGCTTCAGTTGCACATACTAACATTTGAATAAGTAGCCTATCATCTCACAGAGAAGAAAAAATGCTTTAAGACAAATTGTATTTATTTAAAAGGAAGAATAAACATTTTTCTAATTTGATTTTTAAAACGCACTCAGGCATTTTTTCTAAATCCCTACAAAATGCTTATAGATGATTATCAGAAATAAAACAGCACAAGACGTAAAAAAATCCCGTCGATTCTGATGTAAAAAGATCAGTCGACAAATAGATAAAAAGCGTGTGTTTGACTCAGTGAAAACGCCGGCACAGAAATAAAATCACTTATAAATTTGTCTCAAAACTTAGGATCATAAGATTTGCTTATTTTTATGATCAAACGATATTCCATTGTTTGTTTTTTGCTTGTTTCTTTTTTTTTTTTGCAAGTTTTTAAATCAATCAGTTTAAAAAATAATATAAAATACAAACGCATACAGGAAATGTGTGAGTACTCACAAACGCATAAAGCGCTCATAAACAGATACATTCAACAGAAATTAAAATTGAACAGAAAGTACTAGTTGTAGATATATCGTTAATAAAGCAATAAAAAGTTTCCGTTGTCGATTAAAGGCATTAATTTCTGGATGGGGATGGGTACAAAATTACATATTAGTATATCGTTTATTACATATTGCACGTTTATGTAAGATTAACATGATAGATAGAGGCATGCATATCTACGTGTGTGTGTGTGTGTGTGTGTATAGGTATTTAAGTATAGGATGAGATTTTAAAATCTATATTTGATACTGTATATATATACATATATATATATACACACAAAATCTATTTTGTATATATATACACGAAATCTGTTATATATGTATATATATATAAAGTGTGTGTGTGTGTGGGGGGGTGATAGAGCATTATGATGTTCGAATTTAAAATCCCTTATGTGATACTGTGTGTATATGTAGGTTCATACACACAAGATAAATATGTATGAATATGTGTGTGTGTGTGTGTGTGTGTGTGTGATAGAGCACTATGATGTTCGGATTTAAAATCCTTTATGTGATACTGTGTGTATATGTAGGTTGATTCACACAAGATAAATATGCATGAATGTGTGTACGTATGTGCGCGCACGCGCGCACGTGTGTGTGTGTGTGTGTGTGTGTGTGTGTGTGTGTGTGTGTGTGTGTGTGTGTGTGAAAGTGTGTGTGTGTGTGTGTGTGTGTGAAAGTGTGAGTGTGTGTGGTATTCCGGTTTCCTTTGCTCAGGTGCATTTTAAACATTTCTTATTTTCTTTTATAATATATAAAAATATTTTCTTTTCAATCATCTCAAACTCCTAAACACACACACACACAAACACACACACATTGTTATATGTGTGTGTGTATGCATGCACGTGTGTGTGTGTGTGTGTGTGTGTGTGTGTGTGTGTGTGTGTGTGTGTGTGTGTGTGTGTGTGTGTGTAATCGTTTATTATGATGGGAACATTCCAAGATTTCACTTCCCATTATTCAGGTACATTTTAAACATTTAAAATTTTAAGAAATATTTTTAACAATTAATTTCAAATCACTTACTATTTCATAAATTCGTTTGATTGAATTAATTATTAAAAAAGAAAGTAATTACCAAATGGAAAAGAAATGATAAAAATGAAAAAAAAAGATAGATGTATGAAATTCTTTTTAAAAAGCACGAATAAATGTGGGAAAGTAGTGAATTATTAAATAAAAGAAGTTATTTTCTCTACTCACCATGTTGGTCTGACTTGGTTGAATTAATGTCCAGGAACAGACGCTTCAAAATGCTTTTTAAGTCGTTCTGCTGTTGGAAGGTTCTTTTATACCAACTTCTCCTGCCTTTCTATCGGACTGCCTCCCTACTCTTTTATTATTGGCTTCTCGCGGATTCTGCGTCTGCTGTTGTCGTTGTTGCTGCTGCTGCCGTTGCTGATAGTATTGCTACTACAGGCAATGCCAAACTCAAGATGCTGATGATGACAACGACGACGATGATGATGATGAAAATGCTGATATAATGGCGTGGTCGACTTGTTAATTAGAATGACGTTACTGCTGCTGATACTTCTTAACGGTTGAAAGTGACTCTCCTGTAAAAGAGCCAAAAATAGAAAAAATCGAGGGCGTTGGGAGTATGAGCGAAAAGGAAGGGAATTCTATATTTCTTTTTTTTTTTTTTTTCGATTTTATTTTTCAGCCAATCGGAGCGCTTGTTTCTGACCCGGTGAATTTGATCTTGCGTCGACTTTTGACCTGTTCATTGTACGCAGTGCATCTGACAGGACGCGATTCCCTTTTTTTATTCTTTTCCTTCTTTCTAAAATGCTTTTCTTCTAATAAATGATATTGGCGTCGTCCTACGTGCGCCAGTAACTGTTGAGCAGAGTTTATAGTCAACAATGCAGGTGCAAAAATCGGATCAATTCGTGCATTTCTTTCTACATTGATAACCGTGTATTTGTATGCGACAGAATATTTGAATTGTTTTAATGTAAATATGAATAGGTAATTAGGTGCTTACATACTAGCCATTATACAGGTTTGATCTACAACCACAGCTTATAGAACTTATTCGGGGCACATCATACTTCGCCTTGTTTGTGAGGCTTAGAAATACGATAACTGCATCCCTTGCAGAGGGGTAAGATCTACCGTATTTCAAAAAAAGGGGTGTCTTGGGTATGACACTAAACTAAATCAGATGGTGGAGCACCAATTTTGGAACTATGGGAAGTGTAGAGTACTCCTTCCTTGCCATTACTACCAGCTCCACCCTGACACACAAAAAATGTAAGTATAAATCTACAATGAACCAAATTCAATAACTTCTAAGCATGAAATAACCTGAGACGGGTTCAGAGCCGGCCTTGAGCCAAATAAGCCAATTGCTCTCAATTGGGCCCCACGCCTATGGGGCCCTACGATTGAGTATATTCTACTTTTCGGTCATCAATTACACACAATACATTGTAATATATATGTTCCCAATTGGTCTCCACACCTCCTAAGACTGACCCTGGACAGGTTAACATGCCGTTAAAATCAATCAATCGATAAACTACTACTACTACAATACTAGTAGTGATAACAACAACAACAACAACAATAATAATAATAATAATAATAATAATAATAATAGAGACGAAACCATCAATCACATAATTAGCGAATGTAGCAAATTAGCACAGAAAGAGTAGAATAATAGACACGACTGGGCGGGCAAAGTGATCCACTGGGAATTGTGCAAGAAATTGAAATTTGACCATACGAACAAATGGTATATGCATAACCCAACATCTGTCCTGGAGAATGACATACACAAACCCCCTCCGAGATTTTGACGGACAAACGGATCACCTTATAATAATCAACAACAACAACAACAACAACAACAAAAAGGGAACTTGCAAAATTGCAGACTTTACTGTCCCGGCCAACCACAGAGTAAAATTGAAAGAAAGTGAAAAGAAGGAAAAATACTTTGATCTTGCTAGGGAATTGAAGGAACCGTGGAATATGAAAGTGACAATTATATCAATTGTAATTGGTGTTCTTGGTACAGTTACCAAAGGATTAATAAAGAGACTAAAGGATTTAGAAGTAAGTGGATGAGTAGAGAACATCCAAACTATTGCATTATTGAAACTCGAACTCCAGCGAAAGACCATATGAAAAACTCAAAAAGTAAATAATAATAATAATAATAACAATAGTTTTTTTACAGGCTTTTATCATTAATTAGACGCTCCGTGAATCCACTGACATTCCTTTTTAACAGCAATCCATGATCATATTAATTATTCTCTTTAGAAGGCAACGAAAGATTTAAACTAGCATTCCATAGTTATTTCCGGTCTTTTTTAAGTATTTGAAGTCCGGCTTATGGGGCTAATGGGTAGAGTGTTCGCCAATCGCCCGGGAGACCAGGGTTCAAACCCAGGTCGAGTTAAACCAAAGACTTAAAAATGATAGTTGATACTTTTCTTAACACTCAGCATTATAAAGTACATATCAAGGGTAAAGTGGAGAAATCTGGGGGAAGGAGTAGCGTCCTCCCCTACACCTCGGTGTAGTAGCTATTGAAAAGGGAGCCTTCGGGTCACCCTCAACTTCGGTCGCCAACTTTACTTTTTTAAGTATTTGAAAGATTAAAGAAAATAGTATTCAGTGTAAACACTGACTCCCAAAATTATTGTTCCGTTCCAAATTAGGCCAAAAATTGTTCTATTCTCTAAGTTAGAACATTTAAAGTGTACTTGTGTTGTGAAACTCTCACTGCAGGGGGGGCATTTTTGCTGTGTTACTGTTACACACACACACACACACACACACACACACACACATATATATATATATATATATATATATATATATGAGGTTGGGCCAAAAAGTTAATAAGCTGAATGGTTTATTTGATGATGCCCGTTGACATTTATAACAAATGTAATCCAACCAATGCAACATCGATATAAGAAATGTGTGAACCGCAAGGGAGACCATTCTGAAAAATAAATCTCATTCGGTTCCATTCCATGGGAAAATCTTTGTCAGCCTATGAACTTTTCAGCCCACCTTCGAATATACGAACATAAGAATTTTAGATAAATAGATAATTATTATTTATCTTACAAGCTTTCTATTTATCTTAACATTAACAAGAAAGGTGTGGATGAATCTTTGAAGTACCTTCAATCTAGCCCTACCTACAGATTTAGGTTCATCTTATCTTCTTTCCAATTTTAATGGGAAAGGCTTCTTATTCGACTTGTACCACAACTACGATTGCTAATACCACTAATACTTTTTACGTGCACAATTATTTCATGGATTTACTCATCCACATCAGATATTAGATGATTGTTGCGAGAAACTAAGTGACAGTAAATCTTCTCTAATCCGCAGCACCTTCGTCCGTATTTTCTCAGACACCAGTACTGTTAAAATCTGAACAATCTGAGTCGGTTCTCGATTATTTGTTCTTATTGACTTTTTACATCAGCAATAACCTGTAATTTTTACTGGAGACAAAGTGACAACAAGTCTTATCAATACTCTAACACTCTCCTCAGTATTATTATTTTTATTATTACTAGAGTTTTCACACCAGTTCTAACTGATGGCCTTTCATTGCAGTCTAAGTTAGAACAAATATCCTTAGGTCTCTAGGATTCTTCTAAGTATTCTAGTTGATCTTAACAGTGCTGTGGTCTAGACTGTCTTGGTTCTTCCTCTAGTCTCCAGTTATCTTTTGGTTAAAATTGGGTGATGTGTTTGTATCACAAAGTCTCTGATAATTTTAAGTAAAGGTACAATTAGAGTTCTATTATTATTACACTATTATTACACTACTTGAAAGTTTTTCAAATGAGCGTCAGCTAGTTGTCTTTCACTAGAGCCTGAGAGACAACAAGTCTCCTCTCGTCTTCCAGACTTTTCAGAGTATTCTAGTCGATCTTAACAATGCTAGGGCCTGGATGGTCTCTCGATCCTTCCTCTGATTTCTATCTTTTCCAGTCTTTTTCTAAGCCTTTGGGGACCGTTCCAACCAAACCCAGATGTTCCCTTTTTTAGTTCTCAAGCAAGGTCCAAGTATTTGTCTTTCTTTGAGCATTCTTTTATTTTCACTTTGTGCTCCGCCGGAATGGCAAAATCCCCACGAGAGCAATAGCTGGTGGTATTTCCCTGGAGTTAGAGTGACAGCAAGTCTCATCACGTCTCCAGAACTCTTCTCAGTGTTCTGGCCAATCTTAATAATGCTGTAATCTGATCTTGTCCTCTGATTTCTAAGTCTTCCAGTCCCTTTACCAAGCCTTTAGGGATTGTTCCGAGTTCACCAATTACAATTAGTGTAACCATCACCTTCATGTTCCATAGTTTTCTTTTTAGTTCTCTGGCAAGGTCTATTATTATAATTATCATAGTTTTTTCTACATTAGCTCTGATAGTTTTTACTGAAGTCTGAGTGATTGTAAGTCTCCTCACATCTTCAGGACTCTCCTGAATATCCAGGCCGATTTTGGTAATGCTGCAATCTGGATAGTTTCGATTCTTCCACTGATCTTCTTCACGTGTCTTTTCTATGTCCTTGGGAATTGTTCCAAGAACTATGATTGGTATAACGATCACTTTCGTGTTTCACAGCTTTTTCAGCTCTCTGGCAAGGTCAAAGTATTTGTCAAGCTTTTCACCTTCTTTGAACTTTACTTTGTGGTCTGCTGTCGCTTTAAAATCCACTATGTGACAGCTTCTTTTTTTTTTTTTGTTAATTAAAACTGGGTCTGGCCTTCTGGCCTTAATTGGATGATGCGTATTAATCTCAAAGTCCAAGAGAATGTTATGTGTTTCATTTTCAAATACAGATTCTAGTTTGTGCATATACCATTTGTTTATATGGTGAAATTTCAGTTTCTTGCACAGTTCCTAGTGGATTACTTTACCCACCAAGTCGAGTCTGTTCCTGTAATTCTTTTTGTGCTGGTTTGCTAAATTCACTTACAGTGTGATTGTTTCATCTCTATCATCGCTTGCTTAGTCGGCTGGGCTTCTGTGCAATGGATTAATACCCCCTCCAACGATACTTAACAATCTGATGGTGAGACTTCAGTAATGCTGGGGCTTCGGGGAATGCGGAGTATTCCTTTATTGCCATCGCTCCCAGTGCCAATCTGGCCTGGAGTGGTATCACCTGATAGGGTCCTATTTATGGGTCAAATAGAACTAAACAGCGTGCTTATGCTAAACTGAACTGTTTGAAATAGAACTGTTTTTGACATTGAAACTGTGTACTAGAACTGTTTTGATATTTAAACTGCGCACTTCTGCTAAACGAAATTGTTTGAAATAGAACATTTTGACATTTAAGAGTGTGTAAACAAAATCTGTACTTTTATCAAGCTGAATTGTTTGAACTTTTATCAAAATAACTTGATTCGGCGTTAAATGATCCAAAAAACGGTTGATACGCCGTAAAAGAAACCAACCAACCAACCAACCTATTATCCCATAGTCTACACTTATTATTCACTTGAGTATTTTCAAATTTTACTTTAATATAATTAGTCCTGATGGCATTATTTTACGCTGCTGATCATTAAAGATTTAGTTTTTTTCTTTAAGTTCCCTCTGCGTAACCATGTCCAGGTAATCTCATCTGCATTATTCTTAGTCTGTTGGTTGTAGTTTTTTTCTTTAAGTTCCCTCTGCGTAACCCTGTCCAGGTAATCTCATTTGCATTATTCTTAGTCTGTTGGATGAAGTTTCCATTTACGAGCGTCATTCAATAAATTAGTCGAATTTTGCCGAATGAGTCGGCAATAAAAAGAATTGTTAACAATTGCACCTTTTTCAGGCAAATCAATAATGATGGGTCATTTCATGTCCCTGAAAACTGTTAGCATGACCTTCTTTACTCACCACTGCGCCCAGATTTTTTTCTTTACCAGAAAGAAAGTCAGTGTTTCTACACTATGGACGGTCTTTTCGACTCAAACTTTAAATGGCAAATTCAAATTTAGCCGATTTCTTAACTCAAATATGCTTCTCTGTACACATCACACGTTCTTCGGTAAATTTCTCATGATTTGCATTTCTCGGCTAGCAAAAATTTGCTGACAGACATTTGCTCAAATCTAGAGTGCTCACTTTGATTTGCTGCCATTTTGAATAGCCTCAAAACAAATATTTTTGTGAGATTAAAATAATTTTTTCTACAAGACAATTCCAAAGAATGCTGAGTTTACATTTATGGAAAAAAATTCTGAAAAAAAAATTTCCTTTTTTTAAGAAAATTTGCCTTATTTATTAAATGACCCCTCGTAGGTGTTTTTCTTCCCATTTTTGTTTTCTCTGTTTGTTGATTTATATATTCTTCGAATCCCTGTATTGGAAATTTACTAAGCTTTTTGCTTAGATGTGGCACAAGGCCATATGAAAGGGGCACCCAATGAGACTCGAACTCATCGAATCCCTGTATTGCTCCATCAACGCAGTCTTCAATGCTTGCAAATCCTTTTCCTCCTTCGTTTCTTGTCACATAGAGTCTATCAATGTCATCTTAATGGAGCAATGCCTTGTGCATCGTTATCAATTTTCTTGTTCTTCAGTTCGTCTGTGGAAGTTCCTCCCTTGCTCAGTTTAAGAAGGGTCCAGAGTATCTTACAGGGGTGATGGCCCAGGCATCTATTGATTAGATTTCTGCTGCAGAGTTTGGTTTCAAAAAGTTTTCTTGTTCTTCTGAAGTACTCTTTCTTAAATTTTTTTTCCTTCATCTCCATTTATTTGGTGGTGTCCACTTCTAATATTTCTAGATTTTTGTAATTTCACTTTTCATCAAGTCTTCTTCTTCTTCTTCTTCTTCTTATTATTATTATTATTATTATTATTATTTAGAAGTGTTGAAAAGTTCTCGGTCTGACTAAAATGCTATTCCACATGCTTACACCAAGCGTATCGTTCCAAAAAGACTATTCCTGTTTTGGGCCAACAACTTTTCAGCAGCCCTTGTAATGTTTTATCAACAAGTGAACCCTCAGTAATATAGTCTGTGTTATATTGGTGGGTAGGTGTAAACAGGAATTATAAGATATGGACGAACCTTGACAGAAGAACAGGTAGGTTCAAGGATTTAGGATGGAATGATTTTAGATATTTCAATTATTTTATTCTTGAAGGTGAAGGGTAGTTGTAATTTACAAAGCTTTTTACTTAGATGTGGCACAATGCCATATGAATGGGGCACTCGATGAGAATCGAACTCACTCGTGAATGTTTACTAGTCTAGCTTGCTAACCATTACACCACTCGAGGTGCCTTTGAAGAGGATGAGTAAGCGCGTTTTCACTCGGTAAACTCTGTAAACTAAGTTGGATTATTTTTGTCCAATATATACGGAAACCCAAATGCAATGATAGAATCTGCTGGGGTGGGTTTGCGTCCACTTAATTAAAAAAAAAAGAGTTATAAAAAAAAAAGGTAAAAATTATGGATACAATAAACCTGCTAGTTACTTTCATGCCACAGCGGCAGCAACAATAAAAGCAAATAGTTTTATGCACACTTTCATGCATTCATTTGCACCCAAATAATTTACCCAGTTATCCAATCAAACAATCAATCAATCAGTCTTCTACTCACTCATTCACTCACAAACATACAAACCCTTTCACTTATCCATTCTCTGATTCACTCCCTCTTTCAATCTGGCACATTCACTCCTTCGCAGCTGTACCTATTTACTCATTCACATTGTTACTCGTTCACTAACTCAAATACTTACCCTCCTTCATACACTCATCAATTCATTTACTCACCTATACAACCACTCACTCACTCAGTTACACTCCAAATCGTTTGAATGTCTAAAGAGTACAGACAAACAAACTCTTTCCAGTTATATTATATAAATAAGGCAGTGTAACCTTTAATTTTGCCAGTAAAAAAATATCTAAAAAACAATTTGCACTCATTCAAGCACTCCCAAATTCACTCACTCACTTATCCCTTCACGGAACCATTCATCCTTCCAACACGCACATTCATAAATAGACCAACGCAATTCCCACCCACTTATGTCGCAATAAAACGCGATTAACAGATGATGAGAAATAGAAACAATCGAACTTGAATGGATTCGAAAAGAAATGACCAATTGAAGGCGGGTGTATTTTCATTGACTATTATATAAGGCAGGGTGTTTTAACACTGGTGCCTTGAAGCGATTTTTTCTTTTAGATTCAACAATCAGCGCTAAGATTCGATTGGTTGATTAATTTTAACAGAATGGCAACCCATCTTTGGGTATTTTATACCTAAAGGTCAGGGAGTCGTATACATTGTAGACGTTTATAATTTACATTTTTTTAAGAAGTGGTTTTTGAATTTGCACACAATTGTATGGTTTAAAGTACTCTTATTTAAGACTAATATTCTGGATACAATTATATAGTTTCAAGTAATCACTTCTGTTTAATAATAATCATTTGTTTGCACACTTACCCGGTTTCAAGTAAGTATGGATAATAATCCTTAGTAAACAATTATAGATTCAAATAACCATTCTTAATACAAATAATTTACACACAATTATACAGTATCAAGTATTCCTACATAATACAAATAATTTTCAAACAAATCTATTAGACCCTAACAGATACTTCCTAATTTTCAAACAGATCAATTTGACTCTAATAGGTACTACTACTCCGGGTCAGAGTGGGCTTGGGACTAATGGCAATGAAGGGGTACTCCATTCTCATCAGAATTGAAGCTTGACCATCAGATGCAGTTTACTACCAAACTCAGGGTACCATTTGGGGGGGGTCTTACTCTTCTGTAGCTAGCATATTCTAAGCTCCAGCACAGTGTGTGTTTGAAATTGAGTAAAAGCTACAATTAAAATGCGGAACTTAGAAAGAATGTATATGAATTTGTTCAAAACTTAAATGGGGAAGCAATCGTTGTTTTCATATGTTGTTTTTATCATTTATCTATTTGTTTGTTATCCCTCCTATGGCAAATCCCCTTTTTTCGATCTTCGCGCATCAGTCTTAAAAAATCTTTGCACATATACTATATTAATATAATATCTATATACAGATCAAATTCTCTTAATTCATCTGATAGTTCCCAAAAATGCCCTCTTAAATTCTTTTTCATATAATATTTTCTGAAACCATCCAATTTAATCTTAAATTTTTTTCAATTGTTGCTGCTTTTGATCTGATTTGGCAATTTGTTCCAAAAATATATGACTTTATTAGCAAAGAAATCCAATTTGTTTTTGAAATCTGTGTTGACAGTAAATTTCCAATTTGAGGGGAAATGTTAAAAAAATGTCTACTATAGTTAAAATTTCTATAATTTTGAAAGTTTCAATTATATCCTCTCTCATCTTCTTTCTAGTAAAGTAGTTAATCCTAATTTCTCCAATATCTCCCTGTAACTGTAATCTTTTACTATTTTATATCATTGTCTATATTATAATTATTGTAACCCTCCAATCTCAATATTACACTCTAATTTCCTTATCTCGACACTAGAACTCCGGACTGAGTTCAGTATTCTGTATGAAATCTTATAAGGTTTATACATAATTTAAAAACTAAATTTGCCTCCTTTGAAATTAACTCTCTAACCATCCAGCCATTCATTTCATTTACCCTTGATATAACTGACAAAATATGATTGTCAGCTTTAAATGTATCATCAAATCCAAACCCTAGATTCCATTCTTCGTTTATTTTCTTAATTTCTCCGTTACTTAATTTATATTCTACTTTAGTGTTTTTGGATTCAACTTGTAGTATTTTTCATTCCTCTGTATTAAATCTTAATTTCTAAAAATCTTCCCAAAATAACAATCTATTTAAATCCATCTGTGTTATTTCTTTTGATAATGGTCTTACAATTAGTTTAAAATGACCTGAAAATTGTTTTATTTCTGATTTTATATCATTAGGTGATTCATTTATGAATATCAAAAACCACAAAGTTCTCAGTACTGGACCCCGAGGAACACTGGAGGATATATTCTGTGTTTCAGAATAACTTTAACAGATTTTACTTTGATAGTTCTATTTGTTAAAACGTATCTTACAATATTCACTATTTTTTAGAAAAATAGGTTTTCTAAAATTATCGGTCGCATGTAATCAAACGTCACTAACTAGGTTAATGAGTTGTTGATCAAAGGGAAGATAAAAGATTATTACATGGCATCGTTGCTTAGTTGCGACTAACAATCCCGACAAAAACTATTTGAATTGATAAATGTCATTTCTGAGTGTCACTCACTTAAATCAAATAATTAAAATAAAATTCGACAAAATAATGGTGAAAAACAGTTCCATCTTGAATTGCAAAAAAGTGGTATCTATTAGATATGTACAAAACATTTTCAGAAAAAAAGAAAAAGAAAAACGGTTTTCTACAGTCACTAGTTTTCATTTTTAAAAAAAGTGAGTGATAACATCTTTTGCACATACCCAATATTTCTGCAAGTATTGGAAACTTCTGATTTCAAAGAGAATCTAAAATAATTTTTCTACTGGCGAAGTTAATTTTGAAATTGCTTTATCTATATAATATAACTGAAAGAAATTAGTCTGTCATCAATAGACGGCCAAACGATTCAATGAATGTATTTACCCTCGTCTTCTGCCTTGGGAAGAATGAGACACAAGGTAAATCTTCAAGCGATGTAAAGCTGGTTTCAAGTTTAAGTTTTTCTTGAAGGCTGGCTGCTTAACAAGAATTAAGACCTCAGTCTGCCCTATTATTTACCATAGCTGAGGGAAAAGAGATAGGTTAATGCCTTTCTAAAACGATTCGATATTGAACTATTCAGTTTGGTATGCATCAATATCGGATCAAGGCAAAAGTTACAGTAGGAAAATTTATTCTTCATGGCAAAAATGAGACTTTAATTTCTCTAACAATAAACAAATGGAAGCCATTTTTCTGCATGAATATTAGGAAGTTACAAGTCTGTAGTTCAATGTCCTTTCAATAAGATGTTGTTTACTAAACTTTGATTAGATTTTGGCACAAAGCTGGATGTATGGAGCACCCAATGAGGCTCGAGTTCACTAGTCGGGCGCTGCTAGTCTAGCTTGCTAAACATTACAACAGATGAGGCATCCTCTTTTGAAGAGGTATTTATCCAGTTCCACACGAGCCTAAAATGGACACAAGGTTAAAATGTGACAAAAGGTCGGTTTAATGTGTGGTGTATTCATTTGGCTTCCTGGGGGCCAGAATTTGACACAAAGTTTGTTTAATGTGGGGTGTATTTATTTGGCTACACACGAGGCCAGAATGTAACACAAGGTCGGTTTAATGTGGAGTGTATTCATTTGGTTCCCTACGTGGTCAGAAATTGACACAAAGTCGGTTTAATGAGGGATGTATTTATTTGGGCTACGATGACAACCGTTACACTACAGATGCCTCCCATTAATCTATTGAGCAGGAAAAAACAACTGCAATGACTTATAGTCAAGTTACGTTTACAGCGCCAGTTCTGGTTAGGCACCGATGAGCCCACCCAAAATTTTATAGGTGACCACTTAAAAACCATAATCACCGTAGGCTGTTTGAGACCTGTGTGCCACACAAAGTAAAACTCGGTAAATTAAAAAATAATGTTTTGTTTCTTTGTCTAATGGCATATCAACCTTCGTGCGTTTAAAGAATGATTTCAACATAAGAAAACTTTGGTAGATGGTTAGTTGTTGAGTTATTTAATTTCAAAGTCAGTCTTTTATTTTTAGAAGTAATTATACGATTTCTTAAAACTGATATAAATAGTCCTTTGTAAACAACTGAACTCAAATGACAATTTTTTTATATGCACACAGTTATATGGCTTCAAGAATTCCTAATACTAATAATTTTCAAACAGATGGTCATGTTTGGTTGTTTTGTTTTACGGCGTATCAACCCTTTTTGGGTCATTTAACGTAGAATTTAATCTTAAGCAATTAAGTTTAGTATAAGTATAGTTTTTGTTTACAAAAAGTTAAATGTCAAAACAGTTCTATTTCAAACAATTCAGTTTAGCATTAGTACGCAGTTTAAATGTTAGAAAAGTTCAGTTTAGTTCTATTTGACCCAGAGATAGGACCCTATCAAATTTTACCACTCTGGCCAGAGTGAACCTGAGAGCGATGGCAATGAAGGAGTACTCCGCATTCCACAGAGCTCCAGGATTACTGGAACCTCACCACCAGGTTGTTTAGCGTCATATTAGAACACTCGTTGTGAGTGTCTTACACCTTTGCAGAGATGCAGTCGGTGTATTCTACAGCCCCAACCGACTAGCCAAAAACAAATGGTACCTAAATAGGTTATACCATAACAGATCAAAGTGTAACTGGTAATGATGGTAATGAAGAGGTACACTACACTCTCTCGAACTCCAGAACTTGATATTCACCACTGGATGCAGCTTAGTGACATAGTAAGGACACTTTATTGTGTATTCAGTGTCTAGTTTTAAAAAAAGGTTAAGAAAGAAGTGTAATATACTAGCTTAGCTGGCGACGGAGTGCCATGGATGAACTTAGCAGATTCAATGCAGTCGCAAGATAACATGAACAAAGTGGTTTCACAGGAAAGAGAAAAAATAAAGAAGGATGGCGAGAATGTAATTTATTGCCTGTGGATAGAATGACATATTTCCGTTCGCAGATGAGATCAACAAATTACCGGAAAAAAACGGAAGTATGTAACTTCCGATAACCAGACATAAACAGAAAATATGTGGGCGAGGAGGCGTGTTCATATTTCCGCGTTTAATTTGAAATACAATATAAGGTCTGTAATTTTAAACTGAGGGAGAGATCTGCTGATCACTCAAGCAAACCTGTCAGCTCCCCCGTGAGTGATTTCCGGCCGTCGTTCTATTTCACACAAAAGGGTCCCCGCCACAGAAGAAAGATATGTGCGAATTCTTTCTACCTGTATTCCTACTTCACACAAACGTCACCGTCGAAGAATAAAAACGTAAATTATATTTTTATAAATCTACGAGTTCTTCGTTGTTTGTCTAACAGTACAATATGCGACAGTAGATGCCAATTACTTTTACACATCCCTGATATAAAAAAATTTCGAGTCGATTTACGCCTCTGCACTTCTTTGTATCGGTTTTGTAGTGATTATTTTCGGATTAAAAGAAAAGCATTTTGAAAAATATTTGTGATGTAGGGGAGTGCGCGACTTCTGTCCCAGGATTGCTCCACTTTACCCTTGATATGTATCTTATGTTGCTGAGTGTTAAGCAAGGAGATATCAAGTACCATCTTTAAAGTCTTTGGTATGACGCGACCTGGGATTGAATCCAGGTTTTCCGGACCATTGACGAACATTCTACCCACTAGACCAATGAGCCACCTTTACTTCGTTTAAAAATTGATCTTGTATGGCAGCGGAGGGGTTGAGTGATTCCACTTCGGATCTGTATTTTGCTCTTTGGGATTTCTACCAAAGAGTTTAGTATCTGTGCGTGTAGAAATAACACAGTTATTTAAAAAAATCTTTTTATTTCTTATTCTTCCTCAGAATAGTTGCAAATATAGGAAAAAGCATGCATATAAATATATTGTTGATTATTTTTAATGACTTGAAATCATATAATTGCTCTCTCTCTCTCTCTCTCTCTCTCTCTCTCTCTCTCTCTCTCTCTCTCTCTCTCTTCGTCCTTATTGTCCATCGCTCCCGGCTACATCGCTTCCAAACTACGTTGTGTCTGCACAGAGCTTATGTGGGTAAGTTCTTGCTGGTCGGCTAATAGTGGCACGTCCATGTGTAGGGGTCCATATAATTCAAAATCAATAAAAAAAAGAAATGGCTCAATGAAAAATATTAGTTATTAGTTAAAGAAAGAACAGGTAAATCAACTGAGTGATTGATTGATTGATTTTGATAGCATGCCAATTTTCATATCTAGAGATTAGGAAATAGCGTCCATATTTTCATTTTTTAAGTTATCACTTAAGAGTTTGTGTCTTTTTTTTGCATGCGGTCCAATGGAATACGAATAATCTTTAAATAGATCTATTTGACCCATAGATGGGACACGAACAGGTACTACCACTCCACTCCGGAACAGAGTAGATCGGGGAGTGCGACACACACCCCAGATCTCAAAAACTGGATCCTCACTATCATATGTAATCTTGAGTCATACCCAGGACACGTCTTTTATCGTATCTGGAGGTAGGGATACAATTAGTGTATTCGAAGCCCCACCGACAGGGCGTGCCGGTATTTGAGATCATCTGTGACCCACTAAAGCAGACATGGGGAACTTTTTAATGCTGAAAGGCCATATTAAAATTTATAGTCTACAAAAGATTGTACCCAATAAAATTTTAGTATGTGAACATCAAACTCTTGAGTTTAAATCTTTGATAACTTAATTCAAAACTAATTCATTTAACTACTTTAAAGGAGCTCTTTACTAACCTTTGGTGACTTCTTTTTGAAAAAGCTTTTGATATCAAGTTCCAAAGTGAAGGTTCACAATTTTGATTAGTCTTTCAACATAAGAGGGTGAATAAAAAAGTAATGCTTTTTTCTTTAGAACAGGATTAATTACCGACACAGGAACATGTATCATACATCAAAATGAAGCTGGTCCTCTGTGAATCACATCCCTACTTCTCAACATAGTCACCGTTTCTCTCAACAGCAATGTTCCACCTTTGAATGAGAACATTTATCCCTGTCTCATTGAATTCTGTTGACTGTTCCTTAAGGCACTTCATCACTGCAGTTTTTACTTCCTCGTCACTGGCATAATGTTTGCCTCTTAAACCCTCTTTCATGAGGTCGAAGAGATGATAGTCTGAAGGCGCTAAATCTGGTGAGAATGGAGGATGCGGTAAAGTTGTCCACCCGAATGGGGCGAGTGTCTCCTTTGTCCTGGTGCTTGTATGTGGTTGAGCATTGTCATACAGAAGGAAAACATTATCGATGGGCATGACTTTTTGACTCGCCCTCGTAGAAGACCACACGTGGCTTTAAGTTTGCAGGTTCCTCGTCTTTGCATTAAGTATCATGTCATCCATTTTGAAGAGCTCTACCCCAATCAATATCTAATTATAACTCAAACAAATTTTGTAACTACTTAACGAAGATACAATTCATTAAACATCACATCAAGCTTCTTTTTTCTCTCGATATTCTTTATTTCATTCACTTGTAAATTCTACGAGGGTCGGCTGAAAAGTTCATAAGCTGACCAAGATATTCTCATGGAATGTGACCAAATGAGGTTTATTTTTCAATATTACTCCTCTAGAGATCCAAAAACTTCTTCCATCGGTGTTGCATGGCTTTGATCTCATTTTTGAAAGTTATCAACAGCAGATACGTTATCGTACGAAATTTGTACTCTATGAACTTTTCAGCCCACCCTCTCATTCATTGCATCTTCTTTCTTACTGTAAATAATATTCTGTTCTTTATTCCCCAAAACAACCATTTCCATAATATACACATACCTACGAACAGTGTCAACTACAATGGTAACGGGAGGCTTATGTCAACAAACAATACATTTCTCTCACTCATTAAACCTAACCTTTGTCTGACGTACATTACTTACAGATGAGTCACACACTTAACTTTACTTATACTCACAAAATTAGGATGGATTTTGCATTAAATAACACACGAAATTTGATATGCTATTAAACAAAGAAACAAATCAATACCAAACTGGAGTCAAAGACCGTTACAAATTGTACGAACACCATTACAAACAAAATCTATATATTAAAATTTTCATTATTTATATATATATATATATATATATATATATATATATATATATTTCGTTTGATTTGGTTTGGTTTGGTTTGGTTTCTTTTTCTTATACCATATCAATCTTTGAGTGTTATTCAATAACACTAACAGTTGTCAAACACCGTTGACTCTGTGACTACACTTTTCTGACTTAAATGTAAACGCTTTTCAATAATATTGAACACCTTTACTTACAAATATAGCAAATTACATTATCGATCTATCCATCAGTCTATCAAAATTTTCATTATTTTTGCATTTATATATTACCAGTAAACCCGTTGTAAGTGTTTGATTTATCAACTTTTCCTCTTATTTTTATCATCTTGTCAGATTCACCAAAATTTACCATTTTATATATATATATATATATATATATATATAGTTTGGTTTGGTTTCTTTGTTTAATGCCATATCAACCATTATGTGTTATTTAAGCTAAAGCCATCCTTACAGAAGAATAACAGTGGTACGATTTAACCGATAACTGGGGAGATGTGTGATTAATACCTTTGGTCAGGGAATTAGTCCGAAAGTGAACGTGATAGCGTAACCGGAGTTTGAACGAGCATACTACGAAGCTGGAGTCCAGTACGTAAGCCAGTACGATACGAGGACACCGCTTCATTATGCTTAGAAATATATATATATATATATATAAGTTAGGACAGCGTAGCCACAAAGTCAAAGGTGTTTGGCAACTATCAGTTTCTCTATGCGTTCACTGTTCCATGAACGTACTGGAGAGAAACTGACAGTTGCTAAGCACCTTTGACTCAGTGTTTACATTGTCCTAACTTATCAATTAACGTTCTTTGAATGATATTGAACACCTTTTATTTATGAATATAGCAAACTACATTATATATATATATATATATATATATATATATATTAAGTCCAAAAGTAAACTTATAAGGAGCAATTCCATATAGAACATATCATATCAATATATTCCATGCTCGATGTATGGGTATTAATATATAAAAGATATATAAAAATATTCAAATACAGAGCAATTATATCATTAATATCAAGTAAAACTCAACAGATGTAGTCCATTATGAATTTATTTCAATAAATGTTTGCACAGATTGGTTCACCAGATTTCAATGGAGGGTTACATATATTCCGGGGAAAGAATTTAGAGGGCTGATAAAAACTAGATTATACTCTATTGGGTTAAAATTCCTTGTAATATATATATATATATATATAAATGAAAATTGATGTATGATTCCTTAAAGGTTTATATGAAGATAACATTTCTTTCCCCGGAATATATATATATATATATATATATATACACATAAGTATGAATATATATATATATATATATATATATATATATATATATATGCGTGCATGCATGCCCGTGATGTAATGGTTATCGTCGTAGGAATTGGACACGGTGACACGAGTTCAAATCCTGAACGAGACTGATTGCATTTCACATACCACTAATACCCTTGGGGAAGGTATGAATCCAATTAGTCTCCCTCCGGCTATGTGTAGATAGTAGGGCAGACTTGGTTCTTCAGCCTTGGTGAGACACCAAGGCTAGGAGAAGGAAGACTCTGAATTCAAACCTGTTAAACTCCGCTTAAGATTTTACCTTGTGTCATATCTTGCCCGAACAGAGAGGTTGGTAAATATATATATATATATATATATATATATATATTAGCATGAATCCATCTGATCCCACCCCAGCTATGGGTAAATAGTAGGACAGACTCGGTTCTTTAGGCAACCAGATTAGAAGGAAAATTACGAATTCAAGCCAACTTTACTCTGAAAAAATTCTTGTATCACATATCCTGCCCGTGGCGAAGGGAAACATTTTTCTTGCATTGTTCAAATTTTGCTTTTTTGAGCAGGAAAATAAATCCTATACATAATGAAATCTGGAATGAATAAATGAAATAAAATTACATAAAAAATGAAATAAAAGATTAGTTGGAATACTGAGAAGTGTCTTGCGGACCTGAAGAGACTTACTGTTTCTGATACTTTAAAACTGGTCTGAAAAACTCGCATATAATAATGATAATAGACAGTGAAAATCAAAAGTGAAAAGAGAGACGAATACTTGGACCTTTGAGAGGAATAAAAAAAAAGAGTTATGGAGCATGAAAGTAACAGTGATACCAATCATAATTAGTGCACTCGGAAAGGTCCCCAAAGGCTTGGTAATAGGACTGGAAGAGCTGGAAATCGGAGGACGTGCCGCGACTATTAAAACTACAGCATGACTAAGATCGGTCAGAATACTGGGAAAAGTCCTGGAGATTTTAGAAGAGTTGCTCTTCTCAAATCTGAAAAACTTGCAAGGAGTAGTGATAATACTAATAGAATATAAAAATGCTTGATAGAATAGGACATTATATTGATTGGAATAGATGTAAATACAATGGAATACCGAGTTCTGAAAAATGGTGTAAACACCAACCAGAACCAATAACAGAGACCAATTTTCTGGGACTTTCCCAGCCAAACTGCCAGAAAAATAAAGGACAATAGACCAGATATAGTGGTTAAGGACTTTAAAGGAAAAACATACCTTCTAATTGATAAGTCAGTGCCAACAAATAATAATATATCAGTTAAAGAATACAATAGAAAAAGTAAATAAAAGACCAGGAAATAAAAATTGAAAAAATAGTACTCCTAAAAAATATCACCGTTCCAGTAATAGTAAAGATCCCGGGTTATGATCAAGAAAGGGACAGATAAACACATTAACAAGACACATGAGAGTCCCAGCCTATATGAAATATTTTTTTAAAATTGCATTAGACTACGTGCTTAGAACTTCGATTGATAAAATCAGAGAAAATGGCTTCGAGCTGAAAAAGTAAAGAAACAGAAGGTACCCCGCAAAAACAATTACCGACGCCGACTACGCCGATGACATAGCGATACTGGCAAATACACCCAACCAAGCCGAAACACTACATAGCTTGGAACGTGCCGCCGCAGGCATTGGCCTCCATGTCAATGCACACAAAACGGAATATATGTGCTATAATCAAACAGGCGACATCTCCACACTAGACGGAACCCCTCTGAAACTAGTAGACAAATTCACCTACCAAGGAAGCAGCGTCTCATCAACCGAAAAAAACATCGACACACGCCTTACGAAGGCATGAACAGCTATCGATAGTCTTTCGATCATTTGGAAATCAGACCTAACCGATAAAATGAAACGCAGTTCCTTCCAGGCAACGGTCGTATCGATACTGCTATATGGATGCACTACTTGGACGCTAACTAAACGGCTGGAGAAGAAGCTAGACGGCAATTACACCAGAATGTTGCGAGCAATCTTGAACAAGTCCTGGTGGCAACACCCACAAGGCACCAACTATGCGGCCACCTACCTCCCATCACGAAAACTATCCAAGTTAGACGAACCAGACATGCAGGACACTGCTGGAGAAGCAAGGACGAGCTCATAACTGATGTACTCCTATGGACCCCCACATATGACCGGGCAAAAGCAGGATGACCAGCTCGAACATACATACAGCAGCTATGTGAGGATACGGGATGTAGCCCTGAAGACCTGCCAGAGGCGATGAACGATAGGGAGAAGTGGCGAGAGAGGGTCAGGGATATCCGTGCTAGCAGCACGGCATGATGATGATGATGATGATAATGACTATCTTCCCTCACTTTTGGTCTTCGATAAAAACTCAGTGAAGGATTGTAAGAAACTGAATGTAATCTGAAAATAAGATTTAAAAAGTAATATGTATTATAAAGTTGACACTGATAGCAATCATAGAGCCCTTTGAACAATCCTAATGAACCTGGAAAAGAGACTAAGATGACTGGAGATCCTTGTAAGAATTGAGACATGGCATAACACTGATGAGATCTGCTAGAATTCAGAGGAGAGTCCTGGAGAATTAAAGAGACTGACTGTCACACAGTGAAGGCCATCAGCAAGTGGTCGCGTGAAAACTGAAAAGGATGATTATCATTATTATTTTACTCCGTGTACGTTTTTCACAACAGTTCTAACTAGCTGTCATTCAATGGAATAACAAGTCTCCTCAAGTCTCCAGGACTCTTCTTAGTATTCTGCTCGATTTCAACAATGCTATAGTTTGGATGGTCTTTACTCTTCTTATTTCCAAGTCCTCCAGTCCTTGTACTAATCCTTTGGTGACAGTACCGAGCGCACTAATTACAATTGGTATCACTGTCACTTTCATATTCCCTGGTTGATTATTTTAATTGTAAGTTGTTTCCTAGCTGGACTTAAAGGTTCCCCGAGTCTAAGTCGGGATAGGGGTTAATTATCATCTGTGCTCCTGTCACAGATATAACCTGGTATTGTTCCAAGAAAAAATAACCTTCATCGGGCCCCAAAAGATTAATTAATTAATTTAAAAAATACTTGCGCCTGTAAATTTTCCAAATTTTAACTTAGTTTAAGTTCAACTATCCTTTTATTGTTTTAATCAGGTTGTGAGTAAATCTTACATCATTATTTGTGCCGCTAATTTTTTTCTTCTGTTGGGTTGTTACTGTGACCAATTATTATTATTATCATCATCATTATTACTGAGACACTTCAGACTAAAGCATTGCAATGATCAGTTGGAATTCTGAGAACAGTCCTTGTTGCCAATTGGACTTTAGTGAAGTACCACCTGTCACAACAGGTGTGATAAACTCGCAATGAGTAAAATAATAATAATAATAGACACGAATGAGTGGGGAAGATTATCCACTGGGAATTCTGCTAGAAATTAAAATTTGACCATGCCAACAAATGGTATATGCACAACCCAGAATCTGTCCTGGAGAATGACACATAGAAACTACTCTAGGATTTTGAGTTACAAATGGATTACCTAATCTCGGCTAGACCACCAAATCTAGTGATAGTCAATAAAAAAGAAAACTTGCCGAGTTGTGGACTCTGCTATCCCAGCAGACCACAAAGTAAAATCGAAAGAAAGCGAAAAGAAGGATAAGTACCTGGACCTTGCCAGGAAACTGAAAAAAACAAACAAACTGTGGAACATGAAAGAAACAGTGAAACCAATTGTAATTGGTGTTCTCTCTACAGTCACCAAAGGATTAATACAAGAACTGGAGGATTTGGAAATAAGAGGACCAATAGATACTACCCAAACTACAGCTTTATTAAGATCGGCCAGAATATTGGGAAGTGTCCAGGAGACATGAGGAGACTTGCTGTCACTCAAACTCCATTGAGAAGCCTTTAGCTAACGCTGGTGCGAAAAACTCTCAAAAGAGTAAAATAATAATAATAATGAATAAAAGCGATGGAACTTGTAGGTGACAGTATAAGATTTAAAGTGGTCTTAATTCAAGGATAACATCCATTTCTTATAACGCATTAGGTTATCCCTTGGTTATCCCAAAGAGAGTAATCTAACATAGAATATTTGGTAGGAAAGAGAATAAGTCAATTGATATAAGACATTTAATTGTACACGATACGAGTAGAGAACTCAGTTCCCACCCCCCAACGCCATACAAAAGTCACTTATGTTCAAGCAACAGACGGAAAAGTCCATACTGTAAAAAAGGTGGAAACCACTTACTCTTCTCAGGTCTGGAATATAAAGAAGGAAGACTCCATGTGCTCACCGCTGAGGAACAAACCAACACGTCAGCTCTTCTCAAGACCTGTTCGTCAAAGGAGAGGATTCCTCAGTTCACCTTGTCAAGTGACCAAAAAAAGACTCGTGACATGGAAGAGTTCCCCAAACACCGTGACAAAGGAGACCACTCTCTTTAGTCTCCCACAACAGTGACACCAATTGTAATTGGTACGCTTGGAATGATCCCCAAAGTCTTCGTAAGGGAGCTGGTGGAATTGGAAATCAGAGGAAGGACCAAGACCATTCAAATTACAGCATTGGTGAGATCGACCAGAATATTGAGAAGAATCCTGAAGATCAGAGGAGACTTTCTGTCACTCAGACTCTGGTGAAAGAACATTAGCTAACGTTGGTGTGAAAAACTTACAAGAAGTGGAATAATAATAACTTTTTAGAGAAGTTATTTACTAAGCTTTGCTTAGTCTAACACAGATTCATGTTGCTATCAGTACCTACTGTTCACTAGTAATTACTCATCTAAGTTCTAAACAGATTCATCACTATTTGACTTTGGGGATCTGGTAAGAACCGAAGCTTTCTGCGTGAATTTACTGTAAAAAGTCTAAAACTAAGAACCTTAAATTTAATTCAAAGTCACTAGTATGGGACACTTAGTGGGGATCAAAATCACTTTTTGTAATGAAATTAGGACTTTTAGTATTTAAAGTGAAAGCTAAACATTATCACTTAAAGTATAGTGATCATTTTAGATGTCGTTAATTACCAATCCAAGCAGTGAGGGAAAACGAGGGGATAAAATTGAAGAGGAAAACAAAAGTCAAGTTGCCCAGTCGGCTGGGGCTGCAGAGGGGTAAGACTCCTCCAACTCCTGCATATGACACTGAAAAATCTGATGGTCAGGTTTCAGTAATGCTGGAGCTTTGGGGAATGCGGAGCACCCCTTCATTGCCATTGCTCTCTGGTTCACTCTGGCCCGGAGTGGTGGCACCTGATAGGATCCTATCTATGGGTCAAATAGACCTTAACTGTGTCCTTATGCTAAATTGAATTGTTTGAAATAGAACTGTTTTTGACTTTGAAACTGTACTTACGCTGAACTGAATTGTTTGAAATAGAACTGTTTTGACATTTCACCGTGTGTAAACAAAAAGTATACTTTTGATAAACTGAATTGTTAGAATTAGAACTTTTTGACAAAGCTGAATAGCTTGAAATAAAAATGTTTTTGACAATTAATCTGTGTACTTATGCTAAACTGGATTGTTTAAAATAGGACTGTTTATTTGTGTAAAAATGGATTTGGCATTAAATAATCTACAAAGGTTGATATGCCAAAAACTCAAACAAACAAACAAGCAAAAGTAAAAATGAAAAAAAAAAAAAATGAATATAACAATGTAAAAACAAGGAAATAAAAAGAAAACGAAATTCAATGCTTTTTGAATGAAATATAGATTTTAAAATAAACACTGCAAAAGCATTTACCCCGCCCCACCTAAAAAAATCAAAACTGAAAAAAAAAATGGATTAAATAAACGTTAACGATTGATAAACCGAATATCGAAGTGAAAACAAATAATCAGACAATTAAAAGGAAAGAGGTGTGATAAGAGGTAGGAAAACACACGAAATAAATCAAAAGATAGAAACACAAGAGGGAAGGTAAGAGCTGAAAAAAAAACAAAAAAAAAACAGGTGGGAAGATAAGAAGCCGAAAGTCAAAATCAGACCAGTTAAAAGGCAGAAAATAAAAATGGGAATAGTAGGAGAGAGAAAAACGAAAACGAGTGAAGAGAAGGGTTAGAAAAGAACAGGCAGAAAAGAAGAGGCAAATAAAGAAAATGAGGATAATAAGACAGAAAGAAAAAGGAAAAAATGAGGGAAGGTAAGAGGAAGAAAAGAATAGGGAGGAAAAATAAGAAGTACAAAAGGAAAATGAGAGGTAGTAAGAGACAAGACAGAAACTTGAGGGATGGTAAAAAACAGAAAAGAAAAATGAAAGATGGTAAGATAGAGAAAAACGTAGAAATGAAAGCAAAAAGTAGAAAAAGTAAAATGAATGAAGGTAAGGGGTAGAAAAGAAAAGGGAACAAAGCATAAATTTAAAAATGAGAGCGTAAGAGGTAGAAAAGAATGGAAAAGGGGGTAAGAGACAGAAAAATAAAATTTAAAAAAGAGCAAGAAGAAAACATTGATATGAAGGGAAAAAGAGACAAAAAGAAGCAAAAAAAAAAAAAAATTGAAAGAATAATTAATAATATAAAAAAAGGACAGGATGGAAGACAAAAAAATAAAAATAAAGAGATGAGAAAGTGTAAAGAGGCAGTAGATTACTCGAGCTGAGCGAACAAAAAAAAAAAAAAAATAAGTGATAGAAAAAGAAAGAAAGAAAGAAAGAAGGTAACGAAGGCAAAGCAAAGAAAGCAGAAACGAAAGTATCAAAAGAAATGTGAAAATTGCTTAAGTAACATAAAGAAAAATGAAAAGAATGTTAAAATAAAGACAATACATGAAACGGGAAATGTTCGTTTTCATATTCTTTTCTTTTGCGTCATCCTATTTGTTCGTTGGAATTGTGTCCAACATAAAATGGATTGATATATTAGACCTTCGGCAGGAATTTGCAATAAATTGCATATTCTTTGGTGGTACTAGCTAATCCATAAATTCCATCGAAGCATGTTAACAGAAAAAAAATGTCTCACTATAAAAGTTAAGAATTTTTAAAGTTCACATACACACATGCACACACAGCGGCGTGGTAGCTAACGTGCTGGACTGCGACATCGTAGTAAGCCAGTTCAAACTCCAGTTGCGCGATAACGTCCACTTTCAGACAAATACTCTTCAGAAAGGTAATATCACTTTATCCCTTTCAGCTAAGGATGGTTTTGGCATTGAATAACCCACGAAGGTTGATATACCATTAAAACCCACCAAAGAAACCAACACATGCATACATACATACACACGTATATGTGTGTCTATAGTTCTTTTTTATAAGGTTCTTTATTTTGTGGTTTTTGAATCCAGTGGCGCATTTTAGACCAAACCGTACAGAGTTTGGTACGCGGTCTGTGATGAACAAGATTGTTCCTAATCACGTATTTCCAGTTACTGCTGTCACAGAAATTTCAGTTTTAATTGGAGATTGGAAATATGAGCGTTATCAAACTCAAATATTTCCATTATGAGTTTCTCATCCGTTTGATGAGACCTCCGCTTTTTGTTGCATAGTTCCAGTTCCAACTGTGAGGATTTATCGAAGGTAAAACTTTCTGAAAATTTTTATATGCTCCATAAAATCGTGGCGGGAAGATCCGATAGTTTTAGAAACGCTATAAGGTATTACTCTCTCATGTATGCTGTTCGTTATAATTGTTATCGTATTTTTAAAAGTGCGTGCAATATTCTTTTATATTTTAGAATAATTTTGATGTCATTCATATTTTTTTCAGTAGACAAGAAATTACGGGAAAATGGAAATGAATCCAACGGTATGTAAATATAAAAATACCTTTAAAATATTCAGAAAATGTATTTATTTATTAATGATAACATACCATCGTTTAACGTTCCAGTTTTTGTTAAAGCACCTTCAAGGCGATATTATATTGCTTCATCTGAAAATTATTTTCAAATAAAAAAATGAACTGAAATTTTTTAAAAAATTCTTTATGTTCTATTATTGTTAATAGCATTCCATTTCACGCACCAGCTGGAAACATGTATGTTGGAAAGAACTCGTTCATAACAATATCGAGTACTAAACCCAGTACAGTTGATATGGAGGCTCTTCAGCTTGGTCTAAAATTCGCAACTGGATTATAAAACACGGCACACACACACACATATATATATATATATATATATAAACAGTATCGCCAATGAATAAGTACGCCGCTAAAAGTTTTTTAATCAAAAGAGTTAATTTTATTCTAAACCAAAGATACCAGGGTCTTATTTCTATTTGTATATCATACAATAAAAGCAGATATCATTAGCAGTTATTCAATATTAAACCCTTTAGCATTAAAACTCTTAAACTAAAAATAGAATTGCAACAACTTTGTAACCGAAAATCAAATGCCCTCGATATGACACAAAACAATCTGATGGTGAGGCTCTTGTAATGCTGAAGCTTTGGGGAATGCGTTGTACCCGTTCATTGTAATCGCTCCCAAGACCACTCTGGTCCAGAGTGGTAGCACCCGATAGTGTCCTATCTATGGGTCAAATAGAACGGTTTGGTATTTAAACTGTGTGCAAACAAATGACTTAAGATAAATTAAGTTGTTAGAAATAGAACTGTTTGGTTATTTAACTGTGTAAATAAATGACTGTTTAAATTAATTGTTAGATATACATAGCAATACTTGGAACCATCTAATTGTCCCAAAGAATGAGTTTAGGCTTGTTTGAAAACATTATTGACAAAATGTGTTTAAAAACTATATATATCTAATATATATGTTGTATAAAGAGGATACCGACGCCGACTACGCCGATGACATAGCGATACTGGCAAATACACCCGACCAAGCAGAAACACTACTGCATAGTTTGGAACGAGCAGCCGCAGGCATAGGCCTCAATGTTAATGCACACAAAACGGAATATATGTGATATAATCAAACGGGGGACATCTCCACTCTAGAAGGAACCCCTCTTAAACTAGCAGACAAATTCACTTACCGAGGAAGCAGCGTCGAATCAACCGAAAAGGACATCGAAACGAGGTTAACGAAAGCATGGACAGATATCAATAGGCTATCGATTATATGGAAATTAGACCTAACCGATAAAAGGAAACGCAGTTTCTTCCAGGCAGCGGTCACATCGATACTGCTATACGGCTGCACTACATGGACGCTAACAAAACGACTGGAGAAGAAGCTAGACGGCAATTACACAAGAATGCTGTGTACAATCTTGAACAAGTCCTGGCGGCAACATCCCACAAAACACCAACTGTACGGCCACCTGCCCCCTATCACGAAAACTATTCAAGTTAGACGAACCAGACATGCAGGACACTGCTGGAGAAGCAGGGACGAACTCATAAGAGATGTACTCTTATGGACTCCCACACATGGCCGTGCAAAAGCAGGACGACCAGCACGAACATACATTCAGCAGCTATGTGAGGATACGGGATGTTGTCCTGAAGACCTGCCTAGTGCGATGAACGATAGGGAGGAGTGGCGAGAGAGGGTCAGGGATATCCGTGCTACCAGCGCAACATGATGATGATGATGATGATAAAGAGGATTTGGTTTTAAAAAACCTTAAATGGTTGATATGCCATTATAACCAAACCAAACCAAACCAAACCAAAATAAAAATCAAATTCCATAAATATGTATGATGGGTGTACTTATTTTTGTACTGATACGTATTCACATTTTTTGGGTTACAGTGTTTCATTGCTGTAGAATGTAGTTATACATAAAACTTGATAATATCCAATTTGATAATTGAGTAATTAAATCTTGGTATTTTGGGTTGTGAAAATTAAGTCTAAGAATAAAGATTGTTATGGGTGTACTAATTTATGGGCCATACTATTTATTAATATCATCATCATCATCATCAGGTCGTGCAAATAGCACGGACTCCCATGACTCATCATCGTCTTTATCAGCTATCTCTCTCAGTATGCCTTCTAGACAGCATCTAATGTCCATACACTGTTGATGTATTCATTTGCTGGTCGACCAACACTGGTGTGTCCCCATGTAGTAGTCCACAGGAGAACATTGCTTGTGATTTTGTCCTTACTTGCCCATATCTTGTTCGTTTTACTTCGATGGTTTGAGATAGGAGGTACTATTTACCAACCTCTCCGCTCGGGCAGGATATGACACAAGGTCAATTTTTAAGCGGAGTTTAACAGGTTTTAACTCAGAGTTTTCCTTCTCCTAGACTAGTTGCCTAACCAAGGCTGAAGAACCTAGTCTGTCCTACTATTTACCCATATCTGGAGGGAGAATAATTGGATTCATACCTTTCCCAAGGGTATTAGTGCAATGTGAAATGCAATCACTCTCGTCCAGGATTTGAACTCGTATCGCCGTGTTCATTTCCTACGGCGATAACGACTACACCGCGGGCACCTCCCGGTTTGAGATAGGAGGTAAGTGGCCGTAAAGCTACTGTTTTGTCAGGTGTTGCTTCCAAGATTTCTCCAAGATATCACGCAGGTTTCTTATGTAGTTCACATCAATTTTTTTCTCCATGCGTTTAGTAGTCCAAGTAGTGCATCCATGCAGTAGTACTGATAAGGCTATAACTTGGAAAATTTTCGGTTTTATTTTATCAGAGAGATGAAATTTCCATATAATCGATGAACTGTTAATAGTAATCCATGCCTTTTTTATACGCATGTTGACCTTACTTTCTGTCGATGAGGTACTTCTAACGATGCATGTGAACTAATCAACTGATTTCAGAGGCTTTCCGTAAAATGTGGAGATGACTCCATTTTGTTTAAAACATATGAACTCTGTTTTATATGAGTTCATGTAGAGGCCACTGCCTCTTGCTAGCTGTTCCAGACTATACAGCAGGGATTCGGCTAGTACAGGTGTGTTTGTGAGAAGCGCCAGATCATCTACGTGGTCTAATGATTTCAGTGGGATATCTTCTGGTTCTTGCTTTTTAATGTGAGATCATTTTCTTTTATTAGATCTATTGACATTCGCAGTACGTAATCTAAGCAGATTATAAATATATAAATATGTGTGTGTGTGTGTGTGTGAGGGAGAGGGAGAGTGGGAGGGAGAGAAAGTGGGGAGAGAGCTGGAGGAACAATATGTACATAGCCAAAAACGTTTTTTGAAATTTAGTCTCAGATTTTCCCTGTATAATGTTCATTCTATATGATCAATAATTATTACCGAATAAAGTACATCGACAAAGAATATTATGCTATAGAACAAGCATTCATTTTGTAAAATAGATGCTTATTTCGTCAATAACCGGCTTATTGATCAATAAAGTAAATTCATGCAGCTACGCCTGTGAAAATTACCCCAATGTATGCAACAAATCTTTGATCACTCGATGCCTCCTAGGGCTAGGAATGATTTCAATATCAAAGGATAATTAACACTAACCGAGCGTCACCCAGTATTACCCCATGGCGCCACGAGATAATGTTGGTTTTCACTTATTATGTCGAAGTGCTAGATTCATTCCGATGCTGTCTCTGTTCGACCATGAAGTTTCTACATATTTCATATATTTCGTCTTTTCTGTTGATATCAATGCAAATTTAGCAGGTTTTATTAACTCGATCTACGTTGAATTAATAAACACCTTGACATTTAACTTCTATAGAAAATATATTGGTCTTCCGGCCTTTGAATTATATCAAGTATATGCGTTAGTTTTCAGTTTTCTATCTCCAGTCTATGGCCCTAAATTGAATCCAGCCGAGGGGCCCCTGTTCTATAGCTATGGAGAGTATGCTGTCACCATTTATTTGTTATCACACACACACACACACACACACATATATATATATATATATATATGTATATATTTGATGCGCTCGTGGTGTAAAGATTATTGTTGTGGAAAATAGACACGGTGACTCGAGTTCAAATCCTGGACTAGGCTGTTTGCATGTCACACTTTTTACATAGCACTAGTACCCTTAGGAAAGGTATACATCCAACTATCCTTCCTCTAGTTAAAGTTAAATAGTAGGGCAGAATGGGTTCTTTAACCATGCATTGGCAAATGGCCTTGGAGAAGGAAAACTCTGAATTTAAACCTGTCTAAACTTTAAAAAACTGTCCTTATGTTATATCGTGCTCGTGCGGCAGGGATGGGGCATATATATATATATATATATATATATATATATATATGTGTGTGTATGTATGTGAGTGTGTGTGTGTGTGCGCGCGCATGTGCGTGTGTAGTAGGACTACACTTTCGCTGAAACGGTCATTATTCTAATAGAGATAAAAAATTCACCATCATAGAAAGAATTGCAAAAGATATAAACGTGAAACAGATTTTTGAAAAAGAAGAAAACAAAAGGATGAAAAGTTTGCAAACAAATATGTCATTTGAATTTAATATGAAACTTAATCACCCTGCCTTGAAATAAGAAACGGCAGTCACAGATGGTCAGTCACGGCAAATTTTAAAGGCGCACTTTTCAAACCAAATAAAAAAAAAACCATTAGCCTGGTGCCTTCACCACTGAGATATACATACATAAAATATCAAATGAAGTCATTTTGAACACGAAGATAATTTTCATTCAATAGATTGATGTGCTTCGTCGCCAGTAAATTTTTTGTCGCTTTTCTTGTGGCTTACTCCATCCTGTAAAAACGTAAAAAATGAAAACTTTTAAAATTTCTTTCTTTCACAAAATCTTTTTCTCCTGGCGATGAGCTAAGGTCGGAACTAGTTGAGAACAATAAAAAATAAATAACGTAAATATACCTATTTTCCTTTCACTTTTTTCATCTCTCTCTCTCTCTCTCTCTATATATATATATATATATATATATATATATATATATATATTCAATAGTTTACATAAAAGTGCATGCTGATTCCAGTGTGATATTTTACCTATTTAACTACGTATCTACAATTATATGCGCCTAAGTATGGTAAGAAACAAACCTACTGCGCAGTGATATGGTAAAAAAGCGAAAATAGTTTTTGTACTTTTAACTATATATATATATATATATATAAGATGAAGGTATTGCATTTCACCGTGACTTATGCGGGGGTGGGGCAGAAGATCATATTACACTGAATCTTCTGAACTGTGAACCGCGTTGGAATAAAATGAAATACCACAAGGAGTTTTCAGTACAAGCTATCATATTACATTGGTTGACGAAAAAAAAAAGCAGACAATAGACCCATGCAGTTCCCCTTAAACTTTTTTCTTTTTATCCTCTAGTTGAAAACAATCAAACGTTTAATTGGCATTTGTAGATTTAGAAATTTAATTTCAAAGGATGTTTTAGATTTTTGTAGGGTTTTACAAGTCCCTAAAGTTGCAGAAACCCTTATACAATAAACCTCTATTATTTCATCGTTCGTTAAACGATACTTTGATATATCACACACACACACACACACACACACACACACACACACACACGCTCACTCACACATTTACATATATATATATATGCTGTTTGCTATATTCATAAATGATAAAGAATAAAGAGTGCTCAATATCATTGACAGAGCATATGTTCTATCATTAATATGGAGCACTTTATAAATATATAAACAGAGGAAACAGCATTATTATTACTAATATACTACTCACAAGGAGACTAGTAGAACATTCTAACTTAATTTCTTTTATCTTTTTTTTCTATCCATCCACACACACACACACTCACACACACACACGCGTGTTTATTTACCGACCCCTCCGTAAGAGCAGGGTACGACACTAAGTCAGTTTTTTATACAGAGTTTAACAAGGTTGAATTTAGAGTTTTCCTTCTCCTAGAACGGTTGCCATAGCAAGGTTTTAGCCTTGGTATGGCTACCTATTATTTTAACCATAGCTGGAGAGAGAATAGTTGGATTCATACCTTTACCAAGGGTATTAGCACTTTGTAAAAATGCAAAAGCTGCGTCCGGGATTGAACCTCGGTTGCCGTGTCCATTTCCTACAACGATATCCATTACAGCAAGAGCGCCTCCTTTATTGGCCTAGGGGGTAGAATGTTCGCCATTGGTCCTGGAGACCGGGGTTCAATCCCAGGTCGAGTCATATCAAAGACTCAAAGAATGGTACTTGATGCCTCCTTGCTTAACACTCAGTATTATAAGGTGCGGATCAAGGGTAAAGAGGAGCAATCCAGGGAAAGGTGTAGCGCTCTACCCTACACATCAATGTAGTAGCTATTAAAAAGGGAGCATTTGTGTCGTCATTGACTACGGTCGCAAACTTAATTTACACACACACACACACACACACACACACACACATATATATATATATATATATGTTGTATAATATCTTTCAGTATTATATATAATTCACCGGTCTGGATTATGTAGTTTGTTTGATCCAATTTGTGATTTCCAAATAAATCTCGGTTAACGTCTCCAAGTTTAGTACTCTTCTTGGAATGGTCGTTTCATGATACTTTCTCTTTCTCTTCCTATCTTTCTCTTTCCACATACACACACACACACACACACACATATCAAGAATATAGCCATGTGGTTTTCAATATTTATAAAGAAAGAGTGCTCAATACCGATTATAAAGCATATGTAGATCGAAGTTTGAATAGCGTAGACACAGAGTCAACTATGTTTGGTCTGATGATTATCACATATGCGAGAAATTCACCGTTGTCAATCTTATCCTGAGTATGACACTAAACTACATCTGATAGTGATGCTCCCGTTGTAGAGATTTGGGAAGTCTAGGTTACCTCTTTACTACCATTACTCCCAGGTTCACTCTGACCCGGAGTGGTAGTACCTGTTAGGGTCCCATCAATGGCTCAAATATATCTGATTAAAATTATTTATCTTCGACAGAAATATTTGATACCATATAACGGTAAATTATTTAAATTAAGATCTATTGCTTGATGCTGTTATTGTTTATATATTATAATTAGATTATAGATTATGTTTAGATTATGATTACTTATTGAAACCATATAACTATATGTAAACAAATTACTATTAATAAACAGGAACAATTACTTGAAACTTTTTATATTTAGTATAAGATAGAAATACTTAAAACCATATAACTGTGTGCAAATTATTTATATTAGATAAAGATACTTGACGTCATATAACTAAGGACAAAAAAACTCTTCAGGACATTCAATGAAGGTGATTCCTTAACCTTTGGACATAAAAGAACTATAGATGGGAAAAAAATGCTATTGAAATGAATCAATAAATCAATCACCCAAAGAGGCGTTTTTGTAGGGTCGTGGTTAACGTACTGGACTGTGACATCGTAATAAGCGAGTTCGAACTTTAGTCGCGCTATTACGTGCACTTTCGATCTAATACTCTTGGGAAAGCTATTGAACCTCTTTATCTCCACTAGCTTTCGGTTAAATAGTACCTCTGCTCTTCTTCTTCAAGGATGGCTTTAACACTTAATCCACAAAGGTTGATATGCTATTCAACAAAGAAACCAAATGAAGGCAATCAACCAAATGCAGCCTATGATTTCCTGAGACGAACAGCTATTACCATCAAATATACCTTCAATTACTGGAAGGTTACATGAAAAATCGCTGTCATTTGATTGTCCTTTTTTTTTTTACTTGATATCTGTGTGTTGGTTTTGTTTGGTTTAGTTTGGTTTGGTTTTATGGCATATCAACCACTGGAAGTCATTTAATGCCGAATCATCTTTATAAATGTATATCAAATATAAGATTTCTAAACACATTTTGTAGATAACATTTTTAACCTGAACTCATTTTTTGCGCACATTTAAATGGCTTCACTTATTTCTCTCTAATACTAATAATTCTATTTACGATTAATCGTTTGTTTACACACAGTCAAATGTTTTCAAGTATTGCTATTTAACAGTGGAGTCTCACTATCAGATTGTTTTGTATCATACCCAAGACACTCATTTGTGGGTGTTACCCCTCTACAGAAATGCAGCCGGTGTTTTCTACAGCCCCAGCCAACTGGGCCAGTCAGTGTTTTGTTGCATTATTTCACCATTTTGTATCATCATGCCACGTTACACTCCATCAGGAAATCTTTTTATAAAGATGACGACGACGACGGTAAGCACAACATAACTGGAAACCTGAAATTAATTACAGACTTTAGCTTATCGATCTGAAGGCTTTTTACAGGTCGGTTTCACATATCTCTACTTCCGAATGCCGATTTCTTTAATGGATCGGAAGCACAAAACTATAAAGTGACTTCAAAGAAACATTCGAATTTCGTTTTAGTTTGTCATCGACTAGACATTGGTTTAAAATACATAAAACGTTTCTACAACCCAAGCCAACTGGGCCAGTCAGTGTTTTGTTGCATTATTTCACCATTTTGTATCATCATGCAACGATACACACCATCGGGAAATCTTTTTATAAAGATGAAGACAACCATAATAAGAACAACGTGAAGCGTTCGTAAAAATTCAGCTACCCTGAAAGCCAGGTTTAGAATACGCCTACTGTATCCCCTGCAAGATGGGTAATACCTCTCTGTTAAAAAAGAAGTGTCCTGGGTATGACATTAAAATGTATCTGATAGTGTGGATCCAGTTCTGGAGATCTGGGGAGTGAGGAGTATACCTTTATTGTCATTACTCCCAGGTCCACTTTGACCCGGAGTAGTTGTAACTGTTAGGTTCATATAAAAAAAACTGTTTGAAAGTTATTCGCATTCGATAAGACTGTGCACCAAAAAAGACTTAACGATATAAAGAATGTAAATATGAATGTAATTCCCTAACCTCTCGGCATAAAATAACCCTAGACGGACTGATATATCATTAAATCAATCGAGGAGCTTAGATTTAGCGAAAGATCGTTAGCGAGAATGGAACTCATGACTAATTGATAAGCAAAACTAGCTTGCTGACAATTGACCCACGAATTAGTTTTCGTAATTGTGTCAAAACTAAAAATGTAAACATAGGTGATATTTTGGTTTGGTTTCTATGTTTAATGGCATATCAGCCTTTGTGGGTTGATATGCCATTAAGAAGAATGCCAAAGCCATCGTTATGAAAAAAATCCCAAAACAACAGTGGAATTATTTTACCCGTAGCTGTTAGGATGAGGGAGTTCAATACTTATCTTAAAGTTATTTGATCAAAAGGGAACGTAATAGTGCAACAGGAATTCAAACTCGCTTACTATGATGTCGCAGTCCAAAACGTTAGCTACAACATCACAGAGATAAAGAAAAATCTAGACGGGTTCACATGCTGTTAAAAATCAATCAATCAATATATATATATATATATATAAATGTGTGTGTGTGTGTGTATTTGTCAACCCCACCGCATGAGCAAGATGTGACATAAGGTAAATTTTTAAGCGGAGTTTAACAGGTTTGAATTCAGACCTTCCCTTCTCCTAGATCGGTTACCATACCAAAGTTAAAGAGCCCAATTATTTTCCCATAGCTGGATGGAGAATAGTTGGATGCATACTTTTACCAAGAAAATTTGTGCTAGGTGAAATACACACAGCCTCGTCCAGGGCTTGAATTTAGATCAACCTATTAATTTCTTACAACGATAACCATTAAAGCTCAAACGACTCATATATATATATATATATATATATATATATATAATCATCCATTAAGGATCTTGAGTTTTCTTATATTTCTACATTTTCATTCTGTCAAACTTACTTCCCTTCTCCTCTCTCCACATACACATACACACACACACACACACACACACACACATATATATATATATATATATATATATATATATATATATATATATATAGCTTAGTCTGTCACTTTTGCGAAATCTAAATTGTAATTCTTTGGTAATGCAAAAAAATAGATGTGATTAATTAATTTCGAGTTGAATTCATTATTTCCATTTTCACAAAGTCTTTCTTAATTAAGCAATGTGAAAAGCAAGCTGTTTAGGTCGCAAAAATCCCTCATCTGTTGAACACTTAAATTTTAATGTCAAGGCCAGAAGAATAACAATGAAATAAATTATGTCTCATTAAGTCTTAAGATATTCGTTATTTAACGATCCGTTACAGACAGATTATTCTTTCAAGAATTTCACACACACACACACACACACACACACACACACACACATGTATGAACAAATGAATTGGCCGCTGGTTTCTCAAGCCTTTGGTGAGAGTTTGATTCTCACAAAGCGCTCTACAATTGTGATCCCGAACGAAATTAATTTAAGCTGAGAAAATATCTACATAAATTCACAAATGTATTGTAATCCATGCTTGATTAGTGGTAAAATATCGGAAAATAGAATCTATCTCATTCTTTTCATATCAATCTCTCTATCTCACTCAACTCATATCTATCTCATTTTATTCATATCTATCTATGTATATCTATCTTTCTATCTATCTTATTCTATTCATATCTATCTATCTATCTATCTGTTTAATTATATCAATATATATCTCATTCCATTTATACCAATCTGACAGGCTACTCGAGTGGTTATTATAAAACTGTATAAATTGATAATTTAATGTATAGGGACCTCCATTTTTATACCTCAAACTGACGCCATGAGATGATTGCAAAGTCTTATTTCAACACTAAATCTTTAGTTGGAAAGTTTCTGTTTAATCAAATTTATCTATAGATAAAAAACAATAAAACTTTTTTTTATATATATCTTAAATAATACTATTTGTTATTACTGGCTCAAATTTCATAAAAGAAATGTCTATCATTGGCTTGAATTCTTCTTAGCCCATTAAACAAATTCAATAATTTTGTTCCGCGTGAATAATACTGGGAACTCAATAGGATGTCACATGTTTTTCTCATTAGCAGATTAAGATCTTTACAATTTTTTCTCCTTTAACTGCCGTCAAATATAAATCAGAATTCGTTTAACTCTCTTTTACTATATTAGCCTTATCGCTACTTCTTTTCAATAAGTTTAAAGGATAATTTGTAATAGTTAATCCGTTACCAATCAGTTTTCTTCAATTAGCAGGATTAGTCAAAAGTTTTGTAATATTTTGATAACCTGAGATACTGGATACTTTTATCGAGATCGTGATAACGAACCACTTTAAACTGGGAGATGTCGAGCTCGCCTGATATTGTCCGAGGGCTAATTCATAGTCAGATTTGCTTCGAGGGCTTGGAGCACAGCTCTGGAATCCACGGTTTTAGTCTACCTGACTTTTCCTGATCGTTGGGGTTCTTGCAATAGAGCAAAATCTCTTGAATAATCTGGTAGGTGTAATGTGATCAACTGCGCATTAACCCTTTGCACAACAAATGTTTTCGGTTGCTTCTGGAGCATTATGGCTCAGTTGGAACTTGTAAAGTTCCCAATCAAGATTACGTTGTTCGTTCTTCTGTGCGGCTTTTAAATTACGCATTGAGTGAAGCAATGCACATCATGTCAGCGCACCAACATTCACGATACTACCAACTACAGCGAGTACATTTTACGGCTTGAACTGCTTCATTCATGTGATATACGCGCCGCAAACATACCAAAATATTGCCAAACTTTTTACACATCCAAGTGTTTCAGAAGGATTTTGTAATGCTGTCTCTGACGACTGCTATATTGGTGATTGGCTAATCGTCGAATGGGAGAGGGGAAATACATAACCGAATACCATTAAGCGTTAGAACCTCCTTGCTTTTTTCTCTCCATTCAGTTTCTTGGACCATGGAAGTAGATTGCGATGACGTTAACAAGCACAAAGTGCGGCGTAGTTTCTTCATTCAAATTGTTGATGGTTCTTTCCTGTCTTTGAATTTGAATTGTTCTTCGCTCTCGGTACACGCAAACGCTTGGCTCATCGTACGTCTGCCACCCAAAAAGGGCGAATCGAGAAATTACATCGTCTTTTATTGGCATTAACAGAACACCAAACCTTGGCTTTTTGCTTCACATGGCTGACATCGTCCGGCCAGCCCCCACCATCACTTCCATGAGCGATCGAGTCTGGTGAGCTGCACCCTGCGACCATTCGTTTACAATGCTACAATTTCTTTGGAAAAGTAGATATTTTACGGAAATTCTTTTGACTTGGTCAAAGTCTTCATCTTTTTTTTTCTGCATCAAAAACACTTCCAGAAAAGTAACACTTTTCACAGTTAAATTGTTTCACCAAGTGCTGTTGACTCCGTGACAACACAGTATTTACACACACGCGCACATACATACACATGCATATATATATATATATATATATATATATATATATACTGATGGAAAAATAGAACTTCAAACTATTGATAAGTTTTTCGGATCCCTCACTTGAAGAATTGTCATCCCAAAGTTTTACAGGATGACATTTTTTTCTGGTTGGATACTTAAGTTGTTTGATTTAATCGCATATCAACACTTGATGGTTATTTAATGCCAAATCGTGTTTATACCTATATCACATACAATTTTTTAATGAATAGTTTGTAGGTAACAAAACTCATTTGTTTGCATACATTTAAATTGCTTCAAATTTTGCAAACAGTAATATTTCTATTCGCACACAGTTAAGTGGTTTCAAGCATCGCTATCTAATACTAATAATTCAATATTAATCATTTGTTTGCACACAGTTTCAAGTATTGCAATCTAACACAAATAATTCTATTTGTACACAGTTAAATGATTTTAAGCATTGCTATCTAATTCTAATAATTCAATTGGATATTAGTTATTTGTTTGCACACAGTTTAATTGGTTTCAAGTGCAGTAAATGATTAATTCATTCTCTTTGAACCGTGGAGCAAAACCTAACAAGTAGTTCCATTCTGGATCAGAGTGGATCTGGGAGTAATGACAATGAAGGAGTACTACACATCCCCAAAGCTCCAGGACTCGAGCTTCATCATCAGATGGCTTAGTACCATATTCAGGACCCTCGTTGGTGGGAGGGAGTCTCACCACTTCTACAGAGATGCAGTCAGAGTATTCTAGAGCTCCAGGGATTTGGCTACCATAACCTCGGTAGTCATTCAAGTAAAGAACTATTCCTTTCTCTTCTTTGCAACTTTTCAATTCCAAATCCAAAACTATATACTTCATCTTCAAATTAACGATCTCTTTTATTTTAACTCTGATCATCTGATGAAATGTTGTACTTCAGTGTGTTTTCTTTTAAATCAAACTTATTTTTGTGTTTAAGTGTTGTGAAATTGAGCACCTCACGTGGTGTGATGCTAAATTGGTAGAGCAATTGGCAGAGCTAGATTGGCAGACCATGGTTCGGCCTCTACTTCTGGCCTTGTGCCATGACTAACCTATGCTTAGTAATTTGAAATATTTGTTAGTACTTTGAATATCCAAATACTTTTCATTTCTCAAACAAACACAAACACATACATTTTCTTTCTCTCTCTCTCTCTCTCTCTCTCTCTCGCTCTTTCTCGCTCTCTCTCTCTCTCTTGAATACACACACACACACACACACACACACACACACACAAAGAATATGATACAATGATGCAAGACTTCTATTTTCAAAATCTAGCCATTGAAATATAGCTTGACAAGTGACACCAAACGATTTTCCTGTTGACGCTTATACACACACTAACGCATACATACATACATACATACACACTCATGTTTTCTCTCCCTCCCCCCTCTCTCTCTCACTCTCTCTCTCTCGCCTGCATTCATAAATTCTTCCTCTCTCTCCAATTCTCGCTCTCTTTCTCTCTCTCACTCACACACTTACTCACTCATTCACTCACTCGCACAAAAAATCACAAATCACCAACAAAAAAACAAGTATAAATAGTTCAATGAAATACTTATATCTTTAAGACCCGACTGTTAAATGGCTTCTCAATTCACGCCAATCAATTTCTCTCTCTCTCTCTCTCTCCCTCTCTCTCTGTCTCTCTCTCTCGCTCTCTCTCTCTTTCTACACACACACTTACATATATGTATATACAAATATCGCACATGAATTAGTACACTTCTAATTACTTCTTTATAAAACATTATTTTCTTTTAAATCAAAGACAGCGTTATTTTATTATTTCTTGTAGAACATTAGACTATCAAAATGGATATTATTAGGTATTATTTATTGCCAAACTCTTCCACATAGAAATTTTGTAACTAATAAAAATAATTATGTGGCAGTACAAAAATAGGTACACTTCACACATATTTAAGCAGTTATAGTTCTAGTAATAAAGATGTGGTAATTTTATTTTTGATTTCATCATCATTATCATGTCATGTTGCCAGCAAGGCTACATCCTGTATCGACACAGAGCTGTTGTATATAGGTTCTAGCTGGTCGTCCTGCCTTTGCTCGTCCATGTGAAGGGGTCCACTGGAGTATGTCGCTTATGAGTTCGTCCCTACTTCTCCAGCAGTGTCCCGCATGTCTGGTTCGTCTAACTTGGATAGTTTTCATGATGGGTGGTAAGTGACCGTACAGCAGCTTCTTTATGGGGAGCTGCCTCCAGGTTCAATATTGCTCGCAGAATTCTTGTGTAAATGCCGTCAAGCTTTTTTCCATACATTTAGTTGGCGTCCATATAGCAGTATCGACACGACTGCTGCTTGGAAAAACTGCGTTTTATTTTATCGGTTAGGCCTGACTTCCATATGACCAATAGCCCATCGATAGCTGTCTGTGCCTTTGCTAGTCGCATGTTGATGTTTGTTTCGGTTGATGACACTGCTTCCTAGGTAGGTGAACTTGTCAACTAGTTTCAGAGAACTGCCATTTAGTATGGAGATGTCACCTCTTTGATCAAAACCCATGTATTCCATGTATTGTCTGCGTTGATATGGAGGACTATGCCAGCAGCTGTTCATTCCAGACTATGTAGCAGGGTTTCGGCGCTATGTAATCGGCGTAGTCCGCGTCCGTAATTGTATGTGCGGAGTATCTTCTGCTTCTTTCCTTTGTCCGCTTGAAACCGTTCTCTTTCATTTTATCAATATACGTTGTAAGCACGTAGTCTAGACAGATGATAAAGAGGTATGGGGCTAATGCGTCTCCTTGCAGCTCACCTGCTACGATGTCGCAGTAGTCTGTGTCTCTATCCGGGGAGCGGACTTTCGTGTTTTTATAAAGCATCATTATGGCTGCGACAGTTTCTTTGTGTAGGCCGTAGGTGAGAAGTATTTGCTCCATCTTCCCTCTGTGTATGGAGTTAAAGGCCTTGAAGAAGTCGACAAATAACATTTTTGCCTCTAGGTTTTTTGCATGTACACCTTCTAGAATTCGACGGATAGTCAAAATTTGTTTTGTCGTGGATCGATTTCTCCGAAAAGCCATTTTGGTTCTTTCCAAATATCTTCTCAACTTTGGGTTCTGTGCGGTATGTCTAAGTTTGATGCCTAATTGTTTACTAATAATTCTCGTGATTGGTTCATGTGTAACTTTCGGGGGGTGGGGGTTCTGAGTAAATTCTCGAAATGTTGTTTCCATAATTGTATTCGTTCTTCTTGGCTGGTAGTTTTCAGTTTAGCTTTCACAATGCTCTTCCTTCTGCTTACTTCGTTTACTGTTTGCCATGCTATCCTAGATTGTCTATCTTCAACCGAGTCTCTAATCATATAGACCTGATTTTGCATGTATTCTGTTTTGTTCTTTTAGATATATGTTAGCTAATTCATTTTGTGCCTTTTTAAGTTTCAGGGCATTGATATTGGTTGGGTTCCTCCTATTGCATTTGGAGGCAGTTTTCACATCTCCATCTTCCCATTGTGTATGGAGTCAGAAGCCTTGCAGAAGTCGACAAATAATATTGTTTCCTCTAGTTTTTTTGGGGGGAGGGGTGCACGTACCCCTTCAAGAATCCACGACATCTCAAATTTTTAATTTAAAAGAGAAATAAGTTTATTTTTTTTAAAGAAAAAGTGATAGATATAAATCTGCACGATTAAATAATTAAATAGACGAAAGATTATTAGATATTCTCTATTGAAATGTGTTATAAAGGAAACGCCTATGTTTTCTGCCAGACGAGAGTACGATGTCATTGCTTTAAAAATGTCCCAATATCGCATATTTTGAAGCCTTTCCTCATTAAGTTCAATCACAGGTGAACATGGTAAATATTATATGATTTACACTGTCAAGATATCTAAATTGTTGCCCGTAAAACATCTCAATAGCATATACCTCTTTTTTACCCTGTCTAATAGCCTACAAGAGAAGGTCTCTGGTCATGAGGCATCGTTAAAATTGCTTCCCGTTTTTACACCAACTTTTTTTTTCGTTTTTATTCGTTGAGGAGAAAAACGGAGCGTGGCAGGAAGGGGAGAAGTTCATTATTTAACCAAAAGAACGCGAAGGGCAGACATGTTAGTAGTTTTATTTCGCTTTTTAATTACTTCATCGTAAGAACAAACAAGGGGAGCCTCCTTTTACGGTTCTCTAAAAACGTTCTCTATAAGGTGTATACACGTACGTGTGCACTCTCGCACAAACGGGGAAACGAATCAAACACACACACTTATATATATATATATATATATATATATATATATATACACTGAGGCAGATTTTTGTATTTGATTCTTAAGTAAGTACGATTATGTATGAGTATGATTAAATAAGATCAGTAAATTCACCTTTAAAAATATATAATTGTCATAAAATACTGAAAATTATATATATATATATATATATATATATATATATATATATACTCAACCTCTCCACATACTCAGAATGTGACATAAGGTCAATTTTCAAGCGAAGTTTAACAGGATTGAATTCAGACTTTTACTTTTCCTAGACTTGTTGCCATGTCAAGGTTAACGATCCCAGTCCGTCCTATTATTTTCCCATAGATGGAGGGAGAATAGCTGGATTTATACCTTTCCCAAGGGTATTAGCGCAATTTGAAATGCAAATTGCTTTTTCTTGGATTTGAGCCCAGTTCGCCGTGTCAGAAACCATTTCACCACGAGTTCCTATCTCTCTCTTTCTCTCTCTCTCTCTCTCTCTCTCTATATATATATATATATATATATATATAAGTTAGGATAGCGTAGACATAGAGTTAACTGTGCTTGGTAATTGTCGGTTTCTCGACTATGCGATTATAGAACCAAGTCTGATCCAAGACAACAGAAGGGCATACTGATTTAGATTATAATGAGACGATGTTTATCTTGATGGTGTAGAGGAGATCATGCTGATGATGAGGTGGAGGTCAGGAAAGGATGAGTCTTGATAGGAAATTCAATGTATAAGTTTATTGAAGGGAGAAAGTTAGGTGGGGTAACCTTAGGAGGTAGTAGTTGTCAAGCGAAAGAAAGAAGAAATCCTGAGGATGGAAAAGGGAAAATTAATAACAAAATTGCCTGTCACTGTCTTTGTTTTTCTGTCTTTTTCTCTGTGTCTCTTCTTTAATATCTTTTCTTTTTTTTGGTGGGGGGAGCAGGAGGAAAAAAAAAACAATACCAGAATTCAATTCTTCGTCTGCTGGACTATTTTGTGAATATCTAGTTCATCAACAGAACAAATTTTCTTTTACAAAAAGATGAAAATATACACAAAATCAACGTTAGGCAATTCCTGTAAAACCAACTGTCAAAATAAACCACTTTAATGAACCAAGTTTGATGATCACATTGGAGAGAAACTGACAGTCACAAAGCGCCGCTGATTCTATGTCTACGATATCCTAACTTTGATATATATACTCTACCTTGATGCTAAGTACGTTTGCCACTGGCCTGGGAGATCGAAGTCCAATTCCATACCAAAGACTCAAAAAATGGTACTTGATACCTCCTTGCTTAAAACCCAGCATTATAAGGTACGTATCAAGGGTAAAGTGAAGCAATCCAGGGAAAGGAGTCCCACCCTCTCCTATATATCGGTGCAGTAGCTATTGAGAAGGAGCCTTCGCGTCATCGTCGACTATGGTCACCAACTTTACTTATATATATATATATATATATGTGTGTGTGTGTGTGTGTGTGTGTGTGTGTTTAGTTATATATGTTTCTTTGAAAATATACGTATATTTATATACACACGCCCCCCCCACAACCGCCATATATATATGTGCGTGTGTGTGTGTATCTGTGTGTGTGTGTGTGTGTGTTTGTATCATTTTTACAAACATTCTTTCACAGTACATATCTGTGTATAGATGAAAAAAGTTTGCAAAAATATTATATATATGTATATATATATATCGTTATCAATATCGAGGGGTACAAGATGCTGCACAATAGCTTTTAGAAGAAGTATATGATGGTTACATATATAGTCATGCATATATATATGTGTGTGTGTGTGTGTGTGTGTGTGTGTGTGTGTGTGTGTGTGTGTGTGTGTGTGTGTGTGCGTGTGCGTGCATGTGTGTGTGTGTGGGTGGAGTGAAATGGACGAGAAAAGGAAGATAAATCTATTTGAATGAGAGTGGGAGGATGAAAAGGTAACAGAGACAAGAATGATGTTTGTGATAGAAGCATAATGGATTGAGGAAGAAGGAGGGAGAAGAAACAGGAAGAGTGTTCCTGGGAGTATTATCAATACTAATATATATATATATATATATATATATATATATATATATATATATATATATATATGGGGTAGTTGCACTTCTATCTCTGTCAGCAGCCATAAAACATGTTTACTTGACAGCTTTAAGCAGCACTCAAAAATATATACTTATATCTATATGAAGAAGTATATTCTTGCTCTATGTGTATGTGAGTGCGAACTGTTTAGAAAACTGCTTAGCTTGTACGAATTCAACACATTCTATATATGCCTTCCCGCTTTTTGCAAGGGGCCTTCCTGTCAATGTAGGCGTCTACGCATGCGTCACTATTGAGATAACATTAAACTGAGCTTCATCCTACTTGCTTCAACGTTTAATTCTTCCTTGTATGCCTCCAAAAGAGTTACATATATTTATCAATCTCAACGGGATAGCGCTTCATCTAGGATTTCATAGACGTCTTTGTTAGGCAATTCTTTACCGCAAGATTTAATATTCAATATTTAAAATTTAATATAGAAAAATGTCAAGCGCTAAATGTTGAATCAAAAATAAAGTTGAATATAAATTAAGCAACAGGGAGATGAAAAAGTAAATGAGAAATGAGAAACCAAGGGGTTGTTTTTGATGATACGTTTAAAGCTAAGAATTATATTTTGTCTGTTGCACCGTGGGCAAATGGAATGATCAACTGGATGGTTAAAATTTCTATTTCAAAAGGTGAGGGCAATTGTTTTAAAAATCTATGAAACTCTGATAAGAACTCATATTGTACATCGGCCGAGGTTTCAATGTCTTGTCATAGGAAATGGAGCGTAATATTGAAATTGGAAAGCATACAAAGAATAAAAAATAATAAAAAGAGTAAAAGATAATAATAGGACGAGATAGGAGAAATCAGAATTAACTACTTTACTCGAAAGAAGAATGGGAGGTGATCTAATTTAAATTTTCAAAATAATAATAATAATAATAATTGAAAGAATTTCTTATTATTGTCGATATTTTTCTTCGAACTGGAGATTTACACTCATATCAGATTTCAAAAACTAAGTCTACTCTAATTGCATTTTATTTATTCATTTATTTTTTGCTTTCAGGGTATTCCATAATTTGGGTTGGTTTCTTTGTTTAGGGTATTCCATAATTTGGTTTGGTTTCTTTGTTTAATAACATAGCAACCTTCTAGGGTTATTTTATGCCAAGGCCATCATACTAAAAGAACAGCAGTGATGCTATTTAATCCATAGCTCGGAGGATAAGGGGGTTCATAACTCTCCCAAGGGTATTTCCCCGAAGGTGTATGTAATAGCTCGGCATGGGTTCGATCACACTAACTACGATTCCGTTGTCCAGCAATTTAACCATTACACTACGCGGACACCCTCTATATTTGGAACAAATTACCTAATCAGCAATAGTGTAAAAGAAGGATTAAATTTGATGATTTCAGAAATAATGGTAAGAAAAAGAATTTAAGAGGGCATTTCCGGGGGAAATTATCGGGCGAATTATGTAGGAGAATTGATCTATCTATAGATATTGTATTAATGTTGTATAAGTTCTTACCAAAGAAAAGGTTATAGGAGATGATGATGTATCATTATGAGAACTTCATTGATTGACTGCGCATGTTTTAGGCTGCCCTGAAGGTTAAAAGACGTTAACGTTCTAATTTTTTTAACTGGCAAATATTTACTAACACAAGAGATACAAGTATATTAAATAAAACCTGAAAAAATTTGCGGATCGTTTTTTATCCAGAATAAATAAAATAAAAACAAAAATTTAAAAAAAAGATTCGCTGATAGCTGTTTCATTTAGAATTTAGTGATAAGGGATCGTATGCTATATTTTAATATCGATGCCGAGTCAATGACATCCGTTACCACAAAATCATTGAAAAGAAACTTTGATTTTCATTGGGTATACCTATCAATATCTTATTCTTAAATTTCACTCTCTCATTCACACACAGACGCACGCATGTGCATCCACTCTCTCTCTCTCTCCCCGCTCCTACACACTAGTGATTCGTTATATGAGTGGGTGTTCGGTTTATAGTGCAATATGCTTTATTTATCAATTGAAGAAATTGGCTTTCTATTCATAGTTTCCTAAAGGCCTCCAAGGACGGTTGTTAAGGTTGAGAAATCCTATTTACCAACCCCTCCACTCGGGCAGGATATGACACAAGGTCAATTTTTAAGCGGAGTTTAACAGGTTTGAATTCAGAGTTTCCCTTCTCCTAGACTAGTTGCCTCACCAAGGCTGAAGAACCTAGTCTGTTCTACTATTTACCCATTGCTGGAGGGAGAATAATTGGATTCATACCTTTCCCAAGGGTATTAGTGCTATGTGAAATGCAATCAGTCTCATCTAGGATTTGAACTCGAGTCACCGTTTCCATTTCCTACAACGATAACCATTACACCACGGGCACCTCCTATAAAGTTGACGACCGTAGCCGAAACCAACCTGAAGGTTCCCTTTTCATTAGCTTCACCACCGAGGTATTGGGGAGGGCGCTACTCTTCTCCCCGGATTGTTTCATTTTACCCGTGATCCCTACATTATAATGTTGAATGTTAAGCAAGGAGGCATCATTTTTGAGTCTTTTGTAAGACTCGACCTGGAATTGAAACCCTGCTCTCCCGGGCCATTTGAGAACACTCTACCCACAAGACCAACGGGTCAGTCACATCTAATTCATAGAATTTACATTATACTCAATAGCAAATTCGTAAAAAATAGGACTTGCATCATTATTATTATGGTTTGTTTGGATTTGTTGTTTTTAATGGCATATCAACCTTCTTCGTTTATTCAATGCCAAATCCATCCGTTTAAAAGAACAATAGTGGTTCTGGTTGACCCATAGATATGAGGATAAGGGGGTCATACCTTTCCTAAGGGTATTTGTCTGAAAGTGAGCGTAATAGTGCGGTTGGAGTTCGAACTCGCTTATTACGATTCCGCTGTCCAGCGCTAACCATTTCACTACGAGGACACTCCCTATTATTATTATTATTATTATTATTATTATTTGTAGTAGTAGTAGTTCTTGTTGTTATTGTTGTTGTAGTATTGTACTCCTTCACGAGTTTTTCACACGAACATTACCAAGTGTTAAAAACTCGAGTTTGAGTGACAGCAAATCTCTTCAGGTCTCCAGGACTCTCCTGCTGTGGTCTGTATAATTGCTATTCTTCTATAATTTCTAGTTCCTCCAGTTTTCTTTCAAGCTTTTAAGAATTGTTTCTAATGCGCCAAGTACAATTAGTATCACTGTCACCTTCATGTTTCACAGTTTTTCTGCTCTCTGGCTAGATCCAAGTATTTGTTCATCTTTTCGTTTTTTTTTTTTTTCTTTTTCTCGGTGGTTCACCGCAACAACAAAATCTACTCGATGACATGTTCTTTTTTTTTCTGGTTAATTAACCCTTGGTATGGTCATCTGGTCGAGATTAGGTGATCCGCTTGTATCTCAAAATCCCAAAGGATTTTATGGATCTCTTTCTCTCGGATGGATTCTGCTTTGTGCATATACTACTTAGTAGCACGGTCATATTTTAATCTCTTCCACAATTCCAAGTGGATCACCTTCCCCACACAGTCGTAGCAGGTTTTGTACTTCTTTTGTCTACTTCTTTGAGAGTTTTTCACATCAGCATTAACTGATGTTTTGAACAGGAGTTTGAGTGATAGCAAGTCTCCTCCATTCTCCAAGACTCTTCTCAGTATTCTGACCGGTCTTAATAATGCTGTTGTCTAGATGGTCTCCATTTGACTTCTTATTTCCAAATCTTCCAATCCCTTTACCAATCCTTTGGAAATTGTTCCAAGTGTAACAATTACAGTTGATATCACCGTTACTTAGAATTTTGTACGACTCATTTTCTAGAACAGATTCCGGGTTGTGCATATACCATTTCTTCGTATGATCAATTTTAAACTTATTGCACAATTCCCAGTGGATCACCTTACCCATCCAGTCGTGTCTAGTTATATACTCTCTTTTGTGTTAATTTACTGCATTCGCTTATGTGATTGATCGTTTCGTCTCTGTCATCACAAAATCCACATCTGCTATTTTGTTGCGTGTTCTCTATTCTTGTTTTGACATAGTTAGCCCTTATGCCATTGTTTTGTGCTGCTATAAGCAAAGATTCAGTTTCTCTCTTAAGGTTCCCCTTTCTTAACCATGCTCAAGTTTTCTCGTGTGAGATTTCGCTTGTTTGTCGCTTGAAATGTCCAAGAAGTTGTTTTTTTCCCCATTTTTTATCCTTTGATGAGATTTGTGCTATGTAGTTTGGCTTCGAGTACTTTTCTTATTCTTCAGAGAGATTCTTTTTTTTTTTAATCTTTATTTTCTATTTTTTCATCCCCCCGTGTTTGATAGTGTCTGCTTCCAATATTCTCAAGTATTTTAAGTTTCCTTTTCTCCGAGCGTTCTGATTTTTTCGTGATTTTGGAGTTCTGTTATTATTTTACTCCTTGAGAGTTTTCATATCAGCGTTAGCTGGTGGTCTTTTACGAGAGTTTAAGTGGCAGCAAGTTTCCTCAAGTCTCAAGGACTCTTCTCTGTATTCTGGCCGATCTCAATAATGCTGTAGTTTGGAAGTCTCCACCTGCCCCATTATTTCCAAATCCTTGTACCAATCCTTTGGTGACTGTACCAAGAGCACCAATTACAATTGGTATAATCGTCACATACATATTCCACAGTTTTTTCAATTCCCTGGCAAGGTCCAGGTACTTATCCCTCTTTTCGCTTTCTTTCAATTTTACTCTGTGGTCTGCAAGGACAGTAAAGTTCATAATTCTTCAAGTTCTCTCTTTTTTGTTGATTATCATTAGGTCTAGTTGTCTGGCTGAGATTAGGTGATCCGTTTGTATCTCAAAATCCTAGAGGTGTTTGAATCTTATTTTCCCAGACAGATTCTGGGTTGTGGATCACCTTGCCCACCCAGTTGTGCTTAGTCTTATATTCTTTCAGTGCTAATTTACTGCATTCGCTTATTATGTGATTGATCGTTTCGTCTCTATCACCACATTATCCACATCTGCTGTTTTGTTGCGTCTTATCTATTCTCACTTTGATATGGTTGGTCCTTATGGCGTTGTTTTGTGCTGCTATTTGAAGAGATTCGATGTCTCTCTTAAACTGAGAATTAATTTTTTTTTCAAAATGATTCCAATTAAAAAGACAGTCTCTCTTAAAGTTTCCTTTTCTTTGCCACGTCCACGTTTTCACGAGTGAAATGTCACTTTTTAGTCGCTTAAAACGTCAATAGAGATGTTTATCTTTCCACTTTTGTTTTCTGGTTATTTCCCTTCTGTTGGTCTTCATTTATTCAGTATTGTTTCTGGTGGCCTTAATCAGTTTTCCTCTGCGCTTTTCTATGTAGTCTTCGAGTCGTTGTATCGATGAGTCAACGCTATCTTTAATGCTGACAAGTCCTCTTCCTGCCTCTTTCCTTGACATATAGTCTATCAACGTCATCTCTGGGATGCAAGGCCTTATGCATGGTCATTAGTTTTCGTTGTTCTCTGGTCCATTTGTTTGAGTTCTTTTCTGATCCATTTCAAGAATGGTCCCGAATATCTTACGAGAGGGACAGCCCAGGTATTTATCCTTTTGACAAGGTTCCTGCTATAGAGTTTTGTCTCGATTAGTTTTCTGGTTCTTCTAAGATACTTTTTTTCCTTTTTTTCATTCATTTTCACTTGTTTGGTAGCGTCAGCTTCCAATATTCCCAAGTATTTGTAGGTTTCTTTTTCTCCGATTGGAAACAATTTAAGATTGCTTTATTCTATGGGTTAAACTATTTTAATGCTTTCTACTAAACAAAAATCTAGGTAAAATGTGTATTTTCTGTATTAGTTAAACGTGCATGTACAATCATATCCTCATATAGTGGATACGCTTAGAGACCATCTTGAGCTGCCATTAAGCTCAATATCAAGTTGCATCCTGTAATCACTTTCAAATAACATTCATATTAGCGAGGAAATTCTACAGTTACCTATAAATAATCTTCCTGAATAAATTTCAATCATCGTGATGAACGTGATGTTATTCTTAAGTTGAAAAATGAATTGTAAATTGCTTTATTATCTAAGACAGAGAATCTAAATCCTATTCTGCAAGCATAAGTCTTGCTACAATGTGTAGTTTTAATATTAAAACGACACATCTTAGCGGGACTTAAGATTCATCTTAACATTGGCATTCAGTATTTTCTAATACATTATGTGCCCCTTTTAAAAACCCATTCCTTCTTAAATATATCCCTCTGAAAATTGTCCCTTTAATAACGAAATCGTCCAGTCAGTGGGGCTTAGATTACGCTGACTGTATCCCTTATCCAAAATAAATGGGGTGACCTGGGTTTGATACTAAACTGCATCTGGTGGTGAGACTCCAGTTCCGGATGTCTGGGGAGTGTGGAGTACCTTTTCATTGTCATTACCCCCTGATTCACACTGAGTCAGTAGGGTCTTATCTATGTGTCAAATGTATCTTTTTAAACATTATTTGTATTCGATGGGAGCGTGTGCAATAAAAAATAAACTTTAAAGAAACAACTATTAAAAAATGTAAATTTGAACGTACAATGAATGCTTTTCTCTAACCTTGAGGCATGAAATAACCCTAGACAGGTTGACATGCCGTCAAAATCAATCAATCAATAACGAAGGCACCATCTGTCTAACTGTATTGTCTATTATATATCTATTACTGCCTTTACACCCTTTACTTGGAGACCAATATCTCAGAAGAGATCTATTTTTATTTTCTTGAAAAGTGTTAATTTCTCGCTTGAAATTTAAGAAACTTGAAATAAAACCAAACGGATATCTGTTATCTTTCAGGATAGACCAGCATAAAAATTGGATTTCAGTGCTACGGAACTCTTATATTTCTTAACCCTGAGAAAAAGCCGGAACGAAGGATTAGATGATTTTATATCAATATCAGGTAACGTAAAATTTTTGTTCACGTTTTTGTCGTTAGATAGCATTGGTAGAGTTTAGTTTTTAACTAAGATCATTAAAAAAGAATCGTTTGTCACATCATCTTGTTTTTGTACTTTATCAACCTATATTTGTGCTTATTGATTGTAATATGGTGCAAAGAAATAAGCAGCATTGTCGGTATATCATCCTTTTTTATTCTAATAAAGGTAAAATAGAATTCACACGCAAAATAAATGATGTTTACAGTTTATGAAGAAGGTGCTGTGAATGATCCAATGCATCGAATATGGAGATTTCTCCCTGAACGATACTCTTCTGCCCGATTGATAAATTGAACATGATAGCAACCAAATTAAGATATTACTTGAGAATAAATAACGTCATCTAATGTGAGGAATAGCTAAAATTCTGAATATATTATATATATTTTTTATTATATATATATATATATATATATATATATATATGTGTGTGTGTGTGTGTGTGTGTGTGTGAAATGTCTGTTTTGGGGGGGAATTTATTGTGATGATGATGATTGAAATTAAAACCATCATCAAGTTACGTTATTCCTTACACATTCACATTTTTAAGCACCACTACTATTTTCATATTTACATATATTTCTGCCATCTCTGTCCACATTGCTTGCAAAAACTTCCTCCTTGCCCGTTCACTATATATCATTTGCTTCTCGAGCACGTTTCTTATGACTACATCATCCATCAGCAATTACCGACACCACACTAATTATACAACAGAACCATCGACCATGAATACCATTTTCCTCACATTATCACATGATGAACACCCACAAGTATTGTCAGTAAATCGAAGTAACGTTTTAGTATTGTCAATAATTAAAAGCACTATTTTTTTCGCACATTATTGAATTATAAAGACCCATAAGTTTTGTCAAAAACCAATTTGACCATAACTGGTAATTTTACTATTTTACTATATATATATATATATGTATATATATATATATATGTTATTTTATATATATATATATATAAATATAAATATATATATATATATATATATATATAAATCATTATTGCTATCATTCTTGCTATTATATATATATATATATATATATATATATATATATATATATATGTATATTTCTGTTATTGCAAAAATACCGAAAACCTATCATTTTTCTTATCTGTCCATAAATACCATACGACATTAAAAAAAGTAACATGATGATTTTAAATTTAATCATCTTCATCACTCAACAAAATCCCCCCAAAAGTTATATATATCATCAAGTGGCACCACATGCACGGATCTCCCTGATCCTCTCCTGCCACTCTTCTCTATCATCCATCGCTCCCGGTAGGTCTTCAAGGCTACATCGGTACAGAGCTGTTGTATATAGGTTCTAGCTGTTCGTCCTGTCTTTGCTTATCCATGTAAAGGGGTCCACCGGAGTATGTCGCATATGACTTCTCCAGTAGTGTCCCGCATGTCTGGTTCGTCTAACTGGGATAGTTTTCGTGATGGGTGGTAAGTGGCCGTACAGTTGCTGCTTTGTGGAGTGCTGCCTCCAAGGCTTGTTCAATATTGCTCGCAGCATTCTTGCTCTTTTTCCATACATTTGTTAGCGACTGACGCTGCTTGGAAAAAAAAACTGTGTTTTATTTATCGGCCAGGTCTGACTTCCATATGACCGATAGTCTATCAATAGCTGTCCATGCCTTTGCTATTAGCGTATTGATATCTGTTTCGATTGCTGAGATTCTGCTTCCAAGGTAGGTGAACTATGCTATGATCTATTGTCGATGCTATGATCTATTGTCGATGCTGTCAGCTCCGGTAGTTGTCCTATTCTATTCAAAGTTCTAACGTTGAATGTCACTATTTGTATTGTGCGTTTTCATTTTAGTAATTTTTGTTTTAGTTTGAGCTTTGTAACTGATTTTTCGAACACTGAGGCCAGGGTTCTAACCTCATCAGGACGCACCCCTTTTTTATCCGCTCGAAGAGCGGTGCAGTTTTGACTGGTGGTTTGAGTGTGGGTCATGGTAATCTTTCGATGGCTGTTTTTTTTTTCATCTATAGAAGCAAGTAGTTCCCCGATCGAAGTATTTAAACCTGGCCGTTAAACTGTAGGATTCATACGCCCAGGGCCTGGTTAGGCATGGCGTTGAACCGTCAGAAGGTTTGTCCGCTCGTCTTTACATTCACCATGCTGCTTCCCATGGCTTTCGAAATTTATATATATATATATATATATATATATTGTCGTGATATCATCACTATTTTTGATACACAATTGACTCTTCCAATAAGGATATGATATTTAACTATAATCCAAACTGTGAGTCGGTAGCATGAGCTACATTGGCGACATTGTATTACTTGTTTTACTGTAATATATAACCTTTATTCTTCTCTCTTAATACGTGTTTCCAAGGACATAACACACACACACACACACACACACACACACACACACACACACACATATATATATATATATATATATATAAGCGTTATAGGGCATTTTTGTTATGTTATTCGCTTAAATGTGTAGCCTTTGTATAAGTTGAGCGAAGAAAGCCTATGGGATCGTATTTCCAAGTGCAATTCACTGTTAAACGTAAAATGATATTAAAAATATCTGTTGAGAAATTAAAATGAGTTTAACAGATTTTCTAAATTAAATAAGGAATTAAAAGAAAACTCTAATTAGAATGTGTTACAAAAATTAAAGTTAAACGTTTAAGAAGGGTTATAAAGTAGAAGCAGACCTATCTCAGTCTATAAAATGACTTTCTAACCAATCAGAGTGCAGATATCGCTGATAAATTTTGTAGGGAGAATTTGGCGCTGTTCTTGATCTTTTTTGTCATATATAAAAAGGCTCCACAATTTAAAAAAAAAATTCAAACAGAACCAGGAGTCAGAATTTAGGTAGAAAACCAAGCAGTCACCCAAAGACCAGACATTCAGACAAGAAGAAGAAGAATGCTTCTAATCTTTCTCCGTGTTAGTAATCCCTACTATACAGTGGCGGCCAGAATGTTCAGAACGACATAGTTTCGTCAGAAAAAGTAGGTATAACTTTTTATCTAAGTTGTTTTAGATTCTATTATTTTCAAAGACAATCAATACGATATTAATTGTTATTCTGTGAAATTTTTTTTATGTTATTTGAGATGGTAATAAAAAAAAAAGGTATTGAATGATTTAGTGATTTACTGCAAAACCCAGGGCGGCCAAAATGATCAGAACGATTGAAAAAATGAACAAAATACTCAAATATTACAGAAAATACTGAAATTATTTAAAATTTAGTGTGAAGCCCTTTAGCTTCAATCACTCTCTGATATCTTCGGCTGCATGAAGAAATTAATTTATTGATATCTTGCCGAGTGATCTTATTCCATTCTTCCTGAATGGCATTCCATAATTGCTCCGTTGTTTTTGGATTTCTGGATTTAGAACTTTCTCTTAGAGTTCTCCACACATTCTCAATGGGATTAAGATCTGGGCTTTGAGGAGGCTAATCCATAACAGTAACATTTTCTGCCTTGAGGAAGTTCATGACTACCATAGTCTTGTGACATGGGGCATTGTCCTGCATGAACATGGGAGGTTGCTTAGTTTAATTTCTCAACATAGGCAAGACATGATCTTTTTCAAGTTGTTTTTAAACTCCTGCATTTACCTTTCCTTGTAATCGCACCATCTCCAGATATCATCCCCCAAACCATGACACTTCCTCCACCGAATTTAACACGAGTCTTAAGGCACTTAGGGGACAATTCTTCACCTAATTTTCGACGAACGTACGTTTTCCCATCTTAGCCAATTAACAAAAACTTTGATTCATCACTGAAATGCACTGTTTGCCATTTTTCATGAGACCATGACACATGTTCGTTTGCAAAAGCAAGACGACACTTTATATTTTTGGAGTATATCAGTGGCTTCACTACAGGTGCTCTAGCTAAAAGTTGTTGTTCAACTAAACGACGAGACACAGTCTTTCTAGATAAAGGTTTTCCCAGTTGAATGCTCATTTCCCGAGAAACAGCAGCAGCAGTTTTAAATCGGTCCTTTTTAACCAACTTTACCATAGCACAATCTTCTCTCATGGTCGTTATTATTGGCCTCCCTGTAGACTTTCTTGCTTCAGACGAACCATAATCATTGTAGACCTTAAGAATACCGTGAACAACACTTTTTGACTTGTTTACAATCTCTGCAATAACCCCAATACTTAGATTATCCTTCATTCGAAACCTAATAATTTCTGCATTTTCTGTAATATTCTTTTCTCAACTCATTATCACTTAATTGGTCTTCCTAGCTTTGATTCAATTTTTCGACACACTTCAAGCGACCTCACCATTTTAACACACTTTTCGACTGCACCCGTTGAACTTCATCTATTCGATTTTCTGACGTAATCTTCATTGATGGAACTCTCCAAATCATTTTTAAAGACCCTTGTCATTTTTCAACCTTTATATACACCACAAACTTTATCACAATCCAAAATGGAAACTTAACTTACTTTAGGCTTTGAACATTTTGTTACTTGTCCTAGAAATATTTGCTTATATAGTTGTTGGCGACCATAGTCGAGGATGAGCCGAAGGCTCCCTTTTCGATAGCTACTACACCAAGGTGTAGGGGAGGGCGCTACTCCTTCCCTGGTTTGCTTGTATACTTCTGATTTAAAATTATCTTTTTAGGAACAAAGTAATATTTTGTGCCATGCTTCAATATTTCTAAATTGTAGAATCATTTAGAAATTTTTTTTCAATTGAAGCCGATTTCCCTGTGTACTCATTTCATTTTTTGCGCCTTTTATCATATTGTGAAAATCCCATTAACAGTTCTATTTTTATAATACGACGAGCGATAAAAAGTTGATACTTTACAATGATACTGAGCCCAAGCAGGGGCGTGTATTTCTAAGTATCAAAACACGCATACCAAATAGGAATTATTCAGTAAAAAATTAAAAATATCTTTATCTATTCAGTTTAACGTGTTATTTATTTCAGTTGTATCACACAAATTCAGGGAAACTAAGTAAATTTATACTTATTGTGATAATCTTGCTAACCTTTTAAAATATGTACCTGTAAAACTCAGAATTTAATTTTTAGCCTCTCTATCCACAATAAAATGGTATGGCACTTTACAACGAAAAATGGGATGAATTCGCGGAAAGACTTAAACTAGAATGATTCTGTGCGTCCAAAACCAACAGCAGCTGCTGAATTAACAAATGAGAAACTGAGCCAATACGCATTTCAATGTTTTTCGCACACAGTATATATATGTATATATATATATATATATATGTGTGTGTGTGTGTGTGTGTGTGTGTATGTTCTATCTCAGTTGAATTCATTACTTATCATCATAATTCTTTAATGATAGCGTTAAATAATGCCAATTCAATGCCATTAACCCTTTTTTTAAATTTTGTTTTAAAATGCTCAAAAAGTAATTGTTAATACAAACATACGAAAAAATCACTCGACATTTCAGAGGTAATTGAATATATTTAATTGAATCTTTAACCAATGTCAATTATCCTTAATTACACCTGCAAGAAAATATTTACTTGCCATGATATATATTTTTCAAGAAACGCCACTTGACACAAGAGATGAAATGGCCGACTCTTTACTTTATCAAAGGTCTGTCTTCATCCAAAGATTAGGATACTTTATTGGTGGTGGGGTTAAATAAATACAAGCATAAAATAGCAAGCAGAGCAGAAAATAAATTAGAAGTGAAACCAATTTGGTGGAGGGTTTATATATTTCTTGTAGCGTTTCACTCCGTGCGAGCTTCACTGTATATATCAACTGCTATAATTGAAATATAAACACCCCAACAAATTGGTTTTCACTTCTTATTTATCTTTCATATGGTGAGATTAGGAAGGTCTCTTCTTTGAGCTTCCTTCAAAGAATCAAACAATTGATTTGATAAAATACGGTTCTTCATGAAAACATTTGAAGATAGATGTTGACAAAAAGTTTCCGATATTAGTTAAGCAGAAGAACGTAATATTCCAGCCTGATAAACACGTTTCTTTGTGGACCAAGTGTTGATACTCATAGTCTGTCACTGAATTCCACCATCTTTAACTGCATCAATATAATATCTAGTTGTTTCCTTCTTAACTATACTAAAAGTTTTGAAATTAAGAAAAATAAAGTAATTGATAGACATAATTCCAATATTACTTTAGTATTTTTGTTAAATACGAGGATCATTAAATAAGTTTCCGGACTTTTTTCGTATGGGCACTTTTATTGATAGAACACTCTTGAAACTCTAGCCCCTTTCAAAGTAATTTCCTCCAACTGCAATGCACTTCTTGTACCGTTCCAACAACCTCAGGAAGGCCCCATGGAAGTCCTCTTGTGTGAGTGTGTCTATGACCTTCATCACAGCGTCTTTCATCTCCTCAATTGTCTCATAACGACAGCCTCTGAGCTTAAGGAATAACCAAAAGTCACAGAGAGCAAGGTCTGGACTATAGTGAGGGTGAGCAACTGTGTTGATGCCCATCTTAGTCAAATAGTCTCTTCCTGCATAGTAACCCTAACCCTAACCCTTTGGCCAATCAACTCTGGTGCATTGACTTCCTTACTCCCCCCACACCTCCTATCATCCCTCACAGACTCCCTGCCTTCATTGAATCTCTTATGCCACTCAAAAACTGATGCTCGATTCATGCAAGATGGTCGATAAGCAGTCTGAAGTATTCCATACGTTTCTACGACATTTTTTCCATGTTTAGAACAGAATTTTACTGCATATCGTTCTTCTAGAGTGTCCTCACGTCCAGATTGCATTTTTGAAATTCACCAGCTGTGACAATCAGGCTTTAGTAGAGTGTATTCCAATTCCTGGTGTAGCTGTTCATTTGAACATGAAATCATGAAAATTGGTCTGTCATCTCATAAGATATATAGCAATAACATACTGAATTTTCAAGAGTCTACGACAATTTTAAATGCCCGTACAAAAATAGTATGGAAACTTATTGAATGCACCGCGTACTATTGTGGAGAGCTAGAACAAGAGTAGTAGCGAATTCGTCACGAAGCGAGCAATTGTGCAAAAAATTAATTTTGTGGTCTGGTTTGACTGCTGATTCATGTAGTTAAAGCACTTGTGCGAAGGAAAAAGAGGTTAGGTATCACTTAAGTATATCTATTTCTTTCCCACTAAGCATGATGTACAACAAATTGAGTGGACAAAGACAGGTTGGTGGTTACAATGAGATTGAGATATATAGATTATAATGATTTGATTTTTGTTGTGTGTTACCTTTATCTGTTAAGACATCTCTCAGTTTTGCGAGACTATGCATCTGCGCTGGGATCTCGGCTCAGACCAACGCAAAGATTGTAGAGAAAACCAAGTAGTTGACCATGCAGCTGGTATCACATCTCCACGACACTAATATTGTTCTCGGAAATGACTCAGTGCAACAAACTTGGGATCAAAGTTTCTGTAGAAGCTGCCAGAACGAGGTTGAACACTCCGTTCAAGCAAGCTTTAAGAACTCCAATTCCTGATTTTGAATTCAGAGTTTTTTTCTCCTAGATCGGTTGCCCTTACTAAGTCTAGAGAGCCCAGTCTACCCAAAAATTTATAATGGCTGAAGTGGGGAATAAGAAATGGATATATGCTATTCCGCACTAGCATCAAGTAAAAAAAACCAACAGCTTCGCTTGAAATTTGAAACCGGAACACCGAATCCCTTTTCTTCCTCAATAACCATTTCGTTATTCATGTCTCTATATGTTACCGCAATACAGTGAAAATTGCCCATTGTAACGACAATTTTGTAACTGTAATAGCATTACAATGTTTAAATTTTTAAATTGAAGCAATTTCCCATTTAATTAGTAGTATTTGCGTTTGAGAATACCCTAATCATTATAATTACTCATGGAAGATTACTGCTACATTCTATTTATGCATTTATTTATTTGCGATTAATCATAAGTTGCGATTAATCATAAGTTGGGAAAGGTATGAATCCAATTATTCTCCCTCCAACTATGGGTAAATAGTAGGGCAGACTAGGTTCTTCAGCCTTGGTGAGGCAACTAGTCTAGGAGAAGGAAAACTCTGAATTCAAACCTGTTAAACTCTGCTTAAAAATTGACCTTGTGTCATATCCTGCCCAAGCGGAGGGGTTGGTAAATAGTATCATAAGTTGTTTAAATGGGATGTTATTGGACATCAAGCTTGACGGCCGACGAAATCTACCTTTAAGCATATTAATTGCCTATAATTAATTAATTCTAAGTTATACGCATTACTCAGATGGTGATTCAATTTGGTGGGGATTTTTAGCTTTGTTACTTATTATAGGGAATTCTTGTAAAGTCGTTTGGCATTTTGAAGATGGCTGGGGCTGCAGAATACACCGACTGCATCTCTGCAGAGGGGTAAAACTCCTCCAACGAGTGTCCTGAGTATGACACTAAACAATCTGATGGTGAGACTCCAATAGTGTTGGAGCTTTGGGGAGAGCAGAGTACTCTTTTATTTCCATCGCTCCCACGTTCACTCCGGCCTAGAATGGTAGCACCTGATAGGCTCCTATCTATGGGTCAAATAGAAGTGTTTATCCATTTCTTATGATGATAACCGTTGCGCGAAGTGTGTCTCTCATCGTAAGAAGTAAATCTCCATAAAACTAAATACCTGAAGTTGCATATATTACTGTAGACGTTTTGAATATGACGAAGCTTTTATCTCGTTTCTTTTTTTTTTTTTTCTTTTTCTTTTCTTTCCTTATTTTTTTAATTATTTATGGCATTTGTTGGCGTCAACGTCTAAGCGTCCATAAAATGAATTTCATGTTAAATAACTTCGAATGACTCAAGAGTTTCTTTTCTGCTCCGTTAAGCTTTCTTCATTATCGTGAAAATAACTTTTGCTGAAAGTACGACTGGGTGTTTAAAGAATTGAAAACTTTTACGGAAAAGTTTACATCTGCCTTAGCATCATCATCATCATCATCATCATCAAGTGGCGCTGACAGCACGGATTTCCACGATTCTCTCTCACCATCCATCCCTATCATCCATCTTTCTTGGCAGGTTCTCTAGACTGCATACAGTGTCACCACAGACCTACATCCAGTGTCACCACAGGTCGGCCAATACTGATGCGTTCATGCGTGGGAGTCCATAATAAAACGTCGCTTATGAGTTCGTGTTATATACTCATCTACAGCATCATAACGACACAATAACAAAGACAGACGCAATGATAAAGACGCAAGAAGGAAGACGCAGGAAGACTTCTTTAACAATATTTTACCTCTTACTTTATTGCAAGTTTTCCAAAGGGTTGTTCAAGGGTTGCATGTGAGAGGGAGCTGGAGATCGAACATAACTGCAATATTTTGACCCCGCTGTTATGACCGTCACGTTGTGTCCTTCTTGTTCTCTAGGGCTGCTCAACCGGAGGCCTAGGGCCCACTCATCAGGGCCCAAAGGCCCCTTCGGCCTGATGTGGCTTTCCCTACCACATTTCGTCTATAACTCCGTCCGATCTTCAACTCAACTGCCCCTGGCTCGTCGAACTCAACTGAATTATATAATCGTTCGACGCCCACTCGATCTTTGAAATCGAATGTTTAATCGTCATCAAGCGGAAATAACTGTCCTGCAGTTCAGAGGTCACTCTCTTCCGGTGCATCACTCTGTAGTGTACCATGGGAATTACCTTGTCCCATTTCATCAGCCAATTTCAACCCACGCGATTTCCTCTCCTAACTGCCATTGGAATGTGTCACTTCTTTCTGGTGCATCACCTTGGAATAGCATTTCTTTGGGCCGGGTCGAAGGTCAAAACATAACATTTGTCCTTACTTCTCTAGCAGTGCCCAGCATGTCTTGTTCGTCTTACTTGGATGATTCGTGAGATGGGTAGTAGGTGGCCGTACAACTGCTGTTTTATGGGGTGCTGTTTCCAGGGTTTGTTCAAAAGAGCACATAGCTAAAAGTCAAATACAGAAAAAAAAACAATAGAATCTCAACTCAATTGGAAGTCTGTACAATTTCAATAGTAATCATTGTTATTTCCAAAGCCTCTTCTGTGTCACATCTACGTTCTTGGAATCTTTACAATCGTCATAGACTTCTAGGGTTTTGATTTTATATGCGGTTCTTTGAATCCTTATTTTCATTTGAGAGATTTCAAGAAGTTAGCATTCATGACTTTTGTCTCTGTCATTTACATATTCCCAGGGATGTAGTGCTAATCTTTTCTGGAGCTAATTAAATAGTTTCCATTTCCTATATATATATATATATATATATATAATTTAAGTTTGCGAATAGACATAAAAAGAATAATCCAAATAGAGTGCTCAATGCACGGGTAATTAATATATAGAGAAACATATGTAAAAAAAAATCACATGCGGAGCAAAACATAACTTTTTTTTATATAAATATATGTATATTTAAATTATTACTCTTTAAATACCTTGATTTAGGTGAAATGTATTCCCCAATGTTAACGGTTAAAAAGAAACATATTTCTGTTCAAATCCCATCTGAAGAACCATGACCTGGTGAAATAAATTATAATGGAGTGTATATATATATATATATATATATATATATATATATATATATATAGTATCACTCATAAATATGTATGTGCTACCATTATTCTTTAGTAAAAAGTTAATTTTCTAAATCAAAGATATGAAGACTTTTACATTTCTAGTTGGTTGGCTGTATGTTGTGGCATATCAACATATCTAAACACACACACACATATATGTGTGTGTGTGTGTATGTGTGTGTGTGTGATTTGTAAACAAATACTTTGTAAATAACAATTTTTAAACGAGCCAGAGGTCATTTGTTTGCACATAGTCACATGGTTTCAAGCATTCCCATTTAACATCAGTAATTCTATTCAACATTATTCATTCGTTTACACAGTTAATTTTTGCAAATATTTCTATGAAATACTAATTATTCAATTTAACACCAGTCATTTGTTTGCACAAAGTTGAATGATTTCAAGTATAGAATATGATTAAATATTTCTTTTTAACCCATAGATGAGACCTTAACATGTACTACCACTCCAGAACAGAGTGAATCTGGGAGTAATTGTAATGAAGGGGTACTTCTCATTTATCAAAGCTCTAGGACCGGAACTTCACAATCACATGGTTTAGTGTCGTATCCAAGATACTCCTTGAAAAGGGTCTTACTCCTCTGCACAGATGGAGTCGGCGTATTCTCCAGCCTCGGCCGAGAAGTCTGGGAATGTTATACAATAAAGACGGATATTATTATACATCATTTATTACCAGACTTCATAGGATTAAAACTTTGTTACCAAGAATAAAATAATATAGATATATATGAGGTGTACTTATTTTTGAACTGCTAAATTTTGGTTACAGTAGAATTTGACAATAAATGATACCTAATAATATCCATCTTCATTGACTTCTATGTTTTCGATTTCGTTTTCACTTTCTTTGTATTCTGATTTTCTTTTGGAAGTTTTCGGGTCAGTAACATTCATTGCTTTTGTCATTGTCATGTAAATATTTCCACGGATGCAGAGCAAATCTATTAGGTGAGGTACCTAATAGATTTGCACTGCATCCCTGGAAATATGAAATAGTTTCCACTTTTGAAACCAAAGGCTCCTTTTTCAATAGCTTCTACACCGAGGTGTATGTGAGAGCGCTACTCCATTCCATGGATTGCTCCACTTTACCCTCGATCTTTACCTTATAATGCTAAGCGTTAAGCAAGGCAGCATCAAGTACCATTTTTTGAGTCTTTGGTATGACTCGATTTGGGATTGAATCCCTGGTCTTCCGGACCATTTTTTTATCAATAGGATCCAAGCACTGCAACATCAATAGTAGAAGTGTGTGAACCGCAAGGGAGACTATGTTGAAAAATAAACCACTTTTGGTCACATTCTATGGGAGTATTTTGATTCAACAGACCCTCTTATATATAACATTATGTTTTTGTAAGTTTAGAAGATTATCATATGACCCATATTGTTGCATAGTCACAACCATGATACATATACACATATACATGCAGAAACAAAATCAACAATAATGACGAACGAACACAGTTCTTTAGAAAAATATACCTCTCACATTTTATTCGAAATGGTTGCGAAAGGGTTACGAAAGAGTTATGTGTGAGAGGTGAGTTGGAGACTGAACAAACTGCAACATATTGACCCCCAGTTCCTTTGTCTTTATCAACACTACTTTCTCGTTCTGCTGGGCGGCTCAATCAGGGGTCCTGAGGGCCCATGGCCCTCTGCTAGATGCTGGTTCTCTCTACAGCATCTTATCTCCAACCAACTGAACTCCAACTAACTCAACCTGTCTGTGTCCCCGGGTTATATAATTATTTGACATCCACCTGCTTCCTGTGAGCGTCGCATCTGCACCCAATTCAACCCGTCTACAGTCAAGGTTATACCCTGATATCTTCGACCGGATGCACCTGTTTCTTGATCGACGGCTGGGTCGGAGCGTCCACCTGCTCCCTGTGAGCGTCGCATCTGCACCCAATTCAACCCGTCTACAGTCAAGGTTATACCCTGATATCTTTGACTGGATGCACCTGTTTCTTGATCGACGGCTGGGTCGGAGGTCAATATGTTACACTATGACTTAGCGAACACTCTACTCATTTGGCCAAAGTTTCAACAGATAAATATAAAGTGTAGTTATTTTTGGAATTCTACATAACCTAACTTTTAGTTACAGAATTTCGATGCTGTAGTGTTTGTTATGAATCAGTATCTAATGATATCTACTTTGATTGCATAATATTCCACTTGAAATAATAATGCCAGGTATCTTTGGTTAGAAGAAAATTAACATTTAAAAAATTGGTTAGGGTTATAATCATTTATGGGCTATATATATATATATATATATATATATATATATATATATTGTTGTAACCGAGTTCGAACTTTAGTCAAGATATTGCGTTCACTTTCGTACTAATACCTTCGGAAAAATATGAATCTCCTAATCCCCTCGGCTATGAGTTAAATAGTATCACTTGTTCTTCTATAAGGATGAATTTTGTATTAAATAGGCAACGAAGGTGATTGACATGTCATTAAACAAAGAAACCAACAATATATATATATATATATATATATACATATTTACCAACCCCATCGCTCGGGTCGGATATGACACAAGGTCAATTTTTAAGCGGAGTTTATCAGGTTTGAATTCAGAGTTTTCCTTCTCCTAGATTAGTTGCCTAACCAAGGCTGAAGAACCTAGTCTGCCCTGATATTTACCCATTGCTGGAGGGAGAATAATTGGATTCTTACCTTTCACAAGGGTATTAGTGCTTTGTGAAATGCAATCCAGGATTTGAACTCGTGTCACTGTGTCCATTTCCTACGACGATAACCATTACACCACGGGCACCTCCATATATATATATATATAATATTTTGCGACAGTTTATGGTTGTCACTATCTCACTTACTGAGTTAGTGGTAGACCAAATGCGGTATAATTTGGAAAGTGCTCAATATATGTGATAGAGCTATTATGTAATAATGAATAAATATATATTAGTTTTTATATATATATTTAATAGCATGGATGCTTCTCTACGATCACTGGTTTCAGGCCGTTTTTACACGGCAATTAACTGGCAGAAAAAGTGCTCAATTCATTAGAAGAGCTTTTTCTGCCTGATGATTGCTGTGTAACGACTGCATGAAACTAGTGGTCGCAGATTAGCACCCATGCTAATGTCTATGAAAACTAATATATATATATATATGTGTGTGTGTGTGTGTGTGTGTGTGTGTGTGTGCTTATTTTAGCACTGTTACGTATTCATGTTTTTGTTTGAGACATTTAATGCTGTAGCGTTTGATGAGGAATTATACATAAAAATATCTGATTTGATTGTATAATTTCCACTGGAGCCCGGGTATCGTAAGTTTAGAAGAAAATTAACTTTTTATAAGAAAATAGAAAATAGTTGATGACTGTATATATTAATGCCCATTTATGGGCATTAATATATATTGTCATCGACAGACAGACTGTTTCGTTGTGTCACAACTCATCAGTGTGGCTAGACACGTGAGATGCTTGAAGCTGGGGTCGAAACCAAGCCGATCTTACGCCGGTCTGATATCTTACCGCACACCCATCTGGAATCTCAGCGTAAGCGAAGGGATTCTAACGCATAAGTATCATTTTTCTTTTGTTTACATATACGCTTAACGCCTACCAAATGCTCAAATCATTAAAAGAGTTTTGCATTACTCGCGTGGCAACTAGTAATTCATTCACGAGAGTACTCAACCCCCAAGGGTGGGTGGGAGCATAAGTTGACAGTGTTGATTCCTGCATGCATATATATATATATATATATATATATATGAATCAATACTGTCAGCTTCACGCAGAAAGAATAAAATTGATTGTTACAGTATTGAATTCTGTGTCCATACTATTTATATTTACATACGCTCTACCTTTGATATTGAATATTCTCCCCTCATAAATAAACCAAACCTTTTCATAATAACTAAAAATATAACATGATTACGATAATCATTTTTGAAAAAATTGTTTAAAAAGCGCCCGATAATTTCAGAGCAGAGCAAGTTTGAAACCTAAAACTGAAAATATAAATGAATGAAAATCAAAAAAACAAATGAACAAAAAAACAAATTGTGATTCTCTTTCTATTACTCCGAGTTTCAACCCTGTCGATTAGCGCTGTAGAATACGCTGATTGGTCTTATCCAGAGGGATAAGACTCCTGCCCTCACAATGAGGCCATCTGTTGGCCATTGGTGGCGACTCGTAATGCTTAAAGATGGTATCTAGGTAGCTGAGCAGTTCCGTAACCCAGTAATAGAAGTGGTCACATGACCTGCCACTCTCCACTTTGACCCGTACTGGACTAAACGGGCGGTTGGAGAGGTCCGATCCAATCCGATCAATCAGCCGATCATGTCAAGTCCTGGCAACCTTAATGATTCATCCCCACCGTATTGTTAAAAAATTTTTTTAAATAGTTATAAACTTTCCATTTAGTCTCTTGTATATAAATAAAAAAGAACGCTATGAATTTTTGCACTTTTTAAAGCATATACATAATTATAATTCTTGTAAAACTAAATTACACGAAATAATTCTTATCAAAATGGGTCGAAATACACTTGGAGTTAATTACTTCATTAAACATTATTCTTTCTCATTACATGTGATATTTATCCTTTTAGCATACACAGAAGTATGACACTAAGCTGCATCCGGTGGTGAGACTCCAGTTCCGGAGCTTTGCAGACTGTAGCTAACTTCTTCATTTCATTACTACCAGGTTCCTCTGACTCGGATAACAGTACTTGTTAGGGTCCTATCTATGTGTAAGATAGATGTTTGATATCATTAGTATTGGGTAAGCATCCGAAAAAAAAACATAATCGTGAGAATTTGTGTTAAATAGACCTACTTGATACTATGTGAGTGCAAATAAATGATTATGCGAAACAAATAAAGTGCGATTCACAAATGATTGCAATGGATTGTTAAGAATATACTCTTTCGAGAGGATATGTGTCATGACCGATATATATATATATATATACATAATTCTCTCTTTAGTACATATATATATAGGATAGAAATATGCGGAAAGTTGGATAAATCAAACTCTTAACTCAAATTTAGATGCTTCTTAGCCCTTCCTCACTGCAATTACAACCCAGACACAACAATATAGACAATTTTCTGTGACATCACATTATAGTCAATATCTTTTCCATGAAACAAGATATGCCAAAACCCCTTTCACACAAACCCTTCCTTACTTTTTTCTTATCAGCTCCCTAAAATCTATCTCCACTTTCAAAACAAAAAAAATCTTTAATGGAACCTGATACATTTGACTTTAAATTCCTCCCAGCTTTCTTGCAGTAATTATACCCCTCCACCAACTTATAACTTCTCCTCACATGCTTTTGAACAGAAAAACTCAGAGAACAGTTTCTGTCTGAAGAAGTTAGTGAAGATGAAATAAAACCGAACGAAATATCACACATCTAAATTTGAGTTAAGTGTTTGATTTATCCAACTTTCCACATATTTCTATCATACTGTCAGATTCACAACAAATGTATCTTTTCAACATATATATATATATATATATATATATAAAAGTGGGCTAAAAAGTTCATAAAAAGAAAAATTCATATGATGATGTCATGACGTCATTATATGAACTTTGCTGCAGTTGATTTTTTTATCAATAGGATCCAAGCACAGCAACATCGATAGCAGAAGTGTGTGAACCGCAAAGAGGACTACGTTGAAAAATAAACCTCTTTTGTTCACATTCTATGCGAGTATTTTGATTCAGCAGACCCTCATATATATAACATTATGTTTTATGGGGATTTTTATATACCCCGAAAAGCCCGGTTTATTCCTGCGTTTTGTAAAAGAATAAAACGTACTTAAACAGCAGTGTAGAGATTTGGGCGAGAGCTTTTGAAGAAAGGGACGAACGACTTATACGTGCAACAAAATTTATATACAACAACAACAACAACAACAACAACAACAACAATAAACAGGGTTTTACACCAAATGGAATAAACAACGAATTGGAAGAGTTCACAAAAGAAAGTTCAAGTAAGAGTTCAAGGTGCAAGATAAAGTAAGGTTAGGTTTGTTGAAGGTTGTAAGGTTTAAGGTAAAGGTTTTATGTGGGTGTTTGAATGTAAGGTAGGTTTTATAAGGTTTGGTAAGGAAGTTTAGTAGGTTTGCAGATAAAATGCCTGCTGGAACTTAACTGTCCGTGTGTCCTGTTTCTTTAAACTCTGCACGTGCGTTCGTCGCTCTTGGGTCCCGGTGGTGGAAGGTACCAAAAGTATACCGTCAGGGGGCTGCTACGAAAAGGACCTGTGCTAACAGTTGTGGGAGTGGAACCAAAAGAGAGAGAATCTCCTGTGGGGCTCTTTTTTATAATGGACGCCACGTGACCCCAAGGGGCTGCTGCCGATCGGTGAAACAGGATCACCAGTTCCTTACCAAAATATCTACAGTTTTAGTAAGTTTAGAAGATTATCATATGACTTATTTCGAAATACTTCCCTTCGGCAATATTATTCAATACATCATCCGTATACACTGAATGAGATTTTTGAATTTAACTGTTATTTCGGCCCAAAATTAAATTATATTTCTATTTTTATGAAAGTGAATTGTCGGTTTTTATACTCGTTCCAATCAAGGCGAAATATGGAAGAATAAAAAGGCAAAACCCAGCCGAATATTGATTTCTGGCATTCGAGTTCAGATAAGTATCGCACTTATTTTTTTAATCAATAAGCCTTCTCATCTATAAATTTCTTTTTAAATTGTTTCGTTTTAACAGATTATTTTGATTTATACGATTTCAATAAGGATTTCTTTTTACGAGAATATTGCAGCAAATATGAAATATCATTAGAATCAACCGTAAACATAAATCAATAAATCTTTCATTTCAAGTTTTAAAAAATCAATAGATATTTTCTCTTGAGATTAGATTCAAAATTAAACCTGTCATCACCCTGTTGGCGAGGCCTATAATAAGCTGACTGTATTCCTTACAGAGTGGTAAGACCCCTCAAAAAAGGGCGTCCTGGTTATGATTGCATCTGATGGTGAGGCTTCTAGTTCAAGAGTTCTAGGGAGTGTGGAGTACCTCTTCACTGCTATTATTCTCTGGCCTTCTCTGATTCGGTGTGGTTATATCTGTTAGGGTCACATTTATAGGTCAAATAGATCTGCTTAAAAATTGGTTGTATTAGATAGGAATGCTTGATGCCATATAACAGAAAATTATTTGTATTAAGAAAAGTTAGTTGAAACTATAATTGTTTACGAAGGATTATTATTAGTTACTTGAAACAAATATAACTTTGTGCGAACAAGTGATTATTACTAAACCATATAATTATTAGTATAACATAGGAATACTTGAAACATGACAACTATTTGCAAATTATTTATATTACACAGGAATAATTGATATCAAGTTTCTGCAAATTATTTCAATAAAAATAATTACTTAAAGTTACAATTATTTACTAAGAACTATTAGTTACTTGAAACAATATAACTGTGTACAAACAAATGATTATTATTAAATAGAAATCATTACTTCAAACCACTTAATTATTATTGTTGGATAGAAATACTTGAAACCTTGTAACTGTGTGCATATTATTTGCATTAGATATGAACACTTTATAAATAACTATGAGCAAAAGCATTTAAGAAACAAACACAAAAAATGTAAAAATTCTGGACGGGGTGATATTTCGTTTAAATCAATCGATCAATCAACCGTTAAATCCATCTGCAGATGCAAACAAGCACACAAAAGTCTTTGATACGCGTGTATGTGTGTGTGTGCGTGTACCTGTCCGCCCACGCGTGTGCCTGTGTGCTTGCAAGCTGTACCAACAAAGGAGATAAAGAAACCACATTTATTTAATCGGATAAGGACATTTGAAAAACAAATGAGAAAGATTTTCCATCGAATATACTTACATCAAAACTATGTTAAAGAAGATAGATATATAGACATATAGAGAGAGAGACTTGGGATAAAATCGAAAGAAAGACTTAGAAGGACAAACTTACTGTCTGGATATTAAGAAGCAGAGAAAGACTGGAAGGCAGTGTTACCGTGTTCTTAAAAGTATCTGTATGTTATTGTTGACTTAAAGTGATTAGTTGTGGCTATCATTTTGGTTGCAGTAATAAATGTATAAATCAATTTCATAGAACAAATTTTTATTGCTGAGACAAATTAAAAACAAAAGAGGATATTTCAAGAAGTGAGATGTAAAAAAAATGAACGAGGTGTATATATCGAAAAGTCCTTTATGGTACGTACATATGTGTGAAGTTAATAAAAAGTTATTAAGATTTCCAAGGGATTTGCTAACTTTGAAAGAGTTCCTTTAGTTGTTGCTTGCCTGAAAAACATACCTGTGAGCCCAGCCAGCTGGGGCTGTTGAATACACTGACTGCATCTCTGCAAAGGGGTAAGGTCCCCATCCCTACGAGCGTCCTGATATATGACAGTAAACCATCTGGTGATTAGGCTCCAGTAATTCTGGAGCTATGGGGAATGCGGAGTACCATTTCATTGCCCTCGCTCCCAGGTCCACCCTGACCTGGAGTAGCACCTGACAGGGTCCTATCTATGGGTCAAATAGAACGGTTTGATATTTAAACTGAGTGTAAACAAATGACTTATGCTAAATTAAATTGTTCGAAATAGAACTGTTTGATCATCCAACTGTGTAAAGAAATGACTGATGTTTAACTGAATAGTTAGTTATGCATATCAATGCTTGGAACCATTTAATTTTGTTGACTAATGCTAAATTGAATCGTTAGGAATAGAACTGTTTGATCATTTTACTGTGTGTATCTACAAAACCTGTTTACAAATCATATATTTAATATATATGTAAAAACATGATTTAGCATAAAATAACTAACAAAAGTTGATATGCTATAAAACTAAAGCAAACCGAACCAAACATACCTATAGTCATGTGAGGTTTGGTTTGGTTTGTTGGGTTTTATGGCATATCAACCTTTGTAGGTTATTTAACGCCAAATCCATTTTTATGTAAATAATCTGTTCTGTTTAAAACAATTCAGTTTAGCATAAGTACACAGTTTAATTGTCAAAAACATTTTTCAAACTATTCAAGAAGTTATATGCAACAATTCAGTTAAGTGTAAATATAATTTGAATGTCAAAAAACAGTTCTATTTCAAATAATTCAGTTAAGCATAAGCACACGGTTTAAAGGAAAGTACGTCTTAATTGTCAAAAACATTTCTATTTCAAGCTATTCAGTTTACTCAAACAATTCAGTTTAGCATAAGAATGCTGTTAGTTCTATTTAACCCATAGATAGGGCCCTATCAGGTGCTACCACTCGGGGCCAGAGTGGACCTGGGAGCGATGGTAATGAAGGGGTACTCCGCATTCCCCAAAGCTCCAGCACTGCTGGAACTACACCATCAGATTGTTTAGTGTCATATCCAGGACACTCGTTAGGGGGTGTTCTTACCCCTCTGCAGAGGTGCAGTCAGTGTATTCTACTGCCCCAGCCGACTAGGCAACTATAGTCATGTAAGTAAGCTTATAGCATTGTATACTATACAGCGTACACGTATAATAATGTGGTTTAGTGTACTAGCGGCCAAAATTACCAGTTCCCTGGAAGCGGGTTGACTTAGCGAACTGTTGAAACGAATTTCCACATTCAGGAGCAAAAAAGGAACAAATTAAAAGAAATCACCATGGCAACAGTGTTGCCATCTAGTACATTTCTGGGATCAGCAAGTGCAGATAACTCAACAGAGAAGAGAGACGACAAAAACTATGGCAGATAACCGAACAGCCAGTAAAGATGCAAAAGGCATAAAAATTGTTATGTATTAAAATTCTTTTTAGAGTGACGGAACAAAAGAATGATAAAGAGATTTTTCTTGCAACCATGACCAAGTTTTATAAAGATTTATTCGCATATCTATTTCGAATCATAAAATTTTATAATGATTTCAAAAAGAGCTTCACTGAATTTATTCTATCAGTTTGAATCCTTTTTCATCCTCTTTTTTTTTTTTTTTTTTTTTACTCTTCTTTCTTCTTCCGTTAAACCACTTCGATTGGGAAGGCGAGGGGAGAAGAATTCGGCGATTTTGTTTGCTGCTATATTTATCCACTGTTGGCCTGTTATGTCGGAAGCTGATGGTTTTGGATTCACAATTGTCGTTCTAGACTGGTTGCCCCTCAAGGCCAGAATGTAAATTCTGCCCAACTATTTTAACCATAGATAGGAGAAGATAGGGATTGATATTTTTTCTTAGGGCATTCATGCGATGTGAACGATAACAGTCTTTGTCGGAATTTGAACTCGACTCGCCGATTCCATTCTCCTCAGCAACGGTTCATTACATCATTCTCACTTTTACGACATCTCCCTTTTACGACATCTTCACTTATTTTACGACACTAGCACTTCTCTTACGAAACTTGCTCCACCTTTAAGGCGCTTTTTCGTCCTTTACGAAACCACCTCTTTCACGATATCTTATTTATTTTACGACACTGTTATTTATTTTACGACACCTGCACATCCTTTACGACAACTGCATTTCCCTTACGACACCGGCACCTCCTTTACGACACTTTTACCTCCTTTACAACACCTTCACTTTCTTTTCTTGATGAATGATTTTTATATCATTGGGCGAATTTATTTTTGATCATCTTAAAAGAAAACTTCAAAATAAAAAATGTTATTTTAAAAATGATTTGCAAAGAGAAAAAATCGAAATTCAGTATGTAACGGCAGGATATAAATTCATCCAGACTTTTCGTCACGGGCAAGATGTGATGCAAGGTCAATTTTAAGCGGAGAATAGCTTGTTTAAATTCAGAGTTTTTTATCTTGTGTGGTTGTCTAACCAAGATTAAAGAATCCTGTCTCTCCAACTATTTACTTATTCAGTGGTGGATGTGTTAACTGCAATCTCGCAAAAACAGTACATCAAAGTAAGAATTTCATTATTTATTTGTATGTTAGAAAGAAAAAAATACACTACCCAACTATGTAATCGTGGCGGAGTGACTTTGATTCTTCTGTGGGACAAAATGAGCTGGTAACTTTACACACAGTAACGGGGAAAAAAACTTAGCACTGATCTGGCTAACGTTAATTCGTATATGCACAGTAAAAGAACGTTTCAGAAAACTTACAGCTCCTGAAACCTGATAATAGAGTCCAATCACTTAGCTTAGAATTTAGCATTTGTTAATTTTTTTAAATATTTAACTTGTGAAATTGTATTTCTGAGTTAACTATAGTTTGAAAACATTCCGCTCCATTCTAAACTAAACAGTGTTTTTTTTAATACTTAAGACAACTAAACGAATAAAAGTGCTGGAATTTTACGATTCACCACAATATACAATTATGTTTATATTTCTATCGAAGGTGGCCTAACGATTAATAGCACCGAAAATGGAATTGACAAACTGTATTTGTTTGAGTTCACCATACAAATGTCCTAGGGAAAGTTATGAATTCCTCCCTTCTTTTCCATCTGTGGATGAAATAAGAAAGCAGGCTGGGTTCCTTAGCCTTGATGAGAAATAGAAGGACAATACAGAATTAAAAAAAAAACAAGAAAAGAAATTCAAATTCCAATTGTAGTTTGAAGTCTTCGACTTCTTTATGCTAAATCTTGAAACGTTGTATCAGTTTTTGCTTTTCCACTGGCCAACATTAATGTTGGCCAACTTGTTGGTTGGTGTTTTACGGCATATCAACCACTGGGGGTTATTTAATGTCAAATCCTTTTTTATATATGATTCGTAAACGAATAGTTTTTTGATGACTTTATTTTAAACGAGTTGTTAGAGATCATTTGCTCGCACAAATGGTTTCAAGTATTCCTATCAAACACTAATAATTCTATAGAATATTAATCATTTATTTGCAAACAGTTAAATGGTTTCAAGTATTGCTATCTAACACTAATAATTTTATTTAATATTAATCATTTGTTTCCTCACACTTAAATCGTTTCAATTATTGATATATAATACTTATAAAAATATTTATTATTAATCATTTGTTCGCGCACAATTAAACGATTTCAAGTACTGCTATTTAACATTAGTAAATCTATTTGTCAAGTATTCCTATGTAATAGATAAAATTTGCATATTCCCGTATGGTTTCAAATAACCAATAATGATAATCCTTAGTAAATGAATAAACAGGTCTATTTGATCCATAGATAGGACCCTAACAAGTACAACCAATTCGGATCCGAGTAGGCCTGAGAGTAATGGCAATAAAGGGGTACTCCACATTTCCCAAAACTCCAGGCCTGGAGCCTTACAATCGGATGTAGTTTAGAGTTATACTCAAGACACTTAGGGGTGTAACATATTGGCCCTCGACCGAGCTGTCAATTAAGAGATGCACCGGTGTAAATAACAGGTGCATCCGGTCGAAGACATCAGGGTATCACCTTGACCTGTGGATGGGTTGAATTCGGTGCAATTGTGACGCCCACAAGAAACAGGTGGACGACAAACAATTATATAACTGGGTGCTACAGACGGTTTGAGTTAGTTGGAGTCAGTTGCAGTTGGAGTTCGAGTTGCAGTTCGAGGCAGTGACAACCAGCTCCAGACAGAGGGGTTGCGGCCCTCAGTGACCCCCGATTGAGCAGCCAAGCAAAATGAGAAAGAAGTGCTGCTATAATCAGAGGAACTGGGAGTCAATATGTTGCAGTCTGTTCCGTCTCCAACTCACCTCTCACACACAACGCTTTCGCAACCCTTTCGCAACCCTTTCGAAAATAAAGTGTGAGAGGTATATTTTTCTAAAGAAGTGTGTTCGTTCGTCATTATTATTGATTATGTTTCCGCATGTATATGTATACGTATAGTTGTATCACGGCTATACAACAGAGGGTTGGGGTCTTACCCCTCTGCAAAAGTGCAGCCGACAGGGCAGGAGAGGAGACTTGTTGTGCGGACAACAGCTTGTATACATCGCCTAGGCCTGCGCTCAGTTTTATTGAACGATTGATTTTAGTGCATATCAAACCGTCTAGGGTTATTTAATGCCAAGAGATTAGGGGAAAATATTCACTGCACGTTCATATTAACATTTTTTGTTTTGTTTTCCTTTCATAAGATTTTTACTTTGCTCACGGTCCTACCGAATACAAATATTTTTCAAACAGATTTAGTTAACCCGCAGCTGGGACGCTAATAGGTACTAACGCTTCGATTCAGAGTGGATCTGGGAGTCATGTTCATGAAGAGAAGCTCCACACTCCCTAGGGATAAAAAAAATTGGAGCCTCACCATCAAATGCAGTTTACTGTCATGTTGGTTGATTGGTTGTTTGGGTTTTATGGCATATCAACCTTCGTAAGTTATTTAGCGCCAAATCCATTTTTATATAAATAATCAGTTCTATTTCAAACAATTCAGGTTAGCATGAATACACAGTTAAATTGTCAAAAAAATTCTATCTCAAGCTACTCTGTTTAGTCAAACAGTTCTAATTCAAACAATTTATTTTAATATAAGAATAGTTTTAGTCCACACACAGTTAAATGTCACAACAATTCTATATTAAACAATTCAGTTTAGCGTAAGTACAGTTTCAATGTCAAAAATTGTTCTATTTCAAGTAATTCAGTTTATCATAAGTACGCAGATTAGTTCTATTTGACCCATAGATAGGACCCTATGAGGTTCTACCACTCCGGGTTAGAGTGGACCAGGGAACGATGCCAATAAAGAGGTTCTCTGCTTTCCCCAAAGCTCCAACATTATTGGAGTCTCACCATCAGATTGTTTAGTGTCATATCCAGGACACTTGTTGGGGTAGTTTTACCCCTCTGCAGAGATGCAGTCGGTGTATTCTGCAGCCCCAGGCAACTGGGCAATTTACTGTCATACTAGGGCACTTTTGAGAGGTGGGTCTTACTCCACTCTGCTGAGGATACAGTCAGCATATTCTAAGCCCCACCGATAGGGCAAACGCCTATATTTAGGAAGGAAAGTCATAGAAGACAAGATTACTGGCTGGATATTAACAGACAGTGAAAAAAAATTGAAAGGTGAGTAGGGATTAAATCCCTTTTTATATATAAAATTTCTTTATAGAGAAATAGAGCATAAGTAAGATAAAAGAAAGTATAATGTGGAAACTGTTTCTGTTTTCTATATTTCTTTATTCCATATAAAATCGATCTATGCTTGCATAAGATTTCTATAAAAATATGTACAGGCAATGAATATGATAAAGGATAAAAGAGAAAATGAAATTATACTTGATTAATTGGTTGACTCCTATATGGGATTGTAGGTAAGCAAAAATGATTGTCTTTCCTTGGATTGGAACCATGGCTTCCCACGTCACGTTTTAGTTGGTCATGTGAGAATTTAGAAAACTATTTCTTTTTCTTTTGCCTTCGTTCTCCGAACGGAGGAGACGTGGTTTTTCTAGTTCCTGTCCGTTTGGCGAAAATGGACATGATCTTTATTTTTGTTCGTTGAACAAAATGAAGACTTTTTTTTTCCATTTCCGGCGAAGGTCTCTATTTTACTTCGCCATAAAAATAGAAGACAAGTAATACATTTACATTAGCCTTTTTGAACTTCCTTTCATGCCTGCTTGTTACGAGAGCAGGATGTGTGATTTATTTGTTTTGGGACACGTGTTATTTTTTGTAACATTTGTTATGTTACTGTATGTACCTTTCAAATGTTTTAATTGCTTATATGAGTTTATCATATCTTTCATACCGTTTATTTAGTGTTAGTGTATCAACGAAAAATTTATGATATTATTGGAACTTAGTGAGTAAGAAGCGATTAAACATCCTTTCTAGTTTTTAAAAATAAGTAGTCGATAATAATCGCCCATATGTTCACTCGATAAGACCCTAATATGTACTACCACTTCGAGTCAGTTGAACCTGGAAGCAATGGTCATATAGGGGTACTTCTACACTCCGTAGATCTGCAGTTTCGAGTTATATCTAGGATCTTATCCATATGCGTGGGATACAGCACGTGAAGTAAAGGGTAGAAGAAAAACAGAGGCGTGATATAATGGATAATCTTGGTTTCAATATCCGTGAAACTTCCACAGGTACAGCAACTTGAAATGAATATACAATGTTGGTACTTATGTAAACAGACGTTGCGAATCGAGTAAAAGTAAATTGGCAAAAAAAAACTTCGAGGATCGTGGAAAGAAGGGTATAAAAACGTGAGTAAAAAAAAAGAAAAAAGAAAAAAGAAAAAAGAAGGAACAAAAAGAAAGACGGAACATTTCAAGAGGAAATTAAAAAGAGAAAGAAAAATGTGAATGGAAAGAAAAAGAAGTTCCGGAAGAAGGGAAGAAGAATGAAGGAATGAAAAACTTTTGACATGAGAAAAATTGAAGAAAAAACAAAGTGAATGTGAAAATGAAGAATGAAGGGGAAAAAAGATGAAGAAATGAAGTGGAAATGGAAGAAAAGAAGAAGAAGGAAGAAAATGAGGATTAGAAAGAAAACGAACGAAAAATAAAGGAGAAGACAAAACGAAAAGAGGGAGAGAAGCATAGAAACTATGACGTGAAAGAAAGAAAGAAAGAAAGAAAGAAAGAAAGAAAGAAAGAAAGAAAAGTAAGATGATATGGAAATGTTGCAAGAAATGAAAAAGAAAAGATGAAAGAAGGAAGCAAAACATGGAGATTATGAAACAAAAGAAAAAAAGAAAGAAAGAAGGAAAAGAAGGAAACAGGAAATGTATCTATTAGCTCATTTGGGGGCATGAAAGTTTTAAGTTGTAAGTTAGAACCCAACAAAAAAGATCGTTTTCATCTGGTGCCGATTTGAGGATGATAGATTCGCCATAGCAATATTCTGACGGAAATGAGACCAGCTGTATATGCATGTGTGTGTGTGTGTTTGTGTGTGTGTGTGTGTGTGTGTTAAAAATAGTACATCAATTATATATGTGGGGCCAAGCTAACTTTAGCTCAAGGAAAAGACCAACATCTTTATCCAATAAGCTTGCTACGTTATCCTCGCATTTGACGTCATAGCACATCAACCGATGGATTATTTTCTATTTTTATGACTGGGTTTTCTTTCTTTTGATCTATCTTTTCCTTTTCCTTTTTTTCTCATCTTAATAGATGATTTTTCAGAAGATGAATCCAGATTTTAGATTTAGCCTAAAGAGAAAGGAAATTTATTTCATCGATTTGTATCGTTTTATTTTCACTAGACAATAATCTTCATACTGGTATTTGAAACAAAGTGTTCAAGACAGGACCAATTTAAAGGCATTGTCTTGCATGCAGTGGCTTTGGTTTCTTTGTTTAATAGTATATCAACCTTCGTCTTCATAACCATTACTCCCAGATCTACTCTGACCCGGAGTGGTAGTAACTGTTTGGGTCCAATCTATGGGTCAAATAGAACTATTTGAATATTTACAATTCTTGAAACCATTTAACCGTGGGCAAACAATCATTATCAAATAGAATTATTAGTATTGGAAAATAATACTTGAAACGAGTTAACTGTTAAGCGAATGAATAATGTTGAATAGGATTATTAGTGTTAGATAGCAATATTTGAAACCATTTAGTATTCTGGTAATGATATTAAACCGCATCTGATGGTGAGGCTTTAGTCTTAGGTTTGGTTTGGTTTCTTTGTTTAATGGCATATCAACTCTTTTTGGTTATTTAATGCCAAAGCCATTCTCCAAGAAGAACAGTAGTGGTACTATTTAAACCATAGCTGGGAGATTAAGGGGGTTTATACCTTTCCCAAGGGTATTTGCCCGAAAGTGAACGTAATAGCGCAACTGGAGTACGAACTCGCGTACTATGATTCCGCAGTCCATCGCTTTAACCATTACACCACGAGGACACCCCCTTTAGTCTTAGAGTTTGGGAAATGTGGACTACTCTTTCATTAGCATTAGTATAAGTGGAAGTATTTGTTAGGGTCCCATCTATGGGTCAAATAGAACTGTTCAATGTTTTTGCTTGGGATTATTATTATTATAAGTGAATTTGAATCTATTTAAACTTTGTGCAAACAAATGATTAACATTAAAAAGAATTATGAATATTAGAAATGCTTGAAACTATTATTAGTGTTAGCAATACTTAAAACCATTTAACCCTGTTATAATGTTATAATGTTAGAAAATGTTATATTTAATGTTATATTTAACTCTATTATAATATCATAACCATTTAGTGTTAGCAATACTTAAAACCATTTAACCCTGTTATAATGTTATAATGTTAGAAAATGTTATATTTAATGTTATATTTAACTCTATTATAATATCATAACCATTTAGTGTTAGCAATACTTAAAACCATTTAACCCTGTTATAATGTTATAATGTTAGAAAATGTTATATTTAATGTTATATTTAACTCTATTATAATATCATAACCATTTAGTGTTAGCAATACTTAAAACCATTTAACCCTGTTATAATGTTATAATGTTAGAAAATCTTATATTTAATGTTATATTTAACTCTATTATAATGTTATAACCATTTGGTGTTAGCAATACTTGAAACCATTCAACTCGTTTAAAAATGTTATCTACAAACTATTCACTTATAATATATTTTATAGACAGGATTTGGCATTAGATATCCCACCGAGATTGATATTCGATAAAACACAACTAAATCAAACCATCAACTTTCGTAGGTTATTTAATGCGAAATCCATTTTAGTAGATGGACAGTGGTGGTACTTTTTAACCCATAGCTGGTGGAATGATAAGGGGATTTATAACTTTCCCAAGGGTATTAGTCTGAAAGTGCACGTAATAGCGTGACCACGCGGACATTCTCGAAACCTATGTGTGGCACTAGACCTTACTGTCTAGTTCAAGCCATAACCTGGCATACGTGCCCGGACCCACATTTGGGTTCGTGAAACTGCTTGCCTCATCGGGCTCACATTGCACCAAGTGAGCCGATGAGCCGCATAGACCAACAGGGTTCGAGTCTCGGCTCGTTCCCGACCTTCCCCTCCTCTTCATCCCCACTTTAATCGGCCTTCGGGCTTTTGACCTTGTGTCAAGTCCTATCTGGTTGGAGGCAGCGACAAATAAATAGAATTCAACAATGTCGCAAACTAGCACCGTAGCCACTGCATCACTGGTAGTCCTCCATTCCACGAACTGGTTGTTTCAACATAGGAGTAAGCTGATGTCAAAACCGTCATTACTGCAGTAAGTTCCCATCTTAAAAAAAGATATTATTCGATATCACTGAGGATTGTTCTTTGTTAATATTTGTTTATAGATTGGGAAAGGGAAGAATTCATAAAGGTCAGGATTTCTTCTTCTTCCTTGTATTGGTTACTATTTTCCTTTTGGTGTACTTAACACTTTTATTGATATATACACTTATCCCTTCTCTCCCTCCTCTCTCTTTCTCTCTCTCTCTCTCTTTTCTCTGAATACACACACACACACACATATATATATATATATACACACACATATATGTTTATGTGTACTTGCATGCACGTAGGTATGCACACATTTAAATGTGTATACGAATTCGTAATAGTGAATATATTTTTTATTGGATTCATAGTTGTTTATACTTGTGTGATAACTACCAAAGATTTTCAGCTTTTGACCGCTACGTAACTCTTTCAATGCAGTATATAAAAAGGGCGGACGAAAATCTCATCTTTTTTTTACCCGCAGATTACTTTAGAGACAATACCTATCTCATACTCCAGGACATGGACTTTTCGTTCCTAATTAACCTCATGTTGTATTGAACATGCCACCAAATAATATCACTCATCATACGATGTCCAAAGCTTACTTGCTTACATAGACATATTTAATTTCACACAACCAGCAACAAAAGAATACTTCTCAACTATGCAAGTCTCTCTCAAACTTTCATATATCTTAGAAACTTCACATATACGTACGTACAATATGAACATTTCAACATAAATATTTTCATTTACTCCTTTTATATTCTTTCTATTTAGTTTGCGCAGGCAAAAAAAAATGCTGTTAGTAATTGTACGTGATTATTCTTATAGTTATTCTTGAGAGGAAGCAAGATTTTTTCTGACCAATAGTCCTCTGTAACAGAAACAAACTGAAATTTTTAATGATATATAATATCATAGGTGTTGTTTCCCTTTCTTTATACCTAGGAAAACAATGAACATTGAACTGGTCCAGTCACAAGTACAAAACCAAGCAGCATTTTCCTGATACATAAGTGAACTGGTATTTCTTATTAATTTCTTTGATTTTTATCATTAAGGTTTTTCGTACTATTGTCTTCATCTTTATTGTTATTTCCACAACTTTTGGGCCGATATGTCCTCTGGCCTTCTTCAGGTGTTTGTCAAACTCGGGACCCTACACAGAACTTCGAACTGCGTCCTTTATTGAATCCACGGGGTCGACTGTTCTGATCCTGTTATCCATAACCGGGTACACGTGTTAAGTATTCCTTTATTATTACTCGCCTGTAGTCAGGATTGAACCCGCAACCACTAAATGATTGTCTCCTTAGGAAACCAACGCCTATAACCGTTACGCTATGCGTCCCGCTGGACAGTTTAAAGTGAATTTTTGGGACATCAAGCTTTTAAAAAATTCAGACAACTAATTTCTTTGATTTTAGGGTAATTGAATAAGTTTATTTATTGCTACATCCTAAGCCCAGTTTAGATTTGGCACAAGGTCATTAGATTGGGGTATATCGAAATCACTATTCTTTATTTAAAATACTAGTTTTTATTGACTAGCTGCTCAGTTGGCTGGGGCTGTAGAATACATCGTCTGCACCTCTACAGAGGGGTAAGACCACCCCCAATGGGTGTCTTGGATATGACATTAACCCATCTGATGGTGGGGCTCCAGCACTAGAGCTTTAGGGATTGTGGAGTAACCCTTCATTGCCATTGTTCCCAAGTCCACTCTGACCCGACATGTTAGCACTTGATAGGATTCAATCCATCAAATAGAACTGTTTATCAATTAAACTGTGTGCTAACAAATGACTGATGTTAAGTCGAATTGTTAGAAATAGAACTGTTTGACCATTTGATTTTGTGTAAACAAATGACTAATGTTTAATTGAAATGTTAGAGATACATAGCAATATTTGGAAAAATTTCATATACTAACGAATAAGTAATGTTGGATAGAATTATTAGTGCTAATTAGCAATACTTGAAACTCTAACAGTGTGCTTCAATTGAATTTTTAGTGTTACACAGCGATCCTTAAAAGCATTTAACTGAGCGCAAATGAAACTATTTATAATAGATAACAATATTTGAAACAATTTAAGTGAGTTCAAACAAATGATTAATACAAAATAGAACTATTCGTGTTAGAATATTTGGAATCATTTAACTGTGTCTAAACAATAATAATACTTATGAGCAAAGATATTTGCTCCGACTCATTTAAACATTATATTACTTACAAGCTGTTGACTTAAAATCGTATAAACATTTAACTGTGTGCAAACAAATGAGCTCTAGCTCTTTTAAAGTTGTTATCAATAAAATAGTCGTTTACAAATCATACGTATTAAGAGGATTTGGCTTGAATAGTCTACTAGGGTTGATATGCCATAAAACCCAACTAACCTGATTTAACATTATTTACTATCTAGACAACCTGTGCATCCAATAGGTTCACGAAATAATAGGTTACATAATACACTGATGAGATCTTTTGTTGACATGTAGTAATTTACTAAGCTTTTTGCTTAGATGTGGCACAAGGCCATATAAATGGGGCACCCAATGAGACTCAAAGTAACTTATGAAAGTTTGCTAGGTTAGCTTGTTAACCATTACACCCCCAGTGTTGCCCATCATTTGTTGCCATGTAGTAATTTACTAAGCTTTTTGCTTAGATGTGGCACTAGGCTATATGTATGGGGCTATATGTATGGGGCACCCAATGAGACTCGAACTAAGTTATGAAGGTTTGCTAGTCTAGCTTGTTAACCATTACACCACCAGAATTACCCATCTTTTGTTGACATGTAGTGTAGCATTCAAGTTAAGTCCTGAGAAGAAATATACTACCATTTAATAAGTATGATTGAAGGCCGTTTAAGCTCGAGTTCAATCTGAGATCACGAACGATTTTAGAGTTAGAATAAGTTAGTCAGTTGGTGAGAAATGCCGGACTTGAGGGTTTCAAACGCTTCACCTTCCCTCTTTTCATTAACTCTCCGTTTAGGCTGTGCGGTAATAGTTAAAAGTCGCCAATAAATAAAATCAAAATGTTTACATCAAATCGTGGTCACATTGTCATCCCTCAGGAACCAACAAGAACAAAGATGGCAGCACAAAAGAGACATCAGAGTGATCTAAGCGACAAGACGAGTGACCGAAGAATTGAAGTGAAGAACGAACTGAAGTGAGATGAGGAGATGGGAGCTGACCGATCGTAATTTAAGGCCCATATTACATATTCATATACATATCCATATAAGATAGAGTGAGGACCATATAGCGTAGATCAGATGACCAAGGGGGTGTATAATATGTACCCGGAAGGGGTATTCAACAGACATTGATGCTTCTATTGAGGAAACAATGAAGTGTTCTAATTGGCTTTTCATAGTTATCTCCGTTATATCGAGAATTTGGATTACTGGAAATGACAAATGCGAATAATAGCAATAAAACGGTACTCCACATTACCGAAAGTTTCAGGACTTGAGCTTCACCATTCGATAGAGATTAGTGTCAAATTCAGGACATCACTTTGGGTGGAGTGTGGGGTCTTACTCTTTTGCAGGGGATTCAGTCGGCGTATTCTAAGCTCCTCTAACATGGGTAACAAAGCCAAACTGAATAAGGACAATCTAGGTTTGGAAGATTTTGTTGTGTCTGTACTGATACAGAACCATAATTCATGGATCTTTACTGAATACTAGATGGATCATGGATCCGCAGGATTCCCTTTTATCATGCTTCAATTTATGGCGGAGTGAATTATTCAAATTAATATTTCAATGTTATCTCTGTTATATCGAGAACTTAGACGATTAAAAATGACGTTCAGAACAAATGCACACCCTAAAAATTCTCATTCAGTTACCAATTGAACTGGAAACTGCTTAATTCTCAAAGAGTATTTGAAGTGAATTGCTGTAAAAAAAAAAATCTCGCTCTGATGTACCGTTTATACTGGGTTGCTGTTACCCATCATGATCATTACCAAGACTCTCTCTCTCTCTCTCTCTCTCTCTCTCTCTCTCTCTCTCTCTCTCTCACGTCATCCGTTCATATTAGCCATCGCTTTGTGTAAGCCGTCTAGATGGTACTCAGTGTCCGCATAGAATCCATGAATGTAAGTTTTTGTTGGTCGATCAACACAGATGTATTCATGCATAGGAGTTCTTTATATATGTGCAGAAATAATGAGAATCTTTGTAATAATCTCGACAACTTGCGAATCTTTTTGGCTTCTCAAAACAAGAGCAATCCATGATGATATTGATGCTTCTATTTAGAAAGGAGTGAAGTATTCTAATTAGCATTTTATAATTATCTCTGTTATATGGAGGATTTAGATGATTAAAAACTAATATAAATCGAGAATGACGACGCTACAAAAATATAATTCAGTCACAAATTGGACTGAAAATTGCTCTATTTTCTAAGTTATATCATTTTAAGTGCAAATCTAATAAAAATGTCACAACGATGAGCCGATTTTACTGGGTTACGGTTACCTACCTATATATAAACATGATGAGAATTTTAGTCAAATATAAATCTGCGAGACAAGCTTTACACCAGTTCTAATTAATTAATTAAAACCAGATCACATGAGAGAAAATTACACAATAAAGTTAATGATAATTTTGGAGATTATGTCAGCTAGGGTAACTTTGGGTAACCTTGCTACTAATGCCTATTCATGCACTTTCATAAATGTCTAATTATTGATCATTACACTTGAAGTTTTAAAAAATATCATGTATGCATTTCTTTAAAAAAATATTTGACGTATTTTTTTATGAGTAAATAAACATAAATGTATTCGTTCGCAAGTATAAAGATTCGAAGAGAAAGAGACAGACAAAGAGAGACAGACAGACAAAGAGGGAAGAGAAGAATAGAAAGAGGTGCTGTCGGACAGACATTAGCCTTAAAAATTGCCTTCTAATGCATCCATTATCCCACATTGAAAATAATTTGTGCTTATGCGTATAAAATAGCATTAGGATCTTTTCCTTTTTTAAAAATATTTCTTTTTTGTTTTTTCTTTCCACACATCAACATAACACCCTTCCTCACACACATAGACACACACACACACACACAAAGAAGAAGAAGAAGAAGAAGAACTGATGTGATTTTCGGGCAGCCAATCACATGCAAGACGCGAACGCTTCGAAGTGCAGGGTAGGTAACCGATAAAAAAAACCCCAAAAAACAAAAACAAGAACAAAATCGCCCCCCACCGAAAAAAAAACATGCAACACGCATACGCACCACGCCTCTTTCCCCCTTGTCTGTTTTAACTCTTGCCCAGATATGCACATGCTTGCAGGACGGCAGAGGTGAAGACTTCAGAAAGAATCCCCTTCTTTTCGTGTTTATAAACGCGCTTGAGTACACACACGCATGCGCAGGCGCGTGCTTGCTCACCGCGCAGACACGTCTATGTACGCGTGTACTCAGAAATTTACCCATTCATGTACTTGTCGCCCACATATATTGGTCGAGGAAGTTGCTTCTGGCTCAGAGCACGTTTGTTTATCTATAAGAGAGACTGACCCTTGAGCAGCTGTGTTCTGCAGATACCGACCTGAGACTCGGGGCTGGCAGACAGCGACATTGAATTAATTGCTTTCAATCGGTTCCTCAAATCATTAAAAAAAAAACATTCCTGTTTGATTGATTTTAACGACATTTCTAAGATAATTTTATGCAAAGAGGTTAGGAAATTGCGTTCCCTGTACATTTATAATTACATTTTTGGTATTGTTGTTTTTTAAGAGTTTGTTCGTTCGTTCGTTAAAGTCATTTACACATACATACCTTCATTTACTCTTTGTGTATCTCATTTCTAGAGATACATGGGACTGAAAAAATGATAAAAGCATTAATTATCAGAATTTTTGAGAAAGTAAAAGGAAACAAAAAAGAGAAGATATATCTCGATGAATTCGACACATTTTAAACATCATTGCCTGTGCCGATCACGTAATAGTTTTTCAAAAAAAGAACGCTGACTGAACGGTTATAATTCTTTCTTTGTGTACATTTTTTTCTCCCGTTATCTTATAAAAAAAGAACATACATCATTGTTCATGCAACCATTCTTTCTCCATCATAAAGTCTTGATGAAGTTTTAATAGAACCGAAACGTTTTAACCTTGACTTTACCTTCATACATAAATTCATCACATTTGGAATTATTTGTTTTTCTAATTTCTTCATTCTGTCGGATTTATTTCCATAATTTACTTATATATATATATATATATATATATATATATAAGTCATGGTAATCTTTTGGTTGTTATTTTTTCTCATCAATAGACGACACACTAACAGATACTTCTAAGTTGTGATGGTGTCGTTAATACTGAATGGATGCACTACTTGGACTCTAGCAAAAATCATGGAGAAAAAGCTTGATGGGAACAAGACAAGAATTCTATGTGCTCTTTTGAGCAAATCCCGCAAGCAGCACCCACAAAATAGCAGCTGTACGGTCATTTACCACCCATCTCAAAACCCATGTAAGTAAGAAGGACCAGACATGCTGGGCACTGCTGAAGAAGTAAGGATGAACTCATAAGCATTGTTCTCTTATGATCTCCTACAGTCCGACGCGCCAGTATTGGCCTACTAGCAAAGACTCGCATGCATCAGATCCGTTCGGACACTGAATGCAGTCTAAAGGACTTGCCTCGAGAGAGAGAAAGAGAGAGAGAAAGAGCCAGGGAACTCTGTGCTATCAGAAACTCTGCTATCAGATAGCTCCATGCTATATATATATATATATATATATATATATATATATATATATATATATATATATATATATATATATATATTACCGTTGTAGGCAATGAACACGGCGATACAAGTTCAAATCCTGGAAGAAACTATTTGCATTTTACGTACTGCTAATACTTTTGGGGAAAGTATCCGACTATTCTCCCTCCAGCAATAGGTAAATAGTAGGATAGAGGGGGCTCTTTAATCTTGGTGTGGCAACCGGTCTTGAAGAAGGAAAACTCTGAATTCAAACCTGTTAAACTCTGGTTTAAATTGACTTTTTGTGGCATCTTGCACGTGCGGAGGGATATATATATATATATATATATATATATATATATATATATATATATATATATATATATATATATATATATAAAGGAAATTCTAAAAGTACTGAAATGAAGCGACGATGAGCCTGCGAATTACTTAGATGGATCACTATTTAGGAACAAGGAGTACTATAAGCAATCTAAGGGCCTGACTAAGCAAAGCTTAGTAAGATTTTGGATGTTTCGCGAGATATAATGTGTTGGTGAGTTTGGTTAACTGACTGTTGAAATGTTTGGTAGTAAGGAAACTATTTAGTCAAATCCCCACTCACCATGGACTAATAATAGCATAAATATATCCATGATATACTAATGATCAACACAACTGTGGGAAAAACAAGATAACCACATTTACATATACAAGATCATTGAATATTTTATATATACACTTATTTTATATATACACTTATCAGTAGTATTAAACATTTATCACAATACCATCATTAGTGAGTTCGATTCTTGCTGGCTGCTTTACTCTTCTAGTTTTATGCTAATCTAAGCGGAGTTTAATAAATGGCCGTAGCTTTCTCAAACTTTGATTCGTGAAAAACATGATCTGCCATTGCAGTTATTATTTGCTGATTTTATTAACAAAGTTGGTCATTGATTGTTTGCTTAACTGTATAAACTCGCAACTTATTTTAGGGAATCTCTAAATTTAGATGAGTGAACTGGTAGAAAGTGTAAATTAAACGAATAAACTTCAAAACGGCTGTTGTAAAAGAAACGGGTGAACTAGAATTTCTTCTTTTGCTGATGCGAACACACGTATACAATTCGTGCGAAGAAAACTTGATTTAATTGACTGTGTAGTCAGATTACACACATGAAAATCTAATTGATGGCAACATCAAAACAGAACAGCGTTTTCTCATCTATAAGTGTTTATTTAATGTGGAATTATCCATACATTTTAATGGTAACACTGCAATCTTATTCATAAATACAAGACGACACCAACGCTTAGATAGTTAGATAGATGTGAAAAGATTGAGATAGATAGATATGAAAAGATTCAGATAGATAGATAGATAGATAGATAACATAAACAGACAGCGATAGATTAACTGATAGATTGTGAACATATCATTATCTTTTCTACTCTTCATAATTTTCAGACTATTTATCGCTATGTGTTATTGCTTGTTCCATTTCAATATTTTCCACAAAAATAAAAAAACAGAGAGAGAGAGAGAGAGAGAGAGAGAGAGAGAGAGAGAGAGAGAGAGAGAGAGAGAGAGAGAGAGGATAAAGAAATAAAAAACAAAAACGTACGCGAAAAAGAATAGAGATCGATGCTAAACTTAGGACGAGTAAAATAGATATTTTTAAGCGAGTGAAATTAGTGTTTTTTGTTTGTTTTTATTTGTTTTGTTTGGCTTTTTTTCTGTGGGTGGGTTTGAGGGTTTCATGAAACAAACTTTTGCGGCAATTTCTTCCCCAGAAACTGCTGTCCTAATGTGGAAACATTAAACCAGAACTCTGTGCGATGTTGAAATACAATCAGTGGACATGTGTCTAAGATATTAACTATTGTAAAATACATTTTAAAGATTAATCGAAATCAAAGCAAGACACAGAAACTAAGAAATTCCAATATCATAATCAAGAAAATAAATATTTGGAAGGTGAATTTCGTTTACTAACTTATTTTGAAAACAAATTTGTGTATTTTAGAAGGTTATTTATTCATTTCAATTTATTTTAATGTTGACAAAATATGCATAAAAATCTCTTATCATTATACAGTGTTTTAACACATACGTAACAGCAGCTGCAGCCTGTAGACATGAAAAAAAAAAAAAAAACTAGAGTCAATTACCTCTTTTGTCTGCCAAAGAGTTTTGCAAATTGTAACTAAGTGGTGTGGTCAAAATGCAATCGCGCGGGAGCTTAGGCTTTCCCCCTACCAACTACATCAAATTGGCACACATGTACTTAGTTGTTTGGTCAAGCAACATGTAATGTCAGCCTCCTTTTACCATGCCTTAAGGCAGATCTTTTCTGGTCCCTACGAGACGGGCTTTCGCCCCCAACAAACCTTGTGTTACATTGAACACGACACCATTGAACAATACACTTCCTAAATATGTTAGTCTTTATTCAAAACTTCTATTTCTCTTACATGTACGGACACTAAAGACTTTTTATAGACTCTTCTATTATCTCATTGTCATTATTGTATTTATTCTATTAAGTTTCGCACTGATGATATACTGAAGAATTCTGGGTTCTGTAAAAGTAAGCAAGCTAGATTAGCAGACCATTAGTTATGAATTATTTTCACTGAGTGCACCACATTTCTGGTCTTGTTCCACTGGTTAGGTCCCATTTTTATACCTTTGAGGAGTATTAAGTTACTTTTTCATTGCCATTGCTCACAGATCCACTCTGATCCGAAGTAGTAGTACTTGTAATCTCATCAACAAGTCAAATATATGTTTGAAATTTATTAGTATTGAATAGGAATACTTGAAACCATATAACTATGGGCAAATTATTTGTATCTTGAGTAGTCACTTAAAGATATAATTGTTTACAAAGGATTATTATAAGTTACTTGAAGTTAAATAATTATTTGAAATGCTTCATCATCATCATCATCATATCGTGCTGGCAGCACGGATATCCCTGACCCTCTCTCGCCACTCCTCCCTATCGTTCATCGCCCTAGGTAGGTCTTCACGACAACAACCTGTATCCTCACATAGCTGCTGAATGTACGTTCGGGCTGGTCGTCCTGCTTTTGCGCGGCCATGTGTGGGGATCCATAAGAGTACATCTCTTATGAGTTCATCTCTGCTTCTCCAGCAATGTCCTGCATGTCTGGTTCGTCTAACTTGAATAGTTTTCGTGATAGGGGGCAGGTGGCCGTACAGTTGGTGTCTTGTGGGGTGTTGCTGCCAGGACTTGTTCAGGATTGCACGCAGCATTCTTGTGTAATTGCCATCTAGTTTCTTCTCCAGCCGTTTTGTTAGCGTCCATGTAGTGCATCCATATAGCAGTATCGATGTGACCGCTGCCTGGAAGAAACTGCGTTTCATTTTATCGGTTAGGTCTGATTTCCATATAGTCGATAGCCTATTGATAGCTGTCCATGCTTTCGTTAACCTCGTTTCGATGTCCTTTTCGGTTGATTCGACGCTGCTTCCTAGGTACGTGAATTTGTCTACTAGTTTAAGAGGGGTTCCTTCTAGAGTGGAGATGTCCCCCGTTTGGTTATAGCACATATATTCCGTTTTGTGTGCATTAACATGGAGGCCTATGCTTGCTGCTGCTCGTTCCAAACTATGCAGAAGTGTTTCGGCTTGGTCAGGTGTATTTGCCAGTATCGCTATGTCATCGGCGTAGTCGGCGTCGGTAATTGTTGTTGCGGGGTATCTTCTGCTTCTTTTCTTCGTCAGTTCGAAGCCATTCTCTTTGATTTTGTCAATCGATATTCTAAGTACGTAGTCTAGACAAATGATAAAGAGGTACGGAGCCAGCGTGTCCCCTTGTAGTACTCCTGCTACAATGTCGAAGTATTCTGTGTCTCCATCTGGTGATCGTACTTTTACTTTAGTGTTTCTATAGAGAATCGTTATTGCCGCTACGGTTTCTTTAGGTATGCCGTACGCTAGTAGGATTTGTTCCATCTTTCCTCTGTGAATGGATGCACGATTATTAGTATAAAAAAGGAAAATTTGAAACTATATAAATATGTACAATTATTAGTATTAGCAAGGAATATTTTAAAACCATATATATATTTAACCAACTGCTCCGCACTAGCAGGATATGACACAAGGTGATTTTTCAACCGGAGTTTAACAGGTTTGAATTCAGAATCTTCCTTTTCCTTGACTGGTTGCAATACCAAGATTAAAGAGCTCAGTCTCCCCTACTATTTACCTATAGCTGGAAGGAAAATAGATGGATTCATGCTTTCTCCCAAGGGTACAAGTGCAATGGGAAATGGAAACAGCCTCGTCCAGGATTTGAACTCATATCACCTTGTCCATTTCCAACGACGGTAACCATTACACCAAGGGAACCTCCTTATTTGAAACCATATAACTGTGTGTAAATTATTTATATCAAGAGTAGTTTCTTAAACATATAATTGTTTATGTATGATTTTCATTCGTTTCTTGAAACTATGTAATTGTTTAAAAAAATTGACTTCGGCATTAAATAACTCAACAAGGGCCAGCATGTCATAAAACTAACCAGCCACTTTTATTATCTTATACTATTTGATGAAGCTAATATAAGTAACAATTAAGAGATTTCTAGTTTTATACATTTATGTCGGTATTATTTATCCTTGCTAAGCAATTCCTCAAGAAATGAACACTTTGGGGATATAGTTCTTCAAGTCGGTCAGATTGGGGTTACTTCTTCAGGTGAACACTTTGGAATGGCAAGATATTATGATGATGTGAATCTATCTGTTGTATCGTGGTAAGGAAAAGATACACCGTGAAATAAAGTTAATTGTTTATTAACTCAAGTGTTACAGTCCGACTAGTATTATAAGTCCTGCGCTGTTGATGTTACGTCCTTTTGAGCTCTCTCTCTCTCTCTCTCTCTCTCTCTCTCTCTCTCTCTCTCTGCTTCCGTCTGTCTCCCCGGCTTCAGAGACACAGCATCTTTTATACTTCCGCGATACCGGAAGTCATGTGGTACGAGCCACGATACAACACTATCAAACACGCCACACTGAATTATTCTTTTCCAAGAAACCAAATGAACACATCAAATTGTAAAAACAATATAATAAGTCTATTGCCTTTTATCGCAAAGAAAACCACTTTTTATTTTTTACTGTAAAGAAGTATTTGCTGGCACCAAAATATAGGTCATTTTGGAACTGCTGGATATGTCAAAGTAAAAGTAAAAAAAAAAAAAAAAAAAAAAAAAAAAATTATTTTCGGGCATAATCTAATCAAAATCTGCACTATTTTCCTAAATTTATTCCCTATCATGATCATCCGATTTTTGTTACTGTAGTATTATTAAAAAGGGGCCACATCATAGTATCAACATATACTTAGAAAATGAAACTATTTTCAATCCAGTTTCCAATTCAATAATTCTAGTATTATTGTTAAATTCTGCGTTCATCCTGATCATTGTAATTTCTCAAGACAGATGATTATCAAATGCTAATCATAGAGCACTTTATTTTCAGTTCAGTATAATATAAGTTCTATAAAAATGATGTGACTCGACATCAAATGAGTGTTTGTTAATGATATTTGTGTTTCTACTCCAAAGAATTCTAATTTCAATGATCAAAAATATCCTGAAGACTTTTATTTCAGCAGTTTTCTTATGAAAGATTTTATCGTTCAGAAAGTTATTCAAGTGTTTGAAAGTATAATTTTCCATTGATAAAAAGCTTAAAGAATATGATTATTAAAACAAAGGTGTATTGGGTAAGACATTAAACTGCATCTTATGGTGAGGCTCTTGTTCCGGAAATCTGGAGAGTGTGGGGTAATCTTTTCATTGTCATTATTCCCAAATCCTCTCTGACCCGGAGTGGTGGTACCTTTTAGGGTCCCATATATGGGTCAAATAGATCTGTTTGAAAATATTAGTTATAGATAGGAATACTTGATATCATATAACTGTATACTTTTTATTTGAAGAATAGTTACTTGAAGCTACGATTGTTTATTAAGAATTATTATTACGAGTTGTCTTAATTTCTGAGACGAAGCTGATAAAAATATCATTACGAGGGTGAGCCAAAAAGTAATATCTTTTTCTTTAGTACAGGAATAATTACCGACACAGGAGCATGTATCCCATATCAAAATGAAGCTGTTCCTCTCTGGATCACATACCTACTTCGCAACATAGTCACCGTTTCTTTCAGTAGTAATGTTCCATCTTTAAGAGAGAGCATGTATCCCTGCATCATAAAATTCTGTTGATTGTTCTTTGAGCCACTTCATCACAGCAGTTTTCCCTTCCTCGTATCTGGTATAATGTTTACCTCTTAAACCTTCTTTCATGGACTCAAAGAAATGATAGTCTGAAGCCACTAAATCTGTTGAGTATGGAGGATGTGGTAAAGTTGTCCACCCGAATGAGGCGAGTGTCTCCTTTGTCCTGATGCTTGTGTGTAGTCGAGCATTGTCATACAGAAGAAGGACATCATCAATTGGCAAGTTGGGTCTCACTTCAGACTATAATCACTTTAGAATATTACTATTGATAGAAACGGTGGCAATGTTGAGAAGTAAAGATGTTATCCACTGAGGACGAACTTCATTTTGATGTATGAACATGTTCGTATGTCGATAATTATTAAGGATTACTTTTTGACTCACCCTCGTAGTTACTTGAAACCATATAATTCATTGGCCTAATAGTTAGAATGTTCGCCAATGGCCCGGGAACCCGGGGTTCAACCCCAGGTCGAGTCATACCAAAGACTCAAAAAATTGTACTTGATACCTCCTTGCTTAACACTTAGCACAATAAGGTACATATCAAGGGTAAAGTGGAGCAATCCAAGGAAAGGAGTAGCGCCTTCTCTTACACCTCGTTGTAGTAGCTATTGAAAAGGGAGCCTTTGAGTCGCCCTCGACTATGGTCGCCAACATTACTTATTAGATCTATAAACTTAATACAGTTGAATGCAAATTATTTATATATATAACTGTGTGTTGACAAATAACTATTACAAAATATGAATTACTTGAACCCATATAATTATCATTATTAGACAGGAATACTTGAAACCATACAAATTATTTGTATTAGATAGGAATACTTTATATCATATGACTGTTCGCAAAAACTTTAAAGAAATAATTGCACAAAGAATGAAAATATAAATACACAATGAGTGGAATTCCCTAACCTTTTGATATAAAATAACCCTTGACGAGTTGACATATCGTTAAAATAAAGCACTTGGTGATATTTGATTCTTATTTTTCAACTTCTAAATATACTCATGGGAAGTAAAATTACAACACCCGATACCGATTTTTATCTGGGTACATCATGTGTATGGTATCTGGGTATGGTTGATACACGTATTGATCTATATATAGGATAATTTAAAGCAGTTTCGGTATATTTTCTATGGATTTAACCTTAAGTAAATTGAAACACATATTTAGATTGATGTAATTTTATTTTCTGTCTGCGTATTATAGATTTTAAACATACAATTTATTTTGACAACATCCCACATTAATGCTGAAAGGAGCAAAATTGCAGAAAAAAATAAGGGTAAAGTAGAAGAAAACCAAGAAAAATAAAAGTCAGATGGATTCATAAAAGAAAGAAACGAGTCAAGGGAGAAAAAATGTAAAAGAAAAGAAAAAGGGGTGTGGACAAAAAAGAACAAAAAAAAAAAAAAAAACAAACTAAAAGTAGAAACATTAAAAATTATATGTATATATATATATATATATATAGATAGATAGATAGACAAGCTCCAAGGCCAACTCGAGGAAGAAACATTTTATAGTCTGAAGAAAGTTTCGAAAAATGAAAAAACAAAGAATTAAAAACATAAAAAGAAAAGAAAAGTAGAAAAAAATTAAAGAAAAAAAAACGTACGGAATATTTCAGATTCCGATTTTAGCAAGAACGACAAGTGAATAGAAATACTAACCTAAAATTTGCCTCATAAAAAAAAGGGAAAAATTGAAACGGAACCTGACACCACGTGACAAAATGTCGACGTGTTATACAGAATTCCAACAAAAGATCAACACTGTCTGCATTTATTCAATGTCGAAAAGGAATTATTTGCGGTTTCTCATTTCATGCAAAAAATAAAAACGGAATTTGATTTTGCCCGACGTTTCAGTTCGGGTCAACAAGTGAAAGGTTACTAGTATTTAAGTACTGAACTAAATTTATTACAAACTAGCTAAAAGTGCACCGAAGGCATCAGTTAAATTAGATATTTGGTCGTTTCTATTTATAAAATTTTTATTGCAACTATCAAAGTTCCGGTAAAAATGACGTCATAATATTCGTATGGATCGACATTTCTGTTTAGAATTAGAAAGTAGTATACATGAATTCTTCCTAGCTGTAGCTATGTCAGTACTACGGAATGGATGCACCACTTAGACTCTAACTAAACGCTTGGAGAAAGAATCTTTATGGGAACTATACAATGATGCTGCGTGCTGTTTTAAACAACTCTTGGAAGCAGCACCCCACAAAATAGCAGTTGTACAGCCTCTTAACTCCCGTCACACAAATTTTCTTTGTAAGACGAGCGAAACATGCTAGACATTTCTGGAAAACAAACACTAACTCATAAATGACATTCTCCTAGGAACTACTACTCATGGATACACCAGTGTTGGACAACTAGCAAAAACTTACATTTATCAGCCATGTGCAGACATTAGATGCTGTCTAGAAGACTTAACAAATGCAATGGCCGATAGGGACAGATGGTGAAAGAGAAAATCAAAGGAATTCATACAGTCGGCATGCTATGATATGCACTTTGATTAATGTATTAATTCTGGCAGTTTTGCCTAAGACCAGAGCCTAGGGTCATGACTTTTGGGATGGGATCTAAATTTACTATTTTTTCATCCTCTTCAGGATATATAGTATAAAACAATGACAACAAACATAGAATCAACAGTGATCGAGAGATAGAATAAAGAATACATTTAAAGCAGGGATTCTCAAAGTGGTCCATATAGACCCCTGGTGGTGAATAGGGTGAAACTTTTGGCAAGGTGAATAAAAGCATAAGGGATCGACTTTGCAGCTTTAAATCATACCTAAAGAGTAGGTACTTCGACTAATGGAAAACTCGAAGGAATAAGTAGGTTGAACATCAAGGAAACTGTTTTGGAGAAAATTAATGTTTCATTCATTGTTATTTATATCTTGATAAAAATCAGCCACAGTTTTGATACTTTGTTAACATAGACTGGATAGATAGCTTAAGAGATAGATAGTTTACTTTCCTCGTCGGCTAGGCCTATAGAATACACCGACTGCTTATCTGCAGAGGGGTAAGACTTCCCCAACGAGTGTCCTGTATTTGACACAAAACAATCTGATGGTGAGGTTCCAGCAATTCTGGAGCTTTGGGGAATGTGGAGTCCCCCTTCATTGCCATCGCTCCCAGGTCCACTCTGACCCGGAGTGGTAGCACCTAACAGGGTCCTCTATGGATCAAGCAGAACTTTTATTATTTCCGATATGCACGATTCATCACCGTTGGAGAATGATAATCCAAGTGAGTAGCGATAAAAAGCAACTGTTTTCTTTTTTAGATATGAAAAAAAATACTAGCTAAGATTATAATTTTTGCTCGTATTTTCCTTCTTTCTTCTGTCTTCTTTCTTTCTGTCTTCCACTCGTTATTATTATTAATGATTATTAATAATAATAACGAGTTGAAGACTAACGTTATTTCGATGCGCTTAACGCACCGATTATCGTCACAGAAGATAGCATTGGCGATCCAAGTTCAAATCTTGGGTGAAGCTGTTTCCATTTAACTTTGCGTTAATTCCTTTAGGAAGACATGAATCTATTTGTTCTCTCTCCAGCTATTTGTAAATTGTAGAGTAAACTGGACTCTTTAACCTTGTTTAGGCAACCAGTCTAGAAGAAGAAAAACTCTGAATTAAAACCAGCTATACTCTGCTCAAGAATTGACCATGAGGCACATCTTGCCCGTGACAGTACAGTTAGATTAATGCATAAACACACTCTTACGTACAAAATACACACACACACACACACATACATTCACAAACATGCAAACATACGTACATGGGTACACGCACACATATATGCATATACTCAAGTGTATTGTGCACAAGTTTCATCTGCAAGAATAGTCATCTATAAATTAATACCGCTGTAACTATCTATCGTGATTTGGCATGTGTCACGCTAAGGAAAAGGAAAAGATAGACAGAGAAAGTTCAACGGAATCTATCCGTCATACTCACATATATGCTTGCCCAGTCGGCTGGGGCTGTAGAATACACCGACTGCTTCTCTGCAGAGGGCTAAGACCCCACCACCACCAACGAGTGTCCTGGTAAATGACACTAAACAATCTGATGGTGAGGTTCCAGCAGTGCTGGAGCTTTGGAGAATGCAAAGGACACCTTCATTACCATCGCTCCCAGGTCCACTCTGGCCCCGAGTGGTAGCACCTGATAGGGCCCTATCTATGGGTTAAATAGAACTAACAGCATTCTTATGCTAAACTGAATTGTTTGAGTAAACTGAATAGCTTGAAATAGAAATGTTTTTGACTATTAAACCGTACTTACATTTAAACTGCGTGCTTATGCTTAACTGAATTATTTGAAATAGAACTGTTTTTCGACATTAAAATTGTATTTACACTTAACTGAATTGTTACATATAACTTCTTGAATAGTTTGAAATAAATGTTTTTGACAATTAAACTGTGTATTTATGCTAAACTGAATTGTTTTAAATAGAACAGATTATTTACATAAAAATGGATTTGGCGTTAAATAAACTACAAAGGTTGATATGCCATAAAACCCAACAAACCAAACTATCACATATATGCTCGTGGTGTAATGGTTATCGTCGCAGGATATGGACACGGCGACACGAGTTCAAGTCCTGGACCTGACTGATTGCATTTCACCTAGCACTAATACCCTTGGGAAAGGTATGAATCCAAATGTTCTCCCTCCAGCTATGGGTAAATATTAAGGCAGACTAGGTTCTTCAGTCTTGGTGAGGCAACTAGCCTAGGAGAAGGAAAACTCTGAATTCAAACCTGTTAAACTCCGCTTGAAAAGTGACCTTGTGTCATATCCTGCCCGAGCGGAGGGGTTGGGTAAATATGATCACATATATGCTTTTACTAAAGGGGTCAGCATACGAACCGTTTGAAATAACATGCCAGATCTAGCCGTGACGATTTCCGCGGCTTCTATCCCAGCCAACCGCTCTCAACCGCAGTTTCCTGCTTTCCTTGAAATACAACAACAGTATCAGAATTGTTACTAAAAATTTCTTTATTCATTTTTTAGTTCATAAAATTTGACGATATTTAAAAACTCAAGCATACATTTATCAAATTTACATGACAAAATATAAACAGTTAGAGATGATGGAATGACATGACTGTCTCTAAATATAAATACTTGTCAAATCCCAAAGATTTTCTATTGTTTAGAATCTAAAAAGTAATTTTTTATATATATTTTAATGTTAAAGCGAAAGATTTGCAACCCAATGTCGAAGAAAGTTCAGACATTAAAAATGGAATCACTTTCACGAAAAATATTGTTTATCATGAATTTTCTAATGTTAATTTCCGTAGTTTAATCTATCCGTTTCATATGATGAACAAGCTCTGCTGAAGGATCCGGGATAAACTCACAAAAGAGGTACTTTTATAGACTTCTGCACATAGGTACACCAGCGTAAGCCGACCAGCAAGGACTTACATTCATCACAGTGGACACTGGATGTAGTCTAGAGGACCTACCGTGAACAAGTGGCAATAGGGATGAATAGTGAGAGAGTGCCAAGGCAATCTCTGCTATCAATATTTGATGATGATGATGATGATGATGATGATGATGATGATGATACAAATTAAACCGCAGCATTTTTACGGGTCTGGCACGTCAATCCCAGGTCAAGTCATATCAAAGACTCAAAAATGGTTCTTGATGACGCCTTGCATTATAAGATACGGCTCAAGGGTAAGTGAAACAATCCAGGAAAAGGGGTAGAGCCCTCTCTATACCTCAGTGTAGTAGTTAATGAAAAAGTAGCCTTCGGGTCTCCATCGACTTCGGTCGCCAACTGTTACTTTATTTTGAATGAATACACGAACTTGACCGAGAAAGTAATTAGACTGATTTTTTTTTCCTTTTTCAGATTGGCAACCCTGACTAAAAATGAACTGATCAATGCTGACCTTGAATACGTGTGAAAATATTCAGTTCATGCTTGCCAATCAGAATTCATGTTCTGTTGGGTAATATTGTATCCTAACAAAAGTGTCATAAAAATGGAACTCGAGCTCAAATTATGTATTAAACTTGAGGATAAAGCGGCAGAAAAATCGAAAAAGTTAAAACAGGATTATGGAGATCAAGTTCTATCTTGAACACAAGTTTTAAAAATACTTTTCTCTCGTCTAGATTTTCGCTTTTCAGTTTATATCAAAAGAATTGAATTCATAAAGAAGAAGCGTAAAGCGTTTATATCACACTTTTCACTTTAGATAGCTTGCTTTGGTTTGATTGTATTTTATGGCATATCAACTCTTGATGGTTATTAGATGCCAAATGTGTGTGTGTGTGTGTGTGTGTAGGATTTGTCAGTGAATAGTTTGTAAGTAACATTATTTTTATACGAGCCAGAGCCCATTCGCTTACATACAAATAGTTTTAAGTATTGTTATCCAACACAGATAATTCTATTAAACATAAATCATTTCTGTGCACACAGTTAAATGGTTCCAAATATTCCTATCTAAGACTAATCATATTGGCAAAATGCTGGATTACGGCCTTGAAGTAAGCGAATTCAAACTCCAGTCGTATTATTACGTTCATTTTCAAACTAATATCCTTAGGAAAGGTATGAAACCCTTATCCCACCCTGCTATGGGTTAAATGGTACCACTACTTTTCCTCTAAAACTAAGGCTTTGGCATTAAATAACCCTCAAAGGTTGATATGCTATTAAATAAAGAAACCAAGTCAAACCTCACACTAATTATTGTATTTAATATTAGACATTTGTTGTAGAAGGAAAACTCTGAATTCAAACCTGTTAAACTCCGCTTAAAAATTGACCTTGTGTCTTATCCTGCCCGAGCGGAGGGGTTGGTAAATAGTATATTAGACATTAGTTTACACACAGTTTAAAGGTTAAGTATTGTTAATACTAATAATTCTAAATAGTTTCAAGTATTGCTATCTAACAGTAATAGTTCTCTTTGCACACAGTTGAATGGTTTCAAGTATTGGTAATTAACCCAAATAAATCTAGTTAATATCAATCATTTGTTTTCCCGCTGAGAAAAAGTTTTCAAGTATCGCTATCGAACATTAATAGTTCTATTTGCATACAGATTAATGATATCAAGTATTTTATTTAATGATAATAATCCTAAATAAAAAAAATTGAACTGTTCTATTTGTCCCAAAGATGGTATCCAAACAGGTGTAGACAGGAGGGTAATGGTAACGAAGAAGAACTTCTTATTTCCCAATGCTCCAAGACTAGGACTTCCCCATCAGATGCAGTTTAGTGTCATACTCAGAACACTAAATCATTTTAAGTATTGCTACCCAACACTAATAATTCTATGCAACATTATTTATTTGCTTGCACACAGTTAAATGCTTTCAAGTATTGTTATCAAATACTATTCATTCAATTTAACGTTAATCATCTCTTTGTGCACTGTTATATTGTTTCAAGTATAGTAAGTGATAATTTAGACCTATTTGACCAATAGATAGGACTCTAACAGGTACTACCACTCTGGGTCAGAGTGAACCTGGGTGTAATAGCAAGGGCTACTTCATATTTCCCAAAGCTCCAAGACTGGAGCCTCACTATCAGATACAGTTTAGTGTCAAATACAGTTTAGTGTCAAATACAGAACACGCATTTGAAGGTAGGGTCTTACCCCTTCTGCAGAGGTGCAGTCGGCGTATTCTACAGCCCAGCCAAAAGGGCGAGCTCATATCGCATACAATGTCCTCGGTCATTCATAAAAATGTATCAATGAAACATAGCTTTGATGCGTTCCATCAATGGTGTATAAATGTTACCATACGTAATTTCATAATGAGACTTGATAGATTAGTTTCGTTCCCTGTGAAGCAGGTGCAAAGTATTAAAAGGGATTAAAAACAGCAAGTAAATGGCGAATAGTAAAAGGGTGAACGAAACGACACTCAATCTCCTTGATAAAAGCTGGTACACTTCACGGGCGTGGCTTTGGGTGACAAGCACATTTGTTCGATAATTATTACCAAGTGTTTTTTAGTCACAGCTTCAAAGTTATTTCTATTAAATGCAATGGATGAATTACGTTTAGATATATCACCGCCTTGGATTTTCTTCGCTCCTTTCATTTTCCAGTTGTCATACTTGTCCCAGTTTTCGTAGCTTGTCTTTTTTTTCTCCCTACAACTCTCAGTCTGTCTTTCTGTCTCTCTTTGAGCCTTCTTCTTCTTCTTCTTCTTCTTCTTCTTCTTCTTCTTTTTTGTCTGCTTCTGTCTCCCTCTCTCTTTCTCTCACACTCTCTATGATCTGAGCCCACACACCTCTCTGTCTGTCTGCCTATCTGTCTATATATAATATCTGAGCCTATTTCTCTCTCTCTCTCTCTCTCTCTCTCTCTCTCTCTATCTATCTATCTATCTATCTTTGAACCTACTCTTTCACCGAGAGTAGCGTGTGTTCCGGAGGTATTGATATATATGGACCGGTCCATTGGTCAAGTGGGTAGAGTGTTTGCCGATGGTCCAGGAGACCGGGGTTCCATCTCAAGTAGAGTCATACCAAAGACTCAAAAAATGATACTTGATACCTCCTTGCTTAACTGTCAGCATTATAAGATAGGGATCAAGGGTAAAGTAGAGCAATCCAGGGAAAGAAGTAGCGCCCTCCACTTCACCTCGGTGTTGTAGATAATGAAAAGTGAACGTTCGGGGTCTCCCTCAACTTCATTCGCCAACTATACTTTGCAGTACTTGATACCCCCTTGCTTAACAATAAGCCTTATAAGGTACGTGTCAAGGCTAAAGTGGAGCAATCCAGGGAAAGGAGTAGTGTCCTTTCCTACACCTTGGTGTAGTAGCCATTGAAAAGGGATCCTTCGGGTCACCCTCGACTACGGTCGCTAACCTTACTTATTTTGATATAATTGGCCCTAATGTCATTATTTTGTGCTGCTATCAATAGAGATTCAGTTTTTTTCTTCAAGTATCCCTTTCTTAGCCATATTAAGGTCATCTCATGAGCAATTTCCTTAGTTAGTCACTTGAAGTATCAATAGATTTGCTTTTCTTCCAATTTTTGTTTTCTCGTTTTTTTTTTGTTGGTTGTTTTCCTATTTGTCCCTTAGTAAAATCTGTTGATATTGCTGTTGTTGCTGCTATAATCAGTCTTTCTTTGCACTCTTTTTTGTATTCTTCGAGTCCTTGAATTCTTGCATCTAAGTAATCATCAATGCTGGCGTGTCCTCTTCTTCCTTCTTTTCTTGACTCGTGGATTCCGTCTATTACACCTTTCAATTTTAACGCCTACTGCATCACTATCAATTTCCTTGTTCAATGACGCATATTGTTAACTTTCCCTCTTGTCCAGTTTAAGAATAGTTCATAGTATCTTATAAAAGGACTGTTGTTTATGTTTTTAATGAGATTTAGGCTGCAGGGTTTGGTTTCAAGAATTTTTCTTCTTAGGTATTCTTTTCTAAATTTTTCTTTTATATCTGTTTGCTCGGTGGTATCTACTTCTAATATCTCCAGATGTTCATTGTTTACTTTTTCGTCAACTGTTCTATTCTCCATATTTCTGAGTTCTCTCTTGCTCAGTTTAAGAAGAGTCCTGTGTATCTTACAAAAGAGACTGACCAGGTATTTATATCTATGGTAAGATTTCCGTTGCAGAGTTTGATTTCGAAAAGTTTTCTTGTTCTTTTGACGTATTTCTTTCTTATTTTTCTTTCATCTCCATTCGATGGTGTCTACTTCTAATATTCCCAGATATTTGTAGTTTTCATTTTTTTCTCCAAATATTCTGGTGTTTTGCTGATTGGGCAGTTATATTCTTTTTCCTTTTTTCATTATAATCATGAATTTTTTTTTTTCAATTCTATTATCTTTCCGGATGATTATATCATTTTGTTACAGAAATTTCGATTCTTTTTCATTCTTGATAAAAATCTCAGAATCATCCATGAAAACGAAGTGATTTATTTTTCTCACGACTTTTTAAATCGATAGCCTCCTTTGCATTTTCTTAGTATATTATTCAGTGACATCATTGCTGCAACAAATAATTATGAGTTTCCATGGAAGATGCCTCCACTTGGTTTTATCCTTCAGCTGCTAGTTCTAATCTCCAGTTTTCCATAGTTCTAGTGATGAAGTTTATGACTTGCTTTGAAATTTTAAACATTTTCCGACATTTTATCATTATTATTTTTTTTTCTGCTTGCTAGATTTTCAAACCAGCGTAAATTGGTATTTCTTCATTGAATTCTGAGCAACAGTAAGTCTCCTAAGGTCTCCAAGACTCTTCTAAGTATTCTCACTGATCTAAAAAATACTGTAGTCGGTATAATCTCGATTCTTCCTCTGATCTCCAATGCCTCTAGTCTCTTTTCTAAGTATTTGGGGACTGTTCCTAGTGCACCAACTACAATTGGTATCACCATCACCTTCTTGTTCCACAACTTTTTTTTAACTCTTTGGCAAGGTCTAAGTTTTTGTCTATCTTTTTATTTTTTATTTTTTTACTTTGACACTGTGGTCCGCTGGGACAGCAAAGTCCACTCTACAATAAGTTCTCTTTTTCCTTTTTCTTTTTTAAATTATCTCTAGGTCTGGTTTTCTGGCTGGGATTAGATGATCTGTTTGTATCTCAAAATCATAGAGAATTTTATTCGTCTTATTTTATTAGTTTCAAAGAGAGATTATGGTTTGGGTATATATTATGTGTCCAATTTTAATTTTTTACTTAATTCCTAGTGGGTCTCCTTTCACATCGTAGTCTTGTACTTCCGTTGTTTTTTTTTTTTTGTTTGTTTGTTTTTTTTGCAGTTGCTTATAATGAATTTAACCGTTTCATTTCTAACTCCACACAATCTACACTTGCTCTTCAGTTGCGTATTATCAATTTTTGCTTTGATATAATTAATCGTTACGGCATTATTTTGGGCTGCTATTAAAAGACTATAATTATTATTATTATTTTACGCTTTGCAAGTTTTTCACATCGCGTTAACTAGTGCTCTTTCACTGGAGTCTGCGTGACAGCAAATCTCCTCAGGTATCCAGGACAATTATAAGAATTCTAACCGATCTGAACAATGTTCTAGTCTAAATGGTATCGATTCTCTGATTTCCAATTCCTTCAGTCATTCTTCCAGTCTTTTGCCGACCGTTCCAAGTTCACCAATTACAATTTGTATCAGTCACAATCATGTTATACAGATTTTTTAAGTTCTCTTGCAAGGTCCAGGTATTTTTTTGTCTTTTTGCTTTCATTTTCATTCTTGTTAATTACTACTTGGTCTAATCTTCTGGCCGAAATTGGGTGATCCATGATCCATTTGTATTTTAAAATCATAGAGAATTTTATGAGTGTCATTCTCTTGGATGGATTCTGGTTTATGGAGAACGGTACTTCAATCTAGGATCAGAAAGAAATGTCTGTACCGGTGGTAATATATCAGTTATTTTAAAAATCATACAAGATATAGAATATGCTTATGAAAATACTATTTCAAAGAGCGTGCAATTTACACACTCGTGTTTCATTTAGGTTTAAGATCTTTATCGGAAAAATAGTTTCAACAAATGCAATCAGATATTAATCAAAGAAGGGATTTATTTTATTGCTAAAGTGATATTGAAAATAAGTGTATTTGTAACAGGGATTTTGCATTTTCTACTCATAGACAAAAAGGCGTTTGTCATAACGTGAATATATACTTGAGATAATTTAGTATGCATGCTTATTGGACCCAGGGAAAGACATTAATTTGAAATCACAATGATTTTCTAAGTTTATACGCCTTCAGTCAAGTAAATAAATACAATTAAATAAATTCATACATATTTGGATTGATCACAAGAAAGTCCCAACAGCAATAAACGAGGATCATTCAATAAGGAAGATTTTGACCGAAGCGGGATCTATTATGCATTAAGGGTCATTCAATAAATAGAGGGAATTTTTTGAGTAAGAAGGGAACTGTTATACATATAAGTCATCCAATAAATAGAGGGAATGTTTTTGAGTGAGGAGAGACCTATTATATATATGAGGGTCATTCAATAAATCGAGGGAAATTTTTGGTCTAAGGAGTGGTCTATTATACATAAAGGGTCATTCAATAAATAGAGGGAATGTTTTTGAGTGAGGAGGGACCTATTATATATATGAGGGTCATTCAATAAATCGAGGGAAATTTTTGGTCTAAGGAGTGGCCTATTATACATAAAGGGTCATTCAATAAATAGAGGGAATTTTTTGACTGAGTGGGACCAATTATATATACGAGGGTCATTCAATAAATAAGAGGAAATATATATATATATATATATATATATATATATATATATCAGTCATTATCTATCTATCTATCTATCTATCTATCTATCTATCTACATATATATATATAAAGGATTCGAGTGAACAAGAAAGATTTGTCTCTTATTTTCAGCGAAAAAAATCCTATTTAACGATATACCGATTAAAATCTCTTAACCTCTGAGGCTTCTCTTATCAGTCGCGTCAACAAAAATAGCGACTGCAATGCCGTTTACCATAACGGAAACATCCTTGCTACAAATCTAAACAATTGTATTAGCCTCACTGCCTGTCATGGCATCTGCTAATATATTTCGCCATAAAACGAAAAAAAAAGTAGGGGTTGAGATAAGATCCAACTGAAAATGTATCCCCTCTGACATCAGACTGTCGATCATCACTAGAAAGTTTTGAAATTAAATCCTTTCACCCCGTCAGGATTTGCCCTTTTTTTATCAAGGGATTTCGAACCCCCAAGATATTTAATTTTACTGATTGTTTTTTTTTTAATTTCATTTTATTTTCGATATAGCCTATGCGGGAGTATCATTTGTTTTGCTGCATTCATTGAAATAGACATCAAAAGAGCGAACAGAGATGAAAGAAAAATAAAACAGGAGTACCTCAGAAAAACGATCTTCCTGTCGAGGGGGGTATACGTTGATGATATCCTTTGTAGAGGGGTGAGACTCCCGCTATGCCCACCAAAAAGGAAGTGTCTTTAGCATGAAACTAAACTGCATCTGATGGTGAAGTTCCAGTTCTGGATCTTTGAGGAATGTGGAGTACCACTTCATGGCCATTACTCCCAGGTCCACTCTGACCTGGAGTGGTAGTACCTGTTAATGCATCATCTACGGGTAAATTAGATCTGTTTGAAAATCATTTGTATTGGATAGGAATTATGATTCATAACCGTTTAAAATTTACTTCACAGCTAATATCTCCTCGTGGCTGAATGGTTAGAAGCTTGGACTTGGTGTTTGAGTCAACCGGGTTTCGATCCCAGCTACGGGAAGATACTGTCTAGCCACACTGATGAGTTCTGATAGAACGAAACAGATCTGTCTGTGGATGACTATTGAGATAACTTTAAATTATTTGAATTAAGAAGCTCTAATTGTTTGTTAAGGATTTTTAAACCATTTAATTGTGTACAAACAAATGAAAACAAAGATAATTATCAGTATTAGATAAAATTGAATTATTCATATTTGATAGAAATACTTTATATATAACTGTAAATCATTTGTATTAAGTTACTTGAAGTTATAATTGTTTACTAAGGGTTATTATTATTAATTAGTCAATTGATATCATATAACTGGATGCAAACAAATGATTGTTATTAATTAGAATGAATAACTGATTGAATACTTGATATCATATAACTGTACAACGACTCCTCAAGGAACATCTACAAATAAAATGTAAATAGATCGTACAATGAACTCGATTTCCAAACCTCAAGGAATAAAATAACCTTAGACAGGTTGACAATAAATAAAAGTAATAAAAGATACGTTTAAGTATCTGAATTGCTGCTACTGGTTCTTAAAGGAGACTTTTTGTCTCTCAGACTTAAGCGAAAAATCATTTTAAAATTGGTGTAAATATCTCATATAAAGTCACATAAAAAGATAAACAATCTTATGTATATAGATGATGTCTAAATTTCTGAGATGAAGCTTGTTAATTTTTATCACTTAGAATCTTCGAACAATTGTTTTCAACTCATTGTTATATTCGCAGCATCTTGACCAATGAGTCCTTTTGCCTTCTGCGGTTGTTTTGCGTCGAACTCAGGAGCCTACACAGAACCTCAAGCCCTTTTTTTTATCCAGCGGGATTCATGGCGCAGTGAATGTAGGCGTTTGGTTGAAAAGTGTTTCCGAGTGAAATCATCTGGAGGTTGCAGGTTCAATCTCGACAACAGGTAAATAACACTTGTATACGATCATGGTTAACGGAATTAGAACAATCTACGCCGGTGGATTAAATAAAGGGTTCAGTTCAAGGTTCTGTATAGGCTCCCGAGTTCGAGATGAAAGACCTGAAAAAGACTGAAGGACACATCGGGCAAAACGTTGTGAGCATAACAGTGAAATGAAGAGAATAAGCCGAATATTCTAATTGATATATCAATGATATCAAGATAGTTGCTAAAAATGAAAAAGAACTAGAAAATCACAAATTATAAGAATATTCACCCAGGATATAGGAGTATTGGAAAAATTATCAGGGTAGTTATGGCCCGCTAGCGACATGACTGTCCCTCATCTCATCTGAGGAATGTGTTTTTTAATGCACGAAACTGACAATGATGAGGATGCCACGTAATATCAGTTCTACAAGATAATACTTTTCTAATTAATATAATATAGTAACACTTACCTCGGAAGCAGCATACGGAAAATGACATTAATACGCGACTAGCGAAGACATGGACAGCTATCGATAGGTTATCGGTCATATGGAAGTCAAACCTATCCGATAAAATAAAATGCAATTTTTTCCAGGCTGCGGTCGTGTCCATCACACTATATGGATGCACCACATGGACGATGACTAAGCGTATAGAAAAAAAAAGCTTGACAGCAATTGTACTGGAAAGTTACGAGTTATATCAAAAAACAACTGGAAGCAACATAAAAAAAAAACAGCAGTTGTACGGCCACCTACCTCCCAGCTCTAATACGACCCAAAGACAAACGAGACATGCGGGGCACTGCTGGAGAAGTAAGGACGAACTCGCAAGCGATGTTCTCCAATGGACCCCTTCACACGAAAGAACAAGTGTTGAACGACCAGCTAGAACAACAGCTCTGTACGGACACAGGATGTAGTCGAGAAAACCTGCTGGAAGCGATGGACGACGGAGATAAATGGCGAGAGAGAGAGAGAGAGAGAGAGAGAGAGTTAAAGAAATTTGTGCGAGCGGTACGACATAATGATGATGATAAATATGATATCGTATAATACTTTTCTAATGAAGATACTCCCATAGAAATGTAGACATTTTTTTTAATTACCTGTGGGAGATTCCAAGAATATTTTGACAGGAATGATGGACATGTGGAGACTGTTTGAAATTATATCATAAAGGTACTCTCATGAGGGTGTTGACATTTTTTAAATCATCATGCGTATATATATATATATATATATGTGTGTGTGTGTGTGTGTGTGATATTATTGATCTATTGAAAAAAAAATGAAAGCAATAAAAGAAATGTCTCGGTAATACTAAAGAGCCTTTTTAAAAAATTTTTAATCGTTTTATTTATCTATTTTTTTCAATCATTTCTCGTACTAATCAGTTAACTTTGTGTCAGCAAAAAGCTAATTTGGTACTTTAAAATCTCGATATTTTACTCATTATAATCCATTCAGTAATATGTAATTGTGTATTTTTCTTTGGAGTAAGAGCACCATAAAGCATTTATTCTTAAGTTAGCCAAATGGCCAACAGCTACTGTATATATATATATATATATATATATATATATATATATATATATATATATATATATATATAACGCTATAGTGTCAACTTTACTTCTCAATAAATCTCTCCTTCCACTTGGATTGCCTTGTTATCAATTTTTCTCTACATACTGTCGGATTACAATCCATTATTTACTTCCATATATATATATATATATATATATATATATATCTGTCTGTGAATGACTATAGAGATATATACTCTCCTACCTCCGTAGGGTTGAGTTCTCTAGCAAATGAAGTAATCGTGTTGCAATTAGCGTTTATTGCAAGTCTCTTCATATATGAATTGAGGTCTCGGTAGCCGTTAAACGGATGTATGTCAACAATAGTAATTATGATTCATAACCGTTTAAAATTTACTTCGCTGCTACTGGCTCCTCGTGGCTGAAGGTTAGAGGCTCGGATTGGCGTTTGAGTCAACCGGGTTTCGATCCCGATTACGGGAAGCTAATATGTCTAGCCACACTGATGAGTTCTGATAGAACGAAACAGATCTGTCTGTGGATGACTATATATATATATTCCTGAGTCAACTGAAAATTTCATAGGCTGACTAAGATACTCTCATAGAATGTTACCATATGCAGTTTATTTTCCCACACATTTCTCCAACCGGTTCACACATTTCTTTCATCAGTGTTGCAGTGCTTGGATCCCATTAGTAGAAAAAAATCATCAATAACAGACATAATGTCATCATATGAACTGTTCAGCTTATTAACTTTTTAGTCCACTTTCGTGTATTTATATATATATATATATATAGAGAGAGAGAGAGAACGAGAGAGAGAGAGAGAGAGAGAGAGAGAGAGAGTGTGTGTGTGTGTGTGTGTGTGTGTGTGTGTGTGTGTGTGTGTGTGCATGTGTTTAGGAAAGAAAGAAAGAAAGGCTTTAGCGTATATATGTATAAGTGCTTGCATACATTTATGTATTTATACATGTATATATGTATGTGTGTGTGCGTGCGTACCTGTGGATGCTTTGTAGTAGTATTACTAGTAGTAACAATAGTAGTTGTAGTTGTATCTGCTATTAATGATCTATTGACAGTTGGACGTGAGCCAACAAGATCGACATTGCAGCTACTTAATTGGTTGGACCATTCTTGTCAACCAGAAATGAAAACGTCTGTCAGCGAATCTTAATTCTTCAAAATTAACTAGTAAAAACTCCGGAAGTTTGTTCTTTTTTTTTTTTGGTACGTCTTTTCCAGAAGCGTCAACGTCGTAACACGTTAAAATTCGCACCAGCAGCAACAGTTACGAATACTTCTTTATTTATTTTATCTTGGCGAGTTTAGAACACTGTTATATTCATGACCGGAAATCATTGAGTGTCAATCTCCCACGGTTAAGAGCCTGAATCTACCCTGATTTACGAAACCAACTCTTCAACTAAAAAATCGATTACTTGTCAACATACTCGAGACAAAAGAGCACCCTTAATAGCAGTAGTAGTAAGAGTTGTGGTTGCTGTTGTAATAGTTGTAAATCATAAAAGCTGTCGTAAAGATATGACTACTTCTCAAAGATTGAATATCATTGATTTGAGTTATTGCAACAACAGCAACTACAACAACTACTACTACTACAACAATTACTACTACTAATAATAATAATGATAATAATAATAATAATAATAAAGCCGAGTTGACTGGGGTTGTAGAATATACCGGCTGCATCTCTGCAGAGGGATAAGACTCCCCCGATGAATGTCCTAGATATAACACTAAACAAATCTGATGATGAGGTTCCAGTCCTGCAGCTTTGGGGAATTCAGAGTATCATTCATTGCTATTGCTCCTGGGTCAACTCAGACCCGGAATGGTAGAACATGATAGAGTCCTATCTATGGGTCAAAGAGAACTGTTTAACAATTATTTGTGTAAGAAATACTTAAAACTATTCAACTGTACGCAAAACTGAGCTAGGGTATTTAAAAATATTATCAATAAAATGTGTTTACAAAACATATATATTTGATATATATGTATAAACAGGACTTAGGATTCAAAAACCTACTATGGTTGATATGCCATAAACCCAAACAAACTAAACCAAACTGAATAATAATAATAATAATAATAATAATAATAATAATAATAATAATAATAGAGGACTAATTACAACCATCAGAAACGATACGGACAACACGATAAACGAAAGAATGACAACAACTAGGAAACAAAAATAGGAAAGAAAACAACTCTATGGCCGCTTTAAACGTCTAATAAACAACATCTCACACCAGAAAACCTGGACCTGGCTAAGAAAAGGAAACCGTAAGAGAGAAACGGAATCCTTCCTAATAGCAGCACAGGATAATGCCATAAGAACCAGTCATATCAAAGCGAGAATAGATAAGACGCAACAAAACAGTAAATGTAGGCTATGCAGTGACAGAGACGAAACGATCAATCACATAATAAGCGAATGCAGCAAATTAGCACATAAGGAGTACAAGGCGAGACACGACTGGGTCACCAAGGTGATTCACTGGGAAATATGCAGGAAATTTCATTTCGACCATACCAACAAATGGTATATGCACAACCCGGCGCCTGTCCTAGAAAATGACTCGCATAAACTCCTATGGGACTTTAACATACAAACGGATCACTTAATCCCGACCAGAAGACCAGACCTCATGATGATCAACCAAAAAACGAGAATATGCAAAATTGTCGACTTTGCCTCCCGGCGGACCACAGAATAAATCTGAAGGAAAGTGAAGAAAAGGATAAGTACCTCGACCTTGCTAGAGAAATAAAAAAGCTGTGGAATATGAAAGTAACGATTGTGCCAATTGTGATTGGTGCGTTAGGCACAGTAACTAAAGGATTATTAAAGGGCCTGGAGGACTTGGAAATTGGCGGACGGGTGGAGACTATCCAAACGACAGCATTGCTGAGGACGGCCAGAATACTGAGACGAGTCCTGGAGACTTGAGGAGACTTGCTGTCACTCAAACTCCAGTGAAAAACCATCAGCTAACACTGATGTGAAAAACTCTAAAGGAGTAAATAATAATAATAATAATAATAATAATAATAATAATAATAATAAGAAGAAGAAGAAGAAGAAGAAGAAGAAGAAGAAGAAGAAGAAGAAGAAGAAGAAGAAGAAATGTAGGTCCCAACAAAATTGCAAATGTAGGTTATGAGGTGATTGATACAAAACGATCAATCCCATAATAATCGAATGCAGCAAATTAGCACAGAAGGAGTATAAGACAAGACATGACTGGGACTTGTGCAAGAAATTTAATGTTTGATCACACGAACAAATGGTATATGCACAACCCAGCATCTGTCTTAGAGAATGACACACAAACTCTTATGGGGCTTTGACATGCAAACAGATCACCAAATCTCTGCCAGAAGACCAGAACTTATAATAATCAAGAAAAAAAGAGAACTTGCAAAATTGTGGACTTTCCTGTTCCGGCTGACCACAGAATAAAACTGAAAGAAAGTGAACAGAAGAATAAGTACCTCAACCTTGCGAGGGAATTGAAAAAACTGTGGAACATGAAAGTGACAATTATACTAATCGTGATTGGTACTTTTGGTACAGTCACCACAGGATTATTAGAGGGACTGGAGGACTTGAAAATAAGAGAACGAGTGGAGACCATCCAGACTACTACATTATCGAGAACGGACAGAATACTGAGATGAGTCCTTGAGGAGACTTGCTGTCACTCAAACTCCAGTGAAAAACCATCTGCTAACACTGATGTGAAAAACTCTCAGAAGAAGAAAAAGAAAACAGATCATCTGGTGGATTTTGCCGTTCAAGCTGATTACAGAGTGAAAATAAAAGAAAGCAAAAAGATGGACAAATACTTAGACCTTGCTAGAGAGCTAAAAAAAAAGCTTTAAAGGTGACGTTGATATTAGTTGCAGTGAGTGTGCGTGGAAAAATCTCCAAAGATCAGGAAAAGAAACTGGGTGAACCGGAGATCAGAGGAAGAATCGAGACCACAGCACTGTTAAAATAGTAATGAAAATAACACGTTTGTTTGCCACTGTATACTTATCTACCTAACTTCTTATCCATCGTTTGGGTGCGTCACACTTTCGCTTATAAATATACATACAATGTCAGAGATTTTCGTTCAACTAAACACTTTATCAACGTCTAAGAGGGTAGGAAATGAGAGAGAGAGAGAGAGAGAGAGAGAGAGAGAGAGAGAGACGTCTTAAATACGTTGGGGCGTTAGTGGTGTAATGGTTAGCGTCGTAGGGAATGAACACGGTAACTTGAGTTCGAATCCTGGACGAGACATTGTATTTCACATGACACTAATACCCTTGGGAAAAACATAAACCTAACTATTCTCTCTCCAGTTATCGGAGCTATAGGGCAGAGTGGGCTCTTTATCCCACGTATGGCAACCATTCTAAGAAAAGGAAAATTCAAACGTTAAACCCCGATTAAAAACTGACCTTTTGTCACATCCTGAACTTGGAAGAGGGGTTGGGTAAATGCAAATATATATTGCCGTCCAAAAAAAGGTTTCTAAGCAAAGAAGAAAAAGATTTGGAGAAAGAGAGAGAAAGTAAGGAGAGAACAATTAGAGGAGAGATGAGGGTGGAGAAAGAACCCTAAGAAGGCGAGAGGAGGAGAGGGGAGTGAAAGAGAGAGGATTAGAGAGGCATAAAGATTAAAAGAGTAAGAAAAGAAACGGTGAGGAGAAAAGAGGAGTGGTAGAGGAAAGAAACGATTTATAAAGTCATTATATATGAATATAGAAGAATTAAAAGTAATTGTTTGACAAATTATTTTATTTTGGTTCAGTAAATTACCATTGTTATTTTTTTCTTTTTAATATCTAATTTAATAAATTACTAATTGAGCTTTTCAACCAGAAACTTTGGGTAGGCAACAATATTATGACTTAGTAAGCCCTGTCAAATTATTGTAATACATATAAGATATTCCCCATAATGATTGGACACATTTTGTCTTTAATATTCAAGAGCATGGTTATTTGTCGGCAAATAGGATAATTGTGTATTTTAATGTATATGTCGTGGAGTTGATTTATATATAAATATTTTTAACAGGTGTTTGATTTCTTTTTTACCGATTGTGGACCCTTATGATGTTGTAGACACCAACAGAAATTGGATACATAGTGGAAGCTCCATAATAGCAGCACAAAGGAGATTGGCCGTCCAAATCACCAGATCTAACCCCAGTGGATTACTTCCGGTGGGGTTACCCCAAGGAAAAGTTGTATACACGAAAGCTTTGCACAACCGTCGACTAAAAGCAAAGGGTCTGCGGAGAGATTGCAGCCATTCCAGTTAATATGCTGTGTTTGGATTGAAAGTGTGTGTATGAGAGAGAGAGGGAGAGGGGGGAGAGAGTGAGTGAGTGAGTGAGTGAGTGAGTGTGTATGTGTTCTCTTCGTGGAGGTGAACATGTAAGAGATGTTATATTTAACTCTTAGATTATACGATGATATCTTTTAATTATATAGGGTGTCTCAATATTCATGGGACCCATGTGACTACAAATAACCCTACAAATAATAATGTTGTGCTTTTTTGCTTCAGATTTGAAAATAGTATACTATAGCTACTATTAATCCTCGATCACAATGCCTTGTACAAGAGAGGAAAATATATTGTGTCACTACTTATTTGGAGACAAAATAATTCAAAACTGTCTCAAAATAGATGCAACCCATTAATATGATAATGATTTTAAGTGAGACAAGAACACCCTTCGAAAAAAAAAAAAAAAAAATTTTGCATGTCCTGAGAGCTGATATAATACCAATTAAAAAAAATTGATTTGATGTCTCTAGCTCAAAGGGTGCATTTTTTCCTTGACGTGTTCCAAATGACCGCCATTGCGCTTTTCTCAGTAATAAATCACTATCATATTAAAGGGTTTGCATCTATTTTGAGACACCTTGTATAATGAATATATTTTTACTCAATATCATTGATTTATTCCAAGATATTTACATTTAAAATGCTTCCCATCATTATGGGAAACCCTGTATGTACAGATGATATTTTACTTCTTGCGATTTTGTCCTACCAATTTTAATGGTTTTTCAATGGAGTCTGAGGGACAGTAAGTTTTTTCAGGTCTTCAGGACACTTCTGAGTATTCTAACCGAACTTAACAATCCTGTTGTCTGTATAGACTCGATTCTTCTCGAATCTTCTGTCTCACAGTCTTTTTTCCAATTCTTTGGGAACTGTTCCAAGTGCGCCAACTACAATCGGTGTTGCCCAGTCGGCCGGGGCAGTAGAATACGCTGACTGCTTCTCTGCAGAGGGGTGAGACCTCCCCCAACGAGTGTCCTGTATATGACATAGAACATGATGGTGAGGTTCCAGTGATACAGGAGCTTTGGGAAATATAGAGTACCCCTTCATTGCCATCGCTCCCAGGTCCACTCTGTCCCGAAGTGGTAGCATCTGATAGGGTCTTACTCATGGGTCAAATAGAACTAAAATGCGTACTTATGATAAATTGAATTGCTTGAAATTGAACTGTTTTGACATTTAAACTGCGTACTTATACTAAATTGAATTGTTTGAAATGGAACTGTTTTGACATTTAACTCTGTGTAAACAAAATCTACACATATACTAAACTGAATTGTTTGAATTAGAACTGTTTGACAAAACTGAATAGCTTGAAATAGAAATGCTTTTGATAAACTGAGTACTTATGCCAAATTGAATTGTTTGTAACCGAACTTTTTATTTGTATCAAAATAGATTTGGCATTAGATAACCTACAAAGGTTGATATGCCATAAACCCTAACAAACAAACACACAATTGGTGTCACCAGCATCTTTATATTCCATAACTTTGGGCACCTTTGGTGGTGTAATGGTTAGCAATCTTGACTAGCAAACCTACACGAGTGAGCTCGAGTCTCATTGGGTGCCCCATTCATTCGGCCTTGTGCCACATCGAAGCAAAGAGCTTTGTAAATTACTATATTCCATAACTTTTTAACCTCTCTTGTAAGATCAAATATTTGTCTATCTTTTCGTTTTCTTTCATTTTTCACTCTATGGTTTGCGAAAACGGTAAAATTGTCCTGATAAATTCTTTTCTTATGCAAAATCAAAACTGAGTTTGGTCTTCTGGCCAGGATTAGGTGATCCGTTGTATCTAAAAATCCCAGAGAATTTATGGATCTCATTTTCAAGAGTAGATTCTCCTTTGTGGATTGGTAGGATGATAAATTTTAATCACTTTCATAATTCCCAGTGGATCACAATTTTCAACCAGTCGTGCCTCGTCTGGTACTCCTTTTGTGCCAGTTTTCTGAATTTGCTTATTACGTGATTAACAGTTTTATCTCTGTTTCCACATAACCTACACTTGTTACCCTGTTACGTATTATCAATCACCATTTTGATATTTTTTCTTATAACATTAGTTTGGTTTAATTTGCTTTGGTTTTGTATTAGTTCTAAGTTGCCACATTTTTGTGAGTTCATTTTCCAGAACTTTGTACTTAGAGAACTTCTTTAAATTCTCTAACATGTATTCTTGTCTGATAGAATGGTGATATTTATTAATCATGATTTTATTTATTTATTTATTTATTTACGTTTTGTCTTTATCACGTCTGAACGGTAAGCCTAGATAGTACGATGTGTATACTGGGAAATCTTATAATATCTTGATGTCATATATTTCAATTTTCTGTTCATGATCATGTTCCCACATTACCTATACTTGTTATGCTGTTGCGTATTATCAATTGCTGCTTTGATATAATTTTTTCTGGTGGTATTAGTTTGGTTTGGTTTGGTTTGGGATTTTTTTTTGTTTGTTTAATGGCATGTCTGTCTTTGGAGGTTATTTAATGTTAAATCCATCCTTGTAAAATAAAAGCAATGGTACTATTTTACTCACAGACGGGGATAATAAGGGGGGTTATACCTTTCCTAAATTTATTAGTCCAAAAGTGAAAGTTACAGCGCGACTGGAGTTCAAACTCATTTACAACGATATCACTGTTCAGCCACAACACCACGGGGATTCACTCCGTATGATTTTATGTTGATGTTAAAAGAGATTATTTTCTCTTTTCATGATTCCTCTTTTCAGCCATGTTCAGGTCATCAAGTGTTCGGATTCTTTTTGTTTGTCGCTTAAAGTATCAATACAGTTGTTTTTCTTCTCACTTTGGATTTCCTGATTTTGTTGTTTTACTGTTTATCTTTATGTTGACATTGCTGTTATCGACTGCTTTGATTAATCTTTCTTTGCTCTTTTATTATTACTATTATTATTTATTCGATAAGGACTAATTTCGTTTAACATGCTCACATTCAGTCGATAAAGACAAAATAAGACTTACATGAACAGTGAATTACAAAGAATATGAACCGTGTATGTAAAAAGAATTTTCCCTGTTTCGAAGATGTTTGGGTTTCCTGATATTTTACCTAAATATTTGTCTCCCTCATTCATGAGGATCTCAAGGGCTCAGATAACAGCAGGTATTGTGTGAGTTCTGAGTTGCCACATTTTTGTGAGCTCATTTTCCAGAACTTTGTACTTGGAGAATTTTTTAAAAATCTCTAACATGTATTCTTGTCTGATAGAATGGTGATATTTATTAACCGGCATTTTTTAACGTTTTGTCTTCATCAACGTCTGAATGGTCAGACAAGATAGTACGATGTGTACACTGGGAAATCTTATAATATCTTTATGTCATATATTTCAACTGTCTGTTCTTGATCGTGTTCATACTAATGTACAGTGTGCAGTGTACTCTGGTATTTATTCAACCTATCGGCGTGTTTTGGAATGCGGTGACTGCATCCTCTGTTGGAGTGTAAGACCTGTCCCCCGTCAAAATAAAGGGGGAGTATCCTAGGTATGACATTACACTACGTTATATGATGAGGCTCCAGTTCTGGAGATCTAGGGAATATGAAATACCCCTCATTACCATTATTCACAGGTCCACTCTGACACGGAGTGGTAGCTCCTATTAAGGTCCCATCGATAGGCCAAATAGTTATGTTAAAAATCTATTAGTATTGAATGGAACACGTAATACTCTGTTAGTTGGTGACCGTAGTCGAGGGTGACCCGAAGGCTCCCCTTTCAATAGCTTCGACACCGAGGTGTAGGAGAGAGCACTACTCCATTCCTAATACTCTATAAGTGTGAGCAAATCATTTGTATTCAGAATAGTTACTCGAATCGATTATTATTTACTAAGGATTATTAGTAATAATTTATTGAAACAAAATAACTGTGTGCAAACAGATGATTATTATCAAATACGAATAGTTACTTGAAAATGAGTAGAGTATTCGCCAATGGCCCCAGAGACCAGGGTTCAATCCCAGGTCGGGTCATACCAAAGACTCAAAAAATGCTACTTGATGCCGCCTTTCTTAGCACTATAAGGTAAGGATCAAGGGTAAAGTGAAGCAATCCAGGAAATAGAGTAGCTCCTTGCCCTGCACCAAGGTGTAGTAGCTATTGAAAAGGGAGCCTTCGGGTCGCTCTCGACAAAGGTCGCCAACTTTACTTTACTTATATCATTGTGTATAAATTGTTTGAATTAGATAGGAAAACTTGAAACCATATAACAGTAAATAGATTATTAGCATTAAGTAGGAATTGTTACTTTAAACCTTATAATTGTATTTAGATAAGAATATTTGATGTCATATAACTGTGCAAACAAATGATTATAGACAAATAAAAAAGTGCAACCTTTATAATATGCAATGAAAAAATGGTTATAATTAAAATCAAACATTTTGCAAATGAATCAAATTTTAGGATTAAATAACGGATAAGAATTTAATATGTCGTTAAAAAAAAGTGACGAAACGAAACGAAACAAAATCATTTCATGACAAAAAAATCTTTCAGTTCGTCAGTTCGCTGCGGCCTACCTTTAAAGACTTGACTTTTCAGATATTTTCAAATGAAGTAATCAAAGGGAAATAAATCTGGTGAACGAACCGGTTTTTGGTTTGGTTTGATTTTATGGCATATTAACCATTATTGTTTATTTAATACCGAATCCTCTATTTACATATACATTAAATATATGATTGGTAAACATATTCTGTAGATACAGACAGTTAAATAATCAACCAATTCTATTCTTAAAATTCAATTTAGCATGAGACATTCGTTTGCACTCAGTTTAAATATCAAACAGTTCTATTTAACACATAATTGGTTGCTTGGTTGTTTTGTTTTACGGCATATCAACCCTTTTCGGGTTATTTAACGCCGAATTAAATTTCAAACAATTCAGTTTAGTATAAGTATAGTTTTTGTTTACAAACAGTTAAATATCAAAACAGTTCTATTTCAAACAATTCAGTTTGGCAAAAGTTCAGTTTAGTTCTGTTTGACTCATAGATAGTACCTTGTCAGGTGCTACCACTCTGGGTCGGAATGGACCTAAGAGCGATGACAATTAAGGGGGGCTTCGCATTCCAATTACTGGAGCCTTGCCATCAGTTTGTCTATAGTCATATCAGGACACTCATTGGGGGAATCTTATCTCTCTACAGAGATGCAGTCGGTGTATTCCAAATGACTGGGCTATGAACGAGCCGGTGAAATGGGTCGCCCTGGAAAAAAGTTTTCCCCAGAATGTCCAATGTCCACCATTCCACGCCATGATCCTATTTACCAACCCCTCCGCTCGGGCAGGATATGACACAAGGTCAAATTTTTAAGCGGAGTTTAGCAAGTTTGAATTCAGAGTTTTCCCTCTCCTAGACTAATTGCCTCACCAAGGCTGAAGAACACAGTCTGTCCTACTATTTACCCATAGCTGGAGGGAGAATAACTGGATTCATACCTTTCCCAAAGGTATTAGTGCTATGTGAAATGCAATCAGCCTCGTCCAGTATTTGAACTCGTATCGCCGTGTCCATTTCCTACGACGATAACCATTACACCACGGGCACCTCCATTCCACGCCATGATGATGACTAAAATGGTATGGCTGCTGCTATTGTTCAAGTATATACCTCTCTCCCTATATATATAGCAATGAAGGAAGAATGATGGACCATAATAAAGAAATGAAGAGACTTCTTTATAAAAATACACGTCTCTTTTACTTCTCTCGAAAGGGTCTGAAGTTGAGTGTAAGTGTAAAAGAAGAGACCGGGAGACGAAGACAGACGGAAGAATCGGAGGACTGCTATATTGATCCTTATCTTCTTACATGCGTTGTGCCACATTCAAAGCCCTACTTGGCACTTCCTCAGCTTCTCAGTCCGGATGCACTTGGGCCGCTGCCCCCACTCGTTACGAGTGGCGCCCAACGCAGCTGACTGTCGACTTTTTAATTCTGTCTGACGTGATTGTGTAACCGCCTGTTACTGTTGTAGGTGCTTACATGTATGATTTCCCAACGTCCACGCATTTTGGTTGTCATCTCATGTGACCGGCTTCCGGCTGTCAACCCGTGTGAGCTGCCTACACCCACGAATTGCAGTCTTCCTGTTTACATAGCTGGAACGTGACGGCTCTGTCAAAGGTCAATATGCAACGCCAGTCATCAACCGGCATCAATTTGAAATCCGGAATATCATTCTACCGACACCCTTATATATATATATATAGAGAGAGAGAGAGAGAGAATGCTGCGGGGATACCTCCCACATTTTAAACTGTGATACTAATGAATGTAGGCAAGTACCTGTGGTAGCTCCATCTTGCTCCAGTCCGACACTTTTTTTAAAAAATACGATCAGTTTCGGTCAGGGTTTTGACCGATATACACCGTGCGTTATCTGTTTAAATGTTTTTTTAAGATGGGTGAATCTGTAATTGCTACACAGAAAGCGTTTCGTACTCATTTCGTGTTACGTCGGAATGATGCTGTGCCGGATAGAAAATCAATACTGCAATGGGTTGAAAATATCAGAACCACAGATTCATCGATTAAAAGAAAGTCACCTGAATAAAAACTATAGCAAATGTAACAACAATGAATTTTTTTTAAATATCATTTACCTAGGTCTTTTTGTTAACCTTTAAAAACATAACCGATTCAACCATAATCATATCTCTGTTGTTTGTTTTTTTTAATATATATCAAGATCTTCAAGACCAGATGAAGACTTCCAATTGAATCAAAATCTATCTATCGTAATTTTTGCATTAAAAAAAAATTGAAGTCGAAACGCGCTTGCAGATAAACAAACCATGAAATATATTTTTCTTCCGTTTTACCTTTTCTACGTACATATCTGATGGTATGTAATAAAAATTGGGCAAACATTAACTAGATGGAGCTACGATTACCACTTGCTTAAACTCACTTGCTCTACACAGGTTACAGTTTAAAATGCGGTAGATATTTCAGCTGCACCACGTATATATTACAGCATCATCATTAGATGTTTTAGTGTCATATCCAAGAAACTCGTTAGGGGTCTTACCCTTCAGCAGAGATGAGGTCTACGTATTCTACAACCCCTGCCGACGAGGTTTGATATGCATACAGTAAGTACAACAGTAAGTGCAACATATACAGACAAGCGTTCGTTCGGAACAAAAAACATGGATCATTCAGAAAAGAAGAACTAAAAAAAGGAAAAAAAAGAAAGAAATAAGACAATTAGATTGTCATTAGTGTTCGTAAATGGTCCGTAAGACCGAGGTTCAATCCCAGGTCGACTCATTCTAAAGACTCAAAAAATGGCACTTGATGCCGCCTTACTTAACACTCAGCATTATAAGGTAAGGATCAAGGGTAAAGTGGAGCAATCCAGGGAATGGAATAGCGCCCTTCCCTATACCACGATGTAGTAGCTGTGGAAAAGGGAGCCTTCGGGTCACCCTCGATTATGGTCACCAACATTTTTTTTTTTTAGATTGTTATAAAAAATGAAGAATTAGGCTAAAACCATTGAAAGTGTGATAGAAATTGGATGTTGAAGTTCATAAATATGATAATATTCTTTATTCAAATAGTTTGCACAGTGTTCGCCAACGGTCCGGGAGACCAGGGTTCAATCCCAGGTCAGGTCATACCAAAGACTTTAAAAATTGTACTTGATACCTCCTTGCTTAACACTCAGCATTATAAGGTAAGGATCAAGGGTAAAGTGGAGCAATCCAGGGAATGAAATAGCGCCCTCCCCTACACCTCGGTGTTGTAACTACTAAAAAGGGAGCCTTCGGGTCACCTTCGACTACGGCCGCCCACTTTATTTACTTATATGATATCAAGCATTCCTCTCCAATTCTATTCATTTTCAAACAGATCTATTTGATTCATAGATAGGAGCAAAACAGGTACTACCATTCTGGGTCAGAGTGGACTTGGGAGTAATGGAAATGATTCGTACTTCCCCGAATTCCAGAACTGAAGCCTCACCACTGGATTCAGTTTAATGTCATACCTAGGATATGGATACCCCTCTAGGGTGGAGGAAGCCGTACTCTTCAACAGGATAGGCCGTCGGAATATTCTAAGCAATGAGTAAATAGTACAGCAGACTGGGTTCTTTCTCCTTGTTAATAAGTCTAGGAGAAGGAAAACTCTGAATTTAAACCAGTTATACTCTGCTTAAAATTGACCTTGTGTCACGTCCTCTCCGT
>OY757924.1:48276065-48401065 GCA_963585895.1 Sepioteuthis lessoniana | reverse complement strand
TCTCCTGTGACGTAAGAAAGACGAAGACTGAATTTGAAGCAAAGAGATCTGAAAGAAGAAAGTACGGAGTAAAATTAGGAGGGGGAAGAGGAAGAGGAGTCTGGTTGCCTTAAAATTAGGTAAGAGAAATACGAGGGTGAGCTGTAAAGTTCATGGGCTGAAATGTTCATATGTTGACGTCATATCTGTTGTTGATTATTTTTGACCAATGAGATCCAAGAGCTGCAACACCGATGGAAGAAGTGTGTGGACCTCAAGGAGGACTATGTTGAAAAATAAACCTCATTTGGTAACATTCCCTGAGAGTTTCTTGGTCAGCCTCGGAACCTTTTAACCGACCCTCGTACATATGAATGTGAGCATCACTATTGTTATGAGAAACGTTTCGTTAGATCTATTCTATTCAAAGCTTTAATCAGTTTATGAAAGGAAATTTTGAAAATATGTTTGTTATAATCTTAGATATAAAGAACTGTAAATTACCTGACCCTTTCATGGTACTAAAATAAAATGTTATATAAGTGTTAACAAAGAATTGGTTAGTACCATTGAGATTAGACATCAAATAATTTTAAAACACAAACCTCAAATTGTTTTTAAAAGACATCTAATCAAAATTTAATTTTAAGAAAATAAATTATCAGTGATTTTCTCAATATTTCGTTGTTGATTAATATCATCAGAATAAAGGGACATAAAACGAATACAGTTTGAGTAGAACCTTGTCTTTCGGGGGTTAAGTATTCACGGTGTCGAGGCGCAGGATCCACGCCAAAATGAAAAACCTTTGACTTTTAATACTACTGTCGGCGCTGCTTAGAATACGTTGACTGTATCCTCTGCTGAGGGGTAAGACACCCTACTAAAAAATGAGGAATCCTGAGCATTACACTAAACTGCATCTAATGATGAGGCTCCTGCTCTAGATATCGGGGAAATGTAGACTACCCTCTCATTACCATTACTCCCAGATCCACTGTTATTGGAAGTGGAAGTACTTGTCACGATCCCATTTATAGTCGAATAGATCTGTTTGCAAATTGTTTATATTAGATATCATGTAACTGTGTGCCAAAAAATTAGAAACTACCCTCCAAAAATGTAAATATACGCGTACAATGTACGCAGTTCCCTAACCTTTAGGCATAGGATAAACCTTGACTGGTTGACATGCAGATAAATCAATTGTATTGTCTCACTATCTTTTATAAATGCAAATTTACAGTATCAGCAGTGTGGACAGGCTAATACATAGATACATACATAGATACATACAGAGAGAGAGAGAGAGAGAGAGAGAGGTGGGGAATGATATATTACATACACAGTATGTGATGCAATGCAGATACACTATGTATATTCATGATTGACCGATTTATTTTAACGGCATGTCAATCTGTCTGGGTTTATCTTCTGCCTAGAGGTTACAGAATCGCATTCATTATATATTTATATTTACATTTTTTGTGTAGCTGTTTCTTAAAAGTTTTTTTTTCTACACAATTATATATCAAGTATTTTATATCTAATGCAAATAATATGCACACAGTTGTAAGGTTTCCAGTAATTATTTCTATTTAATAATCATTTGTTTGCACACGGTTATGTAGGTTGAAATAACTAATAATAATCCCTAGTAAATAATTATAGCTTCAGTTAACTATTCTTAATACAGATAATTTACAAGTGTGCGACATCATGTATTTTCTATCGGGAAGAGTTCTCGTGGTATAATGAGTAAAGTGTTGAACTGAGGCCACGAAGTAAACAAATTTGAACTTCAGTCGCTCTTTTACGTTCCCTTTTGGACTAATACCCTTGAGAAAGGAATGAACCCCCTTATTCTTCCAGCTGTGGGTTAAATAGTATCACTACTACTCTACAAGGATAACTTTGGCATTACATAACCCTTGAAGGTTGATATACCATCAAACAAAGAAACCAAAACCAAACTGAGTATTCCTCTCGTATACGAATAATTTTTCAACAAATCTATTTGACTTATACGCAGGACCTTAACAGGTACTACCACTCCCGGTTAGAGTACACTTGGAAGTAATAGCAATGAAGGAGTAACCCATACTCTCCAGATCTCCAGATCATCACAATCAGATTTTGTTTAATTTCACACCCAGGACTCACCTTTTTTTAGGGAGGGGCGATCTTACTCCTCTGCAGGAGTTACAGTCGCCATATTCTAAGCCCGATTGACCGGAGGGGTATATCTATAGTAATAACGACTCACATTTAGTCTAGACAAAAAAAGGGTTTTATGTTAAACCCATTAAAATTCATCCAAAAACAAGATTTTTTTGTGTTCCTTCAGGATAGAAATCTTTGGACTGAGTTTTTAACTATTTGTTCACGATGCTCTTCTCTTCATCATCGCTTAAAAACTTTTTTCCTCACGTAAACTCTTTGAGTGGACCAAACAGGAGTCCAGGTAATTACTGTTAGGAGGATGGGACATCTATTCCTAACCAAACGGATTGATGGTTTCCACTGTTCTTGTTGTGTAACATGTTGACCCTCGACCGAGCCTTCAATCAAGAGATGCACCTGTGTAAATAAGCAGGAGAACAGCGAAACAGGTGCATCCGGTCGAAGATATCGAAGTATCACCTTGATCTGTGGACGTGGTTGAATTCGGTGCAGATGCGTACGCCCACAGGAAGCTGGTGGATGTCAGACAATTAAATAACCAAGTGCCACAGGCGGCTTGGGTGAGTCAGTTCGAGTTCTAGTGGCAGTTGGAGTCAGTTGGGGACAAGATGCCGAATTGAGAGCCAGCGGCAGACAGAGGGCTTGGGCCCTCAGTGACCCACGGTTGAGCAGCCCAGCCAAGATGAAAAAGAAGTGCTGCTATGGTCAGAAGAACTTTGGATCAATATGTGGCAGTCAGTCCCCATCTCCAACTCACCTCTCACACATAACCAACATCAACCCTTTCGCAACCCTTTCGAGAATAAAGTGTGAGAGGTATATTTTTTATAAAGAAGTTTGTTCGTTCGTTCATTGAAGTCGTCATTATATTGACTATGTTTCCGCTTATATTTGTATATCTATTGTGTAGTTGTATGTGGCTCTACAACAGTTGCAGTATGAGCCTTAGTGCTTTAACGCCAACATTCTGGGAACCCAACAATAATGGACCTAAGAAAAGGTCATCATGCTCAGTTTTGTGTGCTGTACCCAGAAAAATTCCCAGTTGTTCAAAAATGTACTCCATTGTAATTTTTCTGTCAGCCAAAATGAGCACATTAACTGAAACCACCATTTCAGGAGAATTCGCCGTTAGGGGCCTGCCCGGCTTGTCTTCATCTTGAATACTATTTCGACCTTCTTTAAACAATCTAGTCCATTCGTAATTTCCCTTCATTTTTTTACTAAAATATTTGGGCACATCACACATTCTTCTGTAAATTTCACATGGTTTTCACTTCTCATCTTATCAAAAAAAAATTTGATAAACCTCTGTTCAAGCCTGGATGCATTTGTTTGATTTACCACCATTTTGAATGGTCTCAAAACAGAGAATTTTGTTTGATTAAAACAATGTTTGCTATAAAGCAATTCCAAACAAAGCAGTGTTTACATACATGGAAAGGAATTCTGAAAAAAATTTTAATTCGTTATATTTATTGCATGACCCTCGTATCAATATTTCTGATTATAATAATACGGAACAAGTTCATTGAATTTGTTTTTAATCTGACGTCAGACAAATATGATATTCGTCAAATACAATTCTGTGTGAAGGTTAATAAACAGGTTAAATAAAGAATTTGTTTTAATTACCACCAAGTAATTTCATACGACATAATTATTCGATAAGGTTACGGAGGTTCTCGTTATTGCAAGACTACTGATTCAGTTTTTGCATTTAACCGTTTAAAATAATTGAGGATATCAAATTTTGTACTGTATGTATTTATCCAACCCCTCAGCCATAATGTCTATTTTTTGGTGGAATAAAGTTGGTTTAAGTTCAGAGTTTTGCTTCTCCTAGATTGGTTATCTAAAGAACTCAATCTGCACTACTGTTTAACCAGAGCAGGAGGAAGAAAAGGTGGCGTCAAACTTTTCCCAAGAACAATAGCGCGCTGTGAAACATAAACAGTCTCATAGAGGACTTGGACCGTATATAATTGGAGACCGTATGATAATTAAAGACCGTATATAATTGGAGACCGTATGATAATTGGAGACTATGTATAATTGGAGACCGTATGATAGTTGGAGACCGTATATAATTGTTAAACTTACTATAGCATAAAATAACCTAGCAAAGGTTGAAATGCCGTTAGACTAACGAATCAACTATATAGTTTTTTGCTTATTGTAATATACATGTGTGTGTGTGTCTGTTTATGTGTGTGTTACGCTGCAAAATGCCGAGTGCACGTGCTAATGTGCGCACACCGGTGACGGGGGTAGGGGGAGATTATGTATATTTTGTGCTTATATGTGAGTATCTTTCAATGCCTGCGTTTCGAGGTGACAATAGAATAAGTGAATAATTTACCCATAAATGGAGACGAGAGCTTACACTTGGCTTTTGGCTGCCGCTGAAATCTACTTATGTAGAAATGGATACCCCCCAAATAACGTGAAGGATATGCGATGGGATGGGGTCGGACGTAGGAGAGAGTTGTGTGTTAGCACGAATTATGAAAAGGGTTGGGAGAGGAGTGAGACAAAAAAATCTAAAAACTAAGAAAAAGGAGAAAATAACTGAAAAGAAATATTAATAGACAGTATCTTCTAACGTAAGCAAAAAGCTCTTCATAGGATCCCGTCATTTGCTTTCTCTTTATTTTCGCTGCAAAGGCACTCAAGATCTGAAGCTGTGCGAGAAAATAATCATCTATACTACTATCAATATAGTGGTGTCAGTGTGTGCTTATATGGCATGGTTAGTTGGTTGGTTTATGGCACGCCAATCTTTGGTAGGTTATTTAAAACCGAAAAAGTCTTTTTTGAAAGCAGTTATATAGTTTCATTAGCCTAGCGGTTAGAGTATTCGTTCAATCCCAGGTCGAGTCATACCAAAGACTCAAAAAATGGTACTTGATGCCTCCTTGCTTAACACTCAGCATTATAAGGTACAGATCAAGGGTAAAGTGGAGCAATCCAGGGAAAGGAATGGCGCCCTCCCCTACATCTTGGTGGAGTAGCTATCGAAAAGGGAGCCTTCGGGTGACCCTCGACTATGGTCACCAACTTTACTTTTTTTATATAGTTTCAAGTAACGTACGATAATAATCATTTGTAAACAATAATAGTTACTATGACTATTTCTAGAACAAATAATATGCACACAATTATATGATTTTTTAGTAACTTCCTGTTGAATAATAATTACTTATTTGAATATAGAAACACGGTTTCAAGTATTCCTATCTAATACAAATAATGTGCTCACTGTTATCTGGTTCCAAGTATTCCTATCTAATACTAATAATGTGTTAGCTGGTTTCAAGTATTCTAATACAAAAATATGCATAGAGTTATCTGGTTTCAACCATTCTTGTTTAATACAAATAATGTGCACATAGTTATTTGGTTTCAAGTATTCCTATATAATACAAATAATGTGCACAATGTTATCTGGTTTCAAGTTTTCCAGACAAATGCAAATAATGTGCACATAGCTGTATAGTTTCAAGTATTCCTGTCTAATACTAATAAAGTGCCCACAATAATCGGGTTTCAATTATTCTAAATCTAATACGAATAATGTGTACAATAGATATCCAGTTTCAAATATGCCCATCTACTATAAATAATGTTCACACAGTTATCTGGTTTCAAGTATTCCTATCTAATGCAAATAATATGCACACAGTTATCTGGTTTTAAGTATTCCTATCTAATACTAATGATATGCACAAAATTAACTGCTTTCAAGTATTCCTGTCCAATAATAATAACAAATCTATTTGATTCATGAATGTGACCCTAAGAGGTACACAACTCCAAGAATTGGAGTGTAATATAAGTAAAGTTTACGACCTTAGTCGAGGGTAACCCGAAAGCTCCCTTTTCAATAGCTACTACACCGAGGTGTAGTGGAGGGCGCTACTCCTTACCCTAGATTGCTCCACTTTACCCTTGATCCTTACCTTATAATGTTGAGTGTTAAGCTAGGCGGCATTAAGTACCATTTTTTGAGTTTTTGGTATGATTCGACCTGGGATTGAACGCCGGTCTCCCGACTCATTGGCGAACACTCTTCCCATTGGGCCAATGGCCCGGTACTAATATAAACTTGGGTGTAATATAAACGAATGGATTCTTCACCTCCATCTAGAGCCCCAGAACTGGAGCTTTCCCACTGGATATAGTTTAGTGCTACTCCCAGGAGACCCTTTTTTTTAAAGAGGATACAGTCATCGTATTCTAGCTGCTCTCAGAGAGAGAGAGAGAGAGAATATTAACAAAATTAATATTTTTAGATATTTTTTTAAAATGGATCATTTTCCATACCCTCCAACCTAACAGTGACCATTTGAATATAACGTTCCTGAACACACATACATGTCAAATAATTTCTTCGAAAACAACAACTAAAAAACACTTATTCAATATATAAGTCTCTCACAAACATTCATTTCTCCGAGAAATTTCTCATACACGTACGCTGGATAAGAGCATTTCTCCATAAATACCTTCTTTTACTCCTTTTGTATTCTTTCTTTTTAGATTTGTTCAGGAATTAAAATATGTTTTCGTTAATTGTGCGTAATTGCTCTTATATTCATTCTTGAGAAGAAGTAACATCTTGCCAACTAATACTCTTCTTCATGCCAAATGATTTCCGTCCAAGTTTTTCAAGAATAAACTAGAGAGATTGAAATAGTAAAGGTAACAAATGGAAAAAGGAAGGGAAAACGAGAATAAGTTAGTTTGTTCTGGCATAGGGCCATAGCTACGGAGTATTACATGAATCTTAGGTCAAGCTATGCTAAAAGCGCTGTTTTTCTTTTTCTTTTTTCTTTTTCTTTTTTTGTTTAATGGCATATCAACCTTCTTCGATTATTCAATGCCAAATCCATCCTCCTAGAAGGACAGTAGTGGTACTATTTAACTCATAGCTGGAAGGATTAGGGGGTTCATACTTTTCACCAGCGTATTTTTCCGAAAGTGAATGTAATAGTGCGACTGGATTTCGAATTCTCCTACTACGATTCCGCTGTTTTTCATCTGATCATTGAATTTAAACAGCTTCGAATCCGGTCAGTAGTGAGATGGTTGGTTTTACAGCATGTCAACTCTTCTTGGGTTAATTCATTTAGAGTAATGCTACGTACTATTTTGAATAAATCCTGAAAGCAATATCCCACAAAACAACTGCAGTACGGCCACTTGCTACCTATCTCTAAAATCATCCAAGTAAGATGAACAAGACAGGTGGGATACTTTTAAAGAAGCAAGGACGAACTCATAAATATCATTCTTCTATGGACCCCCCACACATAGACGTACCATTGTTGGCCAACTAACAAGAACTTACTCACATAAACTCTGTGCGTACATAGGATGTAGTTTGGAAGACCTGCCGGGTGCGATGAATGATAGAGATGGATGGAGAGAGTCAAGGAAATCCGCGTTGTCAGTGCGATTTGATGATGATGAATACTACCTCTGCCTCATAATAGTTGTTATATTTAATTTGGTTTGGTTTGATTTGCATTAGCCTAATGAGTAGAGTGTTCGTCAATGGTCCAGGAGACAGGGGTTCAATCTTAGGTCAAGTCATACCAAAGATTCAAAAAATGGTACTTGATGCCGCCTTGCTTAGCGCTCAGCACTATAAGATGAGGATCAAGGGTAAAGTGGAGCAGTCCTGGGAATGGAGTAGCTCCCTCCCCTGCACCTCAGTGTAGTAGCTATTGAAAAGGGAGCCTTCGGGTCACCCTCGACTAAAGTCGCCAACTTTACTTATTTATTAACGGCATATCAAATCCTTATGGGTTATTTAAAACAGAAACTTAATTCATTTCTGAATGTCTGATTCTAATCCTTACTCTTTTTTTAATGTTCCATTGCATTTTTTTTAATTGCATTTTCTTATTTGTTCATATTCGTTTGTTTGCAAGATTATATGATATCAGCTTTTGGATAGCGACAAGAAGATTCCTTTGATACGGTGCATAAGTTGCATGGGTGACATAACAGGATGTACAGCTGTTTCCTAAAGTAAACACGAAGGTGCCCATGCGGAAATGCCGCGTAAGTTGTGTGGGTAACATATTAAGATATGCATCTGTTTCATAAAGTAAACCGGGTCCCAAGTATTCCCCAGAGGAAGTAACGTGTAAGTTGCGTGGGTGGTATGCTAGACAGGAGGCGTGTCTCCGTGCAACGCGTTGGCAGGACGTCCAGAAAATTATATAAACCAGAAAAGATTTCGACCCCGGCAGAACGAACCAGAAAGGCAGAGAAGTTTCACCGAAAAACTGCACCGTCGCCCCCGTGTGTGTTCATTTCAACCATTTCCGACTCTCTCTTACTCTACCCATACGTACATTTCGGGTTATAAAAAAAAAGAATAGAAGAAGATAATATTTTTATAATTCGGCGCTGTTCTTCTTCCCTGTATACAACACAACTATTCCTATTTAAGTTTGCGAGCGTTTTCCTATTTTAAGTTTTCGATGGCGACCAGAAGGCTCTTTTAAATACCGAGGCGTAGATGAGGGTGCTACTCCCTTACTCTGAATTGCTTCACTCTACCTTTGATCCGTACCTTATAATACTGAATGTTAACTAAGGAGGTATCAAGTACAATTTTTTGAGTCTTTGGTATGACTTGACCTGGGATTGAACTCCGGTCTTCTGGGCCATTGGCGAACACTCTACACCAAAGAGGGGGGCGTCTTGGTTTATATCCGAAGTTAAAATCTGTTCCTCCCCCGCTTCTCATAGTCAGAGAGGCTGAGTGACTCCCGGCAAACCTGCAGGTGGGCGATCGTGTCATTGATAAGCATTGCATAGCACTTGACTGTCGGGTTCAGTTCAAGCTGAGCAAGCATAAGTGCCAGGCTCACGTTATATATCGAGTGAGTTTAAGTCAAAAACTTGGCTCATCTAGCTCACATTGCACTAAATGAGCCGATAACCACGATACGTCCAGCCGGGCTCGAGCCAAGGCTCGTGCCTGACTTTCACCTCCCTAAACCTTCACTATAAAAAGACTTTGTGTCATGTCTTGTCTTGTGGAAGGAAGTGACAAACAAAGGGTTTATATCCGGAGGAGAGGTATCTGTGGAATTCAACCAATCTCAACTCCAGACCCAACACCGGCGACGCCAGCTTCCAACCAATCACCGCTGCTCTTTCATTCAAACAGCCCTTCTCTGGTCTAGTTTCAGAAAGTTACAAAAACAGTTCTTCTTGGAGCTAACTTCAAAAAGTCGTCCAAGGATACCTTTGCTGTCCTCACTACACTTCTTTGCAGACACCACGAGACGATGACACAGCAGCTACCCACACTTGCAGCAAACAAACAGCATTTGCTCCAGCATCAAAAGCCCCCAATAAGTGCAGACTAGTTCCGGCAGCACCAAGCAACAAGCACCTGCATCAACTGCCTGGTGCTGCACTTGTTCCGGCAACTACAAGCACCTGAACCTGCGGACTAGCTCCAGCTTCATTCTGCAGCTGTTCTTGCACCACCAAGCAACAGCACCAGCAGACCAGCTCCAGCTCCAGCTCCAGCAAGTAGCAAACACCTGTATCACTCAGCAGCAAACATCTGCATAATACTAGTCCACGAGCGACAACGCTGTTCGGACTAGCACCAGCACTTCTAGGCCACATCGACATACTCTCGGTTAACCAAGGATTACATAAACCGGGACATCAATCATCTAGCCTCAGCAACATATGCGTCCACATCTTCGACCGTCTCCAGCTACGTCTACAACCTGACCATACAGCTACACCTACGATCTGCATCAAGAACCGAGACCATCCTCATTTTCTAGATGCGTTGTCGCCCAGAACTTTAAGACAGCCAAGTCTACGACTTTCTACTGCACCGACATTCAACACCCAGCAGAGACTACATCGACGTGATACAGCAACTGCGATTTTACACCCATGCACATCTTTCGTGCTCGATTCGCTCCTTCTCATTTGTCTTGTCCTCTGTCAATCCCTCTATCAATTACAAAAGTTTGCGGGGTCGATGCATTGTTCGGCCCTTCAACAATGCAATGAACGCAATTCTTTAACTTCTAGGCATAAAATAAACCCAAACGGGTTGACATGCTGTTAAAATCAATCAAAGGTCAACAATGCGGTATTAATAATACTTTTTACTATAGTGGTATTGACTCATTACCCACGAATTATATGAGGAGAATATTTAAAACTTTTAAAATGTCCTTCTAAAAATAATGTAACTATAATGAATAATTGATATATTATATTTGGTATGAATATTTAACAAGGCCTGCATAATTGCAAACCTCAGTTCAGCTGATATATATATATATATATATAACCCTGAACAAAGCATACGCCTGTGAAGCAAAATTTGTCTACTAATCTTCGTCTAGTGCTCAAATAATTCGTTTAAAAACAAAAATATTTCCCCTACGTACTATATATATATAATTTCTTGTTTCTCAATGATATTTTATCCTGCATAAGCTTATTTATATATGTCTACATATACTATAAACTTTACAGTGAGCGCTCAATTTGAATAATTCCGTTTAAGAATATCTACAGAATTAATATATATATATATATATATATATATATATATATAAAGATTTGGCATTAAATAACCCACAAGGGTTGATATGTCATTCATCACCAACCAACTTTATGAACTGTACAAGATAAATTATAGATTAGGATGAAATAACAAAGTTGGTTGATCTTGTTGCTACACGGTGCAACTAGAAAAGAGAGTTGATAACCCCTGCATTTACTTTTATATAATTCCGTGTTTCAGCAGCACAGAGCTCCCTTCAGAGACAGATTTCGCCCTTTGATATCAAACTCGAGACAAAGAGCAGATAGTATATTTCCGCTTAACATATCTATCTAACAAATCCTGCATAATTGCAAACCTTAATTTAGTTGTGATATATATATATATATAGTTACCGAATATCTATATCTAGTTTGAAATGGTAACACGTTTGTACCTCATATCTGTGTTCGGATCCAGGTAAAAGCTTGCATCCTAAACGCTGAGTTTTAAGGTAAGAAGACTCTCGCATCTTTATTTCATCTATACAGATCTTCCTGATTCCCTAATAATGTGCGAATTCTATTTCTTGTAGAATTTGCTACACCAATGCTAATAAATATCTATAAATCTATGTATCTTGTGTTTTTCAAAATGTCATGAAAAGATTGTAGCAACCTGAAGTAAATTTTTCCCCTCCTGATTCCCAAATAAGAAAAAATAAACCGATCAAAACTTAAATATGACCGTTCAGCTCCAAACAATGCCGGTCAAGAAGCTGGTGAAAAATACATTTGTAGCTGAAAGAATTGCGTATTTTTGTTTGGTGCATAATTTAATTCGACCGTTAGGGTCGACGCATTATTTCACCCAATCAGGGTGACTTATCCTTTTCAATCCGGACCATCTTTCCGGGCAGCACAAATTGCGGAAGCCGTCAAACACGCCCTTTTTCGCAGAACTTCTTCGTCCAGGACAGACGTCTTACTGTCTGCTTTTCAATAGCTGCAGCAGCAGCATCACACCACCATGAGGGAAGCAGTCTAATTTATGGGCCCCTTGCATCTATTCTCTTAAACCAAGGATTCCCGGGTGAATATGAATTAGATGAATTCAATACGCCACACACAGGAACAACTTTACGTCACCCCCAAAATTGGCAATGTCGACTGCGATGCAAAATTCCGCTCCGAAGCCTAGCTACTTCATCTCCTGGCAGCATTTTCTGGAGACATTCACGCTTCTCCCCGAAACAACCAGAACCACAAACTCACGGTGACTACAATCGTTTCTGTCCTCAAACAGCAAACACGACTTTTGCTACACTATGGTGAACATATCTCCCTCAACACATTCAACAATGCCTTAACCTAATGATGCACTTTTCACTCAGGCATTTAGCTGCTAACTCTATCATAAATTCATTTCGTTTCCTTACTTTTTTCCTTCCTACGAGACTTGCAGCATAAACGTAAACCCTTTATTCCATGCTGCCTTTAAAAACCTTCATATAAAACCTTTCCTCCTTTATTTTCCAACAGCAATTAGCGAGGGTACAACGTAACCAACACGCGCAAGAATACATAACAAAATTTCCTCGCTAAAAACAACAACACACCTCTTCGCTAAACATTTAAATCTGACCACATTTTTGGATCAATCAGAGGTCCCTTTAAAAAACTAAATATTCTTCTTTTGAAGCCTGTTTTTTGTTTTAATTCTTTTTTTATTACACAAATAGCTGGAAAAGAAGATTTTGTTCCACTGTGGTCTTACGTAGAGATGAAATCACATCTACCACTTACCGCAGGTTGAAGAAGAAAAGAAAACTACAATCTTTGCGTTTTTTTCTTTGTCACTGTAAATTGCATAAGTCACCATTACCAACTGTTTGGAAAACTCATCCTGTTAGTATATATTTCCCAACCCTGCCCTCACGCGTTGGATGTGACATAAGGTCAATTTCTAAGTGAAGTAAAGCTGGTGTAAATTCACTATGCTTGTCGTATCTGAATACCATGACTCACCGCAAACATTATTAGAATTAGAGATAACAATTCGGACGCTCGTAGCAGATGAAATATATTATAGTTTAATATTTCCTCGTGCATAATAATGCAAGAGTAATTTCTGACATATCAACAAGAACATTTCATTGCTTGAGCCAATTCAAAAAAAAAAAAAAATGACATGGAATACTGAAAGAGTAAATTATAGAGAAAAGTTCTAATGTGTTGAAAGAGTCTTTTGTATTGGTATAGAGTCCTTAATTTCGAACGTAAGACGAAAAAATTGGAAGACTTACATGTAAGATATGCTTGCATGTACGAAGCTACATGAAGTTTGTTGGGGGCGCAAGACCCTTGTCCATTAAGACAGGAGAGGACCAATGCTGTGATCACATGCGAAAGAGCGTGGGGATTAATAAAAAGAAAATGAAAAAAGAAAAAGAATTGATTCAAAAAGTGCAGCGGTCCCCAGAAGCCTCTAACAGGAAGCGAAATCCGCGCATGCCTGAAAACAGACTTACTGGTATCAAGGAGAAACCTGTTCTCACTTTAACCCTCACAGTAATACTGAAAAGATTCTCTTTCCCTCGGCTGCTAGCAGCTAACGCATGGCTTGATTCTTAGCCATATTTGCTGCTAGAGAGTGGACTTTGCCGAAACAGATCTTACTGAAAAACACTCACCAGACATAACCACCGATCTTAAACTCACCATCATTGAAAATGACAACAACATATCAACGCTTTGTCTTGGAAACATGACATATTCCGACTGGTTCAGGAAATCTTTCTTCGCCACAGAATAGTCATTAAAACCCTAAAATAAAGTTGGAATTTAAAAGGTATATTCGTCTCTTTCCTTCCTTCCTTCCTTCCTTCCTTCAATTCTCTTGCAGCCTTCCACAGACAGAGCAGCCGACAAGTTAAATGGGATAAGAATAACAAAGGTGTCAGATACTTTAACCCAAAACCAACGACTATAGACCAAGAACCTACGACTACGAAACGAAATAAACAATACAACAAATCTTCTAATGACCCATTAGAGAAATTGACTTTTGACGCTCTACTTTTATATACTACTTTGATCACGCCACTTAGTGGCCATTTGTTATACTATTTGCCAGCTGGTTTGAATTCATTGTTTTCTTATGGACTGCTACGATATTAACGACTGAAAGTTCTGCGCATGTTTTCCTTCTCTGAAACCTGCTACCTAATCAAGACTAAGAAGTTCAGTCATAGTTAGTGGGAACAGATGGATTCATGTCTTTCTGAAGGACAATAGGGTGAAGTGAAATACAAACAGCCTCATCTCTGATCTGAACTCGAGTTACTGATTTCATTTCTTACGACGATAACCGTTACGTGAAGTGCGCCTGCAAATAAAGGCCAGTAATCCCCATAAATCATTTTAAACTAACAATGACTTTTTAAAATTGTTTTCTGCTTTTACTTATTAAACTTAGAACTCAAAGTTAAATGAAGACGGGAGATATGTTAGGACAATCTTGTAAGTTGGGAAAATCTGCGTGCTTTGAAAATCATCTTTGGAAATACTAGGCTCGAACATCGAAAGTAGACTATTATTTTCTGTTCTTATTACTAAATTTTAGCCATTTGCATTTTAATGGTTTTTTTTCACACGTGAAAGATAATTGCATTCAAAATTTTAAAATAGTATTTTATATTAGGAAAGACATTAGAAAATATGATGTCATTTTAAGAGAACAAGTAATTCTTTTGGAATTCAAAGTGTTATAAGAATGGGCGGGGGGAATTCAATGCCTGGTGTAGTGTACAAGTTAGCAAGCTTGACTGGCAGACCATTATGAGTGAGTTTGAGTCTCACAGAGAGCCCATACTTCCAGTATTGTGTTACAACTAAGCAAAGGTTAGTAACTGATTAACAAACTAAAATCTACTTCTAAGAAAACTTGTTCACTTAGAAATTAGTCAACGACTTCGTGTTGCACATTACCAATTTTCATAGGTAAAGGTAAGTAACTCTTGGTTGACTGCAGTTTAAGCTCTTCAGAGATGGAAATAAAATAAAGTAACAAAAATGGCAACTTTCTTTGGTGAAGTTTTACCCGTATTTTCGCGAGCTGTCGCTGAAGATGAAGATGAAGAAGAAGAAGAATTGGAAGGACAAGAACTTGACCTAAAATGGTATAGTAAAGTTTAATGTGCTCTAAAATCAAATGCAAGACTGACAAAATGGTGTTAGTAGCATTTCAAAAGTTGTATTTTTGCAAGCAAATGTGGCCTTAGTCATTGTTTGTTATTTTTAATAATGGGTCATAAAAATATTGTTTGCTTATATGAGCCTATTATTTAACTAATATATATATATATATATATATATATATATATATATATATATATATAGTCCATGTATTCCGCTAACAATATATATATATATATATATATATATATATATATATATATATATTATTTTAAGTAAATTAATTTCTGAAATCCCATACGGATTAAATTTTGGGTAATCTGTTTTACGTTCGTAAATACGAATTTGTTTAAATCCGAAGCTAATTTCGGTCTTTACTTTAGAGTTGGTTTAATTTCCATAGACATGCCTCCTTGGTTTGTTGTAAATTCGAACGAAATACTTATTCCACCGCTGGACTTGCTATAGATTGATTAAAAGAACCCCTTGTCCTGCTACAAGTCTCCTGGATATGACACTAAACAATCTGATCGTGAGGTTCCAGTAATGCTGGAGCTTTGGGAAATACAAAGTACCCATTCATTGCTATCGCTACCAGGTCCACTCTAGCTCAGCGTGGTAGCACCTGATAGGGTCCTATTTATGGGTCAAATAGAACTAAACTATGTACTTATGCTAAACTGAATTGTTTGAAATAGAACTGTTTTGACATTTAACTTAGTGTAAAGAAAAAAATATACTTATACTCATCTGAATTGTTTGAAATAGAACTATTTATATGGATAAAAATGGATTTGGCTTTAAATAACCAACAATGGTTGATATACCATAAAACAAAAGCAAACTAAGGACAATGTGAGATTTGGGGTCACCATAGTTAGTAAGTATTACACAGAAGAATAGAAAGAGAAAGACAAACAATGTTATTCAATAAGTGATACAGATAATATGTATTTCAATCATACATCAGTTTAAAAAAGAATTGTTGCGTAAGTGTTTTGAGTTTTAAATTATTTTTCCTTTTGGAATTAACCAGTTGAGTACAAAGTTTTATATTATTCTAACTTACAGTTCATGCTGCATGGAAAGTATATATAATCAATCTTAGACTCATGTTCATTTTCAGGATTCCACTCTGTTTTTGTGATTCTATTCTTTTTGCACAAACTTTAGTCTCTCCCAAAGCATACTGAGAAATTAAATATTTTATTTAATCTTTCTTTCATTATTTTATTTTTCGCTCACAATATTTTACTTGAATTGTTAGTGTGATGCAAGGTAAGTGACTGTACAGCTGTATTTTGTAAAGTGTTGTTTTCAAGATTTGTTCAAAACAGTTCAAATCTTCTGACTGATTTCTGCTATTTCTATCTCTGTAAAGTTGATAAAAAATATTCTATACAGCTTTATGCAGTTCAAAATTAAATGATTGTTTCCAAAATTAGCTGGCCCAGTTGGCTGGGGCTGCAGAATAAACCAACTGGATCTCTGCGGAAGGGTAAGACTTCTCCTACGAGTGTCCTGTATGACTCTAAACAATCTGATGGTGAGGCTTCAGTAATACTGGAGCTTTGGAGAATGCAGAGTACTCCTTTATTGCCATCACTCCCAGGTCCACTCTGGTCTGGAGTGGTAACACCTGATATCTATGGGTCAAATAGGACTAAATTGTGTACTCATACTAAACAGAACTGCTTGAAATGGGACTGTTTTAACATTTAATCATCATCATCATCATATCGCGTTGGTAGCACGGATATCCCTGACCCTCTCTCGCCACTCCTCCCTATCGTTCATCGCCCTAGGTAGGTCTTCAGGACAACGTCCCGTATCCTCACATAGCTGCTGAATGTATGTTCGTGCTGGTCATCCTGCTTTTGCGCGGCCATGTGTGGGGATCCATAAGAGTACAAGGGTTGATACACTTTAAAACAAAAGAGCAACCAACCAACCAAAATTAGACTTAGTGACGACTGATCAGGTGAAATAATTTTCAGGATAATTTCTGCTTATTTTGTTAAAAAGCCTTTTGTTATCTTTTCTTTATAGGCAGACCAGTCTTGAGTGGGATGCAGCTGCTGAAAAAGAATTGGTCAATGAGAAACTAAATTGTTCCATGTTGGTCATTGCAGTTGGACGTGCTGCCTCAGGTAAAATACTTACTACATTTTCTAGGATGATTTAAAAGGTTTGGTTTGAAACTGAGAATATTACTAAATAAATCAGGGACCTGAAGAAAGCCAGAGGACAAAAAGACTGGAATGTGACGGAAACAACAAAGATGGGGACAGCAGTTTGAATAAATCCACGAATGATAATTTATCATTTCAGAAACAAAAAAATGGTTCAGTTTATTTAAGCTTTGAATCTCATGAATCCCACTTGAGTTAAGCACTTATTATTGTAATGTTACTGGGGTGGGTTATTGGAATAATAACTTGAATAGTATCTTACAATGAAAAGGATTTCTTTTACAAGATGTACTAGGATGTGTTAACAGTTATATTGCTAGTCTCACTAGGGAATGACAGCCATGTATTTGTCGCTGCCTCCCACCAGACACGACTTGACACAAGGTCAAAAGACCGAAGGCCGATTAAAGTGGGGATAAAGGGGAGGGGAAGGTCGGGAACGAGCCGAGACTTGAACCCTGCTTGTTTGTGCTGCTCATCGGCTCACTTAGTGCAATGTGAGCCTGATGAGGCAAGCAGTTTCATGAACCCAAATGTGGGTCCGGGCACGTATGCCAGTTAACGGCTTAAACTCGACGCTTGGTCTAGTGCCGTGCATGGGGGACAAAGGAGACAAAAATGCAGCTCGCCCACCCGAAGGTAGCCTAGTCGAAACTAGGTGCCTAATTAAAGGCCCCAAGTCTGCCATTGTTCCTTTTCCAGGGCCACGCTCCGGACCGAAGTCCAGAACAGGCCCCGGGGCGCTCGCCGGGGGCGTGCCCCTAGGGAATGACAGCCATAGTATTTGTCGCTGCCTCCCACCAGACACGACTTGACACAAGGTCAAAAGCCCGAAGGCCAATTAAAGTGGGGATAAAGGGGAGGGGAAGGTCGGGAAGGAGCCGAGACTCGAACCCTGCTTGTCAGTGCTGCTCATCGGCTCACTTAGTGCAATGTGAGCCTGATGAGGCAAGCGGTTTCACGAACCCAAATGTGGGTCCGGGCACGTATGCCAGTTAACGGCTTAAACTAGACGCTTGGTCTAGTGCCGTACAAGGGGGACAAAGGAGACAAAAATGCAGCTCGCCCACCCGAAGGTAGCCTAGTCGAAACTAGGTGCCTAATTACAAGGCCCCAAGTCTGCCATTGTTCCTTTTCCAGGGCCACGCTCCGGACCGAAGTCCAGAACAGGCCCCGGGGCGCTCGCCGGGGGCGTGCCCCTAGGGAATGACAGCCACCTGACTAACAAATGTGGCTGCTTATATTCAAATAGAATAGTCCATTCTAATACATAGGGGTGTATTCTCTTCTTTACAATACCTATGAATAATGAGAGAAACCTTTAAAAGCATAAAGAAATTGATTATACCATTAATTCTTGTGTATCATACAACATTCTGAAATCTAAATTGAGACCTTTTGCTTCTGAAAATTGTAGACATACCAGTTGACCTAGGCCAACTATTTATCATATTTACCCAACCCCTCCGCTCGGGCAGGATATGACACAAAGTCAATTTCTAAGCGGAGTTTAACAGGTTTGAATTCAGAGTTTTCCTTCTCCTAGACTAGTTGCCTCACCAAGGCTGAAGAACCTAGTCTGCCCTACTATTTACCCATAGCTGGAGGGAGAATAATTGGATTCATACCTTTCCCAAGGGTATTAGGGCTATGTGAAATGCAATCAGTCTCATCTAGGATTTGAACTTGTGTCGACGTGTCCATTTCCTACGACGATAACCATTACACCACAGGCACCTCAAGAAGCACCTAGGCCAACTATTTATGCACACAAAATTTGTATCTCTTATATTGTACAACTCTGTAATATTAGCCTAAAATTTAAGCCTCAGAAATTGCCCAGTCGGCTGGGGCTCTAGAATACACCGACTGCTTCTCTGAAGAGGGGTAAGACCCCCCCCCAACGAGTGTCCTGGATATGACACTAAACAATCTGATGGTGAGGTTCCAGCAATGCTGGAGCTTTGGGGAATGTGGAGTACCCCTTCATTGCCATTGCTCCCAGGTCCACTCTGGCCCGGAGTGGTAGCACCTGATAAGGGTCCTATCTATGGGTTAAATAGAACTAAACCGTGCTTCTTTCACTATACTGATTTTCGCATTTAAATTGCATATTTATGCTAAACTGGATTGTTTAAAATTGAACTGTTTTGACATTGGAACTGCGTACTAGTGCTGAACTGAATTGCTCGAAATAGAACTGTTTTTGACGTCTAAACTGTGTACTTATGCTGAACTGAATTATCTGAAATAAAACTGTCTGACATTTAAATCTGTGTATTGCCCAGTCGGCTGGGGCTGTAGAATACACTGACTGCACCTCTGCAGAGGGCTAAGACTCCCCCACTAACGAGTATCCTGGATATGACACTAAACAATCTGATGGTGAGGTTCCAGCCGTGCTGGAGATTTGGGGAATGCGGAGTACCCCTTCATTGCCATCGCTCCCAAGTCCACTCTGGTTCGGAGTGGTAGCACCTGATAGGGTCCTATCTATGGGTTAAATAGAACTAACAGCATACTTATGCTAAAATGAATTGAGTAAACTGAATAGCTTGAAATAGAAACGTTTTTGACAATTAAACCGTACTTACACTTAAGCTGCGTGCTTATGCTTGACTGAATTATTTCAAATAGAACTGTTTTTTGACATTAAAACTGTATTTACACTTAACTGAATTATTACATATAACTGCTTAAATAGTTGGAAATGGAAATGTTTTTGACAATTAAACTGTGTACTTTTGCTAAACTGAACTGTTTTCAATAGAACAGATTATTTACATAAAAATGGATTTGGCGTTAAATAACCAACAAAGGTTGATATGCCATAAAACCAAACAAACTAAACTAAACTAAACTAAGCCTCAGAAAGTTGCATCATACATGAGTATATGTCATAGTTAAGAAGAATTTTTTATTTTCTTTCAGTAAATTGTTCACAGTATTCGTTTGGATATCATATATTTTGCAAGATCATAAATGTAATACCAATTTCTCAAGTTTTGCTTAGCTCTGTCAGCTAGGCTCAAAATATGATGACTGTATCCTCTGCTGAAGGGTAATCCTCTCCCAAATCAGAGTGTTCTGGATATGACTCTAATCTACCTCTAATAGTGAGGCTCCTGTTCTAAAGATCTAGAACATATGGAGTACTCCTTCATTACTCGCAGGTCAACTCTGACCTTGAGTGTTAATACTTGTTAGGGTCTCATCTGTGACTACTCTGTTGGCTGGGGCTGTAGAATATGCTGACTGCACTTTGGTTGAGAAGACTCCCCCCTCCCCACCTGTTGGTCATGGGTGGTGATTTGTAATGCCTGAGGATGGGTTCCTGGTGGCAGAGCGGCCCATGACTCAGATGCTAAGTGGTCACATGACCTGCAACACTCCACTTTGGACTAGACAAGTGTTCGGGTTGATTTGCCATTAAACAAAATAACTTTGCCTAACCCATCTATGATGCAACTATTGTTGATACAAATAATTTATATAATTGTGCTGTATAAAGTATCTTAGGGTCTCATTGATGAATCAAATAGATCTGTTAAAAAATTATTTGTATTTGATAGGAATATTTTATACTGTGTAACTATATAAATTATTTGTACCAACAATAGTTACTTGAAACTATAATTGTTTAGTAAGTATTATTATTATTTGTCATTTGCAACCATATAACTGTTTCCAATGCTTCTTTTTTGTTATGGTACCTACCTTACGGACTATAATGAACTCTTTCTATGAATATCGGGAGAATATTCATCTTGGTGTTAAGTTAACTCCACCCTAACACTTTGGCAGTCAGACAGACGTTCAACACTCTTTTACCTATGCTGTATTTATACTTTCGTTCAATATACTTGTTTCACGTAATTCCAAATTTGTGTCTTTCTTCCGGACCTTTTACTGGTCCACAACATTTTTAAATACAAATTATTAGTTGTCTAAATTTCTGAGATGAAGCTTGATAATCTTTATTAAGGGTTTTCGGACTATTGTCTTCATCTTTATTGTTATTTCCAAAATGTTTTGGCTGATATGTCCTCCAGCCTTCGTCAGGTGTTTGTTGAACTTGGGAACCTACACGGAACTTCAAACTACATCCTTTATTGAATCCATGGGGGTTGTCTGTTCTGATTCCATTAACCATAACTGGTTACACTATGTCTTGCTGTCCAGCAGGACTCATAGCGTGACGGTTATAGGCATTGGTTCCCTAAGTGTCTAAAGAGATAATCATCTGGAGATTTCAGGTTCTATCCTGACTGTTAGTGAGTAACAATACAGGAAATTCTTAACACTTGTACCTGGTTATGGTTGATGGAATCAGAACAGGTGACCCCCGTGGATTCAATAAAAGATGTAGTTCGCAAGTTCGACAAACACCTGAAAAGGGCTGGAGGACATATTGGCTGAAATGTTGTGGAAATAATAATAAAGATGAAGACCATACTCTGAAAACCCTTAATGATAGAAATTATTACTTAAAACCATATAATTGTGTATAAAATATTAGTATTAAATAGAAATATTGAAATTACACAAGTGTGTGCAAATTATTTTTTATAAGATCATATAACAGTGCAAAAAAAAACTCTTAAGAAACAACTATCCAAAATTATAAGCATTAATGTACAACAATGTAAAGAGGTGTCCTTGTCGTGTAATGGTTAAAGTGATGGACTGTGGAAATGTAGTGAGTGAGTTCAAACTCTAACCGTGCTATTATGTTCACTTTCAGAAAAATACCCTTGGGAAAGGTATGAACCCTCTTATCCTCTCAGCTATGGATTAAATAGTACCACTATTGTTCTTCTAGAAGTATGGCTTTGGCATTAAATAACCTTCAAAGGTTCATATGCCATTAAACAAAGAAACCAATCCAAATAACAACAATGTAAATGATTCCCTAACCTCTAGGTATAAAATAAGCCTAGGCTGGTTGAAATGCCATTGATTAATCAATTTTGCTTTTACAACTTTCTCAATTTTTTTTATATAGCAGATTTAATAACCTAAAAATTCAGTTATTGTTGGATACTGTGATGATGATAATTTTCTTTTTCTAATATCCAGGGTTTTGTCAGTCCTATCTTCTGTCTCCAGAAAGTCATCCAATTTGTTGGATATCAAGTGTTTTGAATGAAAATGAGATGGGATCTTCCAGAAATGCTGAGATATTTCGTTGTAAGGGCCAATCAGATGTTATGGTTTGTTGCTGTGTGAAGGATATCTCACCTGAATCTGCCTTTTGTTGGGTTAATAAGGTAAGAATGAAGAATGTTCTTTTCTATTAAAGAATATATTGCTATAATTGGCACATCTGAAACAGATGAATTAAACATTTTTGAAATATCACTTTTATCTCTGAATTAAAATAATGATCATAAAGATTTTAAAATTGTTTGTAATCTTAATTATATTATCATGTCAATCTCATAGATAGTTTCAGTGTTCCACAGTATACATTCTTGAAATGGAACTTTTTCCAAATCATTATCTGATGAATAAGGCAAAAAATAATAAACAATTAACTACTCCACTAGATTTTGGTAGTTACATCACATTTTTCTTCCATTCTGTGGGATAATTCATTCTTATATTCATTAATAAGATTTAATTCCCATTGTTATGATTTTCACTTACCTAAAGCAAAAAGTTGGTGCAGCTTCACATTTTTTGTGTTAGTAGCCATTTGTAATATGATATGTGGTTTGGTTTGGTTTCTTTGTTTAATGGCATATCGACCTTCGTAGGTTATTTAATGCCAAGGCTATTCTCCTAAAAGAACTGCAGTGGTACTATTTAACCCATAACTGGGAGGATAAGGGGGTTCATACCTTTCCCAAGAGTATTTGTCCGAAAGTGAACGTTGTAGCACGAGTGGAATATGAACTCGCTTATTACAATTCCGCAATCCGTCGCTTTAACCATTACACCACGAGGACACCCCCAATATGATTTGCGTGCATGCTTGTTCTTAATACTACTGTTGTTTATGAATATGCCAAAGTTCTTGTGTACATAAGGATTCCAAAGTGACAAATAACTATCTTCACTCGATGAAAGCAAACCAGAATGAGAGGGACACTTGGTTGAAGCTCATAGAGCAGACCTTTGTGAGAAAGCATGAAGAAATGAACATTGTTGTCAAAAGAACCAGACTTCATTGTGAAGAAGAAAAACGAGAAAAACCTTTGTCAAATAGAGGTTTCTAGGCAAAATAACAAGTCTTATCATGAATGTTGCCCAGTTAGCTGGGGCTGTAGAATACACTGCTTCTTTGCAGAGGGGTCAGACCTCTCCGAATGAGAGTCCTGGATATGACACTAATCAATTTGATGGTGACTTTCCAGTAATGATGGAGTGTTGGGGAATACAAAGTATCTGTTCATTGCCATCACTCCCAGGTCCACTCTGGCCTGGAGTGGTAGCACCTGACAGGGTCTTATCTATGGGTGAAATAAAACTAAACTGTGTACTTATGCTAAACTGAATTGTTTGAAATAGAACTGTTTTTGACATTGAAACTGCATACATATGCTAAACTGAACTGTTTGAAATTGAACTAAACTGTGTACTTATGCTAAACTGAATTGTTTGAACTAGAACTGTTTTGATATATAACTGTTTGTGAACAAAAACTATACTTATACTAAACTGTATTGTTTGGAATTTAATTTGGTGTTAAATGACCTGAAAAGGGTTGATACGCTGTAAAACAAAACAACTAACTTACCATGAATGATAGGAGTATCATTTACATATAGTGTGACACTTAATCTCTCACTTTTTCACTTTCTTCTCATTTCTTCTCTCACTCTGATCATGAGGTTGAATGTAATGAAATTTACAAAATCAACCTCTCTGCTGTATTTGACTCCTTGAAGTAAAAACTATTATTGTAGAGTTGCTGAAATTATCAATCCTCTATGCAGTCATCAGTACAGCTCAATCATCTGACTACCTAGATTCCCTTGACTCTCTCTCTCTCGCTATCTGTTCTTATCAGCCATTGCTTTTAGTAAGTCCTCCAGACAGTATTCAGTGTCGAAGAAGAGCTTTTGAACTCAGGAGCCGAGTGGAAGAAATGTCAATATTGGTCAGTATGTCTTTAATTCCAATTTAAAATGCTGAATTTTACAAAATGTTATGCTGTATTTTGTTTGTGAAATAATGCTTAAACTATGCGTTTTAAATGTAAAGGCACGCTTACTCTACTATAAAGCCAATTTGATATTAAGCCTATCCACATGTCAGCGAACAAGGCAGAATGTTTTTGAATATCTTCTATCGAATAATTTAAAAATTCGTAAAGAAAGCCCTAACAGTAGTTTAGAAGAAAAGCCTAGAATGCTACCACAGCCCCCCCCCCTCAGAAAGGGAAAAAGGAAAAAAAAGAAAAAAAAAAACCCAACAAAAACGAATTCTCCCCTCCACCCCAGTAGACCGCCACCCCCAAAGCTACCTAAAATATCAGTAGTAAATAAAAGTCCAAACGAAGAAGAGCTTTTGAACTCAGGAGCCGAGTGGAAGAAATGTCAATATTGGTCAGTATGTCTTTAATTCCAATTTAAAATGCTGAATTTTACAAAATGTTATGCTGTATTTTGTTTGTGAAATAATGCTTAAACTATGCGTTTTAAATGTAAAGGCACGCTTACTCTACTATAAAGCCAATTTGATATTAAGCCTATCCACATGTCAGCGAACAAGGCAGAATGTTTTTGAATATCTTCTATCGAATAATTTAAAAATTCGTAAAGAAAGCCCTAACAGTAGTTTAGAAGAAAAGCCTAGAATGCTACCACAGCCCCCCCCCCCCCTCAGAAAGGGAAAAAGGAAAAAAAAGAAAAAAAAAAACCCAACAAAAACGAATTCTCCCCTCCACCCCAGTAGACCGCCACCCCCAAAGCTACCTAAAATATCAGTAGTAAATAAAAGTCCAAACGAAGAAGAGCTTTTGAACTCAGGAGCCGAGTGGAAGAAATGTCAATATTGGTCAGTATGTCTTTAATTCCAATTTAAAATGCTGAATTTTACAAAATGTTATGCTGTATTTTGTTTGTGAAATAATGCTTAAACTATGCGTTTTAAATGTAAAGGCACGCTTACTCTACTATAAAGCCAATTTGATATTAAGCCTATCCACATGTCAGCGAACAAGGCAGAATGTTTTTGAATATCTTCTATCGAATAATTTAAAAATTCGTAAAGAAAGCCCTAACAGTAGTTTAGAAGAAAAGCCTAGAATGCTACCACAGCCCCCCCCCCCTCAGAAAGGGAAAAAGGAAAAAAAAGAAAAAAAAAAAAACCCAACAAAAACGAATTCTCCCCTCCACCCCAGTAGACCGCCACCCCCAAAGCTACCTAAAATATCAGTAGTAAATAAAAGTCCAAACGAAGAAGAGCTTTTGAACTCAGGAGCCGAGTGGAAGAAATGTCAATATTGGTCAGTATGTCTTTAATTCCAATTTAAAATGCTGAATTTTACAAAATGTTATGCTGTATTTTGTTTGTGAAATAATGCTTAAACTATGCGTTTTAAATGTAAAGGCACGCTTACTCTACTATAAAGCCAATTTGATATTAAGCCTATCCACATGTCAGCGAACAAGGCAGAATGTTTTTGAATATCTTCTATCGAATAATTTAAAAATTCGTAAAGAAAGCCCTAACAGTAGTTTAGAAGAAAAGCCTAGAATGCTACCACAGCCCCCCCCCCTCAGAAAGGGAAAAAGGAAAAAAAAGAAAAAAAAAAAAACCCAACAAAAACGAATTCTCCCCTCCACCCCAGTAGACCGCCACCCCCAAAGCTACCTAAAATATCAGTAGTAAATAAAAGTCCAAACGAAGAAGAGCTTTTGAACTCAGGAGCCGAGTGGAAGAAATGTCAATATTGGTCAGTATGTCTATAATTCCAATTTAAAATGCTGAATTTTACAAAATGTTATGCTGTATTTTGTTTCTGAAATAATGCTTAAACTATGCGTTTTAAATGTAAAGGCACGCTTACTCTACTATAAAGCCAATTTGATATTAAGCCTATCCACATGTCAGCGAACAAGGCAGAATGTTTTTGAATATCTTCTATCGAATAATTTAAAAATTCGTAAAGAAAGCCCTAACAGTAGTTTAGAAGAAAAGCCTAGAATGCTACCACAGCCCCCCCCCCCCTCAGAAAGGAAAAAAGGAAAAAAAAAGAAAAAAAAAAACCCAACAAAAACGAATTCTCCCCTCCACCCCAGTAGACCGCCACCCCCAAAGCTACCTAAAATATCAGTAGTAAATAAAAGTCCAAACGAAGAAGAGCTTTTGAACTCAGGAGCCGAGTGGAAGAAATGTCAATATTGGTCAGTATGTCTTTAATTCCAATTTAAAATGCTGAATTTTACAAAATGTTATGCTGTATTTTGTTTGTGAAATAATGCTTAAACTATGCGTTTTAAATGTAAAGGCACGCTTACTCTACTATAAAGCCAATTTGATATTAAGCCTATCCACATGTCAGCGAACAAGGCAGAATGTTTTTGAATATCTTCTATCGAATAATTTAAAAATTCGTAAAGAAAGCCCTAACAGTAGTTTAGAAGAAAAGCCTAGAATGCTACCACAGCCCCCCCCCCCCTCAGAAAGGGAAAAAGGAAAAAAAAGAAAAAAAAAAACCCAACAAAAACGAATTCTCCCCTCCACCCCAGTAGACCGCCACCCCCAAAGCTACCTAAAATATCAGTAGTAAATAAAAGTCCAAACGAAGAAGAGCTTTTGAACTCAGGAGCCGAGTGGAAGAAATGTCAATATTGGTCAGTATGTCTTTAATTCCAATTTAAAATGCTGAATTTTACAAAATGTTATGCTGTATTTTGTTTGTGAAATAATGCTTAAACTATGCGTTTTAAATGTAAAGGCACGCTTACTCTACTATAAAGCCAATTTGATATTAAGCCTATCCACATGTCAGCGAACAAGGCAGAATGTTTTTGAATATCTTCTATCGAATAATTTAAAAATTCGTAAAGAAAGCCCTAACAGTAGTTTAGAAGAAAAGCCTAGAATGCTACCACAGCCCCCCCCCCTCAGAAAGGGAAAAAGGAAAAAAAAGAAAAAAAAAAACCCAACAAAAACGAATTCTCCCCTCCACCCCAGTAGACCGCCACCCCCAAAGCTACCTAAAATATCAGTAGTAAATAAAAGTCCAAACGAAGAAGAGCTTTTGAACTCAGGAGCCGAGTGGAAGAAATGTCAATATTGGTCAGTATGTCTTTAATTCCAATTTAAAATGCTGAATTTTACAAAATGTTATGCTGTATTTTGTTTGTGAAATAATGCTTAAACTATGCGTTTTAAATGTAAAGGCACGCTTACTCTACTATAAAGCCAATTTGATATTAAGCCTATCCACATGTCAGCGAACAAGGCAGAATGTTTTTGAATATCTTCTATCGAATAATTTAAAAATTCGTAAAGAAAGCCCTAACAGTAGTTTAGAAGAAAAGCCTAGAATGCTACCACAGCCCCCCCCCCTCAGAAAGGAAAAAAGGAAAAAAAAGAAAAAAAAAACCCAACAAAAACGAATTCTCCCCTCCACCCCAGTAGACCGCCACCCCCAAAGCTACCTAAAATATCAGTAGTAAATAAAAGTCCAAACGAAGAAGAGCTTTTGAACTCAGGAGCCTAGTGGAAGAAATGTCAATATTGGTCAGTATGTCTTTAATTCCAATTTAAAATGCTGAATTTTACAAAATGTTATGCTGTATTTTGTTTGTGAAATAATGCTTAAACTATGCGTTTTAAATGTAAAGGCACGCTTACTCTACTATAAAGCCAATTTGATATTAAGCCTATCCACATGTCAGCGAACAAGGCAGAATGTTTTTGAATATCTTCTATCGAATAATTTAAAAATTCGTAAAGAAAGCCCTAACAGTAGTTTAGAAGAAAAGCCTAGAATGCTACCACAGCCCCCCCCCCTCAGAAAGGGAAAAAGGAAAAAAAAGAAAAAAAAAAACCCAACAAAAACGAATTCTCCCCTCCACCCCAGTAGACCGCCACCCCCAAAGCTACCTAAAATATCAGTAGTAAATAAAAGTCCAAACGAAGAAGAGCTTTTGAACTCAGGAGCCGAGTGGAAGAAATGTCAATATTGGTCAGTATGTCTTTAATTCCAATTTAAAATGCTGAATTTTACAAAATGTTATGCTGTATTTTGTTTGTGAAATAATGCTTAAACTATGCGTTTTAAATGTAAAGGCACGCTTACTCTACTATAAAGCCAATTTGATATTAAGCCTATCCACATGTCAGCGAACAAGGCAGAATGTTTTTGAATATCTTCTATCGAATAATTTAAAAATTCGTAAAAGTATAAGTCAGTACTAGTGAAAGTCTTAAGAAAGTACCTTAATGTTGGACTTTAACTAAGTTAAAACTTAAAACAAATTCCCCCACCCTTTTCTTTTTCTTTTTTTTTTTTTTTTTTTTTATTTATTTTTCTTTTTAAATTTTTTTTTTTTTTCTTTTTTTTTTTTTTTTTTAAATGTACACATGGGAAGCAGCATGATGTACGTAAAGGTATTTGAATAAAACAATGGACGACCAAACTCAATACCCAAATGGGTCCTGGACGTGAGTCTGAAGACTTTTCGCTCAGGATCGACAGTTCGATCGGGGAACTACTGCTGCTCCTCTATAAGAGTGGCTTCTATAGAAGAGAATAAAACAGCCATCGAAAGATAACCATGACCCACACTCAAACCACTTACACAAACCGCATCGCTCTTCGCGCGGGTAAAAAAGGGGCGCGTCCTGCTGAGGTTGGAGCCCTGGCCTCGGTGTTCGAAAAATCAGCTACAGAGCTCAAACAATCAAAACTACTAAAATGCAAGCAAACACTACAAATAGCCACATTTAACGTAAGAACCTTAAATAGAATAGGACAACTCCCAGAGCTAATCGCATCGGCCGAAGAACATAAAATAGACATAATATGCATACAAGAACACAGATACACACACACAGAAGATATTAAATATCACGAAACTAGCAATGGATGGTCGCTCGCCACTGTATCCGCATGGAAAAACTCTGTCAACGCCGCAGTGGGAGGGGTAGGATTGCTTATAGGACCTAGAGCACTAAAAACGCTTAATAGCATAGAGAAAATACAACCTAGAATGATGGTAGCTACATTTAACGGAAACCCCAGAGCAACAATCGTCTCATGCTACAGCCCCACCAATGTTAGTGAAGAAAATGAAATAGTCACCTTCTACGATGAGTTATCCTCATTAGTGCGTAGCATCCCGAAACACAACATGTTAGTCATTGGCGGAGACATGAATGCACAAATCGGGAAAAACGGAAACAACAGAAACAGCCTCCACAACACGTCAAATAGAAATGGGCAACATCTAACAGATTTCATGATAGAAAATAGATTAGCATGCCTCAATACAAACTACCAAAAAAGAGAGGGCAAACTATGGACATACACGTACGCAAACAATACTAAAGCTCAGATAGACTACGTCCTTATAAACAAGAAATGGAAGAATAGTGCATTGAATTGCGAGGCATACTCCTCTTTTGAGGGTGTGTCCACCGATCACCGAATAGTCACGGCGAAAATACGGTTAAGCCTACGAAAAAACGACAAACGAACAGCGACCACCAAACACTATGACTGGGCCCTATTAAACAACAAAGATGTAAGAGATAAATACGTATTAGAATTAAGAAACAGATTCGAAACACTACAAGAAAAGACGGAAAAAAGTACACCAAACGACGAATACGAAAATTTCGTCAATGCACACCTCGAGGCAGCAGCAAAATACATTCCAACAAAAATTAAAACTAAATATAGAGTCCCATGGGAAACTTTAGCGGTGAGAGAAAAACGTGCACTAGTGAAAACAGCCTCCAAAAACTATCGAAAAAAACCCAACAAACACAAATGCCTTAAAACTAAAAACGGCACAATATCAATTAACAGGCATATATATAAAGGAACAGACAGAATACATTCAAAATCAGATAGATAAGATTAGAGACTCGGTGGAAGATAGACAATCTAGAATTGCCTGGCAAACAATAAACGAAGTGAGCAGAAGAAAGAACACGGCCAAAGCAAAACTTAAAGCAGCAAACCAACAAGAAAGAATAAAACTGTGGAAACAGCACTTCGAAAACTTACTTGGAAACCCACCAAAAATAACGCCTGAACCAATCACCAGAATAATTAGCAAACAATTAGACATTAAACTTGGACCGTTCACACAAGAAGAACTCGACTCGGTTCTCAGAAAAATTAAAAATAGAAAAGCTGCAGGACTGGACGAAATTCCCCCGGAAGTATGGAAGACCAGACAATTCGACGACATACTGCTCCGACACTGCAACGCAGTATACAATCAAAATCCGATAGATAGATGGACGAAGGGATGCATACTCCCCTTCCCTAAAAAGGGGGACCTCGGATTAGCCAAAAACTACCGAGGCATAACACTTACATCCATAGCTGCCAAAATCTACAATGCCCTACTACGAAACAGAATAGAACCCAAAATCGACAACATACTTAGAAAAAACCAAAATGGCTTCCGAAGAAATAGATCTACGACCTCACAAATATTAACCATCCGCAGAATCCTTGAAGGTGTACGGGCAAAGAACCTACAAGCGACATTAATATTTGTCGACTTTACCAAGGCTTTCGACTCCATTCACAGAGGAAAGATGGAACAAATCCTACTAGCGTACGGCATACCTAAAGAAACCGTAGCGGCAATAACGATTCTCTATAGAAACACTAAAGTAAAAGTACGATCACCAGATGGAGACACAGAATACTTCGACATAGTAGCAGGAGTACTACAAGGAGACACGCTGGCTCCGTATCTCTTTATCATTTGTCTAGACTACGTACTTAGAACATCGATTGACAAAATCAAAGAGAATGGCTTCGAACTGACGAAGAAAAGAAGCAGAAGATACCCCGCAACAACAATTACCGACGCCGACTACGCCGATGACATAGCGATACTGGCAAATACACCTGACCAAGCCGAAACACTTCTGCATAGTTTGGAACGAACAGCAGCAAGCATAGGCCTCCATGTTAATGCACATAAAACGGAATATATGTGCTATAACCAAACGGGGGACATCTCCACTCTAGAAGGAACCCCTCTTAAACTAGTAGACAAATTCACGTACCTAGGAAGCAGCGTCGAATCAACCGAAAAGGACATCGAAACGAGGTTAACGAAAGCAAGGACAGCTATCAATAGGCTATCGACTATATGGAAATCAGACCTAACCGATAAAATGAAACGCAGTTTCTTCCAGGCAGCGGTCACATCGATACTGCTATATGGATGCACTACATGGACGCTAACAAAACGGCTGGAGAAGAAACTAGATGGCAATTACACAAGAATGCTGCGTGCAATCCTCAACAAGTCCTGGCGGCAACACCCAACAAGACACCAACTGTATGGCCACCTGCCCCCTATCACGAAAACTATTCAAGTTAGACGAACCAGACATGCAGGACATTGCTGGAGAAGCAGAGATGAACTCATAAGAGATGTACTCTTATGGATCCCCACACACGGCCGCGCAAAAGCAGGACGACCAGCACGAACGTACATTCAGCAGCTATGTGAGGATACAGGTTGTTGTCCTGAAGACCTACCTAGGGCGATGAACGATAGGGAGGAGTGGCGAAAGAGGGTCAGGGATATCCGTGCTGCCAGCACGATATGATGATGATGATGATGACACTGCTGATGAATGTAAATTTTTGCTTGTTGACAACAGTGGTGTGTCTATGGGAGAACATCACTTATGAGTTTGTCCTTACTTTTCCAGCAATGCTCATTATGTCTTACTGGGATTGTTTATGAGATGGGAGGTAAGTGGCCCATACAGCTGCTGTTTTGTTGGATGCTACTTTCAGAATTTGTTCAAAACAGCACACAGCATCCTTGTGTAGTTCCTTTTTCTTCAGGCTATTCTTAAACTTCGAGTGGTGCAACTATACAATAGTACTGACATAACTACAACTTGAAAGAAATCCTGTTTTATTAAAGATCTGATTTGAAGATAGTCATTAACTTGTCAAAAGCAGTCCATGCTTTATCTATGCATATATTGACATTGCTTTCAGTAGATGAGATATTGTTACTGAGGTATAAGAACTGGTCGAGTAATTTCTGAGGCTTGCTATTTAAGGAGAACATAATGCCATCTTGTTTGAAACACATGAACTCTGTTTTATCAGAGTCCATACAGAGGTTAATAAATATGTAATATTTTGTATAGAAGTTGATAATTTCTTTATACTTTTTGCCTTCACATCTATTTTGTGTGAACATTTTTTTTTGCTTTTGCTATTTTGAAGTTCATAAAAATCTGTAATCTATGAATATTGTATGACATTTAAAGCCTGTTATGTGTGAAAGATTAAACTTTTTTTCATTTTTTATTTATTAGCTTTTCAGTTCTTTCCTCATGGAATCTGCTGAAGTTGCTGTTCTTGCTTCTCTGCCATCCAGTGAATACCGAACAGAAATCCCATATTGTGAACTTGCTGTTCCCTTCTTACGGTCTCTGAGGACTACGAACACCTGTAAACAAAGGCCTCCTTGTCCATATCTTGAACAACCAAACCTTGTTACAGGACTCCCAGCTCAAAGTAAGAAGTTTGGTCTCCTTTTGATTCTTTTCCTTTCTATTAGTAAATATTAAATCTGCTTTTCAGTAAATAGGAAGAAGAAATTAATTTCAATTGTAAATATGAAAGTAGATCGAAAATTTTCCTTACTTTTGGATTAATACCTTTTTGAAAATGTATGAACACCCTTATTCCCCCTGGGTTAAACAGTGCCACTACTGTTCTTCTACATAAATAGCTTTGGCATTAAATAACCCACAAAGGTTGATATGTAGTTAAGCAAAGAAACTAATGCAGACGTTTTACAATATCTTAGTAATTTGAATCACAATTTAGCAGCTTTGGATGATTTTGCAGAGAATGTATAAATGACCACACAGGACTGTGAGATGCCAAGCTTGCCTGATACTCTCCGAGTGTTACTTGCTAGATTTACCTCTATGATTTTGGAATCTAGTTTTAGAACTACCTGACTTTGCCTAATTGTTGTTCTTACAATATGAGTGAAATTTCTTGAATCATCTGGTTACAGTATTGTGATCAACTGGATCTTCATTTTTAACACAACAAATGTTTTTGTTTGCGTCCTTGGTGTTTTGGCCCAGTTCAAATTGGTATAACAAGAGTTCACTAATTAGATAATATTGCATGTTTTTCTGAGTTATTGCCCTAGTGGTTAGAGTGTTTGGCAATGGCCTGGTAGACCAAGGTTCAATCCCTGGTCAAGTCATACCAAAGACTCAAAAAATGGTATTTGATGCCACCTTGCTTAACACTCACAATTATAAGGTACATATCAAAGGTAAAGTGGATCAATTCAGGGAAAGGATTAGCATCCTGCCCTACACTTCAGTGTAGTAGCTATTGAAAAGGAACCTTCAAGTCGCCAACTTACTTTCATGTTCCAGAAACTGTGAAACAATACACTACTTGTCAGTATACCAACTACCATGATACTACTAACCACTGCAGGTACCTTTTATGGTTTTGGTGATTTGACATACATGCTGCAAACTAGTATTTACCAAAATACTGCAAAACTTATGACACACCCTGGTAAAGATATAAAGGTGAAATTATTTTTAATTTGAAAATAAGTTTAACTTATTTGAGATTAGCAATAATTTGAAGTTAAGGACAATTATTTAAAATATTATCTAAGATATGTATTAATATCTTACATTGTTCATCTGTACATTTTATAAAAATGTCTCTTGTTTTTGATTTTTTTGTATTATCCTTTGAATTGTAAAGAGTTTGTTTTTATATCTTGGGATACTTATGTATAAATATAAAGAATTGTTTTGATTCATGCAACAATTAAGATAGCTGGAAAAATAATGCAAGGGAGATAACTCTACTCTGTTTTAATGTCTTGAATACATGAACCAAAAAATTAAAACTTAATTACTTTTAATAGAATATCATTATTTTTGCAATGATTTCCAAAATGTATGCATGTTTAAATTACTAAAAAATTAAGTATTTGCTTTATTTATTTTTAACAATAGAATTTTTGGTCTGATTATATTGTTCTCTTACCTGATGTGGATACTTTAAGAAACATTAATAGACCAAAAGTGACTAATGATTCTAAAATTGAAGTAAATTTCAATTGTATTGATATTTGCATATATATGTATTTACCCAATCCATCTACCATAATTAGGATGTAACCAGAGTACAGCTGGTTTGAATTCAGAGTTTTCTTTCTCCTGGATTGGTTGTCTAACAAAGACTAAAGAACCCAGTCTGCCTTTCCGTTAACAGATAGATTCCTGTCTTTCCCAAGGGCAATAGCATAAAGTGAAATGCAAACAGTTTCATCTAGGATTAGAACTCAGGTCACTGATTCCATTTCCTATGATAACCGTTACACAAAGTACGCCTATGTATATCATTTGTTGACTTTTTTTTGCATAAATAAATGTATTATAATGTACTAATTTTTACTTCTTTGTTTTTCCAGTTGTAACACACTGTCAAGTTTTTGATATCCCAGCCCAAGTGTTTATCTGTTATCTTGAATCTATGTACATTGATTCATCGACAATGCGAGCTTTTTTACCTGTATTGAAATTGAATAAACTGAATGATATTTCACAGGTAAGAAAATCAAGCCAAATCACCTTTTTTTTTTTTTTTTTTTTCTGTGGATCAAGCAAAAAAATTAAAAGAAAAAAATGTTAATTTTGAGAAACTGTCAGGAAAAATAGTGTTACAGACAGGACAAGGTTCATTATTTGATGTTTAGTATGTTGTTCAGTTCCAATGCTGAAGGTTTGTTTTAGAATCTTTTAAGACATGGAATATGTTGTGTATCAAAAGATGTTTTTGTAATTTTGTAAGTCTTGTAATTATAAAATATTTAATGATATAACATCACTAGTATCGCTTGCCATAAAACAATTCTTTATATCGTCCACAAGACACATGTAATGGACCCCATTATATTTGCTTATATTGTTGCTCACCGATCCAACATTTCCTTAAATAGGTCTGTATAATTGAGTTAAATTTAATAAAACTTTCAGTATTTATCTCTTGATTACTGATTTTATTTATGAAAATGTCATTTTATATAAAAAAAAAACAAAACAAAACAAAAAAACAAATCTACATCTACATTTTTTTTACATAACCCGTCTTATTTAATTTTGACATCACAGCAAATATCAAATCAAAGCAGAAGGTATTTTGTTTCCATTGTAAATTTTTGTTGCTGGCCAACTTCCTTCTTTTAATGCATATTAAATTTATTTTGTTTCAGAACAATCCAGAAGCAAAGGAAATGGTTACAAAGATCATGGATATGTATACATCGCAAAGCACCCTTTACTTATAAATAAAAAAAAATGTTTCTTATTTAACATATCATTTGTTTCTGTTGTTTTTTCTTGAATAATTCTTTAATTTCTCCTAAGAATAAAATAACCAAGTGATAAGATGAATTTTTGTTTGTGTTGAGAGATAATAGTGTTCTTTTTCTGTCCATCTAAATAGATATTGTCATTCCAATTAAAATGATGCTAATGGATTTAATTTTGCATTTAAGACAATAATGTGTTTGTTTTTCTATGAGCAAATAAGCAACCTTCTGCAGCATGTACTCTCTTATTTACAATAAAAGGACAAATGTTTACTTTTTAAGATGTCAGTGAATGTATTTTCAAACAAGTTGCAAGACAATTTTTTCCTCTCATTTGTGTTGTTTTAAAAAAAAATTACTTTTTCCTTTTAAAAGAGCTCAATCTTTTTTGAATTGACGTTTGCAAGGTTAAGTAAATAATCATTTAAAACTGTGATTCCTAACCTTTTCAGACTGAGTGTCACAAAACCTTAACTCAGGATCTTAAAGGGACATAAAAAACAGCTAAATTTACAAATTCACAATTATAGTTTATTAATGAGACTTCTGATTTTGTTTGCAATCACAAAATCATCTAATATCAAGGTTAAATGAAGTGGTTGACAGAAGGAGCACATCAGATGAGTAATGATTTAACAGTTGAGAACACAGTGTACTCTTGTCATGCTTCATTTTCAAGAATAACTGTTCTCAGTGGTATGTAGTACAAAACATGCTCACTACTTGCTAGGTATGGGTTATATAATATGGGAATTGTCAAGATGGAAGTACATGGTTCTTATAGAAATTGGTGTGGAGCAAGAAACTTGAACTTCAAATCTTCTGAATACCAAAGATCAATGAGTCTATCTGCAGTTATGGTACTTATTCAAAGACAACATTAAAAGACAAAGAGAAAATTTTGGAAGTTGAGTGAAGTGTCTCATATGGCTATGGGTTGGGAGTCTCTGGTTTTAAGCCTTTCCAAAAATAAATTCTAAAAATTTTTTAAACATTTAGTTGAAAATTCTTGTTCAAAGTAAAGAATTCTTATTGAGGTATCCATATAACTGCCATAATGAAAATAATTTACACATCCTATTTTACCATTGATTTCATTCCTCCTACTTTTTCAAAAGAAAAATAGGAGGAATCCCTCTTATGTTGTGATTTAAATATTACCACTACTGTTGTTCTACGAGGATGGCCTTGGCATTAAATAACCTATGAAGATTAGTATGCCACTGAATAAAAAAGAACCCAAACTAAATCAAAAGAAAGATAAATTTTCTTAGTTATTAAAAAATAAGTTGAATCTGATGAAAAGGAGAGTCCCTGTAGTATAATCTCTAACATACTGGACTGACATCGTAGCGAATTCAAACTCCAGTTCTAATAACCTTGGGAAAGGCATGAACTCCCTTATTCCTCCCAACTATGGGTTAAATAGTATTACTATTCTTCTACAAGCATCGCTTTGACATTGATTAACCCACAAAAATTGATATGCCATCAAAGAAACTGAACTAGAAGTTAAAAAAACAAAACCATATCATTCTCTTCTTGGTTGGTCCTTGAATTTTTCATTGCTTCTCGCTGAAAGGCTCCCCACCTTCAGCTGGGCCCCCTGCCATTCGTGACAAGCATAATTTCACTTGCACTAGACCTTCAGGTCTAGTGAATCTACAACAGTAAGGTCACCTGGCACACATTCCAGGAGACTTGGCAAAGGCTAGCATAGTTCACATTGCAGCTAGTGATTCTATGACCAGCATTGCTCAGTGGTGCATGTGTCTCAGCTCATGTGCGATCTCCTCCTCCCTAACCCTTACTATAAATTGACCTTGTGTCAAATCCTGCCTGGTGGGTGTCATGGATAAATATTAAGTCTTAGAACTTTTCAGCATCTCCATCTACAATAATTGTTGAAACCATTTAACTGTGTGCAATTTTGATTGTGTGTTAGGTTTTACAGCATATCAGCTTTTGTTGGGTTATTTGATACCAGGTGTTTTTTTGTTTTGTTTTTTTACAAGCAAAACTAATGATAATAATATTTGTAAGCAATTATAGTGTTAAATAACCATTCATTACAAATAATTTGCACACAGGTCTATTTGACCCATAGATGGGACCCTAACAGATACTACCACTTTAGGTCAGAGTGGACCTGGGAGAAGTGTGATTCCATGCCCTACCGAACAAGAACCTTATCACCAGATGCAGTTTGTTGTACCCTGGACACCCCATCTTATTTTCAGAGGAGGGGTCTTACTCTTCTGTAGGGAATTCAATCTGTATTCTAAGCCATTGACAAAGCAGAAAAAGCAGATGTGGATTGACTCAACATTCCAAGAAATGAAAGTTGCAGGTGTATGATTTAATTGGAATTTTCTGATATCATTCTTCAGTCATATATTCAGGTAAGTAAAAACTGAATGCTTAACCCGGTGAATGAAAGATCATAAAACAAGTAAAAAAAAATCATTTTGTTTGGAAAGAATTCAAGGCATTCCTTAAAAAAATAAACATGTCCAAAACTGACCATGACTTTGCATTGCCCAGGTTGAGAAACTTAAACCTCATCACCAGATGTAGTTTAATGTTATACATAGGAAAATCCTTTGAAGTGGAGCCTTACCCCTCTGCATAGGATGCAGTTGGTGTCTTAAACTCCACTGATAAAATTTTTATGGTTTAAAATTTACAAGGATCATTAAATAAGTTTCCAGACTTTTCGTATGGGCACTTTTATTGATAGTGCACACTTGAAACTAGTCCTCTTCAAAGTAATCTCCTCCGGCTGCAATGTGCTTGTTGTACCATTCCAACAACTTCTGCAAGGCCCCACGGAAGTCCTCTTGTGTGAGCATGTCAATGACCTTCATCACAGCCTCTTTCATCTCCTCAATTGTCTCATAATGACAGCCTCTGAGCATAGAAATAGCCAAAAGTCACAGGGAGCAAGGTCTGGGTTTTTGGGAGGCTGAGGAACTGTCTTGATGCCCATTTAGGTCAAATAGTCTGTGGCAAGGATGGAGTTGTGGAGTGGTGCTTTGTCCTGGTGGAAATGCCACTGACCCGATTTGAAGAGTGCTGGCCTCTTCCTACAGAATCTCTTCCTGAACTCCCTTAAAACTTCAACATAGTAACCCTAACTCTAACCCTTTGGCCAATCAATTCTGGTGTATTGACTTCCTTACTCCTCCCACATCTCTCATCATCCCTAACAGACTCCCTACCTTCCTTGAATCTCTTATGCCTCTCAAAAACTGATGCTTGATTCATGCAAGATGGTCAAAAAGCAGTCTAAAGCATTCCATATGTTTCTGTGGCATTTTTTCCAAGTTTAAAACAGAATTTTATTGCATATCGTTCTTTTAAAGTGTCCTCACGTCAAGATTGCATTTTTGAAATTCACCAGCTGTGACAATCAGGTTTTAGTAGGGTGTATTCCAATTGCTGCTGTAGCTGTTCATTTCAACCTGAAATCATAAAAATTGGTCAGTCATCTCATAAGATATATATCAATAACATACTGAATTTTCAAGAGTCTGCAACAATTTTAAATGCTTGTACAGAAAAGTCTGGAAACTTATTGAATGTACTACGTATTTAAAAAAGAAACAAACAGAACTTCATGTCTTTAGTTCTAAACTTGTGATACTAAACTATGTAGTGCCCAGTTGGCTGGGGTTATAGAATATATTGACTGCATCTCTGTAGAGTGGTAAAACCCTGCCCCCATGAATGTCCTGTATATGACAAAACAATCAGATGGTTACACTCCAGCATCAGAGCTTTGGGGAATGCAAAGTACCCCTCACTTTATGCCACTGATCCCAGGTTCTCTCTGAGCTAGAGTGGTAACACCTGATAGGGTTCTATCTATGGGTCAAATAGAACCATTTAACATTTAACTGTGTGCAAACAAAATAACTAATGCTAAATTGAATTAACTGTGTGTAATGACTAATGTTTAATTGAATTGTTAGTGATACATAGCAATACCTGAAACCATTTAACTGTATGCAAAAAAAAAAAACCTCAGACTCTTTAAAAAATGTTATCAACAAAATATGTTTACAAATCACATATATATTTAATATATATGTATAAAAAAGATTTGGTATTAAATGATCAACAATGGTTGATATACCATAAAACCGAACCAAATCAAATCATATATATTTAATATATAGGTATAAAGAGGATCTGGCATTAAATAACCTACAATTGTTGATATGCCATTAAACCCAACTAAACCAAATCATACATATATATATATATATATATATATATATATATATATATATATATAAAGAAGGTTTGGCATTAAATAACCAACAATAATTGATATGCTATAAAACCAAACCTGAAACCCAGAGTCTTCATTGGATGAAGATTTTGTTGGCAATACAGCATTTTTTTTTAGCATGTATATAATATCATGCAGAGATTTCTTAATTGAGAAATGTGTAATTATTAATTGTAATTACTTAGAATATTTGGACTATTAGCCATCTTTATTATTATTTTTTTCAGGAAAGAGGGAAGTTTGCTTGCAAATTCAGATTGTAGTTGATTTTTGCGTATTCTATCTTGGTCAAACTCATACCCTGTTCTTTTTTACATCTATTGTACTCTCCTGGAACTAACTGATAGTTTTGGTATTAAACCTGGTGAACTAACTTGAGATCTTTGCAGCTACATAGGAATCTAAGGTGGTTTGTCATTTGTGCCAATTTTTTATTTAGTCTTATTAATTGTTTCCATTGATATATTATATTGAGTCTGTAATGAGAAGATATCATTTGTCTAAATTTCTGAGATGAAGGTCAATAATTGTTATTAGAATATTCAGACTATTGACCTCATTTTTATTGAATAAAGATGAAGTCAATAATCTAAATATTTTAAGTAATAACAACTATCAAGCTTCTTCTCAGAAATTTATACATGTAATTATAAAGTAAAAATGTTATTTCAATGATTGAATCTCATATTTGTCGAAGTTGGCTTCAATAAGAAGTTTTATTAAAGATAAAGTCTACTTCATTAAAAAGAAATCTAGTTTTAAAGTCATGCTGACAACATAGATTCCTTTGACTCTCTCTCGCCATCCATCCCTATTTGTTGACATCAATAATTGATAGAGCATACCTAATTGAAAGGAAACATGGCTTCAACAAAACAACAGTCAATTGAATCAATGGAAAGAATTGTAAAACTCATTCAAGAAGGCTATCCACCGTGGACTGTAGTGAAAGACATTGGTGGTTCCTAGTCAGCTTGGTGCAAATATTTCTTTAAAATAGGGTGGTTACATTGGCAGACAACAAATGACATCAAAGCATCAAGATAGGAAAGTCAAAGCCATAGGCCTTGAAAATAGAAAATGTACCACAAAATAAATGAAAAACAAATAGGGTCAAAACAGGAATCAGTGTTTGTGACACAACTGTAAGAAATCAATAGAATGAAATGGGATGTTCTGAATAAAAAGCTAAAAGCAACTCTATTGCCATAACTGAATAAAGTGAGGTTAAAATGGGCTAAAGAGAAATAATCATGAGATGTGAACAATTGGATAAAAGTAATATTCTGTGAAGAAATTACTTTTCTGCATTACTTAAGGCATTGAAATGAAATATATAAAAATAACTGCCTGAAGAAAACAAGTAAATTTCACAAGTCATTGAGAATATCAGGTTGCATGTCATTCAAAGGATGAGGGTCGTTGGTAATCATTACCTCAACAATCAATTTACATATGTATATTGAAATCCTAGTTAATTTTCACATTCCAAGTTAGTCAGGGAATGATGAAATCATTTTTCAGGATGATAAGGCATCTTTTCAGAGAGCAAAGTTGATCAAAGCTTTTCTTCAGGCAAGGCATATAAAATCATTGACATACACTGCAAAAAGTCCAGATCTTAATCCAATTGATAATTTATGGGGGAAATTAAAAAATAGGCTCCATGAGAAGACTCCATTTATGTGAGAAGATCTAATAACTGCCATTTAGGAAAATTGAGACTACTTTAATAAAGAATGTTGATTAAAATTAATGAAATTCATGCTTGAAAGAATTAAGGCACTCATAAAAGCTTCAGGAGGGACAACTAAGTATTCTAATATTCTAATAATAAATTCCATAATTTTTTCTTTAATATTGGGTTATTCCATAATATTTTTTCTCTGTATGGCTTGGAAGAAATTGTATTTATAATTCAAATAATTTAATCTTGCTTTTTTTAAGGACTATTAAATGAAGTCATAATGTTGAGCTATTAAATGTTTTACATCTTATCTCTTAGTTTATTGGTGAATAAGAAAGCTAAATAAACATCCTCTATGTGTGCTAATTCCATAATTTTTGCCATGAGTAGTAGAAAAATGTATTAGAAATTATTATTACTATAAAAATGAATTAGAATTGTTGCTGGAGGTACGAGGACAGGGAAGATGAGAATTGGTTGGAAATGTGTTTTAGGCATTTTAGAATGTGGCTGCTATATTCCAAGTTGATTTTGTTAAAGATGATACACATCCTGCTAATTCTCCTCCCTCCAGTCCTTATACCTCAAATAAAATTTTTACAATCTTCCTTAAGTTCTCCTTTTACTTGTTCTTCTTCCTACTTTCATATATATTATGTGACTTATCATTGTATACATAATTTGATCCTTTGATCCCCTGAAGAAGGCTCTCGAAGGTTGGTTGGTTGGTAGTGTTTTTAAGGAATATCAAACCTTTTAGGTTATTTAATGCCAAATCCTGTTTATACATAAAAAATTAGATATACATGATTTGTAAACATAGTTTTTAGGTAATAATTTTCAAACAAGTCTGATCTCATTTGTTTGCACACAGTTAAATTGTTTCAATGGTTGGTTGTTTGGGTTTTATGGCATATCAACCTTTGTAGGTTATCTAATGCCAAATCCATTTTTATGCAAATAGTCAGTGCTATTTCAAACAATTCAGTTTAGCATGAGTACATAGTTTAATTGTTAAAAATATTTCTATTTCAAGCTATTCAATTTATTCAAACAGTTCTAATTCAGCTAATCCAGTTTAGTATAAGTACAAACTTTGTTTACACACAGTTAAATGTCAAAACATTTCTATATTAATTCAGTTTAGTGTAAGTACCGTTTCAGGACACTCGTTTGGGTCTTACCCCTCTGCAGATGTGCAGTCGGTGTATTCTACAGCCCCAGTCGATTGAGCAATACACAGAGTTAATGTGCAAACAGTTTTATTTCAGATAATTCAGTTTAGCATAAGTACACAGTTTAGAGGTCAAAACAGTTCTATTTTGAGCAATTCAGCACAGTTTAAATGTCAACACAGTTCTATTTTAAACATTCAGTTTAGCCTAAATATGTTATTTAAATGCAAAAAACAGTAAACTCAAGAAACCACGGTTTAGTTCTATTTAACCCATAGATAGGACCCTTATCAGGTGCTACCACTTCAGGCCAGAGTGGACCTGGAAGCGATGGCAATGAAGGGGTACTCCGTATTCCCCAAAACTTGAGCATTACTGGAACCTCACCATCAGATTGTTTAGTGTAATATCCAGGACACGCATTGAGGGGATCTTACTCCTCTGCAGAGAAGCAGTCGGTGTATTTTACAGCCCGAGCTGACTGGGTAAAAATTGTTTCAAGTATTTCCATGTAAGACTAATAGTTCTATATGCCACTATTAAGTGGCTTCCAATACAGTAAATGATGAAACAGTTCTAACAGGTACTCTAGGTCATAGTGGACCCGGGAGTAATGCAAATAAAGAGGTACTTCATATTCCTCAATGCTCCAGAGCTGGAGCCTCACCATTAGATACAGATTAGTATCATATCCATGACACTTGTTGGAGAGGTTTTACCCCATGGCTAAGAAGCATTTGGTGTATTCTACAGCACTAGCTGACTGGGTAAACTCAAGATGGAGCCAAAAGTATATTTGGCCTTTTTCTAAACTCATTCCATCCTACAGTCAAAGGATTCATTCAGTAACTTTAACAGATCAAAGATAGAATAAGCAGACATAAAGTATCTATTTTATTTAATCAAATATGCTTAAATGAAAAAATGTTGCCAATATATATATATATACATATATATATATATATATATATTCACACACACACACACATACATATATATACATATATGTGAGTAAATTTACTCAAACCCTTAAGCATGGTAGGATGTGACACAAAGTCAATTTTTTTGTAGAATTTAACAGGATTTGAATTCAGAGTTTTCCTTCACTCAGACAAATTGCCATAGCAAGGGTAGGTGCTCAGTCTGCCCTACTATTTACTGATAGCTGGAAGAAGAATAGTTGGATTCATACCTTTCCTAAAAATATTAGCAAGTTAAATACAAAAAACCTCATCCAGGATTTCAACTCTGGTCACTGTGTCTCTCTTCTCCAATCATAATCATACCAAAGACTTTAAAAATAGTACTTGATACTTCCTTGCATAACACTCAGCAATATAAGGTATTAATCAAGGGTAAAGTGGAGCAATCCAGACAGAGGAGTAGCACCTTCCCCTACACCTCGGTCTAGTAGCTATTAAAAAGGGAGCCTTCTGGTCGCCCTCGATTACAGCCGCCGATTTTTACCATGACTTATTTGCAAATTTGTCGTTTGTAAAACTTTAAGATGAATGTAATAAGAAGTTGTATCTTTTAACTTCGCCTTTTACTCCCAAAAATATATGAATAAGTGCAAAACATACTTCGTGACATTTTAAATTAATCTAAAAAATTTTCTTCATAATTTTGTTCAACATGAATCAGAAACACCACAACTCAATTTTGAGTTTTAGTAGCGTTCTAAGGGAAGTAACGCTTAAAAAATAGTTCCAGTTATTTCCCTTGGATATTTTTATTTACATTTCAATATTGGTTTAAAAATAAATCATTGGAAGAATATTTGGCCATATCAATTTGTACCTTGCAAAAATCACTTTGAGAACACTTTTGGATTATAAAGTTATTAATATAAAATAGTTTAACGTAATGTTCTTTTGGAGATATACGTAAAGACATATCAAATTAAAAAGGGGAAATTCATTATATTTAAAAAGACAACTTATTCTACTATTTCATTGCGAAATAAAAAAACAAAACAAAACAAAACAAAACTGTCAAACATATTTCTTTGTTCCCTAGTTTATTTCATTTAAATGGATAATGAAATATGTTTTTAAAATTTTCGTAAATCCTCACTTGTTGTTGTTATTGTTATTGTTGTTGTTGTTATTGTTGTTGTTGCTGTTGTTGTTGTTGTTGTTCTTATAATAATAATAATAATAATAATAATAATAATAATAATAATAATAAAAAATACCAAGTCGTTACTACAATTATTATTATTATTATTATTATTATTATTATGTTGTTGTTGTTGTTGTTGTTGGTGGTGGTGGTGGTGGTTTTATTCTAAATTTTGATTAATTTTAAAAAATTTGTTTATATACGCAGAGAAGATAGTAACAGAGTTACCATGTCAAATTGCCAGCGAGATGCGTTGCATCAGACATTCCATCTCTTGTAATAATTCGGGACTAATTTAATGATTCACCGATCATTTTACACCGGCGGTCGTTTGGCGAGGATATCTTTAAGAGTACACTATCTTAAAAATTTTCTTCAAATATTTCGTGATAAGAAAATTAATACATTCACACACACACACACACACATATATATATATACTAATTTATCTGATATACTCAATCCCAGATCAAGGAGCGATTTCATCTTGCTTGTTTCCATTTAAGTTTAAATGAATAACAGTGATATGTTTTGCCCTTGACTAAGTTGACACGTGCTTTTCATGGTCGACGACAACAGTAGACATCAAACGAAGAAATGTCGTTCCTTGGCAAACCGTCATCTTTACAGCGGATAACATGGCTATTTCACGGGAATTTTATTTCTGTATCCTTGGTCAAATGTCGCCGTCATCGTCATTTTCGGCAGGAAAGGACTTATTCGTTATGGCCTTTAAAACCAAACAACGATTGGAAGAAAGCCATGTCGAATGCCGAGAAAATAGTCGGTTATCCGACTTCTTTCATGAGTCTTCGTTGTCTTTTAAGCGATGAATTGTCGAATGTTGCCCTGCAGATGCGCAAATTGGTTGGTACTAATCATCCTTTATTAAAGACTGCCAGGTAAGTTGTTTAATTTTGGTTAAGGTTGTGTCACTTTATCAAATTCGATTCTGTCTTTTCTTATCCCACAAACCCCGCCAAACAAACAATAACAGCGCTCATGGCGTAACAGTTATCGTCGTAGGACGTCGATTCAGCTTTCGGAGTTCAAGTCCTGAATGAAGCTGTTTGCATTTCTCTTACCCTTGAGAAAGGTTTGCATGTAGATATTCTCTTTCCAGTAGGACTAAATAATAGGACAGACTGAACTCTTTAACCTTGTTTTGGTAACCGGTCTTGGGAATGGAAAACTCTGAATTCAAACTAGAACTGGTGAGGGATGGGCTCCGGCTGGTTGTATGCCCACAAAAAATGCAACAATCTTCGGCAAAAATAAGTTCGCACTTGGAAAAACAAAATTATAAACAAACATGAATTCCAGTCATCATCATTAAGTTGCGCTGCTAGCATGAATTTTCCTGGTTCTCTCTCGCCATTCGTCCCTATCATCCATCGCTCACGGCAGGTTTTCCAGACTACATCCTTTGTCTGTACATAGCTGTTTTGGTTGGTTCTTGTTTGTCGGCCAACACTGGCACGTTCATGTGAAGGGGTTCATAAGAGAACGTCACCTACGAGTTCGTCCTTGCTTCTCCAACAGTGTCCCACATGTCTTTTTTGGATGGTTTTTGAGATGGGTGGTAAGTGACTGTTGTTTCATGGGGTGTTGCTTCCAGGATTTGTTCAGTATAACTTTTAGCATTATTGTGTTGTTCCCATCTAGCTTTTTTCCTTTATGTTTTGTCAGCGCCCGTGTGCATCCATAAAATAGTATTGAGACCACCCCTGCTTGGAATTGCCCAGTCGGCTGGGGCTGTAGAATACACCGACTGCACCTCTGCAGAGGGATAAGACCCCCTCAACAAGTGTCCAGGATATGACATTAAACAATCTGATGGTGAGGTTTCAGTGATGCTGGAGCTTTGGGGAATGCAAAGCACCCCTTCATTGCCATTGCTTCCCGGTCCACTTTGGCCCAGAATGGTAGCACCTGATAGGGCCCTATCTATGGGTTAAATAGAACTAACTGCATACTTATGCTAAACTGAATTGTTTGAATTAGAACTGTTAGACTAAACTGAATAGTTTGAAATGTTTTTGACAATTAATCTGTACTTAGATTTGAAGTGCGTGCTTATGCTAAACTGAATTGTTTGAAATGGAACTGTTTTTGACATTGAAACTGTACTTACACTGAACTCAATTGTTTAATATAGAACTGTTTTGACATTTAACTGTGTGTAAACAAAGTCTGTATTTATACTAAACTGAATTAACAGAATTAGAACTGTTCTGACAATTGAACTGTGTACTCATGCTAAACTGAATTGTTTGAAATAGAGCTGACTATTTGTATAAAAATGGATTTGGCATTAAATAACCTACAAAGGTTGATATGCTATAAAACCCAACCAATCAACCAACCAGCCCTGCTTGGAAAAAATTCTGTTTTATTTTATGAGACAGGTCAGATTTCCATATGATCGATAGCAGTCCACTGTCATGCTAAGGCTAAAGAGTTCTGTCTGTCCTACTATTTACCCATAGTTTGAAGGAGAATAATTGGATTCATGCCTTTCTTAAGGATATAAGCACTATGTGAAATGCAAACAGCCTTGTTCAAGATATGAACTCGAGTCTCTGTCCACTTCTTATGATGGTAACCATTACACCATGAACAGTTCAAGATTATCCTATTTTAGTGTTCCACTTGAACATTGCATTGTGAGAGGCAACTCCATGCAGCTGCAGATATTCCTACACCTTATGAACTTGTGAGTTTATTTATGAGAGTCTTAATTTTCGCTAAAGGATTGTCGTCCAGTTCTGTGTACATGTTGACAGTGTTGAAATAGTCTACATACATATATTTTTTATAGTGGTCAAACTAAGTTTTCACAATGCCCACTTGTGTTCTCTAACCTGTAACACCTGGCACTGTGTATTCATTATATATATATATATATATATATATATATATAAAATGTGTGTGTGCATGTTTCCATACACATATGTAAGAACAAAATAAATCAATAAATCCTAAAAAATATACAAATCTCTTCGTGGACCTATTCATTTTAGAATATTTGGACCTACAACAAAAAATTATATATATATATATATATATATATATATTTATATATGTATAAAAAGTTAAAAAGTTGGTGACCATAGTCGGAAGTGACTCAAAGGCTTCCTTTCCATTAGCTACAACACTGAGGTGTAGGGAAGGGAGCTACTTCTTTCCTTGGATTGCTCCACTTTACCCTTGATCCATACTGTATAATGCTGGGTGTTAAGCAAGGAGGCATCAACTACCATTTTGTGAGTCTTTGGTATGACTCGACCTGAGATTGAACCCCGGTCTCCTGGACCATTAGCAAACACTCTCACTGCTAGGTTAATGGACCGTTTGTTACTTACTTATAAAAATGGAGAAATAGTAGATTTGAAAAACTCCAACAATATATGAAAAATAAATGGGAAAGTGGATAAACCAAAAAACAAACAATGGATTCAAATTGATATTTCATCAAAGACTTCTTCAGGAAAGAAGTGTTTTGATTTATTCCCTTTACCATTTATTTTTCTCACACACATATACATATATATATATATATATATATATATAGTGGGGTGAAATAAATATTCATACATATGAAAATTTTAATTTTTTTTCTTCTAAACATAGCCTGAACAAAATTTTTATATACATTTGCTGTATAAAGATATATTCTACTAATATGTGTATATAAACTTAGGTTACAATTTCATAATAGGTCAAAATTTTTATATGTATGTGTATTTATTTCATCCCACCGTATATATATATATATATATATATATATATATATATATATATATATGTGTGTGTGTGTGCTGGAATGCTTTTGTCCTAATCAAGAGATGCTATAAAATATATGTTGCCATTCCACTGTGTTTTGAGTGAAAGAAAAAATGTCACTTAGTTCAGTGCCTATAGGACTAATATCCTTGGGAAGGATATGAATCCCACCACCAGTTGTGGGTTAAATAGTACCATTACTGTTCTTCTACAAGGATGGCTTTGACATTAAATAACCCATGAAAGTTGATATACCATTGAAAAAAGAAACCAAACCAAAAGTTATGAAAACAAAAACCATGTCATTCTCTTCTTGGTTGGGTCTAGAACTTTTCAGCATCTCTTTATATCTATTATAATTGTAATGTAAATTCAGATAGTAAGATTTTTTGAGTTTTATTTTAAATGAATTATCATTAAATGAATTAAATTATAATGAATTATTATTATGACTTATTGTCATGAAATCTTTTCATTTTTCTTTTCCTGATGCAGAGGGTTGCTTTATGATAGCAAACACAATCTGCAAACACGTGGTTTGATTGTCCTTCTTATTGCCAAGGCTGCTGGATCACCACAAAATTCAAGCCCAACTAACACCATGATTGCTGGCATTTCTCCCAGGTAAGTCAAAATTCAAACAAAATTTGTCTTTTTTTAAAATTCTCACTTTTTTCAGCTTGCAGTCTTACAATATATTATGCTAAAGAATTCCAAATTAAAAAAAATATGAAAAGATAAAAGCTCTTTTTGATATGTATGACCAAAACACTTATATTGGTAGGTATCTGATTCTTTTTCTAAGTCCACAGCTCTATTATAAAGGCTGCCATGTTTAAAAAAAACAAGTCTTTCCATTTTTTTTTTCTGTTTAAATCTGAAGTCTCATGTTAATAAATGACAGGTGAAATATGATAGAAAAAAAAGCTCTTTTTATATAGTCAGTTAAAACATTGAAATCAGTAACTGGTTCATTTTTTAATGCATACTTGTAAAGATTTTACTCTCTAAAGGCATTATCTCTTTTGGAAACCTTCTTAAACGTTTCTTATTTGTTTATAAATAAGGAATAAAATATGTGGTACAAAATATCCTATGAAGGAATTGTCTTTGATAATGTACAAAAATTTAATCAAGTTTTTTTAGAAAAAATAAGAGTAAGTTTTAGTCATTACTTTTTTTTTCATACAGAACATTCACATCTGAAAACAATGTCTTCAATTCACTAAAATACATCAACTCACCATATTTCTTTAGTCTTTCCTACCACCAACCTCTAAGATGGTGGTAATTTACACTGATTGCCATTATATAATTTTTGGGATTAAAATGTAACATTAAAAAAAAAATATGAAGGAAATAACTGAAATTTACTATCATCTGGATGGTGAATATAGGTATTGCATTTATATATGTATATATATATATATATATATAAAATATTGTTTATGAGTTTGAGTCTCACTGGGTGCCCTATACTTATGATCTTATGTCTAACTAGACTAAATTTAGTAAATTAAATATTCCTTACCTGGTGTAATGGTTAGCAAATTAGGCTTGTGGACTATTGTTGGTGAATTTGAGCTCCATACTTCTGGTCTTGTGCCAAACTAAGCTGTTGTTGATTTATTTCTAAATTTTTGTTATGTCTTCTTACCAATGACATAGGCTTTAAAAACCTGAAAAAGAAGATTGCTTGAAATTAAGCCATTTGAAGAAACCAAACCTTAACTAATTTTACAAAATTGATCTACATCTACTTTGCAACACTACTATACATCTATAGCCAAGTCGGGTGGGGTTGCAGAATACACATACTGCGTCTCTGCAGAGGGGTAAGATGTCTCAAATGAGTGCCCTGGATGTGACTCTAAAAAATCTGATGGTGAGGCTCCAATAATGTTGGAACTTTAGGGAATGTGGAGTACCCCTTCATTGCCATCATTCCCAGGTCCACTATGGTCTGGAGGGGTAGCACCTGATAAGGTCCTGTCTATGGGTCAAATAGAATTGTTTGACATTTAAACTGTGTATTTTGACATTTAAACTGAGTGCAGACAAATGCTAAACTGAATTACTTGAAATAGAACTGTTTGATCATTTAACTGTGTATAAAGAAATGACAGATGTTTAATTGAATTGCTAGTGATACATAGCAATACTTGGAACCATTTAATTTTGTTGACTTATACTGAACTGAATTGTTTGAAATACAACTGTTTGATCATTTAACTGTGTGTAAACAAATGACTGTTTAATTGAATTGTTACTGTTAAATAGCAATACTTAAAAACATTTATTTCCCAGTTGGCTGGAGCCGTAGAATACACTGACTGTTTCTCTCCAGAGGGGGTAAGTCCCCCCTCCACTAACAAGTGTCCTGGATATGACACTAAACAATTTAATGGTGAGGTTCCAGTAATGCTGGAGCTTTGGGGAATGCAAAGGACACCTTCATTGCTATCGCTCTGGCCTGGAGTAATAACACCTGATAGGGTCCTATCTATAGGTTGAATAGAACTAAATTGTGTACTTATGCTAAACTGAATTGCTTGAAATAGAACTGTTTTGACATTGAAACTACTTACTTGTGCTAAACTGAATTGTTTGAAAAGGAAATGTTTTTCACATTGAAACTGTACTTATGCTAAACTGAATTGTTTGAATTAAAACTGTTTTGACATTTAACTGTGTATAAATAAAACTATACTTATACTAAACTGAATTGTTTGAATTAGAACTGTTTGACAAAACTGAATACCTTGAAAGAGAAATGTTTTCGACAATTAAACTATGTACTTATGCTAAACTGAATTGTTTGAAATAGAACTGATTGTTTGTATAAAAATGGATTTGGCATTAAATAATCTACAATGGTTGATATGCCATTAAACCTAAACAAACAAAAAAACAAACTTAAAAACTTTAACTGTGTGCAATCAAATGATTAATAGTAGATAGAATTATTTGTATAAGATAGAAATAAGTGAAACCATATAACTGTGTGCCAAAAAAAAATGAGCTCAGGTTCATTTAAAAATGTTATCTACAAAATGTGTTTAGAAATCATATATTTAATATATATGTATAAAAAGGATTTGGTATTGAATAACCTAAAATAGTTCTTGCCCAGTTGGCTGGGGCTATAGAATACACCGATTACACCTCTGCAGCGGGGGTAAGCCCCCCCCCATGAGTGTCCTGATTATGACATTAAACAATCTGATGGTACGGTTCCTGTGATGCTGGAGCTTTGGGGAATGTGGAGCACCTCTTCATTGCCATTGCTCCCAGGTCCTCTCTGGCCTGAAATGGTAGCACCTGATAGGGTCCTGTCTATGGATTAAATAAAACTAACTGCATATTTATGCTAAACTGAATTGTTTAAATTAGAACTGTTTGACTAAACTGAATAGCTTGAAAAAGAAATGTTTTTGACAATTAAATTGTGGACTTACATTTAAACTGTATGCTTATGCTAAACTGAATTGTTTGAAATGGAATTGTTTTTGACATTCAAACTGTACTTACACTGAACTGAATTGTTTAATATACAACTGTTTTGATACGTAAACAAAATCTGTACTTATACTAAACTGAATTGTTTAAATTAGAACTGTTTGAATAACAGCAGCTATGTGAAGATACAGGATGTAGTCCAAAAGACCTGCTGGGGGCGATGAACGATTGGAAAAAGTGGCGAGAGAGGGTCAGGGATATCCGTGCGGGCGGCACGACATGATGATGAAATATGAATAATTATTTTAGTGTGATAAATATTTCATTATTTCTTCTTGTGAAGTATAAAAATGTAAATTCTATATGATTGGTTCTGTCATACTGCAATATGGCTTCCTGCTGACTATTGTTTATTGTTAGAAATTATTGATTAGAGACTTTTCCTCCTTCTCTGTGAGGAACCAAAACTTTCTTTTTTAATGTTCAAACCTTCGCCTGGGTTCAATAAATATGCATACCAAATTTGGTTGCTCTAAATCCAACAGGATGGTTCTCTATTGAGGACTGATAAACTCATCCCAATTATTTCTCTGCTCTGTTGGCTGGGACTGTAGAATATGTTGACTGCCCTTCTGTGGAGGAGTAAGCTGCACCCTGTCCCAATAAGTGTCCTGGGTATGACTCCAAACTGCATCTGATGGTGAGGCTTCATCCCTGGGATGTTTGGAAATGTGAAGTACCCTTTCCTTGTCATTACTCCTAAATTCACTCTGACCTGGATTGGTAGAATCTGTTAAGGTGCTAAATATTGGTCAAATAGAACTGTTCAATCATTTACTAAGGTTTATTATTATCATTACTTATTTGAAATCATACAGATGTGCACAAATTATTTATATTACATTGGAATAATTGATAAATAGAATTATTAATATTAAATAGTGAAACCATCTAGCTGAGTGCAAATAAATAATTAATTTTAAGTAAAATTATGAATATTAAATAATAATACTTGAAACCATTTAGCTGTGTGTGAATAAATGATTAATATCAAATAGAATTATTAGCATTAGACTAGAATACTTGAAACCATTTAGCTGTGTGGATACCAATGAACTTACAAATAAACAACTCGTTTAAAAATAAAGTTACCTCCAAACTATTTGCTTACAAATCATATATATATATATATATATATAAACAGAATTTGGCAAAACACCAACCAGTCAATTATTCTCTTCTATTTTGGACTCAAAATTTTGTCTGCCTGTAAATCACATTTTGATAAAATGACATCTATCATTTGTGTTTTTATTTTATAGCCAACGATCCTTAGCTGAAATTACCGAGATGATTCATACAGCCAAACTTATCCACAAAGGTGTTGTTAATCTGAGTACCATGAAGAATGTTGACAAAACTGAAAAAGAGGAACTCCATTTTGGCAATAAAATAGCCATTTTGATTGGGGATTTTCTTTTAGCCAATGCATGTACAGCATTGGCAGAGTTGAGAAATACGAAAGTAAGTAAATTGGTTTGTTTATAACTTTTCTTCCTTTTCACATTTTTTTCTCTTTTTCTCTTTTATTCTTTTTTCATTTCTTCTTTCTCTTTTATTTTCTTTCTGTCTTTTTTGCTTTTCCCACTCTCTCTCAAGTTCTTTGCCCTTTCTATCTCACTCTCATTTTCATTTATTCTTCTTTCTGACTTCTGTTTTTAATCAAGTACTAAGCATTGTTTCCATATAAAAAATGATGGCATTATTTATGTATAAATTGACTCTTCCACTTCAGAATCTATTATCGAGGTGTTTTGTCTAGAATGAAAGTCACTAAACTGTATCTGGTGGTAAGGCTCCAATTTCTGCATTCTGTGGAGTGTAGAGTCATGCCTTTGTTGTTATTACTCCTAGGTCCACTCTTGCCTAGTGTAGTTGTACCTGTCACAATTTCATATATAGATCAAATAGATCTGTTTGAGATAATGTTTAAAATGATATTGAACTACATTGATACATTGGGAAAGGCATGATTCCACTGTCCCTCCAACTATGGGTAAATAGTAAGGCAGACTAGGTTCTTTAACTTTGGTTAGGCAACTAGTCTAGGAGAAGGGAAACTCTAAATTCAAACCAGCTTTTCTTTACTTAAAAAATTAACCTTGTGTCGCATTCAGCCCGTTGCAGAGTTGTTGAGTAAATACATACTTTAATACATTGGCTCTTAAAACATTTATCTTTTATCTACTTCAAATCATATGTTTGAGTACAAATTATTTGTATGAGATATGAATTATTACTCAAAGCCATCTAAAGGCTTATGAATCATTAGTATTAGATAGGAATAATTACTTGAAATGATATAACTGTGTACAAATTATTTGTATTAAGAAGAATTACTTGAAGCTATAATTGTAAATGATTATTATCAAATAGGAATGGTTACTTAAAATGATGTAACTGTGTGCAAATTATTTGTATAAAGAATAATTACTTATAGCTATAATTGTTTGTAAATGATTATCAAATAGGAATAATTACCATATTTGACAGCATATAAGATGCACAGGTGTATAAGACACGCCCAAATTTCAGCAGGGCAAATAAAAAAAATAACAAAGAACTAATATTAAACATGATGAAATTAATATAATGAATATTATCAATGATAACACTTTTAATCAGCATAACAGCCTTTTAAATAATGAAAATTGGTATATGAAAGTTACTTTAAAGTCTAAGCTAATAGGAGTTTCTAGGTAGCTAATTTTGGCTGACTATCATGATTTTTAATCCTACATATGGCATATAAGACACAAGTTAATTTTAAAAGGTATTTTTATTAAAAAAAAAGTGTGCCTTATATGCTGTCACATATGGTATTTGGAGCATAAGTTTATGGCATTAGATAATGTAACAAGAGTTGACGTGCAAGGCACCAACTGGAATAAAAATGGATCAAGGCTAAGTGGAGCAATCCAGGGAAAGGAGTAGCACCCTCACCTACAGGTCAGTGTTGTAACTATTGAAAAGGGAGCTTTTGGGTCACCCTCAACTATGGTCGGCCAACTTACTTGCTAGTATGACAGCATCTGGTGATGAGACTCCAGCTTTTGACAGTGTAGAGTATCCCATCATTGCCATTACTCTCAGGTCTACTCTCATTTGGAGTTTTAGTATCTGTTAGAGTCCTATCTATGGGTCAAATAGATCTGTTTTAAAAACTATTGAATTGTATAGGAATATTTGATATCATATAAGTGTGTTTAAGCAAATGATTAAAGACAAAACACATGCAATTTTAAAAAAAAGATTCAGTGGAACATTGAAAATATAGTTATGATTATAGCCAACATTTACAAATGAATCAAATTTCAACGTTAAATAACCCATATGGAGTTGATATGCCATTAAACAAATAAATCAAACTAAGCGACCCAAATGGCACATGATAAAAGACAGGACATATGGTGCAACAGGTATAGACATTTGATTAAAAGTATTTCTGAGTGAAATCATCTGGAAGTTGCAGGTTCAATCCCTACTACTGGTAACTACAAGGAAAACTTATTATAGCTTAACACTTGTGTTTGGTCATAGTTAACAGAATTAGAACAATCTACCCTCATGGAATGAACAAAGGGTTTTGTTTGAAGTTCTGTGTGGGTTCTTGAGTTCAACATGAAACACCTAAAAGGATGCATTGTCTGAAACGTGAATATAACAATGGGGATGAAAACAATAGTCTGAATACTCTGAGCTATAAAAAAGAGTTTATTAGTACAATAGCTTTAACAATGCTCTAACTTAGGGAATAAAGCAATTTCCAATTCAATTTGAAACTTAGTTATGTTGGGTCAACCTGATCAGTATAATTTTTCAAGTGTGATTACTAGTAGAGTCGGGGGTATCCTTGTAGTGTTATGGTTAACGCGCTGGATTGCGGAATTGTAGTAAGTGAGTTTGAACCCCAGTCATGCTATTACGTTCACTTTCGGACGAATACCCTTGGTAAGGTATGAACCCCCTTATCCTCCCAGCTATGGGTTAAATAGTACCATCTCTGTTCTTGTAGAAGGATGGCTTTGGCATTAAATAATTTACAAAGGTTGATATGCCATTAAATAAAGAAACCAAACTATTCATAGTGTCATCATAATCATCAATTCATGCTGATAGCATGGATTTCCTTGACTCTCTCTTGCCATCTTTACCTTTGGCCATCACTCAATAGGTCCTCTACACTGCATCCAGTGTCCATACAGCTGATGAATGTAAGTCTTTATTTGTCAGCCAATGTTATATAATAGCCGAGGGATTTTGGTTCATGCCTTTGAGAGTAGTTAGGCTGAGAACCTTTCGGCTCAGCGCATGGGTTAGTTGGGTGCAACCTTGATGCAGGTGGTAATGCGTGAGCGCGCACAGAGCGGATATGTCATTCAGATGTCACAATAGTCAAAGACGAAACGGGGTGACAGGGCGCGGGTGATGTCACGCACCGGAAGCGCGTGGAGGTTTGTGTGAGAATCTGAAGGAAGTTAGGGAGTTGAGAATTAGACGCCAAACGAGAAGGATCGACTTTTGGAGCTCGCAGACGTGAGGCGAACTTGCGCCCTATGAGGGCCGCACGAGACGGGGGCCAAATGAATAAGACAGCATAGAAGATTGTGTCTCTCCTCCTTACGTTGAAACCTTTAACTCAAAGTTAATAAAAAGGTTTTGTACCTGAACAAGAAGTCGTTACGTGTTTTCGAATTCTGAGATTCCTGTTCAATCGTTATGAACATTCGATGTCCATTTCACCCATTTCGCACATGGCCATATTCGTGTGTATGGCTATGTAACACCAATATTGGTATGTCCATGTGTAGGAGTCTATAAGAGAATGTTTCTCATGAGTTTGTCCTTGTTTCTCCAACTGTGCCCAGAAAGTCTTGCTTGGATCGTTTGTGAGATGGAAAGTAAGTGGCCGTACAGCTGCTGTTTTGTAGAGTGCTCCTACCAGGAATCAAGACAGCACTCAGCATCCTTTTATAGTTGTCCTCTCGCTTTTTCTCCAAGTGTTTTGTTTTCAAATTTGTGCAACCAAATTTATTTACAGTTATAATATAAATTCTATAAATTGAACCTAACAACACTAAGACAGCCTTTAAGTGAATTATTATTAAACTTGGGAAAGGAAAAAGAAAAAGAAAAGGGAGACCTGTTTAGGTTCTGCGAGGAATGAAATCTCAAATCTTTTTTTTGACCGCCTATTTGGCTGGGGCTGTAGAATACACCGACTGCATCTCTGCAGATGAGTAAGACCCCTCCCCATAAGTGTCCTGGATATGACATTAAACCATATGATGGCAAGGCTCCAGTTTTGGAGTTTGGGGATTGTGGAGTACCCCTTCATTGCCATTACTCCCAGGTCCAATTTGATAGGGTCCTATCTATGGGTCAAATAGAACTGTTTGACATTTGAATTGTGAGCAAATGAATGACTTGTTAATTTGTTAGAAATAGAACTGTTTGACAATTTAGCTGTGTGTTAACAAATGATTGATATCTAATAGAATTGTTAGTGATATGAAGCCATACTTTGAACCATTTAAGTGTTTAGAAACAATAGCAATACTAAGATGCAAACAAATTAGTTCCAACTCATTTAAAAATGAAATTACCAACAAAATATTCACCTATGAATCATATGCATATCCATTTGTGTGCAAACAAATGACTAATAGTAAATTGAATTATTTGTATTTGATATAAATACTTGAAACCATTTAACTGTGTGCAAAAGAATGAGCTTAGGTTTGTTTAAAGATGTTATTAACCAAATGTGTTTAGAAATCATATTTAATATATATGTATCGAGGATTTGGCATTAAATAACCTACAATGGTTGGTATACCAAAATGCCAAACCAAACCTTTTTTGTATGTGGCTGTCTTTTTTCACGTGTTAAGTCAGAGACAGATAATTACAGTGTTACAGATCACTTGGGATGATGGTATGAAATCATAATATTTTGTGTTCAGGAGTTGTGGTGTGATGATGGTGAACTTTTGACTCATAGCTTTGGTTACTTGTTACTTTGGCATCTTTTTCTGACTTTCTGGTCTCTTCTTGATTGATTTCTTCCCACTAAGGCCGGGTCTTGTTTATTCTTTTAGAACTCTGACTGACTTTCCTTTTTCTTTGTCCTCTTGGTCTCTCTCTTTTTCTTCAGTTTGAAGACATGCACATGCAGGTTTGTAGCATAATGGTTATTGTAGAAAGAAATCAACACAGTAACCTGAGTTCAAATCCTGGTGGAGATTAATTGGATTTCACATGATGCTAATACCCTTGGGAAAGGCATGGATCCAACTATTCTCCCTTCTAGCTATGGATAAATTGTAGGCAAACTATGCCCTTTAGCTTTAGTTAGGCAACTAAGACTAAAAGAAAAACAGAATTCAAATCAGTTTTATTTCTCTTAAAAATTAACCTTGTACCACACCCTACTCATAACAGAGGGGTTGAGTGAACACATACACACACACACACACACACACACACACAGCTCTTTTTGCCATGCCATGTGGTGGTCCTGCAGCCTATGTATGTATTTGAAATATCCAGACATTTCAGTCATGAATTTTGAAATTTCATAAATAAACATCCTTGTTCGAATAGTATCACCTGTCAACAGTCATCCTTCATATGATAAAGATGGACTGAAGTCCAATCAGCTCCTAGCACACACTTGAGAGAAAAATTAAGGTTCCTTAAAATATTTTCCAACCAATCAGAAAATAAGCTATGCAATTCTCAGAAAAGTCAACCCTAAGCCACGTGCTATTTATGAAAGGATGAAGGAATCCAAGCATCAGAAAGAGAATACATCCTTCAAGCTGCTTGGTCATCCATGACGATCAGCATTAGAAGCTGGCAGCAGGGCACATCTCACAAGTAGATTTTCTACATGGTCCTTCTCAACTATAACTCTGATATGCAACTTATCCTTGAACGAGCAAATGAATGACATCCCAAATTACCATAAACAAGAAGAAAATTTTTCTTTTTTTTTTTTTTCAAACATGTCTCATCTCCATTGTTGTATTACTTCTCACTTTTTTCTGGTTAGTGCAAATTAGGTTACGTGTTGTAATTTGGTTCTTGGGTTTTTAAGAAACTGGAAGTATTAGTTCAGCTAATTTATAAGGAAAAATGGAAGTACCGGATCCATCATGATAATTTGTCTATAAAAATAGCCCAGTCAGCTGGTGGGGTGGGTGGGTGTAGAATACACCGACTGCATCTCTGTCTGCAGAGGGGTAAGACCTCTCTTCAAAGAGTGTCCTGGATATGACATTAAACAATCTGATGGTAAGGCTCCACTAATGCTGGAGCTTTGGGGAATGCTAAGTACCCCTTCATTGTCATCGCTCCCTGGTCCATTCTTGCTCTGAGTAGTAGCACCTGAAAGGGTCCTATCCATGGGTCAAATAGGACTGTTTGACATTTCAACTGAGTGCAAACAAATGACTTATGCTAAATTGATTTATTAGAAATAGAACTGTTTGATCATTTAACTGTGTGTAAATGAATGACTGATGTTTAATTGAATTGTTAGTGATACATAGCAATACTTGGAACCATGTCATTGTTAACTTATCCTGAATTGAATTGTTAGAAATAGAGCTGTTTGATCTTTTAATTGAGTGTATATAAAGAATGTGTTTACAAATCATATATTTAATATATATGTAAAAACAGGACTTGGCATTAAATAACCAACAATGGTTGATATACCAGAAAACCAAACCAGTTGTCTATAAAAAGTTGATATGACTCTTTCTTGGAAGTTACAATCTAACTGGAATCTTGTGTTGAATTTATCTGTTACTAACCCTGAGCAATTGTGACAAGAGGATTACATTTATCCAAGGCCTGTCCTAATTTTTTGGTACTATAGCTCCTGCTACAAAATTGAAAAAGCAAATACTTTAGGAAAAATATTACTTCATTATAACATAGATTCTTCTAGAAATTTTAGAACTGTGCAGTTAAAGTCTTTTCTTTTTCATTCATCCTGTTAACAACTATCACTTCTTAGTTTGTGCTCTATTCCTTGTTAATTTTATTACTGTACAGTCATGACTGACCAAATTCCTAAACAGATCCTATAGTTTAAAAAGTATGGATATTAAAACTAACTATATAATTGCAAACTTCAATCTAGAAAATATAATATATATATCTGAAAGCAATTGGAATTAACACAGAAATATAAATATATATAATGTTTTTTCTTTTATAGCAAAGAAGAAAATAAAATTACGATTAAAGATTAATGCAATCATCATCATGTCGTGCTGGTAGCACGGATATCCCTGACCCTCTCTCGCCACTTTTCCCTATCATTCATCACCTCAGGCAGGTTTTCTGGACAACATCCCGTATCCTCACATAGTTGCTGAATGTATGTTCGTGCTGGTCGTCCTGCATTTGCACGACCATGTGTGGGGGTCCATAAGAGTACATCACTTATGAGTTCGTCCCTGCTTCTCCAGCAGTGTTCTGCATGTCTGGTTCGTCTAACTTGAATAGTTTTCGTGATAGGAGGCAGGTGGCCGTACAGTTGGTGTCTTGTGGGGTGTTGCCGCCAGGACTTGTTCAAGATTGCTTGCAGCATTCTTGTGTAATTGCTGTCTAGCTTTTTCTCCAGCCGTTTTGTTAGAGTCCATGTAGTGCATCCGTATAGCAGTATCGATGTGACCGCTGATTAATGCAATACATGAAACCAATTGTGCAAAATAATTAACTGAAACTCATTTAAAAAGTTACTTATAAAACATTCACTTAAAAATTATATGTATAACCAAGATTTGGCATGAAACAAACCTCAAGTACTGACATGCCATCAAATCAAATAACCTAACCATCAACAGGAACGCTGACTACCAAACCCTTCCAACAATACTCAATTAGCAAATAAAAATGTCTTTGGCTTAAAATAACTCAAAGGTTGACTTGCCATAAAATCCAATCAACTAACAATAGCAGCAATGGCCACTTGTTGTGAACTGTAATTCAACTGGCTTTACAAACATGTCTGCTTTGTCATGACTTTCACTAAGTGGAAGTAAAAAAAGGATGTATTGCTTTATGTATCTTTCTTATAAATGGTCATTTTTAATGGGATTAATGTGTATGTGCAGGTTTGAATCCTTAATATTACTATTATTTATGAATATACATGAATTATTGTGTACATAAGTTGGCGACCATAGTTGAGAGGGACCCAAAGGCTCCCTTTTCAATAGCTACTACACTGAGGTGTAGGAAAGAGCGCTACTCCTTTCCCTGGATTGCTCCACTTTATTCTTGATCCTTAATGATGAGTGTTAAGCAATGTGGCATCAAGAGTGTTTGCCAATGGTCCAAGAGACCTGGGGTTCAATTCCAGGTTGAGTCATACCTAAGACTCAAAAAATGGTACTTGAGACCGCCTTGTTTAACACTCTTTATTATAAAGTAAGGATCAAGAGGAAAGTGGAGCAATCCAGGGAATGGAGTAGCGCCCTCCCCTACACCTCAGTGTAGTAGCTATTGAAAAGGGAGCCTTCAGGTCACCCTCGACTAGGGTCACCAACTTACTTATATAAATGACTCATTCAAAGTGACTGTTCATTAATAACCATTGGAAAAGAACCAGAGTGACCCTGGGTTGGACCTTTGCAAGAAGTGAGAAGGAACATGAGTTCTATTTGCATGTTGGTGAGAAGAAATAATGAACAAGTTTTGCTTTGGAATTGCTGTTTTGACATCAGCCAGAAAGTTGTGACTTTGCCTAGAGAAGAATCAAAGTCTCTTGGCATTTTTTATTACTTATTATAAATCCAAAGCAACATGTTTCAGACTTCCACTAAAGCAATTAAAATTCAATTTATCTTAATTTTTCATTTCTAAGATCTGATCTGATTATGTATAAAAGGTTAGACTCAATTTTGCTTTGGTAAACTAACTGCATGAATATCTGCGCTTAAGAGTTGGTTTTGATTTTACTTTTGGATGAGTGTATGATTAAAATCTAAACAAATCATATATATATATAATAATAATAATGAAAAAAAAATTGAATCAAAAAGAGTCGCATCACAGTCAAAACAAACACATTATTAGTCTTTTGAAAAGGACCATGACATCCAAAACATGTCAAGCAAATTTATATGAAATAAAACCCTTAAGTACCACACTGATATTTATTTCTATATATATATATATATATATATATATATATATATATATATATTCTTCAATCCAGTAAATCTGGAGTAGGGAACAATTCCGTCAGGACAAATAAATTATTCAAATTTTGAATGTTTAAATATTCCTGGTAAAGAGAAATTATTTTGGAGTCTTTGATTCATATCAATGCTCTTTACAGGATGGAAATAAATTTATTATCTTAATGTGACTGAATATTGTTTTTTTCTTGAAATAATATATATATATATATATATATATATTTTTTTTTTTCTATCTTACAGGTTGTTGACATGATATCCATTTCTCTTAAGGAGATGATGGAATCAGAATTCACAGACTTTTTGGATGTTGATGGAAATCCCCAGTTGAAAGAAACAATTACTTTTGGCGATTGGTGCCATTACACATACTTGTCTTTTGGTAGCCTTCTTGGCCACAGTTGCCAAGCGGCAACCCTTCTTGCTGGACACAGCAAATATATTCAAGAATGTGCCTTTGAATTTGGTAAAAATCTTGCTTATGCACAACAGGTAAGTTTTTTTTTATTTTTATAGAGATCTTGCTACTTGTAAAATTGTCTTTTTAAATTTTTTTCTATGTTATGTGATAACTGACTTGCACTGCCAGTGATCCGCACATTTATTGAAGCATGAGTCTAATTCAGCGCCTCTCAAAATCTTCACTTGATTTCCATTCACTTCAAAATAAATCAATTGAGTAGGGTTATTTATTTACCCAACTCCTCTGCCGTAGCAAACTGGATTACCAGACCATATTTTGTGAGTTCAATTCTCTCTTCCATTTTCCATAATTCTGGCATTATGCCTCAAACTAAGTTTGACCTCATCTTGTGAAGCATTATCAGCCTGTCCACCCCCACCAATAAAGAAAAAATTAATGTTTTCACAAAAAAGGAGTTATCTTTTCCTTGTTTTTATTTTCAAATGTCAATTTTGAAATGGTTCTTATATCATTGAAACTTGGATCTTAATAGTTATCTCCTACTCCTACAATTTGGGATTTACCTTCTCTACCTCTTAAGCAATAATAAAAATAAAAACATGGGTAAGATAACTTTTGAACATATTGGAAAGTTAGAAATTATTTTAATATTGTATTCATCTTGTAAATACGATCCCTGCCTTCATCTAAAAACCATAGAATATGAATATTTTTCAAATCTGAGAAATTGCCTGGGTAGAGGAAGGTCTTCTAAGTACTAAGCACCAAAAATTGATTGTGGGAACTTTTTTTTTTTTTTAAAGACAAGACCATCATGATTCAGATGTGTTGTATTTGTCTTTGTAAATTTGTACACACGACTGATGTAGATTTGAGTAGCTCATATATAGACACAGAGATGTAAACAATAGATGATATAATAGATTCTTTGCTATTACCGATAAGTAGAGTTGTAGAGTTCATTGAATCCAGGAATTGACTCCTTAAGTTTGTTTTCCCTAAATATAAACTACGTGGTGTAATGGTTATTGTCATAGGAAATGGATACGGCGACATGAGTTCAAATCCTCGACAAGACTGATCGCATTTTACATAGCACTAATACCCTTGGGAAAGGTATGAATCCAATCATTCTCCCTCCAGCTATGGGTAAATAGTAGGACAGACTGGGAGAAGGAAAAAAACTCTGAATTCAAACCTGTTAAACTCCACTTAAAAAATTGACCTTGTGTCATATCCTGCCCGAGCGGAGGGGGTGGTAAATATGATAAACTACAACAAACTAGTATGTGAGATTATTCATCTGAGGCAAAAATGAAGTTGATTGATTTTAATGACATGTATGCTTAGAGGTTAGAGAATTCAATTCATTATATATTTGTAATTACATTTTTTGTGGAGCTGCTTCACAAGAATTTTTTACATAGAGTAACTCTCCTTAATACAAACAATTTACAGTTATATGGCATCAAGTATTGCTATCAAATACAAATAATTTTTAAACAGATCTATTTGAGCCATATGGGTCAGAGTGGACCTGGAAGTAATGGAAATGAAGAGGTATTCCACACACTCCAGAACTGGACCCTCACCATCAAATGCAGTTTAGTGTCATACCCAGGATACCCCATTTTTTGGTAGATACAGTCAGTATACAAGGTAACAGAAATGAAGTGATGGAAAATACATAGTTCAAACTAGTCATCACATAGGTGATACTGTAATTTTATATGAGGAATAGCAACTCTTTGTTATATTGAAAGCGATGATTGTCTTCTTGGTTCTTCATTGCATGATTTACTCATCCGTTCTTCATAGGGTTTGTGCCTTGAGTTAAGATATGACACAAGCTCATTCTTTATTCTACACGAAGCATCCACATAGAAAGTGTTTCACAAACAACACAGTTTTAAGGATAAGAGGATAGAATAAGAATGTTAGTCAAATGGTAATACTATTCTCTCAGCCAACAGTATTTTTAGTTGAAAGAATTGTATCATGCACTAACCTCATTTGTGCATCCATTCCCTTGTGTTGTATCATGTTTTGTAAGGATGAAAGTCTGTTCATTCTTGAAATTTATTTTACATATAAATCTTGAAACATGCAAGACATATCAAATGATTTGATGTAGGACTTGGGAGAAGTTTTCAATATGGGAAGTTGTTTTTGAATAAAAATTGTCCAAAAAGATTGTTGCATTCTTTTTTAAATACATTTTCCCCACCATATATAAATATACATACATATATATATGTATGTATGTATATGTATATATGGGTTGCTCAATCAGCTGGGGCTGTAAAATACACCAACTGCATCTCTGCAGAGGGGTAAGACCCCTTCAACGAGTGTCCTAGATATGACACTAACCAATCCGATGGTAAGGTTCCAGTAATGCTGGAACTTTGGGGAATGCAAAGTACCCTTTTATTGCCATTGCTCCCAGGTCCCCTCTGGCCTAGAGTGGTAGCACCTGATAGGGCTGATGGTTAAATAGAACTAAACTGTGTACTTATGCTAAACTGAATTGTTTGAATTAGAACTGTTTGACTTAACTGAATAGTTTGAAATAGAAATGTTTTTGATAATTTGTTATTGTACCTTCCTATGAACTCTTCCTATTACTATGAATACTGTGAGAATATTCATCTCGATGTTAAGTTAACGCCAGCCTAACACTTTGGCAGATAGACTGACGTTCAACACTCTTTTACCTATGCTGTATTTATACTTTCGTTCAATATACTTGTTTCACGTAATCCCAAGTTTGTGTCTTTATTCTGGAACTTTTACTGGTCCACAACACAATTAAACTGTGTAATTACATTTAAACTACATACTCACGCTAAACTGAATTGTTTAATGTAGAACTGTTTTGACATTTAACTGTGTAAACAAAATCTATACTTATACTAAACTGAATTGTTTATATTAGAATTGTTTAACTAAACTGAATAGCTTGAAGTAGAAATGTTTTTGATGATTAAACTGTGTACTTATGCTAAACTGAATTCTTTGAGATTATTTGTATAAAAATGGATTTGACATTAAATAACCTACAAAGGTTGATATACCATAAAACCCAAACAACCAACCAACTATGTATATGGAGTAACACATGAAAGACTAGTGACAGTTAAGAAAGACCATGCAACTGTTTCTATGTCACAAAGAAATGGAATAAACACCCATGATGTTGGGGGTAGAATAACATCATCATGTAAGAAAACAATGCTGAATCATTACTATAAAATAAGTCTCCTGCATAGATAACAGAGTAAATCTCATAAATTGTAAATTGATTGAAGGGATGCAATATTTGGAGTATCTCACATTACACAGGATTCCTTTGTTTATTCGTACAGGTTACCAGTTTAAAAAATTAGTCATTACACTTGAACTAAGTAGAACATTATTTCAACTTTTATGTTATGTTATCATCTTGTCATGAAATTCATTATAGCATCACTGAATTAACAATGTATTATTGAGATCTACATTTTCTTCTTTAAGTAGAGGAATTATATTGTAACTTGAATTACCATGACCAGAACATCCGATAAACACTTGCTCACATGGTGGAGATCATGGTATGACAAGTTGATTTGGCATTGCTTGTATGCAATGTGGACCAGTGGCTCAGTGGTAGAGTTCCAGTTCTGCATTCTGTGGTCACTGGCTTGATCTCCAGTGGTGCAGATTATGGTATACACTGCTGATTCAACCTAATAAGGTTGAAACAGCTGTCAGTGTTTCCATTTATTGTGCGTAAGTGTTTGCCGAATTTTCTGGTCATGGTAATTCAATTTACTTTATTGAGATCTCATATACTGACTACTTGTTCATGTTCTGTGTCATATTGTCAGTTAATCTAAATCTTACATACTCAAATTAAAGCTTTGTTAGTGGAAAGTTGTGAATACAACAAAGGATTATAGGAAGTGCCTGACTGAACATTCCCACCATGTGATAGAAACTGACAAAGTCTGGTAATATAGCAAGATACAGTTGGTGGGTTCTGAGTTGTAATGATGCATTGGTGCTAAAACCATACCTGACTCCAGAGTCATCATATGATAAAGATTTTGTTGGCTACACAGCAGCTGTTTTGTTTGTAGTAGCATATATATTATATAATTTGATATAAATTAATAAAATATTATATAAATTATATGTATATATATACCCATACATACACACACATATAATAAAATATCATGAATGATGATGATGATTATAAAATATTATTATCATAATATATGAATAATAATTATTATAATAAAGTATAAATGATAATAAATAAATTATAGTTATAATAATAATAATAAAGTATTATATACATAATGATTATAATAATGATATGTAATATAAATAATTATAATAATAAAATATTATGTTAATGATAATATGATAATGATAAAATATGTAAATGATGATAATAGTAATAATAAAATGTTATATAAATAATAATGATAAAATATTACATAAATGACTGTAACAGTAATAAAATATTATATCGAATAATGATTATTATAAAAAATGAGAAGTGGAAAATGAAAAATGATAGAAGGAATGGAACTACCAAGTTAAGAAAAAAATCAGAATGCTCAGAGCAAAGGAAACCTACAAATACTTGGGAATATTGAAAGTGGACACCATCAAACAAGTGCAGATGAAAAGAAAAATTAAAAAAAGAATATTTCAGGAGAACAAAGAAACTACTAAAAACCAAACTACATGGTGGAAATCTTATCAAAGGGATAAATACCTGGGCTGTCCACCTTGTTAGATACTTTGGACCATGCTTGAAGTGGATGAGGGAAAAACTTAAACAGATGGACCAGAGAACAAGAAAACTCATGCGTAAGGCCTTATATTCCAGAGGTGACATAGACAAACTGTATGTGTCAAGAAAAGTAGGAGGAAGAAGATTTGCCAGCATTGAAGATAATGTTGATGCATTGATACAATGACTTAAAGACTACATAAAAAAGTGCAGAGGAAGATTGATTACATCATCATCATCATCATGTCACGCCACCAGCACGGATATCCCTGACCCTCTCTCGCCACTTCTCCCTATCATTCATCGCCTCCGGCAGGTCTTCAGGGTTACATCCTGTGTCCTCACATAGTTGCTGTATGTAAGTTCGTGCTTGTCGTCCTGCTTTTGCACATCCATATGTGGGGGTCCACAGGAGTACATCGCTTATGAGCTCGTCCTTGCTTCTCCAGCAGTGTCCCGCGTGTCTGGTTCGTCTAACTTGTATAGTTTTCGTGATGGGGGGCAAGTGTCCGTATAGTTGGAGTCTCGTGGGGTGTTGTCGCCAGGACTTGTTCAATACTGCTCTCAACATTCTTGTGTAATTTCCGTCTAGTTTCCTCTCCAGCCACTTAGTTAGCGTCCATGTGGTGCATCCATATAGCAGTATCGACACAACTGTTGCCTGGAAAAAACTGCGTTTCATTTTATCGGTTAGGTCCGACTTCCATATGATTGAGAGCCTATCGATAGCTGTCCATGCCTTCGTCAGTCGTGTGTCGATGTCTTTTTCGGTTGATGAGACGCTACTTCCTAGGTAGGTGAATTTGTCGACTAGTTTCAGAGAGGCTCCGTCTAGTGTGGCAATGTTGCCCGTTTGGTTGTAACACATATATTCAGTTTTGTTTGCATTGACATGAAGGCCAATGCCAGCTGCGGCTCGTTCCAGACTATGCAGTAGTGTCTCTGCTTGATTAGGCGTATTCGCTAGTAACGCCAAGTCATCAGCGTAGTCGGCGTCCGTGATTGTTTTTGTGGGGTACCTTTTGCTTCTTCTCTTAGTCAGCTCGAAGCCATTTTCTCTGATTTCGTTGATCGAAGTCCTAAGCACATAGTCTAGACAGATGATAAAGAGGTACTGGGTGTAACGGGTTTCCACCTGTATTTTTAATTTTTCGAGATATGGACGGAGTCCTATGTGTGGGTTACTAAGACCACGGATGAATGAGGGTTTGAAGGTTAAAGAGGTCAACGTGATATGAATGAATATGTGGGGAATTCTGAACCGGACAAACAATATAATGCGGAGTTTGTTTTTTCCTTTTCTTTATATATGTATCATTCATACATTTTTTTTTCATTTAAAAGAAAGCACAACTGTGACAACAGACAAACAAAGAACAAAACGAATACAACAAAAAAATATACAGCAATATGGAGGACAAGTCGCTCCCAACAGTATCTGACTAGGTCCTTCCAATAAGACAAAGTATTTTTTTTTCTTCTTTCACCGAAGAACAAGAGTCTCTCCTCTTCGTCTTTATGGATGTACAAATTTTAACCAAATAGGTTTTCCGCCGAAACTAGCTGCTGATGAACAGCCTCAAAAATGTTTCTTTGGAATAGTCTTGATACGGACCTTTATTTAGGTTACGTATATTATTCTTGATAAAAATTTTGACTAACCTTTTTTTTTTATCTTTCCTTTCTTTTGTTAATTTTTTCTTATATTCGTTAATCTCCTATTAACGAGTTGCAAGGCACCAATTTTTGTTTCCCTTTTCTTTTACGTTGAGCCTCAGGTTCTTACCCAACGGAGCTAAATGCTTCTATATGCCATTTTAGGACTAGGATTTCCCCTTTCACCAGACCCTGTGAAAAGGCGACCTTTCTCTTCCTTGGTGAAGCTCGAAACTAACTTTTTGGGTTTCGTTTCTTTTTGGCGGTAAAGCGCCCTCCCTGTCTCAACCCATGGCATGTCTTCTCCTTATCCGGGTCAAGACCTTTGCCCCTTCTCGGCTGCTTCTTCCCCTGTTGCTAGGGCTCGAAGACTCGCCAATCGCCTTCCCCCACTTCTGGTCCACATAGTAGTTCTTGCACTATAATCCTACCGTGGCCGGTGGCCGTAACAGGGGCTAGTGTGTCTCCTTGTAGTACTCCTGCAAACAAAAATAACCTGAAAACAAAAATGGGAAGAAAAGCAATTGTATGGACATTTCAAGTGACAAACAAGCGAAATCTCACATGAAAAACTTGGACATGGCTAAGAAAATGAAACCTTTCGAGAGAAACTGAATCTCTTCTGATAGCAGCAAAAACAATGCCATAAGAATTAGCTATGTTAAAGCAAGAATAGACAAGATGCAACAAAATAGCAGATATTGATTATGTGGTGATAGAGATGAAATAATCAATCATATGATAAGCAAATGCAGTAAATTAGTGCAAAAAGAGTATAAGACTAGAGTCTTATACTCTGTGAATTATGACTGAATTATGCAAGAAACTGAATCATGACTGTGAATTATGCAAGAAACTGAATTATGACTGTGAATTATACAAGAAACTGAATTATGACTATAGAAACAAATAGTATATGCACAACCCTAAATTTGTCCTGGTAAATGAAATGCACAAACTTTTCTGGTATTTTGAGATTTGAGATACAAATGAATCACCTAATCTCAGCAGACGACCAGACCTAGTCATAGTCAACAAAGAAAAATAGAAACTGTCGAATAATGAACTTTGCTGTTCTGACTGACCACAGGGTAAAGCTGAAAGGAAGTGAAAAAAGAGATAAGTACTTAGACCTTGCAAGAGGACTGAAAAAAACTATAGAACATGAAAGTATGGTGATACCAATTGTAATTAGTGTACTCAGTACAGTCACCAAATGATTGGTACAAGGACTGGAGCACTTGGAAATAACAGGACGAGTAGAGACCATCCAAACAACAGCATTATTAAGATGGGCCAAAATACTGAGAAGAGTCCTGGAGACTTGAGGCCACTTGAGCTTACGCTGGTGTGAAAAACTTTTAAAAGAGTAAAATATTAATAATAATTGGACACACCAGCATTGAATATTGTGTGGATGCATTGATCTGAGGACTCGAAGAATACATAAAAAAAGAGCAAAGAAAGACGAATTACAGTGACCAGAAATAATGTAAAAATACAGCAACAATACCTGGGAAACAGAAATGGGAAGAAAAAAAACTGTATGGATATTTCAAATGAAAAACAGGCAAAATCTCACACAAGAGGACATGGAGATTGTTAAGAAAAGGGAAACCTTAAGAGAGTAACTGGATCTCTTCTAATAGCAGCACAAAACAACACCATAAGGACAAACTATGTTAAAGCAAAAATTGATAGGATGCAACAAAATGGCAAATGTAGGTTATGTGATGAAAGAAATGAAATGATTAATCACCTGATCAGTAAATGCACCAAGTTAGAGCAAAAAGAGCACAAAATTAGACACAACTGAGTGGGGAAGAAACTGCAATTTGACCATTTAAACAAGAAGTATATACACAACCCCAAATTCATCCTTGAGATTTTGAGAAACAGATCACTTAATTCTGGCCAAACGACCAGACTTAGTGATTGCCAACAAAAAAAGAGAACCTAACCTGCTGAATTGTGGACTTTGCTGTCCCTGCAGACCACAGAATTAAGATAAAAAAACAAAGCAAAAAGGGAGATAAATACTTTGACCTTGCCTTAGAACAGAAAAAAACAAAACAACTCTGGCACATGAAATCAATTATAATGAGTTGCACTCAGAATAATCCCCAAAGGCATAGTAAAGGGTCCGGAAAACTTAGAATAGAATAATAGGACAAGTGGAGACCATAGAGATTACCGCATATCTAAGATCGGCTAGAGTACTGAGAAGAGTCCTGGAGACTTGTCATTCAGGCTCCAGTGAAACTCTCAAAGGAGTAAAATAATAAAATATCATTTAAATAATAATAGTATTTGATTTATGAAATTAATATATGAATTATTTTGTTACAATCTTTACAAAGTGTACAGGTATTAAATTCCAACAGACTTGTGTTTTCGTACGATCAGTCGAAAAAGAAAATTTAGCGGTTTAAATTCGGAATATTTTGTTTTATACTATATGAAGTTTTTGCAAATACTTGAGATGAATACAACAGGGGAGATGACTGAGAAAAGAAAAAACGAAGTTATTTCCCATGATTTCAGCTTGTATTTTAAGGGAAGTAACTTCTTTATTTTAATTTGGAGCAAAAACTCAGAAGGAAACAGACAAAAAATTAGTAGGAATGAAAATATCAGCAATATTCCAGCAAAATTGGTATTGAAAAATCCAAACTGAATGCAGGTATTGTTCTTGAAATGAAAAATATTGATTTTGAAGCTTGTTTAATTACAATTTTAAACCTAAAAAGCAGCAATTGTATAGAAAATTATAAGGTTAAATTGAATGATTTCAGAAATAATGGCATGAAAAAGAATTTAAGAGGGCATTTTTGGGAACTCCAGATGAATTACTTAATAGAATTTGATAAAATGAAACAGAGTTTCTTCCAAGCAGTGATTATGTTGATACTGTTATATGGATGCACTACATGGATGCTAACTAAACAGCCAGAGAAAAAGCTTGACAACAACTACACGAGAATGCTGCGAGCAACACCCCCACAAAGCAGCAGCTGTACGGCCATCTACCACCCATCACGAAAAATATCCAAGTTAGACGAACCAGACATGCAGGACACAGCTGGAGAAGTAGGGACGAGCTCATAAGTTATGTACTCCTATGGACCCCTTCACTTGGCCGTGCAAAAGCAGGGCAACCAGCTCGAACCTACATACAGCAGCTCTGTGAGGATACAAGGTGTAGCCCTGGGGACCTACCGGAAGTGATGAACGATAGGGAGGGGCGCTGATGGCATGACAAGATAATGATGATGATTAATATTGATTATGTTCAGTTCAAAGATTTTTTTAAAGGTCGATGTGGGAAGATAGTAAAATGAAGGAGATGCCCGAAAAGGCATAGCAATGATGATGTTTTGTTGCTAATTAAGTGATTAAGGTAACATTTATGATTATTTTTCGCCAATGATCCGGGAGACCTGGGTTCAATCCTAGGTCGGGTCATACCAAAGACTTTAAAAATGGTACTTGATACCGCCTTGTTTAACACTCGGCGATATAAGGTACGTATCAAGGGTAAAGTGGAGCAATTCTGGGAAAGGAGTAGCGCCCTCCCCCTACACCTCGGTGTTGTAGCTATTGAAAAGGGAGCCTTCTGGTCGCCCTTGACTAAGGTTGCCAACTTTACTTACTACATATTAACTGAGAATAACGTACAAGTATACAATGAATGTTTGTATTGAAGCTGAAAGAATAGTCTCATATTTTTGAACAATGTGTCAATTTACTAAGGTGAAATAATCTAAGAAGAATTATTTAAGGTGAAATTTAGAATTTTTTATTTCAGTAATTAGCATAAGTGTATTGCATACAGAATTTAAGACTATATAAGTATTATATGTAAAATGTTTTGTCCAACTGAGTGTTCATTGACAGGATCTAAAATATAAAAGCAATTTTTGTAAAATTTCAGTCAGCCACTCTCTATGATGCTTTTTTACTCTCCCTGAAATATCATAGCAGTATTAGAATAGTAATTGCTTGATTAAAAAAAATGACTAAATGTTACTATACTTAACAGACATGAATACATTAAATTTGTATTATCAGATAGCCTATTGATGGTGAAATGTAGTTATAGTCTATAAGTATCAACACTTATTCACTGGTTCTTAAGATTTGTGTTTGTTTAAATTCTAAAAATTATTTTCATATATTTTTAATATTAAAATGAAAGTTGTGCTATCCAACATTTGTGGGAATTAATTGGGTGGGCTTTGGTATTGATGACTTGTATATTTTTCGTATCTAATTAACAAAACTCACTGCTACTATTATTGTGTGAGGAACACAATTTGGACACTTGTAGCAGAGGAAATATATTATAATTTGATATTTCCTCATGTTAAGCAAAACAATTCATAGTGAATTAACACCAACGTATTTATTGCCCGAGCAAACTTAATGGAATGGATAGAAAAATGACATAAAATACCAGAAAATTCCTTATAGAGAAAAGTCCTATCAAACATTTGAAGAGTTTTTGGTATAAATTGAGATTCCTTTATAGAATGGAAGTTGTGTAAAGATTCACACAATTTGTTTAGGTAAGAGCTCCTTCTCTATTAGGAAATGCACCCACTCATGTGTGCTTCCTTTTGTGGAGGTCAGAATTAAGAGAGAGAGAGAGAGAGAGTTTCAGTTAGCCACACCATTGTATATGCTACTTTGGTCACACCACTTAGTGACCATTAGAAGTCAAACCCTACAGATTGAAGAAAGAGCTGAAAAAAGGGATTGCTTTTATAAAAATATTGATTATCATGAAGTTTTAAATGAGTAAAAAGGTGAGTCTCCATTGTGTAGTGGCTAACGTGTTGGATTGCAACATTATAGAGAGTGAGTTCAAACTTCAGTTGCACTATTACATTCGCTTTTGGACTAATACCCTTGGGAAAAGTATGAACCCTCAGCTATGGGTTGAATAGTACCACTACTGTTTTTCTACAAGGATGGTTTTGACATTAAATAACCCATGAAGGTTGATATGCCTTTAAAAAAACAAAGTTGGTTGGTTGTTTGGGTTTTATGGCATATCAACCTTTGTAGGTTATTTAATGCCAAATCCATTTTTATACAAATAATCAATTCTATTTCAAAACAATTCAGTTTAGCATGAGTACACAGTTTAATTGTCAAAAAACATTCCTATTTCAAGCTATTCAGTTTAGTAAAGCAGTTCTATTTAATATAATAAGTATAGTTTTTGTCCACACACAGTTGAATGTCAAAACAGTTCTATTTCAAACAATTCAGTTTAGCATAAGTATGCAGTTTAGTTCTATTTGGCCCATAGATAGGACCCTATCAGGTGCTACCTCTCTGGGCCAGAGTGAACCTGGGACCAATGGCAAATGAAGGAGTTCACTGCATTTCCCAAAGCTCCAGCATTACTGTAACCACACCATCAGATTGTTTTTTGCCTTATCCCGGACACTCTTGTGTGTGGGGGGTTTCTTACCCCTCTGTAGGCAGAGATGCTGTTGGTATATTTTACAGCCCCAGCCGATTAGGCAAAAAACCAAAAGAAACCAAATAAATGAGTAAAATATTCATTTCATAGTTTAGTTTATCTATTGGATTTATTCAATTTATTTTATTGTAACTGAATATTGTATATTATTTGTGGATACTAATTTAATCATAGGATATCCTTGGGCTCAGTTGATGATAATATAGCAGTCATTTGCTTGTCTTCAAACACATGGGAAATAAGCTTTGGAGTAAAAATCATTTACAGAAACCGAAAATACCTTTGATACTTCTTAAAACTGTTTTTCTTTTTAGTTTTAGAACTATTCTCGTGGACTTCTTTAGCTGAGATTTGGATTTATTTTCTATACTTGAAAGACAGTATATCTAAAGTTAATGTTTCGGAAGCTATAAGAATTTTTTTTTCTGTATTTCTCTTCTCAGATTTTTAAAAACTTTTTTTCGCTGATGTTTTATAATTCATCTGACTGATTAATTTCAATGGCATGTCAACTCATATAGGGTTATTTTATGTGTAGAGGTTAGGGAATTGTGTTCATTGTACATTTCCATTTTTTTGTGTAGTTGTTTTTAATGAGTTTTTGCACACTATTATATGAAATCAAGTATTCCTATCTAATACAAATAATTTAGTTTTAAGTATTCCTGTCTAATATATGATTTCAAGTAGTTATTTCTTAGTAATAACAGTCATTTGTTTGGACATAGTTATATGGTTTCAAGTAACTAATCATAATCCTTAGTAAACAATTATAGCTTCAAGTAACTTTTCTTAATACAAATAATTTACAGTTATACAGCATCAAGTATTCCTATCTAATACTAATGATTTTATGGTTTCAAGTAATTCTATTTAATATAATTTTTTTGCACACAGTTATATGGTTACAAGTAACTAATGATAATCCTTTGTAAACAATTATAGAATAAAGTAACTATTCTCTATATAAATAATTTAAAGTTATGTGGCATCAAGTATTACTTCTGAATACAATTAATTTTTAAACTCATAGATTCATGCCTTTTTTAGGGCATGAATGCAAAGGGAACATTAACAATTCTCTCTGCTTGAGTTTGCTGATTCTAGTTTTAATGTTCATAACTGTTATACCATCCTCATAATGGTTTAGAAATAGCTACATTGTTAGACATTTTGTATGTTATCACTTGACCCAATGGCAGGACAGAAATGACAAATATGTTATATCTCTGTTGTGGCGTGACTAGTACACCCCACAGAATGGACTGGCCTTAGGACTATATTCGAGCAGTGTTCACTCTAGTCTGACAGTAGCAAGTCATTAAGTGAGTAAGTCAGCCTGACTGTCTTTCCAACAACAAATGACTAAGGTTGCTTATATTAGATGATGAACTGTATTTCTCTCCATAACCAAATATCTTATTGCTTAAATATCCTATTTACCAACCCCTCCGCTCGGGCAGGATATGACACAAGGTCAATTTTTAAGCGGAGTTTAACAGGTTTGAATTCAGAGTTTTCCTTCTCCTAGACTAGTTGCCTCACCAAGGCCTAGTCTGTCCTACTATTTACCCATAGCTGGAGGGAGAATAATTGGATTCATACCTTTCCCAAGGGTATTAGTGCGATGTGAAATGCAATGAGTCTCATCCAGGATTTGAACTCGTGTCGTCCTGTCCATTTCCTATGATGATAACCATTACACCACGGTCACCTCCTTTTAGCTTAAATATGTGTCAACTCTTGCAACTCATGACACAACAATCTCAAAAACTCACTCATGTTTATTTCATTGTTATAATTCTATGGAGTAGTCTCATTTGGTGTGTTTTTTCTTGTTGATAGAGGAAAGTGTGTCATTCTTCCATTTTTGACATCAGAGTGAGCAGTTTCACTTAAGCCCTAAATCAACTACTTTGCTTGGTATCTGAAGGTCTAGCTCTTTTTGAATCCCTTAAAGTTTTGTGTGACTGTCTTTAGCCACTGAATGTATGCTCCTGTGTTTTCCAGAGTGCTCAGGTTAGCCTTAGCTGCAAGAGAACTTTTTTGACCTGTCTTGGTCAATCATGTCTGTCATAACCAGGTGTTGAGAGAGCTGGTGATGGTTTTGGGCGAAGTACCACAAAACACTCGAGGGTGTCCTCGTGGTGTAATGGTTAAAGCGTTGGACTGCGTGATCATAGTACGTGAGTTTGTACTCCAGTTGCGCTATTACATTCACTTTTGGGCAAATACCCTTGGGAAAGGTATGAACCCCCTTATCCTCCCAGCTATGGGTTAAATAGTACCACTACTGTTCTTCTAGGAGAATGGCTTTGGCATTAAATAACCTAAAAAGAGTTGATATGCCATTAAACAAAGGAACCCAAACAAAACACTCCTTCATTTCTACCATTTTCAAAATCATATATCAATGCGCTGACTGCACCTCTGACGAGGGGTAAGACTTCCCCTTACTGAAATGAGTGTCCTGGATTTGACATTAAGCTATCTGATGGTGATGCTCCAGTCCTAAAGTTTTGGGAAATGTGAAGTACCCTTTCATTGCCATTACTCCCATGTTCACTCTGACCCAGAGTGGAAGTACCTGATAGTCCCATCTATGGTTTAAGTAGAACTGCTTAACCAGTTAATTCTGTGCAAACAAATGACTGATGTTAAATTAAGTGTTATATAGCAATACTTGGAACCATTTAACTGTATGCAAATGAATGAATAGTATTGAATTGAATTATTAGTGTTAAATAGCAATACTTGTAACCACTCCAGTGTCTGCAAACATATGATTAATATTGAATAGAATCATTAGTGTTAGATAGTAATAGTTACAACAATTTACTGAAGGCAAACAAATGAAGTCTGGTTTGTTTAAAAATGTTATCTACAAATTATATATATTTAATATATGTACAAACAGGATTTGGCATAAAATAACCTACAAGGGTTGATATGCCATAAAACCCAACCAACCAAAATATGAGTTTCCCTAAATTTACCTCTATTATTGCTTGTATTTTCACATTTTTCTATCTTCATCAACAGTCAAAAATCAAAATCACTTCTCCTTTTTCATGCTACAAGAATAACAATACACATTTCCATATTATCAATATACAGATCTCACAAAAAATACATAACATTTAGAGAATGTGCAAAAATAACAGATCACATATTTTAAAAGCCGCAGAGAAAACCAAAAGAAAAATCTATTCCCCCCCCCCGGGAAAAGTCTGAATATTAAACAAAAGAAAAATCTTTTTAAATTAAAATAAAAATTTAGGCTTTCTGTTATTTGTTCTCTTGAGAACATTTTTCTGGCCAAGTGACGATTCCTTAAGGGTTTATTAGCTTTTCATATTACATATTCAAACAAACTTACTACCCCCATCAAAAACCATAAATTCACCTAGATATATTATGTATCTGCTCTCAGTATCTTAATCCCAGCACAATGAAATCTTATTATACATTATCTTTGCCTGCCTCTTTATCATTGGGATGTTTGAAAACTGGTCTTTCATGATTCCAAAATAAACTTCATGTGGGTCATTTTTTAGATCAGGGGTCTCATTAATATATAATTGTGTAAGTATAATTAGTATACCAAGTGTAGGTTCAGCCCAGTCGGTTGGGGCTGTTGAATACAACGGCTGCATCTCTGCCTGCAGAGGGGTAAGGCTCCCCTCCAAATGTATATCCTGGATATGATATTAAATAATCTGATGGTGAGGCTCCAGTAATGCTGGAGCTTTAAGGAATGCAGAGTACCCCTTAATTGCCATTGGTACTAGGTCCATTTTGGCCTGCAGTGGCAGCACCTGAAATGGTCCTATCTATGGGTCAAATATAGAACTATTTGACATTTAGACTGTATGTAAATGGCTGACTTATGTCAAATTGAATTATAAGAATAAGAACTATTTGACCATTTAACTGTAAACAAATGACTGATGTCTAATTGAATTGTTAGTGATATGAAGCAATACTTGGAACCATTTAACGGTATGCAAACTGATGAGTAATGTTGAAAAGAATTATTAGTGTTAAATATCAATACTTGAAACATTTTAACTGTGTGTCTAAACTAAATTATTGGTATTACATTACAATACTTGGGACCATTTGACTGTGTGGAAATGAATAAATAGTTTTGAATCTAGTTAGTGTTAAATAACAATATTTGAAACTGCTTCACTGTCTGCAAACAAATAATTGATATTGAATAGAATTATTAGTGTTAGATAGCAATAATTGAAACCATTTAACTGTGTACAAGTTGGCGACCATAGTCGAGGGTGACCCGAAGGCTCCCTTTTCAATAGCTACTACACCAAGGTGTAGGGGAGGTCGCTACTCCTTCCCTTGTATAAACAATAACAATACTAGTGTCCAAACAAATTAGTTCTAACTCATTTAAAGAAAGAATTACCTAGAAACTATTCACTTACAAATCATATGTATATATCTGCAAATAATTGAATGATGTTAAATTGATAGTGTTATATAGCAATACTTGAAACCATTTAACTTTGTGCAAACAAATGATTAATAGTAAATGAAATTATTTGTATTAGATAGAAATACTTGAAACCATTTAATTGTGTGCAAATAAATGAGCTCAATCTCATTTAAAAACGTTATCAATAAAATGTGTTTACAAATCCTATATATTCAATATATATGTAGTATAAAGAGGATTTGGCATTAAATAACTTACGATGGTTGATATGCCATAAAACCTAACTCAACCAAATGACACATCAAGCTTTACACACAATATATGATGAAAACACTCATTTGTGGCTAAAATTTTTAGGTTGTTCATTATGTGAAGTTGTCATTACTTGACTATATAAAATAGGAATACATGATATCATAAAATTATGTGCAAGAAAACTCTTGACAACTGCACAAAAAATGTACATATAGATATCAATGCAATTCTCTAACCTCTAGGCATAAAATAACCCTAGACTGGTTGATAAGATGTTAAAATCAATGAATCAATCATTTATTATTTTCTTTCATTTAAAAAAAAAAAAGTCTCTTGGAATCTTTGGTTAAATGTTTATGAAATGAATTTATATTTCTCTTCAAAGTTGAATGGAAATGAGTTGAATATGAGAGAGAGAGAGAGAGAGAGAGAGAGAGAACAAAGATATATACAATAAAAAAGAGCAGTGAGAGAGATTGATTTGTCAACATTTTATGTAGTTTTTCTTTATTTAAAGAGTCATTTATCTCAGATGTCATTCAGAGAGAGATTGCTCTGTCTTGATCAATTCCTATGTCTCTTCTTTAACTTAACCTTATAAACCCTGATGACTTTCCTGTTTTAAGACAACTCAATTCTTTTTCCCCCCTCTGTAATCATTGGACAAAAAAGTAAAGATAAGTACATGTTTGTTCAGTGGATGGAGTAATGGACTAGAAGCCACAAGTACTCTGACTCACTCCTTAATTCTCTTTGTAAGTCATATGTCACTTTGTAGAGATTTATGGCTAACATTTAGATAAAGATGGATAAGTAAGGAGATCTATAAATATTGGTAATTGCAATTATACCTCCCAAACTCACTAACAATGGGTAAATAGTAGGACAGTTGGAACTCTTTAGCCTTGTATTTAGTTACTCAACCCCATTGCTTCAGGCACAAGGTCAATTTTTAGCAGAGAAAAGCAGGTTTGAATTTAGAGTTTTTCTTCTCTTAAAATAGTTGCCTAACCAAGGCTAACAAAGCTAGTCTACCCTACTATTTATCCATAGCTCGGGATAGAACATATGTATTCAAGCATTTACCAAGCGCATTAGCACAAAGTAAAATGCAAACAATCATGCTCAGGATTTGAACTTGGGTCGCTGGTTCCATTTCTTGCGATAATAACCATCATGCTAAGCATGTTCTTCAGCTTTGTAAAAGCAATTCGTCTTGAGCATTTGAAAATTGGTCTGGTCAGGAACCATTCTTTGATACTTGTACCATGTAACTTAGTACAATCTGTTGCATATTACTTGGAGTTATTTGTTTCTCTACAAGGGCTGTATGTAACATGAGGTCTAGTTTAACTCTGGGCACCTCATTTATTGATGACAATGGAGACAAAAATTGCTCAGCAATTTTGGCATTCTTTTTGAGACATTCAAGGATAGATCCTGATTTTACCTCATCACATATAATGGAGAGGTGCTGCTTGGGAACATGACTGTTAGAACCTGAGTGACATCTTATAGATCTGACCACAAATGACTAGGCACAAGTAAGGTCAAATATTAATTCAAGAAGAGATGGGCTTTGCCAAGTTGTTCTCATTGTCATGAGAAATACCACTCCTATAGCTTAGTCGGTCATGAAAAACATTTACTTAATATTAATTATAGATTATTCAATTATAGAATTTTATTAGTTGCTATGATTTTTTAAATTTCCAAACTGTAAGAATTACACATATTAATCTTTATGCATATGATGCAAAAAGTTTGTAAAAGTCATATCAATAAAATCCTTCAAAGTTTTCTGACAATATCTTAAAGAATCTAGTTTAGTTGTGCTGTTTAAAAAAAATTAAAAGTAATATTTAAGTAATTTTGCTATTGATATTATAACATATCGAAACCTTTATGTTACTCTGTATTTTCTTGCTTATGTTCCATACTCTTTTTTGAATATTATACTAAAAGTAAAATTAAGTAAAGATAAAAAATTGTCTTTTTTATTCTTTATTCTTTTTCTATAATTGAAAACTGTGATAATAAATAAAACTAATTTCAAATATTTAAACATAACTTAATTTAAAATTTTGTCTTTCTACAGAGCCTATTTCAGCTTTAAAAATTGATTTATATTTATTGTTAATGAATAAGTTTCAACAATTTTATTAAGACTGAATAATTTGGAAGATTTATTATCATTTATTAAATACGCCACCTTCCTACTTTTTTTGCTTAAAAATAAACTTCCAAAATAAGTTTTCATTAAGTATTCTTCATTTCTATCTATCCCTTTCTTTTTTCATTTCTATTCTATTGAAACAACCGATAAGTGTTTGAGTTATAAAGTTATTGCTTCTGTCTTTCTTACTTTTTCTTTGTTTGTTTCTTTCTTTCTCAAGTAGTGTGTTCTTTTTCTCTCCTTTCCTTCTACAGAATTGTTCATTATTTATCTGATTTGATGACAAGTAATATTCAAATACATACTCATGTCTTATTTTATTAATATAACTTTTTTGCCATTTCACTCAACAAGAGCTACTGAACTCTATATTTTAAGTCTGTTGTGTTTTTGTTTTTTCTGAAACTAATCATATTGCTTATAAAGTTTTAATAGAGATTCAACTATAACAGTTTAAAAGCTGTTTTGTATTTATTTATAAATAATCCTAATCCCAAATAAGCAACAAATATGTGAATATTAATTAAATCTGAATTGTTAGATAAAAGAAATAGACATTTTTTTAAAAGTTGATTTACATTTTTTATGCAAAAATTTCCAGTGAAATTTTGATTTTCATTTGTGTATTCTGCTTCTATAATAAAAAACTGATTCTGAAAATTTGGTGCATATAAATGATATATGATTATACCAAGTTATTGTAGGGAGACAATAAATAATTATCTCCCTTAGAGAATGAGCAAGTTCATTGGAAGCTTCATGGAGTGTCACATGCCAACACAAAAACCCATTCTCAACCTCTTTTTGCCTAAGTTCTTTCAACAGTAGAGACATATCTTTTACCCTGCAAGAGAACAGTAAATCTACAACGCTATTTTATTTTCTCTCAAGTAAGCTTTTTTCTCATTTTAGTATCTCTTCCACATACTGCTTAGTCATGGAAAAATATATATTTTCTATCTGATTGAAACATTTGTGTATTCTTTCTTTTTAAAGCCACTAGTATGTATATTATTTATCTAAAAGGTTAAATGATCGTCTATATACAAATGTGTTCATCTTTTCTTTCCTTTTGTTGTGTTTAGTGTTAGTATATCAAAGATATATTAATGCCAATATTGCTCCTTAGTGAGTGGGGAATTTACTAAATATCTTCCTTAGCGTAAAGCACACCAATAGTGTTATTACATTATACACATGTATGCACACATAAGGATATATATATATATATATATATATATAAAAGTTGGCCAACCATAGTTAAGGGTGACCCAAAGACTCCCTTTACAGTAGGTACTACACTGACATGTTGAGGAGAGCACTATTCCTTTCCCGGATTGCTCCACTTATAATGCTGAGTGTTAAGCAAGAAGGCATCAAATACCATTTTTTGAGTCTTTAGTATGACTTGACTTGGGATTGAACCCTGGTCACCTTGACCATTTGTAAACATTCTATCATGCCAATAGGCCAGTTATATATATATATATATATATATATATAGCTAGCTTAGTAATGAAAAAGGTAATAATGATAGTCATTAACTAATTCTTTGCTAATGTAAATAATTAACAATTTTTTTTTTAAAGCTCTTAATCCAGTGATGAATATTAATCCCATAGATCAAATATTATAGTGAAAATTATGAATCAAAATCCAGAAAATTGTTTGGCAGGCTGCTGACTTATTGATCCAGCCTCATATATATATATATATATATATATATATATATATATATGAGGAGTGCTGAAAAGTTATGAAATATACATGCTATCCATATTCCTCATAATGTTCAACACAATTGGCATCCAGTTGTGTTATTACATTCAATTTTGGATTAATACACTTGGGAGAGGTATTAACCCTTTTATTCCACAGGTATGGGTTAAATAGTACCATTACTGTTATTCTATTAGGATGGCTTTGACATTAGATAATCCACAAAGGTTGATATGATATTAAACAGAAATCAAACCAAACCCCACTTGGTACATTGTTTCTAAAGTTCTTATCCCCTTGTGTGTGTGTGTATATATATATATATATATGTGTGTGTGTGTACATACTTGTGAACCTGTATGGTTGCCATTTAAACAACAGTCCATGATGATACTGATGCATCTCTTTAGGAAGGTGTGAAATTTTAAGTGTATTGCTCTAATAAAAATTTGACTATGATGTGCAGGTTTTCAATAGGTTATGGTCACACACACACACACACACACACACACATGTTTATTTATCTAACCTCTCTATGCAAGCAGGATGTGACTCAAGGTCAATTTTTTAAGGAGAGTTTCATCGTCGTCTTGTCATGTTGCTAACATGGATTTCCCTGACTCTCTCTCGCCATTCGTCTCTATCATCAATTAAATAAATTAAGGAAGTACATTTTTAAGACAATGAAACAGATGATGTAGACTATAGAGGAGACAAAAAACAATTATGAATAAAAGATTACTTAGTTGGACTTTCACTAAGTTAAAACTTGAGGAATTGAAGGGTGGATTTTTTTTTTTACTCACAAATTAAACCTCAGAAACCATGGTGAGCTGCATGTTGGATGTGAAATAAGGTGGTTGAACCCAACATGGGGTCAACAGCATGCTTCACCTGATTGTTGCATTCTCATGTGCCGTATCATAATGACACAATAATTAAACAGACGCAAGCATGATAAAGACAGACGCAATGACAAAGACGCAGGAAGACTTCTTTAACAATATTTACCTCTCACTTTATTGCAAGGGTTCGAAAAGGTTGTGTGGGGTTTTACTGTGAGAGGGAGCTGGAGACTGAACATAAACTGTAATATTTTGACCCCACTGTTATGACCGTCACGTTGTGTCTTTCTTGTTCTCTAGGGCTGCTTAACCGGAGGCCTAGGGCCCATTCTGCTGGATGCTGGCTTTCTTTACTGCATCTTATCAGCATCTTCTCAGGACCCCAAACTCCATCTGGGTTCCCCAGGGCCCCCTCAGTCGGGTGTGGCTTTCCCTACCACATCTCCTCTCCAACTGTCTGGAACTCTACTGGCAACTCCACTAGCCCCCTGGGCGTCGAACTCAACTGGAACCAGAACTCAATTCAACTGGCTCGTCAAACTCAACTGAGTTATATAATCGTTCGACGCCCACTCGATCTTTGAAATTGAATGTTTAATCGTCATCAAGTGGAAATAACTGTCATGCAGTTCAGAGGTCACTCTCTTCCGGTGCATCAGTCTATGAGTGTACCATGGGAATTTTTTTAGCTCGTCCCATTTCATCAGCCAATTTCCGCCCACGCGATTTCCTCACATAACTGCCATTGGAATGTATCACTTCCTTCCAGTGCATCACCTTGAATGGCATTTTGGGCCTGGTCAAAAGGTCAAAATATAACATGATGCTGGGTAGAAGAACCCCACAGGTCAATGGCTGGGATCACATAATTCAGTAAAGAAACTACCTTAGCGAAGAGTGAATTTGTTATGTTTTTAGTGGTGAGTTCCTTGCTAAGTTTTAAGGTAAATAAATGGGGAGAGAAGACGAAGATGCTGTAAGGTTTTTATATGAACGTTTTAATGGCAGCATGATACAAAGGGTTTACGTTTATGTTGCAAGTCTCATAGGAAGGAAGGAAAGAAATGAAGTTGTTATAGAGTTGAGAAGGTGTTTTAGCAGCTAAAAGCCTGAGCGAAATGTGCATTGTCAGGTTAAGGCATTGTTGAATGTGTGAGGAAAAATGGCCCAGGCTGAATAGGATAAGTCATCCTGACTGGGTGAAAATATGCATCGACCCTAACAGTCAAATTAATTAACGCGACAAACAAAAGTACTAAGTTCTTTCTGCTACAGGAGCTCGGCCCCAGAATGAAGATGTGGAGCATATGAAGTTAGACACATAATATTCATTGTAACATTGATGCTCTCTTGGGCAAAAGCCTCATTTTGCAAAGGGGGAAAAAATGTAAATTTGATAAAAATGATGTCATTTTTGGCAGCACTGGGAACTAATGCAACACGTAAATTTTTTCCTCTCTCCTCCTCTCTCTCTTTGTTCCTCATCTTTCTGGTTAGTTCTGGAGGTATTGGTAAAGGGATTTGCAATGTCCTCATTTGATTGTTTCTCTCAATTAAAAGAATAAATGGATAATCTGGATGGTTCTATTCATTGCCTTGAAACCATGGTAGTAACTCCTTACCCCCCTTCCCCACTGTTTTCTTTATCTTTGTACAGCTTTCTTTTCTTTTTTTTTTTACTTTGTTTTGCATAGTCAGAATGGTCTGGGGTTAACTGATGCATGGGGGTGTTTCCTTTGTCATCTGTGGCTCTACTACTGTAATGAAAATTTTTTTTTCTTTCTTTCGCTCTTCCCACTTCTGACCTCATTGTAAACTTGACATTTTTTCATACATGCGGTCAAACAACCACACTGGCAGGCTGAATCCTGAACCAGCATTGATGTGACACCAGAGAAGGATGGAGGTGTTATAAAAGAGGTTCTTCAAGAAGGTTCTAGCGACAAGTTCTCTCAGATAGAAGACAAGGTTTATATCCACTATGTCAACAGTTTGACTGATGGATCGGTATTCGATTCCAGTTGAGAGCGAGATGAAAACTTTAGCTTCAGTTTGGGTGAAGGTTCTGTGATTAAAGCATGGGACTTGGGTGTGGCTGCCATGAAAAAGGGTGAACTTGCCTGTTTGACTTGCAAACCTGAATATACATATAGAAAAATGGTCCGGGCTGAATTGGATAAGTCAACCTGATTGGGTAAAAATATGCGTCGACTCTAACGGTCAAATTAATTAACGCGCCAAACAAAAATACTAAGTTCTTTCTGTTACACTACTGTTCATCTATAAGGGTGGCATCTATTGATGAGATAAAATAAAGCCTTTGAAAGACTACAATGACTCTCAAAAAACAAGGAGAGCTTAACAGGTTTGAATTCAGATTTTTCTTTCTCCTAGACCGGTTAACATACCAAAGTTAAAGAACTCAGTCTGCTTTACTATTTACATACCTTTTCCAAGGGTATTAGTGCTGTGTGAAATACCAAGAGCCTCATCCAGGATTTGAACTATGGTTATCATTGGCATTTTAATATGATGGTAAATATTACCCTATAAGCATGTGCACATATATATTAAATATAAGAATATTAAAGCATAAAATGAAAAGATTATTAGTTTACAACCTCATCCCTACATACACTAATATATATATATATATATATATATACAGATATATTCAAACACATTGAAATTTGTAGTTTTGTGGAGATATATATATATAAAATAGTTTATTAAATAAAAGAGTGTATCTAGCCATCCCTTACTCTGTTTGTGTTTGGCTTTATATATCAATATATATATATATATATATATATATATATATATATATATATATATATATATATATATATATATGTGCGTGTGTGTGATGCAAATTTTGCTTCACAGAGAAATATATATATATAAAACTGTTTATATGGCCTTAAGCAGATTTTACATAACAGAAATACACACACACACACTCATTTGTATGTGTATATATGGAATAGTTTGTTAGATAAAAATGTGTATCAGGCCATCTCTTATTCTGTATGTGTGTGTGTGTGTATATATATATATATATATATGAAATAGAACAGTTTATATTGCTTTAAGCAGATTTTGTATCACAGAGAAATGTGTGTATATATATATATATATACACACACTCATACACAAATATAATGAGAATTCTCGCTCTATATGTTTGTGTGTGTGTGTATATATATATATATATATATATATATATATATATATATATTGAATAGGATTGTTTTTATTGCTGTAAGCAGATTTTGTATTATAGAGAAATATATATATATATACTCATACACACACACACACAGAATGAGAATTTCAGCTTGGCATGTGTGTGTTTATATATATATATATATATATATATATATATATATATATATATATATATAAACTAAAACTGTTTATATTGCTTTAAGCAGATTTTGCATTACAGAGAAATATATCAATGGAAACCTAATTTCATCTCACCTTGATTTCTCTGCTGAAGAGGAAGAATATTAATGTGGGAAGGTGTAAAAAGCTTTTGCCTTACCTCTTGCATCTACCTCTCCTATATCTGATTTTGATTGGCTGTCTGTTTTATAAAGATTCTTGCTTACACAAAGTGAACTTGTGTCAGTCTGATCATTAAGCTAAGCAAAAAAATCCATGAAAAATTTTCTTTTCCTCCTTTGATAAATTATGTCTTATGGGAAGCATTCAAAGTAATTCCTTTGTGGCTTTTGAAGCAAGAAAGGCAATCTTGAAATTTAACTTTTATGTTTCCAGACATTTGTGACTTTTTTCTTTTTTTTTTTCAAATCAAAGTTTGTCATTTTTTTTTGTTCAAATCTTAATTGCCAGTTTTGGCATTTATCTATTTTTAATTTCTATTTTTTAAAATGAAAATTTGAGAAATATTTCAGTGATACTTTAAACCTGGTTGAAAAAATATCTTTTTGTTGGGAATTATTTTCTCAAAGTCACTGAGTCTTAGAAAATTTGTGTCTACTTGAGTTATTTGGTCATTAAATGGCACTGTCAATGAAAATAACTTGCAATTTTTTTTTGCTTCAGTTCTTTTATGATAATAATATTTTTGTATAAATATAGATATAAGAATACTGATGCTGAACCATAGATTTCAAGACCCCCAGGAATGTTTTAAATAGTATCTCTGCTGTTCTTCTACAAGGGTGAATTTGGCATTAAATAACCATAAAAGTTGATATGCCATTAAATATAGAATAACCATGAATAGAAAAAGAGAATGAACTGTTTTATTTTATGAAATAAAAACAAAAAAGTATCTCTACTTTCTTACTCCTAGTACAACTTGTAGGCTCCTTGTAGGACATAGTCACAATCTCATTGCATCAATGATGGTACTGATTTTAATGGCATGTCAACCCACTTGGAGTTATTTCATTCTTAGATTTTAGGGAATCACATTCATTGTACATTTATAGTTACATATTTTGTGTAGTTTCTCAAGAGATTTTTGCACATGGTTATATGATATCAAGTATTCCTATCTAATGCAAATAATTTGCACAGAGATCTATTGACAGGTAGATGGGACCCTAACAAGTTTTACTACTCTGGGAGTAACGGCATTGAAAGGGTACTCCACACTCCCCAGATTTCCAGAACTGTAGCCTTGTCATCATGCAATTTAGTGGCATACGCAGGACACCCCTTTTTGAGTGGGGCTCTTACCCCTCTGCAGGTAATACAATCAGTATAGTTTAAACCATGCCAATGGGGTGTAATGATGGTGATGTGATATTAATAGCAAGTAGGGCATAGTGTGAAGTTGTTAGCTCTACACCAAGTTAATTTTGAATTCAGAGTAATTCATCTCCTTGACTGGTTGCCATTCAAGGCTGTTGAACCTAACTGCCTTACTATTATTATTAAAAGTAACAAGTCTGTTTCAAAATTTGCTGAATTCTTAGATTTATTTCTTATTGTATGTCAAGAATGAAGACCTTCTGTTGTGTTGGTTGGTTGGTTTTTATGGCATATCAACCTTTGTAGGTTATTTAATACCAAATCCATTTTTATGTAAATAATCAGTTCTTTTTCAAACAATTCAGTTTAGCATGAGTGCACAATTTAATTGTCAAAAACATTTCTCTTTCAAGCTATAAGGTTTATTCAAACAGTTCTAATTCAGCAAATTCAGTTTAGTGTAAATACAGATTTTGTTAACACTCAGTTAAATGTCAAAACAGTTCTATATTAAACAAATCAGTTTAGTGTAAGTACAGTTTAAGTTTAGCATAAGCACGCAGTTGAAATGTAAGTATGGTTTAATTGTCAAAAACATTTCAAGTTATTCAGTTTAGTCAAACAATTCAGTTTAGCATAAGTATGCCATTAGTTCTATTTAACCCATAGATAGGGCCTTATCAGGTGCTACCATGCTGGGCCAGAGTGGACCTGGGAGCAATGGCAATGAAGGGGTACTCTGCATTCCCCAAATCCCCAGCATCACTGGAACCTCACCATCAGATTGTTTAGTGTCATATCCAGGACACTCATTGGGGGGCGCTTCTGTTGTGTGTTTGTGGGTAGAACGTACCAATGTCTCAAAAAATGGTAATTGATCCCTCCTTGCTTAACACTCAGCATTATAAGGTACAGATCTAGAGGAAGTGGAACAATCCTGGGAAAGGAGTAGGGTCCTCCCTTACACCTTGTTGTAGTAGCTATTGAAAAGAGAGCTTTTGGTTTGTCTTTGACTATAGTTGGCAACTTATATATATACACACATACACACACACTTTAGGTAGGTAGTAGCTCGTTTGTAGGTCTTAGAACATGCTATTTCTTGCAGAGGAGTATGACCTCCAAAAAAAGGGATGTCCTGGTTATAACATTAATCTACATCTGATGGTGAGGCTCCTGTTCTGGAGAATGTGGAGTAGTTCTTTCTTGTTATTACTCTCAGATCCACTCTGACTTGGAGTGATAGTTCCTGTTAGGGTCTTATCTAAGAGATCTGTTAAAAAATTATTTGCATTTCATAGGACTATGTGCCAAAAAAAAACTTAAGAAACAACTGCACAAAAAATGTAAATAAGAATATACAATGAATGCAATTCCCTAACCTCAACACTAAATTAAACCAAGATGAGTTGATATGCCATTAAATCAATCAATCAATCATTTAGTAGGCAACAGTTTTTGAGTATTCTTTATAGCATTAAACTTTATATTATTTCCCTGTTAAATCCATGTAATGTCCACTCTACAAATCTATTTCAAAAGTAAAAGTTGAATTAAAAGTGATACTTTATGAAGTATGTTGGAATTCGTTTGTTATGCTTGTTAGCAGTGAGTAAATACTCGTTTGCGTAAAAAAGAAATGCTACGACTTGAGGTGAGATTATATGGACATTAGGGCATTCCATTGCTCTCAAGTGGCAAAGTCCATTCTCTGGAGGGTGATTGGTTCCTGGTCCAGTGAATGGGTATATTAGTGTGTGTGTATATACTGGCTTACTTAATATGCTACATGTTCAGTATTTTACTTTTTGTCTACCATCTGGGGCTGTTGAACTGGTAAGTGTTGTTCTTGTTAGAGTAGTGACTTCTACAAAGCATAGTGTATTGAACCTCTCACCCAGTGCACTAATGATCTATTTTTCTGTTGTGTTTTGGTGGCGATAATTAGGGTTTTTTCTGATTATGCCAAAAAAAAAAAAAAGTAATAAATAAAAGTTCTCATTGGGAATGTAGATCTTTTTTATGGTCATCAGTTCAATTAAGGAGTTTCCTTTCATTTTGCATATATGTGGAATGTAAGATTAGTTTTTGGATATGGTTTTATTGAAGGATGAGAAGTTCTACTTTGTCCAATGGGCTACATGCATCATTTATAATAAGAAAGTGAGCACTGATATATTTACATGCTTTCTTATATCCTGGGTATAATGCTAAACTGCATTCAGTGGCGAGACTCCAGTTCTGGATCTCTGGGGAGTGTAGAGCACCCCTTTATTGCCATTATTCCTCAGCTCACTTTGACCTGGAGTGGTAGTACCTGTAAGGGTCCCATCTGTGGGTCAAGTAGATCTGTTTGCAAATTAGTATTGATTAAAAATACTTGAAACCATAAAACTGCATGCAAACAAATGATTATCATTATTAAATTGGAATGGTTACTTGAGACCATATGATTGTATATAAATTATTAGTATTAGGAATACTTGAAACTATATAGTTGTGTATAAATTATTAGTATTAGATAGAAATACTTGAAACCATATTATTGTATATAAATTATTAGTATTAGATAGGAATACTTGAAACTATATAGTTGTGTATAAATTATTAGTATTAGATAGAAATACTTGAAACCATATTATTGTATATAAATTATTAGTATTAGATAGAAATACTTGAAACCATATAATTGTGTATAAATTATTAGTATTAGATAGAAATACTTGAAACCATATAATTGTGTATAAATTATTAGTATTAGATTTGAATACTTGATATTATGTCATAACTGTGTGCAGACAAATGACTATAGACAAATATAGGAAAGTACAAATTAAAAAAATATGGAATGGAACATTGAAAATATTATGATCAAACATTTCAAAACTGAACCAAATTTAGGAATGAAATAACCCACGAGAAGTAGCTATGCCATTAACCAAACCTTATATATCCAATGTGCTGATAGAGTAGTTAACTTTTGGCTCCCAGTAACTGATGAGCTGATTTTGGTCACTTGGCTGTTAAATTTGAGTTTGTTTTTTTCTGTTTAACTTCTGTGAATTAACTACAATAGCTAGATGTCAGCAAATTGGCAGTATTTTTCATTTAATCTGTTGGCTGTGTAAATCTCACTGTCTGTCAAACAGTGATTTTGTGTACAGACCAGATAAGTAGAAATGTAGTAATTTAGTTGGCTACTTACCACACAAACAATTCAGTATAAATAATTGAAATAACAATGACTCAAGTTTTACCTGGCATTGATTAAAGCAAGCTTCCTATTAGATGTGCTCCCAGGATATGGGATATTAATCTGCATACTAATGCTGAACTGAATTGTTTGAATTAGAACTGTTTGGCTAAACTGAATAGCTTGAAATAGAAATGTTTTTGACTATTAAACTGTGTACTTACATTTAAACTGTGTGCTTATGCTCAACTGAATTGTTTGAAATGGAACTGTTTTTGACATTGAAAGTGTACTTACACTAAACTGAATTATTATATATAGAACTGTTTTGATATTTAACTGTGTGTAAACAAAATATGTACTCATACTTAGCTGAATTAGAACTGTTTGAATAAACTGAATAGCTTAAAAGAGAAATGTTTTTGACAATTAAACTGTGTACTCATGCTAAATTGAATTGCTTGAAATAGAACTGATTATTTGCATAAAAATTGATTTGGCATTAAATAACCTACAAAGGTTGATATTCCATAAAACCCAACCAACCAACCTAATCTCTGAGCAAACGATTTTTTTGTTCCCTGTCATTTCTCCTTAAAAAGGAGGGATTTTATTGGAGTGTGTGATAAAATGGTCAATAATATCAAAGGAAAAAAGTCTGATGTAAAAGTAGAAGTTTTAGGCACCCAGAGACATAACCTCACTACAGTAGTAAAGACCTGTAAGGTAAGATTAAATTGCTACTTTTTACTTATATTCTGTAAATGTCTATTTTGATTAGAGTTGATGGTAGGTAGCACTAGTTACTTGTTGTAGGTAGCCATTTTATCTTATATTCAGTAAAACCGGGTTTAACATTGAAGAAAAACTAAATAAGAAAGCTAGCTAAATGGTTATGCAGTATTCACATGGTGAATACTATGCGGGAAGTAAATTTAGAATAACCTACTATGTAGGAACACTGTGGAATGTGTGTAGCCTAGTGGTTCTGCTTTGTCTGATGGACCACATGGTATCACTTGTTATAATAAAGTGTAGTGAAATTGAAAGGCAGAACCCACTGACTGTTGCCTCCAATGAGCTAACTGGGGTTCGTCGTTAGTGGCGTGCAGGCGACATTTATGTGAATCCAGTAACCATTCCCGGCTAGATAAAAAAAACAGGTGGTGAGCCGGATGAACAAGAGAAATGAAATGTGACAACAAAGCTGTGTGGAATGAATTCCTTTCATAGCAACACCAAAAGGAAAGAAGGAAGGAAGAAAGAAAGAAAAAAGAAAGAAGTGACAACCATGAATGTGTCTTGTGTGTGGAGTGCCAAAAGTATAGAAAAAAATGAAGCATGAGCGTTCTTGGGGGTGCAATTTGTAGGTCACGCATCTCGTCTCTGGTGGGTTGGTGATTGTGACATATGAAAATTTCTGTCAGCCAGAACAGGTATAAAAGGAGTAATCTCAGCATTGTTGTTGTTGTTGCATTTGTTGCTTCACAGTAGGACTGAGTGAACTAGTTTATTGACATGAGAAAGACAAGACCAGTTGCAAGCAGTTAAAAAGTTTCATAAAGTGAACACTAATCTGTGCACAAGACAGTATATATATATCCAATGTACCAACCATTATGGGATACACATTTTTTCTAGTCTTAAAATAAACAATAAAAACATACTGAAGAACATTCTTTGAAATTTAGGATCCAAACTGCATTAGCATTTAAGTTACATTTTTATATTTTTCAACCAATCAGCTAAAAACATAGAACATTCTAGAAATATAGGATTGGAAGTCAACTAACAGAAAATATTTAGACTCTAAAATAAAATAGTAAAATACAAATCTGATTGGTCAATAAATGTCTATGCGCCAAAATTTTAGGACGATTCTTTGGTCCACTTGTAGGGTATAAATAACAGTTAGGGAGCCATTCACTACCCACGAAGTCAGTAAAGCAGTAACCTATACACTGTCCGGCAAATTCCTTTTCTTCCACAATCAAAGTTCATGACCTAGCTACAGATGGCTGCGAATCATGTTCAAAAGAAAAACCCAACAAACTGTCGCCACAATCATAAAACCCGATATGAACTTAATGTAAGTAAGAACGACTTATTTACGGACTCCGTTAACATAAAAATACACACACCTTTAAACAAATTTATTTTCTTCTTGCCAAACTTTATTTTCCAAAAGGCCATTTAAACATCATGTATTTTATTTGTTTTCATATTCTGTTTTATGTATATTAAATTGTTTGTTGTTTAATGTTCGTTGTATTCTATTCCATTTCTTTTATGCGATTGTAAAGTTTTGTGTTGTATTTGTGGTAGAAATAATATGGAGAGCAATACCCATAAAATACGGACTCACATCCACTGAAATAACCCAATTACATACAACCCCCACGCCATACAGAAGACTCCCAGTTCTTAGCAACTTGATAGCAGATTTTGGTCACTTGGCATTGAAATTTTAGTTTGGGTTTGTTAACTTCTGTGAGTTAACTACAGTTGCTAAATATCTGCAAATTGCTTCTATTGTGCTTATAAGTATTGTATTGCATTTAATGTATTGGCGATGTAAATCTGGTAAACAGTGGTTTTAATGTACACACAAGATAAGTAAAAATGCAGGAATTTAGCTGTATACATTTACTTTCGACAACATTCAATGGCCACATTTACTGCAGTCAGATTAGAAAGTCAGGTTGATGTAAAGATTTTTATTTTGCAAGTGTTCTCTTTCAGTAAAAAACAAAATCACATATTTGCTTTCAACACACTCCTTTGGGAAAAAGTGCCAACCAAAAAAAAATAGAAAGTTAAAGTTGTTTTTCTTTGTTTTAAGTCTGTTCCAAATCTCTACTAATTGCACTATTAAAAGTGATTATTCATTTTGTTTTGTGATTTCAATCAGAAATTATCTTCAAAAGCCAATCGACCAACAGAATCTCACTTAACCAAATGACTTGGACTTGTTTTAAACTTTGTAAAGAATTGACTCTACACTGATTGTTTGCAATATTTGGCTTGGTAATTCTTCATCGAGTGAAGACTATTTCCTTTGATAATGCATTTTGTGTTCATTTACCAATTATTTCTAAGATGAAATTAATATTTACTGATCTCAACAATGAAGATGTAAGACATTGCAAGAATTGAAATATCTTGTTTGAAGCTTGAATTTTACTGAGATATCATGAAATTAAATAAAAGGGGTTTGATTAACTTTGCAGATATTATTGGAAAATACCATTTTCATAAATAAATTCTTTCTTTCATTCATAAAAATGTATAGAAAACTTTATTGAAATTCAATAATTAGCAGTTTCTTTAGATTTTTAAAACCTGGTTGTTTTTCTCTGAAAAATTTTTTTCCAGTCGGCTGGGACTGTAGAATACACCGACTGCATTTCTGCAGAGGAGTAAAACTCCACCCCCCTAACAAGTGGCCTGGATTTGACATTAAAAAAATCTGATGGTGAGGTTCCAATAATGCAGGAGCTTTTGGAATGTGGGGTACCCTTTCATTGCCTTTGCTCCCAGGTCCACTCTGGCCCGGAGTGGTAGCACCTAATAGGGTCCTATCTATGGGTCAAATAGAACTAAACTGTGTACTTATGCTAAACTGAATTGTTTGAAATGGAACTGTTTTGACATTTAACTGTGTGTAAACAAAAACTTTACCTATACTAAATTGAATTGTCTTAATCAGAATTGTTTGACTAATTTTTTTGACAATTAAACTGTGTACTTATGCTAAACTGAATTAGAACTGTTTATTCCTATAAAAATGGATTTTGCATTAAATAACCTACAAAGGTTGATATGCCATAAAACACAAACAAACTGAAAATTTTCTAGTGCAAATTATTACCTTACATTGTTTTATACAGTGTAAAGAACACTGCAGACACTATTATATCCAGTTCAATAGAGTAGATCTAAATCATTTTAATATCAGAATTTTCTCCAAACTTTCTTTTTACTAAAGACTATGATAATGAAATTAATTTTTATAGGAGATTTGGGCAATTTTCTATATTGCTTTTTCATCTAATGTGCATGGAAGTATCTCATCTTCATCAATTGTACTGATAGCACAATGTTCCCTGACTCTCTTACCATCCATTCCTTTCATCCATTGCTCTTGGCAGGTCTTCTAGATTGCATCCTGTGTAAGTCATTGCTGGTCAACCAACACTGGCATGTCCATATGTAGGTGTCCATAACAAAACATTACTTATGTGTTCATCCTTACTTCACTAGTATCTTGTTCGCCTTACTTGGATGGTTTTTGAGATGGGAGGTAAGTGGCCATACAGCTGCTCTTTTGTGAAGTTTTGGTTCAAAGATTTGTTGAAAACAGCACATAGCATTCTTGTGTAGTTCCCATCTAGCTTTTTCTTCATGTGTTTTAACATCCAGTTGGTGTAATCCATACAGTAGTACTGACACAGCTACAGCTTGGAAGAAATTCCATTTTATTTTATCAGAGAGAGATCAGATTTTCATATGATTGATAACCTTTTAATACATATGTTGACATCACTTTCAGTAGAAGTCATATTGCTGCCAAGGTATGTGATCTAGAATCTTGAAATAAAGAATTTTTGTGGCCAAATATTGAAATTTAATACATTTATGTGGTTGAATATTAAATTTTAGCATTTCTTACTGCCTGAACATTAGAATTTATCATATTTTAATGCTTGTAAAATCCTGAACAGCTATTGATGATAGAATTAGTCAGCCCCATTGGTGGAGTTTAGAATACACTGACTGTATCCCCTTAAGATAAAAAAGGGGTCATAGATATGACATTAAACTGCATCTGATGGTGAGGCTCCAGTTCTGGAGCTCTGGGGAGTGTGAAGTATCTCATCATTGTCATTACTCCCAGGTCCACTCTGACTTGGAGGTGTGGTACCTGTTAGTGTCTCATCTATAGGTCAAATAGATCTGTTTGAAAATAATTTATATTATATTGAAATACTTGATGCCATATAACTGTGTGTAAATTACTTGTATTTAGAATGGTCATTTGAATCTGTAATTGTCTATTAAAGATTGTTATTATCATTTACTTGAAGACATGGATGTGATGGTGAGACTCCAGTTATTGATATTTGAGGAATTTGGTGTACTTCTTTGCCATTGTTTACAAATCAATTCTGACCCAGAGTGGTTGTACCTGTTAGGGCCTCATTTATGGGTCAAATAGATCCATTTGAAAATAATTTGTATTTAATAGGAATAATTGATTCCATATTACTGTGTACAAATCCTTTGTATTAAGAATAGTTACTTGAATCTAATTATTCACCTCGGATTATTATTATTAGTTACTTGAAACCATATAACTGTGTGCAAACAAATTATTATTATTATTAGAAATAGTTATTTGAAACCATATAAGTGTGAATAGATTAGTTGTATTAGATAGGAATCCTTGGAAACTATATAAATGTGTGCAAATTATTTGTATTAGATAGGAATACTTGATATAATGTGTGTGCAAAACAATTACTCAAAAATGTATTTATAGATGTACAATGTACATGATTCCTTAACACCTTGGCATAGTATAACCCTGATGGTTTGATATGTTGTTAAAATCAATCATAATCATTTTAATTAAGCTAGAAGATTAGTGTTTACAAATAAAAAAAAGTCAAGGAATCTAAACATTTATATCTAATATATTTTAGAGCATATTTCTGGATCAGTCACCATACAAAAATCTATTCGGAATAAAATTTGCTTCAAGAAAACATCATCATCAAAGTGTGCTGACAGCACAGATTTGTTTGACTCTCTCTTGCTATATGTCCCTATTAACCATTGCTCTTGGCCATTCCTCAAGATGGCATCTGTATAGAGCTGGTGAAAGAATCTTCTGGCACACAGGACTTAGATTACTTACAGTACCTATTGTTATTAAGTGGTCACCCATCTCAAAAATGAATTGGCTCATTACTGCTTCACTTTGGGGATCTGAGAGTAATGTCCTTTCAGCATGACTTGAGTGTAAGTCAAATCAGCGGATATGTTTTTTTTTACATCTAAAGGAATATCATTATTCACATAAAAATGAACTGAACCCTGGCTGTTCACTGTTCTCCTCTTATTTGTTATCATCATAGCATGCCGGTAGCAAAGATTCTTTTCAGTCTCTTTCACCATCTGTGGCTATTGGTCCTTGTTCTTGGTAAGTTGTCTAGATGGCATACAGTATTTGCATTGTAAATTTACTTTTTGCAAGTCAGCTCACACTGCTATGTCCATGTGTTGGAGTCCATGTGAAAACATTGCCTATAAGTTTGTCCTTACTTCACCAGCAGTGCCCAGCATGTATTGCTTGGATGGTTTGTGAGATGAGAGGTAAGTTACCATACAACTGGTTTTGTTGGATGCTGTTTCCAAACTTTGATGAAAACAGCACACAGCATTCTCATTTAGTTTCCATGTAGCTTTTTCTTTAGGTGTTTCATTAGAGTTCAAGTGGTACAAATATGCAGTAGTTCTGACAGAGCAACAGCTTGGAAGAATGTCTTGGCTATGACATTAGACTGCATCTTATACCTTAGAGTTTGGGAAATATGAATACCCCTTCATGGCCATTACTCTTAGGTCCATTTTGGCCCAGAGTTTTAATACCTGTTAGGATTTCATCTATAAATCAAATAGAGCTGTTCAGTCTTTTACTAGGGATTAATATAAATTCTAAATAAATAGCATTACTTAAAACCATTTACCTGTGTACAAACTATAAATAGCAATACTTGAAACCATTTGTGTGCAAATTATTGCAAACAAATGATTAATATTAAATAGAATTATTAGTGTTAAACAATTATACATGAAACCTTTTAACAGTAGGCAAACTAATGAACTCTGGCTCATTTAATAATGTTATCAATGAACTATTTGCTTGCAAATCATATAAATAATATGTATATGCTGTTATGCTGTCATGTGCCCCGCAGGCTTGCAGGGTGCCGTTCATTCCAGCAAAGTCCACAAGTTAAAGCAAGGCCCACATGTGGGCTGTGATTTGCCAAACACTATTTAATGTTACAGATATCACCAACTCTAACAACTGAACCACATTTTAAAGCCACTAGGTGAGTTCTATGTGAATTATTAAAATTCAGCTTGCCCAGTTGGCTGGGGCTGTAGAATACACCGACTGCTTCTTTGCAGAGGGGTAAGACCCCCCCCCCCAACGAGTGTCCTGGTTATGACACTAAACAATCTGATGGTGAGGTTCCAGCAGTGCTGGAGCTTTGGGGAATGCGGAGTACCCCTTCATTGCCATCGCTCCCAGGTCCACTCTGGCCCAGAGTGGTAGCACCTGAAAAGAGTCCTATCTATGGGTTAAATAGAACTAACAGCATAATTATGCTAAATTGAATTGCTTGAAATATAAATGTTTTTGACAATTAAACCGTACTTACATTTAAACTGTGTACTTATGCTTAACTGAATTATTTGAAATAGAACTGTTTTTCGACATTAAAACTGTATTTACACTTAACTGAATTATTACATATAACTGTTTGAATAGTTTGAAATAGAAATGTTTTTAACAATTAAACTGTGTACTTATGCTAAACTGAATTGTTTTAAATAGAACAGATTATTTACATAAAAATGGATTAAGGGGACTACACCAACTTCTTGTTTATCAAAAGCAATTGTCATGTTTGAACCAGAATCTTTAAGTACTTATTAAAATGGGAATAAATTGCATGTCAGTGCTTCTGTAGCTGAGAGGGTGAAATAATATTGATTGTGTAAAGGATAGGCAAGAATATTCCAATCCGATTATTTGAAGGCATGTGTGGCATAACGTTTATTGTCACAGAAAGTGGATTCAATGAGCTCAGCTAAAATCCTTGACAAAGCTGTTTGTGTTTCATTTCACATTATTGTCCTTGGGAAAGGCATTAATTCATTCCTTCTTTCTTTATCCCCATTGGCACATAGTACAGAAGACTGGGTTCCACAGACTTCTTGGTAGGCAAACTTTGAATTTAAAACCAGCACTAGCGATTCCACTCTACCCCATAAAAAACTTCAGTAATGCTAGAGCTTTGGGGAATGCAGAGTACCCCTTCATTGCCATTGCTCCCAGGCCCACTCTGACTCAGAGTGGTAGCACCTGATAGTACTCCATCTATTGGTCAAATAGAACTGTTTGACATTTAAACTGTGCAAACAAATGACTTATGTTAAATTGAATTGTTAGAATTAGAACTGTTTGATCATTTAACCGTGTGTAAACAAATGACTGAGGTTTAATTGAATTGTTAGTGATACATAGCAATACTTGAAACCATTTAGCTGTGTAGAAACAATAGCAATACTAGTGTGCAAACAAATTAGTTCTAACTCATTTAAAAATGAAATTACAGAGAAACTAATCTGTTACAATTCATATATATCTATTTAAATTTGTATAAATAAATGTTAAATTTTTACTGTTACTTAGCAATTCTTGAAACCGTTTAACTGTGTGCCAAAAAATGAGCTCAGGCTCATTTGAAAATATTATCAACAAAATGTTTGCAAATCATATATTTAACATATATGTATGTGGTGCATTCAATAAGTTTCCAGACTGTTTTGTACAGGCAAAAAGCACTTAAAGAAGGCTGGAGAGTACACTGACCAAAACATTTTGAGTATAACAACCAACATGAGTATAGCATTCCACAATGGGCAAAGAATAACAATGCCTCATTACAGAAATATAGACAGGTTTTAAAGAAACTTAGAAAACCTTGTGCCAAATGTGAGATAAATATTTAATATAGCATTTGTTATATATCCTACCTATTAACATTAATGGGTATGTTCCATTCCTCATAAATGTGTTGGACACTATTGTGAGGGGATGAAAATAGCAGTGGCTACCTTCTTCACACCACTGGCAAACTTGTATTTTGTTAATGTTATAAAGATTTCCATTTCATTTCCAACCTCTGTTTTGGTTAGTTCTCATTTGTACAGGCATTTAAAATTGTCGTAGACTCTTGAAAATTCAGTATGTTATTACTATATATCTTATGAGATGGCTGACCAATTTTTATGATTTCAAATTCAAATGAACAACTACAGCAGGAATTGGAATACACCCTACTAAAGTCTGATTGTCACAGCTGGTGAATTTCAAAAATGCAATCTGGACGTGAGGACTCTTTAGAAGAACAATATGCAATAAAATTCTGTTTTAAACTTGGAAAAAATGCCACAGAAACGTATGGAATGCTTCAGACTGCTTATCGACCATCTTGCATGAATCGAGCATCAGTTTTGAGTGGCATAAGAGATTCAAGGAAAGCAAGGAGTCTGTGAGGGATGATGAGAGGTGTGGGAGGAGTAAGGGAGTCAATAGACCAGAGTTGATTGGCCAAAGGGTTCGGGTTAGGGTTGTTGAGGTTTTAAGGGAGTTCAGGAAGAGATTCTGTCGGAAGAAGCCAGCACCCTTCAAATCGGGTCAGTGGCATTTCCACCAGGACAATGCACCAGTCCACAACTCCATCATTGTCACAGACTATTTGACCAAGATGGGCATCAAGACAGTTGCTCACCCTCCCTATAGTCCAGACGTTGCTCCCTGTGACTTTTGGTTATTCCCTAAGCTCAGAGGCTGCCGTTATGAGACAATTGAAGAGATGAAAGAGGCTGTGATGAAGGACATTGACATGTTCACACAAGAGGACTTCCATGGGGCCTTCGATTAGTTGCTGGAACGGTACAACAAGTGCATTGCAGCTGGATGAGATTACTTTGAAGGGGACTAGAGTTTCATGTGTGTACTATCAATAAAAGTGCCCATATGGAAAAAGTCTGGAAACTTATTTAATGATCCTTGTATATATTATTATTACTTGTGTGTGTGTATACATATACATATAATCATAACCCAGAAAATTTTTTAATTGAGCAATACCCTTAAAGTGTTTTAACTTAATAAAGCTATTTCCTGTCCAATTTGGAATTGAATGAATATTTTGTGGGATCTGCTTTCATGTTGAATACCATTTTTAATCATCTAAATTTTCAATATAACTGAGGTAACTATTAAATGCTTATTAGAATCCTTCAATCCTTTTTAGATAGAAACATCAATATCATCATGGACCTATGTTACATTGGGAACTCAATGGGTTCATGGGATTCTATTATCAAATAATTCTTAACATGCTCCTTAAATTGGATGTGAATTGAAAGAGGAACAAAAAATTGGATGGATACTGACCTGCTTCAGTCAGATTTAGAATTATTTCTGCATCTATTCATTATCAGTTGTGATCAAAAATTAATTTTTATATATTATTGGAAAAGCTGAAACATTCAATAGATCAAAACTTATACATTTGCTGTATAAACTTATTCACACGCATTTTGCTGTATAACCTTATCTATACTCATTTTTTGTAAAATAATTATACCCTTTTTGATGCATAATATTATCCACACCTATTTTGCTTCATAATATTATCTATACCCATTTTTCTGCATAATGTTATCCACTCCCATTTTGCTGCATAACCTTTTCATACCCATTTTGCTGCATAACCTTATCATACCCATTTTGCTGCATAATATTATCCACACACATTTTGCTGTATAGTATTATCTACAACCATTGTGCTGTATACTATCTACTCCTATTTTACTCCATAATATTATCCACACCTATTTTGCTTCATAATATTATCTATACCCATTTTGCTACATAATGTTATCCACTCCCATTTTGCTGCATTACCTTATCATACTCATTTTGCTGCATAATATTATCCACACACATTTTGCTGTATAGTATTATCTACACCCATTTTGCTGTATACTATCTACTCCTATTTTACTGCATAATATTATCCACACCCAATTTGCTGCATAATGTTATCCCCTCCCATGTTGCTGTATAACCTTATCCATACTAATTTTGCTGCACAACCTTATTCACATCCATTTTTCATGTTGTTATTGAAGTTGTTTCATTTGAAGATGAAAACTATGTTTTATCTGAGCTCTCTTTTCAGAATCAAAATTTTTTTTAAGCATCTATGCAAGAACTCATTCCATCAGGGTTAAATTGAAGAATATCTCAAAGAATTTATTGGTTCTTTGAAGAAAATATTAACAACTTGCTACTAAAGTAGAATAAAAGTATACTGACTGGAGGAGAGGGATATTTTATTTGAATAAAACCATTTTCATGATTTTTTTCCCAATCATATTTTTTTATTTAACAAACTGCCATTTGTAAACTTATATTTTTCATATAGTGTATAAAATTTTCTTTTTTTTTTTATCTAGTTGAAATTAATTTTAGCTCTATTGAAAGAGAATTAAAAAGAAAATTGTGTTATTCATATTTTATTTTGTGCTTCCAAAATGAATATACAAAATTTGATTATATTTCAGTTTAAACTAATCCCTATTCCAAGTTTATATGTTGGTTGCTTTCATCAAATAACCTTCTAACCTATTTCCTTTTTTTTCAAAGGTTGCTCTTGAAGCACTGATATAATCCAGTCTTCATTTCATTATAGAGAAGATAATTGAATAACCTGAAACGAAATATGTGTCCCACCTTTCACATTGTTGGGTGTAACAAATAACATTTCAAAGGCGGCATTTGTGGGTTGGCACTGCTGATGGCATTATTCTATGTTCTTGAAGCAACTCAGTAGCCATTATCCATTGGCACCGCTATTTACTATTCTTTTGCTTTTAGTTTTTGACACAAGAGAAAAGCATAAAAGAATGGATTCCTTGTCAGCTATGATTTGTTGATAGAATCTTGTGATTTTTTTTCATTTTCAAAATTCTTTCTCCACCACAAACAATTGGATTAACCCCTTAAGAAATCGGTTATTTTATTTTATTTTTTCAACATGTTTTTTATTTGGAACTAGCTTTTTTTTAAAGTATGCAATATACCCATGCAGAAAAAATATTTGTTTTTGTGTTTTTTGTGAATTTAATGATGAAAAATCATGCAGAAAATAATACCCTGGGGATTATCCTGAGATATCACCACAATTTCTTGATGAATTTTCAATGAAAAAACAAAAACAAAACATCTCTTGTAATTTGATGCATGATATGTCTTTCCTACCAGTTTGTGTGGAAAAATGGTTGGTTTCTTCACAAATATGTTCTAACAGTTTTTCTTCAAAATAGAGATTAAAGAATTGTCAAAGGGAGACATTTCATCATTGATATTGGTGTTCACACCTTGAGCATTGCTAAAAGGAAAGTCAGGATTATAATTAGTGGATCCACAATTCATTTTGTACAATTGCTGAACATTAAAAATAGAGTTGTCTTCATCCTCTGAAGAACAATAATCATCATCACCACATTGACTTAATGAATCACTATCTGAAATAATGATGTTCCTTCATCAAAAAATGAAACTTTAATTTCACTATCAGACAAATTTTTACTGTCATTTTCACTTTTTTTAGTCACTTACAAATCAATATTATTTCATTTACATATTTCAATGGAAAAAATAAATTTTTTAGCAGTAACAAACTCTAATGAATGAATAAAGTAGAAATAAAAACAAAAAAGAAAAGAATGACTTGTCGTAAAAGCTCCAACAGATTTATGTAATTGTCATGTAGTTATTGACTGTCAATGAGCAAAAATGAAACAAAATATGTACCAACTGTATTGTGTGGGTGACTGTTTCTATTTATTGATCAAAATACACAGTGGGAATGCAAGGATATGCATTCAGCTTCTTATTTTTGCATTGAAAAAAATTTTTCAATGAGAATTTCTGGCATTATCCAGATACACCATGACAAATCTGTTGGGAATAATTTTACTAAAATCCCCCAAATGTCTTTTTTAACTTATTGTATCTTTATCACACCTCAAAGAAAAAACTTTGGCTACCAAATTTTCTGTTGTTATTTATAGGATCCTGTGTGGAATAGATCTTTAGCTTATTAGTTTTTGAAAATTTTTAATTTAATGAGGAATTTGATTTACAGTGTAAGTAAATAATGTTAAAATGGACACTTTGTGTCTCTCAGGTTAGTTTTATCTTTTTGTTTACTCCTATAAAGTTGAACTCCAGTTAAAACTTTTGTTGCTAGAAACCAAAATTGACATTTTCTTTTAATGATAAAGTGAACCCTTTACTTTGTGTCTGTGAGGTTAGATTCATCTTTGTTTAACTGCATAAAGTAAAACTCTAGCTTTGATGGAAACCAAAGTTATGACCCTTTTTTTTTGTAACACTAAAGTAGACCCTTACTTTGTGTCTATCATTCTCATTATGTTGTATGTTTATATATAACTGTCACCCTACAAAAATGACACATCATTGTGAGATATTTATTAAAGCAATACACTTAAAATGTTCCAAAGAATAAAGCAATTTCCAGTCCAATTTGAGACTGAATGATAACCTTTTTGAATCTGCATTTGGGCTGAATATCATTTTTTTAATTATCCAAATTCTCAGTATAATTAAGGAGCCATCTCCACATACCTTGGCAGCAATATCTCATCCACTGAACTCTGTCAACATATGCATAGTGAGGGCATGGATTGCAATTGACAGGTTATCAATCATATAGAAATCTGATCTCTTTGATAAAATAAAACAGGATTTCTTCCAAGCTATGACTGTGTTGGTACTAATATATGGATGCACTACCTGGATGCTAATAAAATACATGGAGAAAAAGCTAGATGTGAGCTATGCAAGAATGCTATGTGCTGTTTTTGACAAATCTTTGAAGCAATACCCTGCAAAACAGCAGCTGTACGGCCACCTACATCCCATCTCACAAACCATCTAAGTAAGTTGAAGAAGACATGCTGGAGAAGTAAAGATGAATACATAAATGATGTTCTTTCATGGACTCCTACACAGGGATATGCCTGTGTTGTCCAACCAGCAAGAATTTACATACATAAGCTCTGTACAGACACTGGATGCAGTCTAGAGGATCTGCCAGGAGCAATGGATGGTAAGAAAAAGTCAAGAGAACTCCATCCTATCAATGTGACTTGATCATTATGATGATTTCTTCTAAAATAGAAGCATTGATACTTTCATAGACGATTATAACAACAGTTAGTAAATCTTTGAATAATATAAAACATCTTATTGATGTTCAGGGCAAAAAATAATAGAAAAGAATTAATAAGAGTGGAAAAAATTTTTTGTTAGTCAAAGCTCAATATTAAGGCCGATGTTTTAAGAAAATCAGTTTGCAAAACAAAAAACTATTTTCTTTAAAGTCTGACCATTAAAATGAACATCAAAATCAAAGTTAATAGAGAAAATCAAATTAAAAAAAAAAACGTGGACTACAAATCTGCTGGATATTTTTACAGCAGTATCTTGAAAAGCATGGTTTTGATTTTTGTGGGGTTTGATATAATTTTATTGTTACAGAAAAGATGTATAAATAGTTAGTTAGTGGCATTATAGACGTGATTGAAGATAAAAGAAAAGAAATGATACAAAATTTGTTGAAGGAAATAACATATTTTCAAACTGTGAGGATTTATCTTTTATTCTAAATATTTTTTCTTGTTTTTTAAGCTTTACAAATGGTTTTTACTTATATATGATATGCTGTAAAATCAAGACCATTTTTTATTTATTGAAAGAAAAATTAATGTATTATTATTATTATTATTATTATTATTATTATTATTATTATTATTATTATTATTATTATCTAATTAACAATATTATTTCAACAGTACCACAGCTTTGTATGGCTGTTAAATTACTTGACTGATTAGAAATAATCAATAAAGGTAATATTAAAATTCAACTCCATTGTCAGGAAAGAATAGATGGACTTATGAAAATGAGTGTCTCTTTATTCTGTTTCATTTTTCTTCTGCTAATATAAATATATTTGTGAATGCAAATATATATATATATATATATACATACATTACCACCAATTATGTACTTGAAAAAGAAATAGAGAGAGAAAAAGAGGGTTTACATGATGATGATGAGATGAAGTAATCTTACACACATCATCAGAACACTGACTATTTTAGTGTGTTGTATTGCACATGCATTTTCACTATCCTTCTATGTCTTGAATTACATTATATCCCTTCACCTCTTAAATGGCTTTACTTTGTGTCATTTATGTTTTATTTCCTATTTTGAGGCTTTGGGTTTCAAGAGGAGTTGTCATCCATCTTGAGTGATGTTAGTATTCTTTGTACCAATTAGTGCTAATTTCTTTTTTCTATACATCCAATATATAATAGTTACCTCATTATGGTTATATTTGAGGATATACATTCATGAAAAATATATGACTGACCTTTGCTTTGTTAATTGAACTCTCTTTTGATTTCAGAGAATCTTTTAACTTTTTATGTTGCTTGTCTTTTTTTTTTATTAACTTAATCAGCTTTAGCTACTTTTCACAAAGTCTGATTTCTTTTGTGTTGATGTAAATATTTCCCCATCAATAAAATGAAAATTAAGGTAGTGGTATCTTAACTATAACAGTTAGGGAATACTTTTTGGCATTACCCAAATCTGATTATATTCAGAGATGTTTCTTATATATCAGTAAGGCAATTTGCTATATTTATAAATAAAGTGCTCAATATTGGTGATTGTGAGTATATGTAGATATAAGTTAGGATAGTTCAAGCACAAAGCCAACAATGTTTAATGACTGTCTGTTCACATCTATGTGATCATCTTATCAAGCTCTTTATCTTCTCATATATTTTTGGTTTGGTTTTATGGCAATCAACCACTATATGTTATTTAATGCCAAATCCTTTTTATACATATATATTAGATAAATATGATTTTGTTTGGTTGGGTGTTATGGCATATCTACTATTGTAGGTTATTTAATGCCAAATCCTCTTTATACATATATATTAAATAGATATAATTTGGTTGGGGTGGGTATTATGGCATATCAACTATTGTAGGTTATTTAATGCCAAATCCTCATTATATATATATATCAAATAGATATGATTTGGTTTGGGTTGGTATTATGGCATATCAACTATTGTAGGTTATTTAATGCCAAATCCTTTTTATACATATATATTAGATAAATATAATTTGGTTTGGTTGGGTGTTATGGCATATCAACTACTGTAGGTTATTTAATGCCAAATCCTCTTTATACATATATATTAAATAGATAGGATTTGGTTTGGTTGGGTATTATGGCATATCAACTATTGTAGGTTATTTAATGCCAAATCCTCTTTATATACATTTATATATATATATGATTTGGTTTGGTTGGGTATTATGGCATATAAACCATTGTTTTTAATGCTAAATCTTCTTTATACATATATATGATTTGTAAACATTTTGTAGATAACATTCTTAAACTAACCTGAACTCTTTTTTGCATAGTTAAATGGTTTCAGGTATTGCTACATAACAGTCACAATTTAACATCAGTCATATTTGCACATCTAGTTTGTTCTATTAGACCCATAGATAGGACCCTATCAGGTACTTCCACTCCAGGCCATGGTGGACCTGAGAGCAATGGCAATGATGCGGTACTCCACTTTTCTCAGATCTCTTGGGCTGGAGCCTTACCATCAGATGGTTTAATGTCCTATCCAAGACACTCATTGGGAGTGCGGTGTGGTTTTACCCCTCTGCAGAGATGCAGTTGGTGTATTCTACAGCCTCACCTGACTGGGCTGTCATATATTTTTGAGAGCTCAGTATAGAATAGAATTGTTATAGTGTGTAGTATAGTGTAATTTAAGATAATATTCACAGTTTCTGATTTTCAGTTAAGCTACAGTTACCTTCTCCATGTTCAGAGATCTTTATACGATCATCAGACTAAGCTCTTGGTCATAGGTGAGAAACTGACAGTCATCAGGTGTCATTAACTCTGTGTCTATGCTATTTTAACTTAAATCTCTCTCTTTCTTATAGAATAATAATAAACAGCACTCAACTGTAGAAGTCAAAAGTAACATGTCTGCCTCCTGAAAAGCTTGCCAACTTAGTTCACCTCTTTTATGGGAGAGTGCCTGTGCAGCATGTAGATTGGTCCGTTTTACTAGGATGGACCTGCCCAACACATTTGCATGAGAGGTGTTTATTCACCTACATATTCTTGGCAAATGGGCAGTCCACTTACTGGCTGGTTGCGAGCTGACTGATATTCTACATCTTTATATATATATATATATATATATACACACACACATATGCTTAACCTTTGTTTTTATTAATCTAATTCTCTCTAGATTTCTAAAGACTCATAATTTTTTGTGTTACATGTCTTTGATACAGTGTCAAATTTAGCTAATTTACACAAAACCTACTGCCCATGTTTCATTAAATCATTCTCTAATATAGCAAATGCTCTTTCACATTACCCAACATGATTATATTCAAGGATGCCATTACTCTGGAGTTTTGGAAAGCATTTTATTGAGTTGGGATGCACAAGAAGAAAATAAGTTCATGATCATTTTCTGTTATAATGAAATTGAAGAAGATAAAATTGTAAAAAAAACAATTTTAATCCCTGTTCTCCAACTGCTAATCTAATAAAACAAAATGGATGTGCTGAATGCTCTTTACATCAATCTTACTGATTTTTCTATACTTTATCGGTGATACTATTTTTTTCCTATAGAATTATATTATATTCTAAAGTTACAAGTTTAGAAGTCCTCACTCTTGACCATTGACTGACCAATTTTGTTTAGTGACATCTTATGGCGACTAGAAAGTCAATAAAACTGAATTGATGGTCTTGGTGTTGAAGGGGAAGCTGAATGCAGCTAATTAAGAACAAATGTTGTATTGGAAAAGGATGGCATGGGCATTCACCATTGGTGGTCAAACAAACTTTTTTCAAGGGTTAGGCCATTTCAAAAGCATCCCTATCAACCTGTCTTTTGATCTGTTTTATTTAAGATACTTTGGCATTAGTTCAACTTCTTTATTAGACATTTTTTCAACTCTGCTCTTTGTTGGTTGTTCATCAGCTATTTTCATGCTGCTCAAAATAAATCAAACTTGATCCAAGGTTTTCAAATGTCAAGAATTTTTATCCCTGATGTGAAATCAGGAGATTCTATTTCAGTTCCAGGAGACAACATTAAAATTACTGCAAAATAATTTTGTGTCTACAGAGAACTTCATGGTTGGAATATCAAACTAAGAACCTTGTTATTTATGGTTCAGTCCTTGTTAAATCAAAAATCTCTAGATTATTTTGTTTCTTATTATTTATTTTGATATTTTCTTTGACTATAGATGCTAAATTTCACTAAAAAATATTGAGTGGCTCACTTTTCCCCATTGGATCATAAAATTTAGAGAAAAACTATTTAACATTACAAATTTAAAAAGTTATTTTTCTCGTATAAATTCAGTAATAACTCAAGTGGGTTAAAAATCAATATTAAGGTATGAACCTTCTTACCTCTAAGCTATGGGTTAAATAGTACCATTACCATTCTTCTAAAAGAATGGTTTTGGCATTAAATATCCCACAAAAGTTGATATACCATTAAACAAAGAAACCAAAAATCAGTTTTAAAAGAATTGGTTATACTTATTTAGATTCTTAAAGAAATCTATAAACATATATATATATATATATATATATATATATATATATATATATATATATATATATATATATAATGTTCAGTATCACTGATAAATAAGTGGACTGCTAACAATTTTTTATAAAATATTAATTTACTTCTAAACCAAATATAACAGCATTTTATTTCTAGTAAAAAGTTATTCAATCAAAATGAATATTATTAGATATTAGATATCACCAAACTTTACACCATTGAAACTCTGTAGCCAAAAATAAAATTTTGTGTGTGTGTATATATCTATATATATCTATATATACACACACCCACAATTCTATTATATATAAAGGTGTGAACTTATTGGACTACTACATATTCATATTTTCAAATAAAGAAACCATCCATAGAGCAGGTGTGTGTGTAAAAAGAGATTTGAGAAAAATCAAGATCTTTTAAAAAGAATAGATTAACACCACAGGGCATTAAAGATGGCTGATAATTTTAATGCATTTGTAAACCACAGAAATAAAAACATTCATAATTTTATCTTGATAATGTCTGCATAATCAAGAAATTTTGAAACAAATGTAAATGTTTAAAATCTCTTTTAATCTTGCAATACCAAACAATAAAACAATGGCTTGGTTTCTTTAATATATCTCCATTTTAGCCTGATTAAAATTAAGACAAGATATTAAGTAATAAATAGAAATGAAATAGATTTCATTAATGAAAACTGACTACAATAGATTTCTTCTTCAATGACACTTTTCAATTATATTTTATAGTATTATTAATAAATCACAAGCTGTATCATTTTTCAGTGGTAATTTGTAATAATAAGTGAGTAATAATCTATAACAACTTTTATAGTAATAATCTTTATAGTATTCAAAGAAAAGATTTTCAAATTATTTTCAAATCAAAAATTTCCCAAGCAGCTGGCATTCACTGTCTGTTTCCATTTACATGCATATGGCAGCCAGCAATTCCCCACTCAAGTGCTCAACTCATGGGGAAAGCATATCATTCAAAAAGTCTTAAGCCTCATCTAGAAAAAAGAGCTGAAAAAACTAGGAAAATCTTAATTATTTTTTAAATTTTTTTAAGAAGTGATAGTGTATTGATACAAGAAAAATGTTCAACTATGCTCTTCTTTCTGGATGAGGCTTAAAACTTGCTCATCAACATTAAATAGGCTCATATTTTTATCATAATTTGCTATGTGTATAATTTAGAATATAAGAAGAATTCTAGATTTCAACTATTTTTTTCAAAGTAAAATTCATGATATCATTCTACAGGTTTGTACAGTTGATATTTGACAACTGACCATTCTACAAAAATCAAAAAACAGCATTTTCTCTATATCCATTGCATTTTTCAAAACAAATTTCTTTGACTCAGGTTTAGTTCTTATCTCAGTCACCTCTAGAATCTTTGATGTTCAATGCCTGGGTCAGTGGAACAGATCACAGACCCACCCACTCACACACATACACACAGGGCTTGAATCTTTTGAGCCTGATGTTGTATTATTAAATTTCACACTTATAATAACTTGAAAAAAATTATTTGTCAAAATTTAGCTTTTAACACAAAAATATATTTTTGGAAAAACAGGTTGTAAAACACATTTGAGATTTTATTATTTTTATTATTTCATCCTGTAATCTATTCATTAGAAGGATTTTGTTTGTTTTTTAGGGGTGATTTTCATGGGCTCACAATGATTAACCTTGTTATTTTTTCTTTGTGTAACATTATTATGTACACTACCAGAACAAATTTATCTAAATTAGCATTTTATGGCAGGTAAATAAAACAAAGCTGTAAAAGTTAGTGAGTTGAAATGTTTATTTATGATGATTTAAGTCAAGACATTTAGTTCAACCAAAGTGAAGGACAAATGACTTGTTTTGAGAGAATTCTTATTGCTTCAAAATAGACTTCAGGCTTAGCCTGAAAAGCCCTACACATGAAGTTACCACTGATATATATATATATATGTATGATGAAATGGTAGATTTTGGTGAATCTGACAAGATGATAAAAATAAGTGGAAAGATGGATAAATCAGGCACTTACAAAGGGTTTAGAAGTAATATTTCATTTTTTATTCAAGAGTTTCTTCAGACACAAGATTCTGAAGAAATTCTTGAATAAAGAATGAAATATTACTTCTAAACCCTTTGTAAGTGTCTAATCTATCCATCTTTCCACTTTTTTAAATCATATATATTGGCCTTCCCTACACTATAATAGCCATTGAAAAGGGAGCCTTCAGTTTACCAACTTTACTTACTTATATATATATATATATATATATACACACTCTGTTTATGCTATCCTGACTTAGATCTATATAAGCTCTATCATTGATATTGAGCATTCTTAATTGAAAAATATAGCAAAATGTATTTTATATATATATATATATATATATATATATATATATATATATATATTGCCTTTTAGAGAAAATGGCCATTAACATCTTCCCAAAACTGTAAAACTTAGGAAAGAAAAGATCAGAACTTATATCCAAATGACAATATTAAAATAAGTGTTTACTATGTTTTTTGCCAGACAATCATGACTGGAGATTAAAAACAGTTTAATAATCATGGAAATGCAAAATTAATAATCTAAATTTAATTTTCACGAATTTTTTATTGTTAATGTTGACAAACAAAAATAATTCAACCTGAAAATAATTATTCAATATACTTCAATGATAAAATGTTAAACAATGAAGCCAGCCCAGTTGCCTAGGGCTGTAGAATATATTGACTACCTCTCTGCAGGGGGTGGGATAAAACTCAACCAATGAATATCCTGGATATGGCACAAAGCAATCTGGTGGTGAGGCTCAAGTAATGCTGGAGCTTTGGGGAATGTGGAGCACTCCTTCATTGGCATTGCTTCCAGGTCCACTCTGACAATTGCATAAGTGAGAATCTGTCATCAACTGCCCTGTGTCTACACTATTCAAACTTAGATCTACATATGCTCTGTCACTGATCTTGAACACTCTTTTTTTTTTTTTTTTTAATGTAGCAAGTTGCATTATATATACAGTCAATTCCCATCGTAAGCACTCATTATAATTGTATCATTTAATGATGCATGCATTCTAAGGTTACATTTAATTTTATATTAATACAAAATGTTTATTTGAAAATAGTTTGTAGCAACAGTACATTATCTTAGAATCTAAATTACTAAGTCCTTAGAATGCTATTATTTAAATTTACACAGAAATCTGAAAAATTCAAAAGAAAAGTTTCATTAATAATAGATATTGCACCTCTTAATCATAGTACGTTGCCCAGTCGGATGGGGCTGTAGAATACACTGAGTGCTTCTCTGCAGATTGATAAGACCCCGCCAACGAGTGTCTTGCATATGACACTAAACAATCTGATGGTGAGGTTCCAGTAATGCAAGAGCTTTGGGGAATGTGGAGTACCCCTTTTTTGCCATTGCTCCCAGGTCCACTCTGGTAGCACTTGATAAGGGCCCTATCTATGGGTTAAATAGAACTAAACTGTGCTTCCTTCACTACATTGATTTTTGCATTTAAACGGCATATTTATGCTAAACTGAATTGTTTAGTATAGAACTGTTTTGACATTTAAACTGTGTACTACTGCTAAACTGAATTGCTTGAAATAGAACTGTTTTGATATTTAACTCAGTGTATTACCCTGTTGGCTGGGGCTGTAGAATACACCAACTGCACCTCTGCAGTGTGGTAAGACCCCCTACTCCCAATTAGTGTCCTGGATATGATACTAAACAATCTGATGGTGAGGTTCCAGTGATGCTGGGGCTTTGGGGAATGCAGAGTACATCTTCATTGCCATGGCCCGGTGTGATAGCACCTGATAGAGCCTTTTCTGTGGGTTAAATAGAATGGCTTACTTATGCTAAACTGAATTGTTTGACTAAACTGAATAGCTTGAAATAAAAATGTTTTTGACAATTAAACCGTATTTACATTTAAACAGCATACTTATGCTAAACTGAATTGTTTGAAATGGAACTGCTTTTGACATTGAAAGTGTACTTACACTAAACTGAATTGTTTAATATAGAACTGTTTTGACATTTAACTGTGTGTTAACAAAATCTGTACTCATACTAAACTGAATTAGAACTGCTTGACTAAACTGAATAGCTTGAAATAGAAATGTTTGTCACAATTAAACTGTACTTACATTTAAACTTTGTGCCTATGCTAAACTGAATTGTTTGAAATAGAACTATTTTCCTAAAAATGGATTTGGCGTTGATATGCCATAAAAACCAAACAACCAATCAGTAATACATAAATTTGAAATAATGTATGAAGTCCATCTAAGAGCCTGCATGGCATGCAGACTTTTGTTCATCACTGGTGAAAATGCATAGGCAGCCATAGTGATAATATTTTGTTTGGTTTGATGGTATATCAACCATTGTAGGTTATTTAATGCCAAATCTTTTTCATACATAAATATTAAATATATGATTAGTATTTTTAGATGAGCTTGAGCTCATTTTTTTTTCCCAAATTTAAATGGTTTCACTTATTTCTATCTTGTATGAATATACAGTTGAATGTAAAAAACAGTTCTATTTCAAACAATTCAGTTTAGCATAAGTACAGTTTAAATTTCAAACAGTTCTACTTGACCCTATCAGGTGCTACCTCTCTGGACAAGAGTGGGCCTGGGAGTGATGGTCATGAAGTGGTACTCTGCATTCCCTAAAGCTTCAGCATTATTGAAGTCTCACCCTCAGATTGTTTAGTGTCATATCCAGGACACTAGTTGGAGGAGTCTTACTCCTCTGCAGAGATGCAATTGGTGTATTCTGTAGCCCCAGCTGACTGGACCAGATGACAATGTGAAAAATTAGTGTTTTGTAGCTGAAAGTTAACTCTATCCTGTACTCTTATTGTGCTTCCCATATCTGCTTTAGTTTCTGTGTTACTAAGTATGAGGTATTACTTTTGGAGCACCTCTTGATGTATTTTCTTTACAATATCGGGCAAAAAAAATGGTGAAGAAATTAAACCAATCTTTTATTATTGCCACAAATTTTAAGGAAATTTCAATTGCTTAGACATACATAGGAAGTAATTATTTTCCTTGGTTATTGTTCCTTTAGTTATAGTGAAAAATCGTAATATTCTAAAAAGAAAATTCTTAGAAATAGAAAGAAATAAGAATTTTCTTTTCCTTGATTTGATATCGTTATTTGTTAATGGTTAACAAGCAGTTGTCTAAGTTTGAAAAAGGTCGAATTTTGGCATGCAGTGATTGTGTGCAGTCATCAGTTGTCTTAATAAAATTTTCTTTTCTATTTCTTTTTGTAGCTGAAAATTAGCTCTATCCAATGGTGTTATTATGTTTCCTGTATCCATTTTAGTTTTTGTGGAACTAAATAGAAGGTATTACTTTTGGAGCACCTCTTACTGTATTTTCTATGTATGATGATATATTTTTTTCTTTTTTTAAAAGTCAGTCATACTCACTCTAACGTTTTTAGCTGCAAGAGCTACTTGTTAACATTGGACACATTTCCCAAGACGCTAATCATGCTCATTTGACAAGAGAAAATAAAAGGCAGACTTTTGTCGAGAATATTTACCAGTTTTGTTGTTACTGGTTGCCTTCATCTATTATTGGTCACTATTGTATGGAGGGTACTTTATTCTGCAGACATTGCTCCTTTCTTCATTCTCTCCCTACCTCCGACCAATAAAATAAAATAAAAAATCAGTGTAGCATTGTATTTTACTGCAGGGAAGAATTTAGGAGGAAATTAAAGAAGTTTGCACAATCTTCAAGTAGGTTACAGGATTGTCAAGTGTAGTGGGGGTTTGGAGAGGGAGATTGCTAGAAAGAAAAACTGTCTTTTTTTTTTTTTTACCCCTGCTCTGCCATTTTCTTTCTCTTTCTTTTTCATCATCATCTTCATCTGTACAAATCTTAGGGATTTTATCTTATTTTTAAATTTTTTTTTATTTTATGCATAGTTCACCCATTGGCCATTTGTCTGCAACTTTCTGGGTCATTGTACTGTAATCTCTATGTCAAGTTAATGTTCTACAATAAATTTTGCTGTTCTCTCAGTGCCATTGTCTAAATATTCGGTCTTGTGATTCTTTTAGAATGAATTCAGACCAATTTCTTAATGCTAACTTTTAATTTTTGATTAATATCGATTCATTTCATTCATTCTTTTCTTTTACTATTTTGTTTCCTAACATAAAAGCTTTTTTCAATGTTAAGTCTTGTAATGTGTTTGATGTTAACAATGTCATTATTGCTTAGTCTGAAAAGGAATTTCAAAATGAATCCCTCTCTCAGTGTTGCAATGGTTTTATTTTCATTGCTTTTTTTCTTTCTTTCTTTCTTTCTTTTTACTTTTTCTCTAAAGGCTTTGTAGATAGTCATCAGTTTTAACATAAGTTTTAGTTTCATTTAAATATTTTGTAGTTTAATTTTGAAAAGTGCTGATTATCTCTGTCAGTGGAGTTAGATAGATGTTATTTATTCATCCAGTTTTGTTTTTCGTCTTTTCATTATCTTAAAAAGCCCTGTTGACAAGGCTTAAGATATGCTGACTGCATACTATGAAGAGGGTTAAGATTTTCTCCCAGAAAAAAGTGACATTAAACTGCACCCTATGATGAGATCCCAGTCCTGGAGATCTTGGGAGTGAAGAGAATTTCTTCATTCCCATTACTCTCAGGTCCACTCTGACCCAGAGTAGTAATACCAGTTAGGGTTTTGTCTATGGGTCAAATAGATCTCTTTCAAGTTTATTTGATAGAAATACTTGATACCATATAATTGTAAATTACTTGTACTAATAGTTATTTGAAGCCATAAGTTTTTTTTTTTTTATTAAGGATAATTATTTTAATGAAACTGTATGCAAACAGATGATTATTATTAAAATGAAATAGTTACTTGTAATCATGTAATAATATTCAAGTTATAGTGTTTGGTTTGGTTTGATTTTATGGCATATATACCATTGTAGATTATTTAATGCCAAATTCATTTTTATACCTATAAGCAGTTCTATTTCAAACAATTCAGTTTAACATAAGTACTTGGTTGGCTGGTTGTTTAGGTTTTATGGCATATCAACCTTGTAGGTTATTTAATGCCAAATCCATTTTTATACAAATAATTAGTTCTATTTCAAACAGTTTAATTTAGCATGAATACACAGTTTAATTGTCGAAAACATTTCTATTTTAAGCTATTCAGTTTAGTCAAACAGTTCTAATTCAAACAATTCAGTTTAGTATCAGTATAGTTTTTTGTCCACACATAGTTAAATGTCAAAACAGTTCTATTTCAAACAACCCAGTTTAGCATAAGTACGCAGATAGGACCCTATCAGGTGCTACCACTTCAGGCCTGAGTGGACCGGGGAGCGATGGCAGTGAAGGAGTACTCCACATTCCCCAAAGCACCATCATTACTAGAGCCTCACCATCAGATTGTTTAGTGACATATATAGGACACTCGTTGGGGGAGTCTTACTCCTCTGCAGAAATGCAGTTGGTGTATTCTCTAGCCCCAACTGCTGGGGCCTTAAGTGATAGTATTAAAATACTTCAAATCATACAACTGTGCAAAATATTTGTATTAGATAGGAATGGTTGAAACACTATAACTATGCAAACGATTATTTTATTCCTTGTGAGTTTTTCACACCAATGTTAGCTTGCGGTCTTTCACTGGAGTCTGAGTGATAGCAAGTTTTCTCTGGTCTCCCAGACTCATCTGGGTATTGTGACCAATCTAAATAATGCTGTAGTCTGGATGGTCTTGATTCTTCCTCTGATTTCCAATTTTTCCAGTCTATCTTCCAAGCCTTTTGGGACTGTTCCAAGCGCACCAATTACAATTGGTATCACCGTCACCCATGTTTCACAGCTTTTTTAGTTCTCTGGCAAGGTCCAAGTATTTGTCTACCTTTCTGCTTTCTTTTATTTTTACTCTGTGGTCAGCCAGAATAGCAGAAAAAAAAAAAGAAACTTGTCATATAATATGTCAAATTCCGTTTTTTGTTAATTATCACTAGGTCTGATCTCTTGGATTGGATTTAGAGATTCATTTGTATCCCAGAGAATTTATTATTTATAGGAATAATAACTTGAAATCTATATAATTCAAGAACTTATCCACAGCAGCTCTGTGCAGACACAGGATGTAGTTTGGAAGATCTGCCAGGAGCAATAGATGATAGGGATAGATAGAGAGAGAGTGTCAAGGAAATCCATGCTAGAAGTATGACTTGATGATATTGAGGATTTCTTGTGTAAGCAAATATGATCAAAAGTCCTACTATGTTATATAACTGTGTTTGTTTATCTTCTTGTACATTTTCTTATGATTCCCAAATTATATCAATTTTCGAAAGCTGTCATGTCATGGAAATATTTGAAGATTCTGATGTCATTTCTATCTTTTTATTTTTGAGATTAGATATGAAATTATGCTGATTGAAATTTCGTTGTTATTAATTGCTATTAATTAAGACAATGGCTTCCCTGACCAATTCTGATACGTTTTATCAAAGCGCCAAATTGGAGCCTGGAAAGATACAGAAATGAAGCAACAGATGTAAACTTATGATTAAATTCTTAAAGAAATTCTGAATTATTTGTAAATGATTATAGCTTGAAGTAAATATTCTTGAAAGAAATAATTTTCACACTGTTGTATAATTTCAAGAATTCCAATCTAATATCAATAATTTATAAACAATTATATGGTTACAAGTAAATGATTAATTTCAAAGAGAAGTTTTAAGAGACATAATCTCAAACAAATCTATTTGATTTGTTGATAGGATCCTTACAAGTTTATTGTAATCTGGTTCTTGAGTTTTAACAAACTGGAAGTACCAGTTCTGTTATAGTATAAAAAGAACAGAAGTACCAGTTTCACCATTGTTATTTGTCAATAAATAGGTGATAGAACTCTTTCTTGGAATCTAATATCTGACTTAAGTTTAGTGTTGAATTTATCACAGTTACCTTTTTGAGCAATTGTGACAATGTACTTCTACTTTGGGTCAGAGTGGACCTGGGTGTAATAGTAATGAAAGGCTATTCCACACTCCTGAAAGTTCCAGAACTGGAGCTTCATCTCTAAATGCAGAAGACTCCATTTTTTTTCTTCTTTTTTGGTGCTCTTACATCTTTGTGGGAAATACAGTCGGAATCTTTTAGGTCTTGAAAACTGTGCTGCATATATTAAGATAATAGTTTTAGAATATATGGAAAAATAGAAGCTTGCACAAATTTCTCCTCAGCATTGTATCTATCTATAAACTGGAATTTCATTATTATGTCATTTATGATTTGAAAATTTCTCCTTGGGTCATCAAATTATTACCAGCATTAATCAAATTTAACAAATATATATTTACCATGCTTGCTTTTGATGATATATCACAGATAAATTATTATTTATAAGTTTTAGTCACAGCATAGTATGGGATTGGAAAGCTGATTCTTCAGTTTTTATTGATAGTGGCTCTTGTAATGTTTTATTAATTCAGTTAGAATTACCATTTTAAGAATTGAGTATTCTTACTAAATTGCAACAAAACTCATTTATTGAAGAAATGAAAATGATGGAAAAAAATGTCTGGGAAAATTTTAAGATATTAAAGTTTGGGAATTGGCCATTTTTAAATGAGAGAAATAAGTGTAACAGTAAAGGAAATTCTTTGCTGTTTAAAAATGCACATTCAAATTTAAATCCAATTTACTGGTAAACATTTTGATTAATGTTTGAATTTCACTTTCATTATTTAATGTTTTTTTTACTCGTATAGTGTACAGAAATAAATGCAATCTCAATATTTGTGCACACACGCACTATATATATATACACATATACACACACACACACTAATTACATTATATGTATTTTTTGCTTATTGACCTTTTAAACAATGTTCAGTTAATTCTATGACTGACTTACAGAAAAGATATATGGAGGCATTGTTCATTGTTTTTATAACCATGGCATTCATCCATGTAGCGATTCATACTTTGCAAAAAGCCATTATAATCACATGTATGCTTTTTGATAAACAAGGAAAGTAGAAATAGTGTTCGAAGAGATGAAGCCATTCATTGGCTCAGAGAGGGTTAAAAGGTCACAATTGGAGTATATATGAACTCTAATAAGCAGTGGAGGGGAAAAATAACTCTATAGGGATATTTTGAATGACAAAAATACAGACAGCAAAAAGAAAGCATTTTTCTTTTTTTTTTCTTCTTGAAGTTTTCATTGTTATAAAGAAAATTGTTATGTAATTGGATATCATAGATTTTATACATTTGCTTGCAGCTGAGCCATTTCAACACTGATTTAATGAGTGATATGTTTTGGTGATTGTACCAGATGTGACCTCTGCAAAGATATGAGGACTAAAACATGAAAAAATACTTTAATGAAAACATATTTTGATTTGTTGATATTAACATGTGAGCAAAGGCAGAAAACTAAAGTTTTAAGTTTGGTTTGGAAATTGCTAATGAGACCCAGAAAAAGAGAAACTTAATTAAAGAACTTTTAGGTTGAGTTTTTCTGGGTCCTTTTGGGCTATCATATAAAATAATTTTTCTTTCTTTCTCAATTGGTATTTGAATTTTGGTAACCTACTGTCAGATCTGGCCTGAACATTTTAAGTGATTAATATCTGAATAAAAGTGGAAATTTATATAACATATTTTTCCACTTCCTTTTGACACTTAGATAGGAACTGAGAGTTTCTGAGTTTTGTCCAAGAGCAAGTGCCAGCAAGAACTGCTTGCAGTATAACAACATTTTATGCTAATATATGTTACAAAATTTAATTGATTTGGAGAAATTAATACAAGAAATTATTGAGTAGCAAAGAAAATGCCTGCTTTATTTTCATCAGCATAAAATATAATAGTTCATTTCATGATATCAAACAATTTAAAAATACTAGCATTTATTGACAATATTAAAACTTTGGGCAGACATCAAATTTGTTTAGTTTAATAAGTAAAAATAAAAGACAGTATTTTTTTAATTTCAACACTAACTTTGACTCTATTTTTCATTTTGTTTCACTATCTTCTGCCATTTTTTAAGCAAGTTTGTAATTCCATCCACTCTGAATTTTTAAAGATCTTTTTAATACTTTTCTAGGTGTCATTTTGCAGTCTTACAAGAATTGAAATATTTTTCCTTAAAAGAAATCTATGAAGGTCAGAAAAAATGCTAAACTTAAGATGCAATATCTGCCAAGTATGGTAGATGAGTGAAAATTTTCCCAGTTAATGATTTTTGTCTGGTCACCAAAGAAATAAGGAGTTGACATCCTTATGAAATATTATTCCCTTTATGTTGGCGACCAAGTTTGGATGCTTTTCATCAATAACTTTATTCAATTGTTTTAAATTAGACCTATACTTGTTTGAATTTCCAGAAGTGTAACATTTTAAGCAAATGGTTGTGGAATGCTGTTGTATTCTGTGATCTAGATTGTATTGGTATTCTAATATATCCAGATTAGTTGTTATTGCATAGTGCTTCAGTGGTTCACTCTCAGTCTCTAAAAGGTATGACTTATTGTCTCTATAATATTGGTATAACCATTGTATTACTATTACTATTGTAATGTCTTGCTGTTCTAATGATTGTCACTACTGCTCTAACCAGCTGTAGATAAGTAGTCATTGACCAGTTTACCTACTAATGAAGAAAGGCATAAGGTTGTACACAACAGACGCAAATAGAGTTTTTTAAAAAGTCAGCAACCTAAAGTGAGATGAGTTGATAAAGTTCAAAATCTTGTACTGTAACACATGTAACAAGATATTATAATGTAATGCATGTAACGAAATACTGTGTTGTAGCATGCATAACAAAATATTTTACTGTAACATGAGTAACAATATATTCTTGATCTGATACTCTTGACTGAAAACAACAATTAACCAAAAGTTGCCAAAATCACCAGACTTGATTAGCTAAGTGAAATGCAAACAGCCCTGTCCAGGATGAGAACTCCATTTCCTGTGATAGTAATCATTACCCCACAAATGCCTCCTAAAATAATACTTCAAATACCATAAACCTCTTAGGTTACTCGGTGTATTTTTCAATGAATTTCTTTGAATTTTCAATTTTTTAACAGTTATTTGATTTAAAGAAAAATTATTCATTTCCATAAATCTCCTTCCCTTAATTAAAAAAAAATATTCAGCCATCTGTTTATAAAATTTATTGTCTAGAATTACAGAGTAAAAGAATTTAAAATCCAAATTATCTGAAAATGTTGTCAGTGTCTTTTTCTAGACATTTTTACTTGTCTTTAGAAGAAAATATTTGTCACTCTTTTATTTGCTTCCATTCAACACTGCTAGTTCTGTAGTGATACAAAAGGTTTCCTATTTCTTTTGAGTGACATCCAATCGAAAAAACATTTGTCAATTTTGAACTGAGCTAAAGCTGCCATGTTTTCTTGAATCTCCTGTGTTTTCTCATCTTCAAATTTTTTTCGACAGTTGCTTGATTCATTGTGTGACTGTTTTACTTGAGGGGGAAAAAAGAATTTAGTGAAAAGATACATGAAGACAGTTTCAAGCCATTTTATCTCTCACTAGTTTCTAAAATCATAAATCCATTTATAATTTAGATTGAGTGTAATTTTGATTATAATATCATTAGTTAAACTATGTAAATTATTTCTTTAACATTTCCTTTATTAGTTAAACTGAGAATTTTTTAACATCATTCTGTGTGTGTGTCATATATATATATATATATAGTAATTAGTTATGAATAAAAGAATAGAATCAATAAGATTGGACTTGGTAAGTCTTCTACATGGCACCCAGTGTCTGCACAGAGCTGATGAATGTAAGTTTTTGGTGGATGGGCAACCCTAGTGTGTCCATATGTAAGAGTTCATTGGAGAACATTGCTTATCAGTTACATTTCGAGTACTGCTCTGCATGTCTTGTTAATGAAGAAAAATATATTATAAGAACAGAGTGGTTAAAAAAACTGTTTTTTTATGTTACACTAACATATATATATATAATGCATGTGTGTATATATGTATGTGTGTGTGTGTGTATATATTGTGACGCAAAATTGACTAAAATCCCCAAAACGGGACTTTATTTTCGCACGTGTGAAGACGGGGCAGGTTGGCACTTGATCCCCTATAGAATAAGTCCTCGTTCAGAGTTTTTCTCTCAGGCATATAAGAACTGGCATATTACGTGAGGGATCAATTTAGAGCCAGACTGACTGCCGCTGGCAAAGGGTTCCAAATTTCACACTATCACACACCCACCAGGCCGCTAAACTTCTTTCCCTTAGATAGCAGAAGAATACGGGCCTATAGGTCTTAATCGTAATAATATTAATATTGTAGTAGTCGGCAACTCCGGTTTCCCGTGTGATATTTTAGGAATTAATAGGACAATTCTAAGCAAGATAACATAAGGCAAATAGAAGCTGAAAAGATGCATGAAATAACAACATAGACCACATGGTAGAATTCCTTTACTACAGTTATATACACCTTTCAAGGTGTCAAAACATATAATAATTGGACAGTCCACGAATATAAATGTCTTTTCTTGACTTTTATCTTTCTTCAAATTGAGAGAGAGAGAGTGGTAAACGAAATTTGGGTATAAAGGAAAATGGCTCCAAAGTTACTTATCTTATTTTTTTTCGACGGGGTTCCACTGGAGAATCTTTTCTTCTTTCACGGGCTAATAGACTTTGTTCTATTTTTTTACACTGGCTTGAAGAGCCTGGGGTCCTTCATGTCTCAGTAATTCTTTTGTCTTCCACCCGGAGTAAAATGGCTATGGTTCGTCCGCCCGCTACGAACCCTGCTCAAAAACTGATTTCTTACTATTTACTTCCGCTGAGGAGAAGGGGTCCCCACTTCCGTTTTGGGGTCCCAGCCAATCATTTGGCTTCTCTCTCTCCCCTTCTGGTGTCCGGCGACCTGAGGTCACTAAATGCCAACATCTGTTTATCCCCTCTGTGTGTGTATATATATATATATATATATATAATGCCTGTGTGTGTGTGTATATATATATATATATATAATGCCTGTGTGTGTGTGTATATATATATATATATATAATGCATGTGTGTGTGTGTGTG
>OY757924.1:48178565-48271065 GCA_963585895.1 Sepioteuthis lessoniana | reverse complement strand
CCTGTTTGCAAACATTTTCTGACTAGAATATACTTCTCTGTACATATCACAAATTCTCCTGTAAATTTCACATAGTTTTCACTTTTTCAAACCTGGAGTAGTCTGCTTGATTTGTCACCATTTTGAATAAAATATTTTAATGAAATTAAAATAGTTTTTGCTATAAACCAATTCTAAACCATGTATATTTATGGAAAAAATTCGGAAAAATTTTTTAGTTTTTTTTAAAAATGTCACTATATTCATCATTGATGCAGAGTTAAAAGCACATGGTGATTGCTAGTTTCTCACCTATGCAATCATCAGACCTTGAGGAATTGGCAATCACCAAACACTATTGACTCTGTGTATTTGCTTTCCTAACTTAGATATATATGCTCTATCACTAATATTAAACATTCTTTATTTATAGATATAGCAAAGTGTATATATATATATATATATATATATATATATATATATATATATATATATATATATATATATAAGCAGTAAGTAAAAGCAATATGAAAATGTAATTTTGGGAATAAAATAAATAGATGCCAGCAAGCAGAGCTGTATAAAAACTAAAATGAATTGTATTATTTCTTATTTTTTTAAATAAAGGTTTCATCTGAAAAAATATTTTCAAATAAAAAAGAAAATTATTTTATTTTCTGATGAAGTAGAAAACAATCAAATACAGCCTGGATGATGGTCAGATAGACTGAAACATTGGTATATATGAAATACATCATATGAATATCTTGTTTTTCTTTCATTATTTATAAACTGTCGGATTTAGCATCCAATCTTAATATATATCTATCTATGTATGTATGTATATATATATATATATATATACTCACATACAAGATTCAATCAAAAATTTCTAACCCTCACCCCGAAAGAAGAGCATAACTGAACATTTCATTTGTGGCTGCACAATGCCACTTCTCATAAAAGTAGAAAAATTTGAATTAGTTTTTCTAGTTTTTTTAGAAGTAGTTGTAACAACAAAAATGTTCAGCTTTGCTATTCTTTCAGGGTGAAGCTAAAGACTTTTTGAACGACCCTTGTGTGTGTGTGTGCGTGTATATGTATATATATATACACCCATACATTGATCTGTATAGAGTAAAATATTAGTGTTACACTACTTACATGTGTACATGTATATATACATTGATGCAAGGGTCGGCTGAAAAGTTTATATGATGTCATATCAAATGTTAATAACTTTTTTGGTCAATGGTATCTAGGCACTGCAACACTGTGGAAGAAATGTTTGGACCACAAGGGGGACTATGTTGAAAAATACACCTCATTTAGTCACATTCCTTGAGAGTATTTTGGTCAGCCAATGAACTTTTCAGCCAACCTATATATATTTTAATTTTTTTAAAAGTTTTTGTTTGTGGTACAGTATTTCATAATAGCTTTAAAAAGACCATATTTATTGATCCATGGGGAAAATTAAAACTAAATGATTAAAAAGAAAAGATAGCTAAAAGGTTTTGTATTTCACTTGTCAGAGTTATACAATCTAAAAAATAAACTATATGTAGGAAGTAGAGAATGGTAAGAGAGAAAGGGAGGAAAAAGCGGTGGGGGATTAAATAGAAAGTACATTAAGTCCAACCAAGCATTCCCTTCATAGTCAATTAATATGGTCTTTTAAAATCTTATATATTTTAATAGCATAAATATAGAATTTATGGTGCTTGATGACTGTCAATTTCATGTCAAGGTAATCATCAGAATAGAATATATATATATATATATATATATATATATATATATATATAAAAACAGGAATAATATCTTTTTGTAATTACTATTTGATTTTTAACTTTTTCTCAACTGATTCTTGACCTTTGTTCCACCCGCCCCTTACACATACACTTATACAGAGTTTTCGCCATACAAATGTAATGAACATATATAAACCCCAAGTATAATTCTTTCCTATATTTGATGCTGGCAATATCTGAACTTCAACAAGTTAATTTGTTTGATGTAAATTGAAAATTTTTGATTGCCCAATTTGGATTGATGGCAATTTTAATTAATCATTCTATATAAGTCTGACATTTGCAGATTCAATTGTTTCCCCTCATTTCTCTTCATTTTTTTGATTTTTTTTCTTTTTATTCTACCCTTGATTCTACCACGTCCACATTTCAATAGCAGTGAATTTATTTGGTTTTTTGCAATCTTTTTTTTTTTATTCCTGTGTTTATTCTATTCAAGTCAGTTTGAATACAATGATTTATTTGATAATCAGTTGTTTTAAATTTGGAGATTTTGATTCTGCAACATGTTCCAACATTATATGCAAATAAAATGATGACATTAATGGTCCTATGGTCATCAAATTTTAGTCAACCATACTTCTCACATTCAGAAAGCACGCTTAATACAATAGTTATCTTAGGAAATGGAATTAGTGATCTGAGTTCAAATCCTGGATACTCATAAGCATTATTTTTTTATGCACTACTGCACATGAACTTGCCAGTGTTAGCTGAGCAGTAAGAACATACATACATCAGCTCTGTGTGAACACTGGATGCAGTCTAGAGGACCTACCAGAATTAATGGACAATAAGGAAAAAAGAGTGAGTTAATTCCCTGCTATCAATTGGACTTGAGAAACTACTCATGGTATTCTATATTAAACTATGCTATGCTTGACTTGCCATTAAAATCAATCAATCAGTCCAAATTTACTGTATATAGTAAACCTGCTCTCAGCATGAAATAGGAAGTTTATGAATTCAGAAGTTAATCATGGTAATTAAAATTTCATACATTCTATGATATAAAAACTTATCATAAAACAGTGTCCAATTGAAACTGAATTCTTTGAAAATAAAAGAAATGCTTTCACTTAAAGAATGAAAGGAACCCAGAGAATTTCATATTAAGTCACCTTTGACAAAGCAGTGTTTGTTGATTTATTTGTTGTATTTTTGTGTCTATCAGTTTGATAGAGATCATGTAGCAAGTGTCCAGAGTTAACATAGATGTGTGTCTGATTAAAACAAATCTCTATCTTCTATAGCCACTAATGACACTTTGATTGAAGACAACACTAAACATAAGTTCAGTGTAGATTTCCGCCAAGATAGCACGTACAATGGCTTGGATCAATAACTAGTCACACACAGACTTCTTTTATTTTTGTTATTTCTCTCAACAGAAAGAAATTCCCTTCATCTGATCAATACTTTTGTTTAATTTGTTTCTCTTTCATTAATGATGATACAAAGAATAGTCGAAGATTCTCTGTGGCATAACGAAGTGAACGATTTGAAGAATGGTACCAAAACCAGTCAACCAAACCTTTAATCCTTCATTTTGATTTTATTTACCATCTCTCTCTCTCTCTTCAAACTCTAAACTTACCAAAGCTGTTTTTTTTCTTTTTTATAATCAAATAGAAAATCAGTTTTGCTTGAGAGAAAATGAAAAATAAGAAATCAAGAACATTTCTAAAAAAAAAACTCAAAACAAAACAAAATAAACTGACAAACAAAGAATTGATTTTAACCGACATCCTTATCTTGTAAATGGCTTTATACTTTTATACAAACTAAAAAAAAAAACTTGTCAGAATGAATATCTTTGTAATTCTTTTTAACACATTTTACTCAGCTATCCTTAGATCTTCCTTAAAAGACAGAGATGATTTAAGAAATGTGCTATCAAGATATTGATGGTCAGGAGAATCTTTAGAGAAAGTTGCACTCATCTGCTTGCCTATTTTTCTTCTTCATTGATTATATAAATGAATCCCTCAAGAACAGAAGGATTCTCATTCAATATTTTTCCATTATCCTTTGCTCATGGGAAAACAATAGCAAAATGACTGATGGGAAACTAGCTAAAAAAATGATCTCCAGAAAGATTTGGTTTAGTCCAAGTAAATCACATATATTAGATTAGATTTTATTATAAAACTTTTAATTGAAAGAACAAATTACTTTCCTCTGCTGCCAGTAATCAGTGTTCAAGTCCAAATAAAGGCCTATTTAATTTAAAGATCAAGCACAGAGCTACCAGCCAAAATGCAGAGAGGGAGAATGAAAATAGTGCCATCTTTAGAAAAAACCTACACACTTTTCAAGACATTTTTTAAAGTGAGTTCATGCATCATAAACATAAGTTGAGTAGTATGGTTCTCTCTTAATGATCAAATATTATGGTCTTTTACAAGATGAGACAAGGTAAAGTATTGGGTAGAAATATAATGCTGGAGTGTGGCTTATCATCAAGACCTTTGCTCAATGTGAAACTAAATTATGTCTAACAAAACAAAGACAAGGGAATGCTATTTATTTGAGTTGACCATCCCTGGTTGAAAATAGGAAAGATGGAGAGGGACAAAACTCTATCTGCTCAATGCTAAGCTTGTAATCTGTACTCTTTCTTACTGTTCATCTTAGTATCCTTTTGTGTTTTGAAAAGGTGTTTCTCTCTGTCAGTAGTAAGAGTAATATCTGCCAAGACCTAAATTTGTAATCCACATTTTTCTTTACTGTTCCTTCCATTATTGTTTTTGAGTATTAAAGATAAGGGATCTCTCTCTCTCTTTCAGTTAAGATAAAGAATAAACAAGAGATTTCACATTTTTCTGTTTGATTTTTGAAATTAGGAATTATAATTATATATTCATTTATTCAAACTGTTATTCTCATTTTAGTGTGCATATATATAAAACTGCCGGGCCATTGGCCTTATGAGTAGAGTGTTTGTCAATGGTACAGGTGACTGGTGTTCGATCCTAAGTCGTGTCATACCAAAGACTCAAAAAATGGTACTTGATGCTGCCTTGCTTAACACTCAGTATTATAAGGTAAGGATCAAGGGTAAACTGGAGCAATCTAGGGAAGGAGTAGCGCCCTCCCGTACACCTTGATGTAGTAGCTATTGAAAAGGGAGCCTTCGGGTCACCCTTGACTAAGGTCGCCAACTTTACTTACTATATATATAAAATGAGAACTACAGTTAATTATTCAAACTGTTGTTTTCATTTTAGTGTGTGTGTGTGTTTGTGTGTATATATATATATATATATATATAATATAAGAAAAATTGATTGATATAACTAAGATATGCAAGGTGAAAAAAAGGTTTACATATGCTAGACTTTGTTTCATATACAATTTTTACTGAATTAGCATGTATATTTTAAAAATAAGTTGTAGAAATTAACTAAGCCTCAGCTCTAGTAGTAGAACAGAAACAGCTGTCAAAAGATGTTTAGTTATGTAGAGAAGAGAAAGTAAGGTAGGAAAAGGAAAGTGAAGTACTGGGTGGAACGATAAAATTGTTGTCCTAAAGAAAACAACACTACAGCTTTATTTTAAAACTTTTATTGAAAAAATCAATTTAGATAACTTGATTATTTTCTTTGAACTTGTGGGCCAGTGCTGAGTCCTGTTGCCATACCCAGGGTCTGCCACCGGCCACCTGATTGCACCAGGGGATCACCGCACTCTTCAGCACATCCAGGTATACTTTGGTGTTGACTTTCAAGCTGACTTCAAAGATGTGAGGTGGCATGATGTGGCCCTCACTTGAAACCACACCAAAGACCATAACCATAGCCGGAAACTTTGTTTTCATCACCCTGGGCACGTCCCTGTTATTCGTGGCAATCCAGATTTACATTTTGAGGGTGCTGGAAATGGTCCTGTTGTCATAACTTGGATTGGTAGAGTGCATGAGTTGTACAGCGGTGCATCTCCGATCTCGCTCAGTGAACATTATGTCACTTTCAGACATGATCGAAGGCTCCTATCGCTCTTGGGATTTGTACACAACTGGCCAACTAGTAGATGGTCAGCAACGAAAAAAGAAAACCAGTTTTCATTAAACAGAAATGGAACCATGTTGTCTTTTCTAGGGCGACAATGTTATCATTCCACCCTGTATTTAATCTACAATTAACTTGTAAAAAAAAAAGGCACCGGCTATATTTCTAAAAATCATCATCATCATCATCATGTCGTGCCACTAGCACGGATATCCCTGACCCTCTCTCGCCACTTCTCCCTATCATTCATCGCTTTTGGCAGGTCTTCAGGGCTACATCCCGTATCCTCACATAGCTGCTGTATGTATGTTCGAGCTGGTTGTCCTGCTTTTGCTTGGCCATATGCGGGGTCCATAGGAGTACATCACTGATGAGTTCATCCTTGCTTCTCCAGCAGTGTCCTGCATGTCTGGCTCGTCTAACTTGTATAGTTTTCATGATGGGAGGCAAGTGGCTGTACAGCTCGTGTCTTGTGGGGTGTTGCTGCCAGGACTTGTTCAATAAAATAACTTTTTTCTCACCAAAATGAATTTATTCCCGAAGAAATAAATTTTACTAAATAGTTCTATGCTTGCATTGCATATGTTTCCCTATGCAGGTTGAGCTACGCTCTCAATTCTTTTAGAACACAAAAATAAAAGATAAACGTAGCATAAACTGATACAAATGAGTGAAACAAAACAAAATAAAAATAAATTGGAGAAGCATTGGAATAGACAAAGACTTACTTGACATTGGACTGCAATGTTATAAAAAGTTATAAGAAACATTTTATGAGCAAAATACTTGCTCTTAGTATTTAAATTCAAAGTTTTTTTTCATTTTCTTTTTGTACCATATTCACAATTAACGCTATGTGCGAAATAGGTGAAATGGACATCGAATGTTGATAACAATAGGACACATAAAGAACATGGGAATCTCAAAATTCGAAAACACATAACGACTTCTTGTTCAGGTACGAAACCTTTTTATTAACTTTGAGTTAAAGGTTTCGACGTATGCTGTCTTATTCATTTGGCCCCCATCTTGAGCGGCCCTTATTGGGCACACGTTCGCCTCGCATCTGCAAGCTCCAAAAGTCGATCCTTCTCATTTGGCATCTAGTACCCGACTCTCTAACTTCTTCAGATTCTCACAAAACCTCCGCGCGCTACTGGTGCGTGACATCACCCGCACCGTGTCACCCAGTATCGTCTCGGACTATTATGACATCTGAGTGACACCTCCATCCGCCCGCGCACACCCACGTTAACACCTGCCTCAATGTTGCACCCAACTAACCCATGCGCCGAGCCGAAAGGTTCTCAGCCTAACTAAACTCAAAGGCATGAACCGAAATCCCTCGGCTATTATATAACATTTTCAGGGCTTTTCTCTCTACGAAAACTCTGCTAATCAGCAGGGAAAAACACCCTGTATCTCGAGTAGAATATTTCCTTTTCTCTGTAGCTAATGTTTACAATTCTACAAACTGGTCCTAGTTGGAATTCAAACTTCATGTTGAATTTCTTCCATATTCCTTCTACTTCAAAATGTCATCCGAGGTTTACTCTCTCTGAGTTAGCACATGGTACAAAACTATTTGTTTCAGTGTAAACAATACCCACACTCGGCTTCTCCACAACTTTTTTCTCCATTTCTTTGGGTCTTAGCAGTCTTATGAGTATCGGATCTAGAATATTGAACCAGCACAACTTGTTTGCATCGGCTGACTGGTCATTTTGCTGCCTGGCAAACTGGCCAATAGGTCTGTTTTAGACTGCTCCCAGCTAAGACCAAACTGCCTGAAGGCAAGAAATGGTAAACGGGGGAAGGCAAAGCTAAAAGCCTAAAGGCAAAAGGGGCTGACTGTTACAGCTGCAAGAGGCCAGTAACAGTCCAACTTTGAAGTAAGCCAATAACATTTGAGCTGTTATTAACTGCCAAATTTACAAATTCCAACAATATATATACTTACACTGAAATGAGAACAACTGTTAGAATAACTGTGTATATTTTAAAGTGAGAACAACAGTTTGAATAACTATATATACAAAAATGAAAACAAAAATTTAAATATATACACACAAACTGTTGTTCTCATTTTAGTGTGTATATATATATATAGAGAAAGAGATGTTGTTATTGGCACAATACAGAAATTATGCAGCCATCATAAATAAAAAAAATAGCATCTCTCAAATCATCTGACTTTAGGTTTAAAGTACACTGCTTGACTTTCTTCAGTAGATATAAGTGATGGCTAACTTGCCACATTTTTTAATTTAAAGTGTTAACCTGAAAGAAAAATCAGTGAATTTGGGCTAAGCTGTTGAAAAGAAAATGGATTTGTGCTTTTTATTTTTTTAAACTGACAAAACTGTTGTAGTTGTGATGTTGCAGTACCAAAGAGAATTTAGACTCCGTGTGACCCCGCTGTTGTAACAGTTTATTGACTACTACACTTGAAGGTAGCTGCCAGGAGAAAGAAAAAGGGTATCGAAACTGAGATGACTGCATCAGCTAGACAAAGAGAAACAACATATCCTGGTGAGAAAAAGATGAGCAGATACAAACCTTGAATTTTTTTCTGGTTCTACTATGCTTGTCTACTAGGTCCTGTATCGGCTATTGCTCCCTTTGGAACACATCACCAAAATAGAGGCTCATAAACTTTTGTCTTCTTACATCTTTGTGGCTGGTGTTCAACCGTACATCTTTACCTTCTCACGTGTCGCTGTTAACTCTCTAAAAACACGAGTTGTCTCCTCCCTTCCGCCTGGTGTCAGCAGTGGGAACATCCACTTCTGCTTGCTCCGCACATACACAGGTTTTGAACCTCCTGGGTTTTTTTTTTCTAATCATTTTTAATTACCATGAGTGCTTTGGCCTGGCTACTCAGAGACTGTCTACTTCATTTATTTATTTATTTAATTTTAATTTTCTATGAGCCATTCAATTACGTTACTCTAGTCACTTTATGTTAGGGAGTTTGATTCTAGTGGGTGCTCCCTATTTTTGGTTTTGTCCTAAACTAAGCTAAAGTTTAGTAAAAGACAACTGTCCTGTAAGCATTTCCTATAGTAGCAGTCAGAGTGGAAATGTTAAAAGCCTTACAAAGAGTTGAGTATCAAGTGGAGAAGCCATCCCTGTAGAGGAACAGTGTGGGTATTTAAGTCATAGTTGTGGGTATAAGGGGTTTCATACCTTTATTGAGAGTATTAGACTAAAAGTGAATGGAATAGTGCAACTTTGAGGCTGCACTTCTGTACATTAGCCATGGAGTTCCCCACCTCTGCAGAAGTTTGGAAGACAGGGGTATTTTTCCTCTTTTATGGATATATGAATATAATTCTTAGCTTTTTCATGTGACAACACACCAAAAGTTAGCCTTGTTGGCAGAGGTTGAATTTATTGTCTGTATTACTTGCAGAGTGGTACACCTCAAGAGGTATCCTAGGTAGAACTCTAAATTGTTCCAGTCCTGGAACTCTGGGAAGTGCGGATTACCCCTTCATTACCATTACTCCCAGATCCATTCTAACCCAGAGTAGTAGTACCTGTTAAGGTTCCATCTATTGTTCAAATAGATCTTTTTGAAACTTATTAGTATTGTATAGGAATATGTGAAACCATATAACTGGAAATTATTTATATTAAGAATATCATTTTTTACTAAGGATTATCATGATTATTATTAGTTAATTTTTTTGAATAATCATAATATAAATTCTTTAAATTGGAAGGAATTTGAAATTAAGGAAGATATTTGGAATATCTTGTGTTAAGAGGAAAACAAAAAACATTTTTTAATTTGTTTTCTCATTTTTTAAAAAATGAATAAAAAAATCTTTCGAAATTCAACTGCCATATTTGACAGCTTATAAGACACATCTCATTTTGGGCAGGAACTTAAAAAAATCAACAGGTTTAAACTACAAATGTCAGGTAAAGGGTTTTTGCCTGACATTTGAAGCCCTCCCCACTATCAGGTCATTTTTCAAGTTTCATATGTATTCAGATCTTTATTAAATCCCAATATTTTACATTAAAAGCCCCAATAGGTTTGTTTAGGTACATGCATGGTTAAGTATCATCCCTTTATTTCATTCTTGACTGGTGTTATTTTATATGTAGTACCGGTAATCTGCTATTGCTATATACTGTTATATTAGAAAAAGAGTTGTCATTGTTGATGTAGAAGTGATTGTCACCGTATTTATATTTGTGGTGATATTTGCAGTTTAATTTAAAGGCTACTGCAAAACTAAAACTCCACTAGCCAGTAACACAAAAATAACTCTTGACCTTATAAGATGCAGAGTGATTTTCTGGGACATCTTTTTAAAAAAAAGTGCATTTTATAGCTGTCATAGATGGTAAAACCAATTATCGCAAAGATTGTTAAGATGAATAAACAGACTGACTGAAATAAGAAGTGGGTTCCTTGCTAAAACACAGAGAAAGCAGTGTATAATTTTGTGACTCAATCATGGTTGCTGAAAGAAATTTGTCAAATGTCCTAATATCATTGTTTAAAATGTAGCAAATCATTAAAAAATATACTAAGTCCATTGTATATAGTTATATATTGACCAATATGGTAATTATGAGTCAATATATCACTTTTATCAAAAAACTATAAAAAATATAAAAGTAATATACAATAAACTACAAAAGAAATACCTATTTAATTAAAAACTTGCTTTCCCCACTTCTTTTTCTTTCACATTATACCAATTCTTTCATGTTATTACAGAGATCATTTGTTTGATTAGGTTGTAGCAAAGCTTGGTAGATATTACTTCTTTCTTTTTTTTCTTATTGAAGACTTTATAATCTAATAGACTTCTTTGTTCTTCGTGTTTTTGTTTTTTTGTTATTCACCAATATCATGGTAGAAATAGGAGATGAACAAGAAATCAATAGATAAATACAAATTAAACAAAAATATTACATCAAAAGATGTAAAATGTACAAAATATTTTGGACATGGTACTAAATGTGCCAATAAATGCATAAAATGCTAAGTTTAGCAGCTCTGCTCCTGCTTTACACAGGGAAACTAATTTTTCGTGCAAATGATGAAAGTTTTTATTTTAAAAGGAGGAAATTATGAATGAAGTTGTCTTGTACACGCACATATATATAAGTTGGCTAACCGTAGTCAAAGGGTGACCCAAAGACTCCCTTTTCAATAGGTACTACACCGAGCTGTAGGAGAGGGCACTACTCTTTACCCTTGATTCATACCTTATAATGCTGAGTGTTAGGCAAGGAGGCATCTGTAGTATAGATTAGGATGAAAATCGTCACTCACCTCTGTGCAAACACCAGTGTATATGCTCTGTGTGCAAGATTTATTTTTTTTGACTGGAAAAAAACATGGCGTATCATCACGCCAGGAGTCACATAAAACCACGGAGAGTGAAGATGTGCATGCAAATGAGGGCAGGCAGAAAAGAACATAAAAACAATGAACATCATCACTCAGAGTCTTTTACTTTTGTGTTGGACAAGAATTGGTTTGAGGAGAAGTGGCAGCCAGTATAAAGAGATGAAGGAGAAGAGAATTATCAAATACGGAAAGGAGGTTTTGGCTTGTCATTGCAGTTGAGAGACGCAGTGGCAACTCTACCAGGCACAGCATCAAGTACCATTTTTTTGAGTTTTTGGTATGGCATAACCTAGGATTGAACCATGGTCTCCCAGACCTTGTGCAAACACTCTAACCATTATGCCAATGGGCCAGGGTATATATATATAAAAAATGTTCAGTGAGAATGTAGACATAGTCTGATGATCACATAGGCAAGACACTGACAGTTACCAAGCACCATTGATTCTGTGTCTATGTTAGCCTAGCTTAGATATATATGCCAACTAAAAAGCAATAACTGATAATCTTTTCAATTTTGTATATTAGATTAATATCTTTTTTTTTTTAATGTTAAGCAAAGAGGACCTTTCTTTTTGGGGGTAAGACATATTCTGACTTGGAATGTCATGGTCTGTGGAGATTTGCTTAATCCTAAAGCAGTCTTACAGATTATTAGACATGGGCTTTTATAGACCATCTAAGAAGATGAGCTAAATGTCTTGTTTTTTTTTTTTAAATAAAAAAAATATTATTAAAGTAACTTTTACTCTATGATGCTTGTTTAAAGTTATACTGCTTCTTGCAAATCAATCCCATGGATTGATAGATGATTCTCATAATCTTTTATGTCATCAGAATGTCATGCTGGGCACTTCTCCTTCAAGGAATCTCCTATGACAATGGGCTTTACTAGCCAGGTGCCTATATTCTATTGAAATAATTTGTGACAGGTTGTACTGGATTGCATGGTACTAGAAGTAATGAATTTGGTCTGATCTATTTCTAAACATCTAAGATGGATTGCCTTTTACAAGATTAAAAGTTTCCATCTGCCTTGCCATTTTTTCATTGTTAGGTGATATAGATTCCTTTCACAAAGTCATAAGTGTAAATCAGGGCTTCTTAAACATTTTACCTGATTCACTTCTTATTACCAAATTTAATTTCTATTTACTGCTAAATAGATAAATTGAATGTTAAATTACAAAACATAACTAATTTATTAGTGTTTAATACAATTTACAAGAGAAAAGAATCAGTAAACTATAAATGCAAATGCACCCTTAATTCTTGTATTGCTTTTTTAATGGGAACGATAAGTTTTCTGAGCACTTGAGGAGATCATAAATATTAGGTTGCAGGTTTATGAATTTGAGCCACAAATCAGCAGTTCTGTGTTGAAAGTGCTTCTCTATTTGCTTTGTATATAATGCATATAATTCCATGATATTTGAACTTAGAAAAGATAGTAAAATGAGCTCAACTGTTGCAAAAAGCTTGGAATATTTTGCAAAAGTTTTTTTGTTCATCCAGCAACTTCTAATTTTTTAAAAAAAGTGTACATAAAGTTCACTTCAAAATTTAAAGTAATTTCAATAAATTCTTCTTAAAGAAAGATGCTTAAATTTTCACTTTACACATCAACATTGTTTGTTCATTTAAATGACCCATATTTTTTGAACAGGTGGTATTTGAACAACACATTATTTTTAGCTATCAAACTCAATCAGGCATACTGTTGTATGATAATTGGCAACTAGTTTCAATGATCCAGTGATTATTATTGTTCTATTATAAAGAAATTTATAGATGCAAACTAGTTATTTCATCCACCATGTACCCATGTACTTTTATTTACCCTGCAAGAATTTTATTCACCTCCAGGAATTTATGTGTACCATTTTGAGAAGTTCTTTGAATTTAAACTATTTTAGCAGGAATTTGAACTTGGTTTAACTTGGGGAAATCCCTGTGGCATACTGGCTAATGTGCTGGATGGTGATATTTTAACCTTGTGATTTTCATCTTATTAACAGTTACTGAGATACTTTAATGTAGTTGAATTTCAAAAGACCTTTTTTTTAGAAAAATCTAAGATACAAACGAAAAACAAATGAAAATACAAGATGATACAATCTGCTTTTACATTGTTATAGTTACAAACCTAATTCTTCTTTCAATCAATTTGTTTATTCATTCGATTTTCATCTTATTAACAATTATTGAGATACTTAAATTTAGTTGAATTTCCAAAGGTTTTTTTTTTAAATCTAAGATAAAAAAGGAAAACAAATGAAAATACTAAATAATACAATCTGCTTTTACATTTTTATACCTACAAACCTAATTCTTTCAATCCGATGATCGCTATGTTTTCCAAGAGGTGGACGTCTTTGGAAGATGGGTGTGTGGGGTATAGACTAATAACAGTTTCTACTGTGGCCACTACAGAATATCCTAAGACCTTTCCATTTCTACCAACCAAGGAAAACAGAAAAACTTAAACAATGGCTGTTAGACTGATTAACCACCACAGTATTCAACAATAGTGGGAGATTTTTGGCAATGCCCATATTCACTTCAAGGAAGGTTCAACCTCCAAAGCCAGACACAACCCTATTCCAGTACCATATCACTACAAGGAACAAGTAAGAGAAGCCCTTTTAGAAGATGTCAAAAGAGGCATCATCGCATCTGTGCCAATTGGTACCCCTACCCATTAGTATAGCACCATTGTCATCACCTTGAAAAAGTATTCTAGCAATCCAAACAAATCATAGTGGGCTTAGTAAGAAAAGGTGTTACCACTTTTGACTTCAACAGAGTAACCTGCCTGGCCCCAGACTGGAACAAGGAAGGCATGGGCTTCCTGCTTTTGCAGAAGGTCCCAGTGTGTTGTTCCATGTGATGGCACATTGTATTTGCAGGCAGCATATTCTGTACTGATGCAGAGTACCAGTATGCACCCATTGAGGGTGAAGCAGCTGCAATTGCCTGGACACTAGACAAATACTGCATATTTATCATGGGCTGCTCAAATCTAATAGTAGCAACAGACCATCAACCACTAATGGTGACAGAAACCTTAGCAAAATAAACATCCCACACCTCTTTAGACTAAAAGAAAAATGTCTTGGATATTTCTTCAACTATTCAACAACTGTCATTTTTATTATTTCATTCTTTATGACCTTTTCACACCAGTTTTAAGTGGTGGTTTTTCTCTGAAGTCTGAGTGACAGCAAGTGACCTGAGATCTCTAGGACCCTTCTAAGTATTCTGTCTGCAGTCCCATGTTGAATAGTTGAGTTTGGTTGTTATAAAAGTTAGCACTGTCACAACGCCAAGCTGAATTGGATCTGAGATATGATATCCTGAACTCTGAAGAAGGAGATTTATGGTATGTTCAGGCATTCCATTGTGTTGTGCACATGTGGTCACTGGCACAAGAATGAGCCCATTTTATATATATATATATATATATATACACGCACACACACATACCTGCTTGTTTAGTCGTAGTGTGGGTTTTGTATTGAATTAAAGCCTGTTTTTTTTGTCTGCCAACTGGATGCTTGTTGGAATCCCCTGGGTTGTAGATTGACTTCTACAATATAATGATTATTAAAAAAATAAGTATAACATAAGCTGCCAAAATCCCATCAGCTAAAAAAATAGAACAGTCATTAAATCTAATCATTTTTGGAATATTACTATTTTGCTTGTTCAAAATACCTAGATCAGTTTTGACTAGTGTCCTTGCTTTTGTTGTCATAGTTAAAGTATTTCAACTATTGTTCTCTCTGGCTTTCTACTGGTATCTTTTGTATTCAGTAACCATCTGTGATTTTTTTTTTAACCAAATCTTCTATCCAGTCAGTGAGGGTAGATTGTTCTCTATTATCAATTTATTCTTCCAGAATGAGAACAATCTACCTTCACAAATGGAATAAAAGGTTAAGTTCAAGATTCATAAAAAGGTTACTTTAACAAGCACCTAAAAATAGCTGGAGGATATAATAGCTGAAACATTAAAACATTGTTAGTAATAACAACCAAGATGAAAGCTCTTGTCCTGAGTACATCAGTGTCTAATAAGGGTAATTCTGTATCTTGGAGATTCAGGCAAAAATTGAATTGCTTCATACTGCATATTTCTTGAACTGCATTTCTGCACCATATTTGAAGAAGTAAACTACCGTTCAAAAAAAAAAAATCAAGCTCCCCTCAAAATTGTTCAATTGTCAAAAATTGAAGATAATTTATCTGTTTTGGTGGTTAATGTAACATATAAAGCTTGTCTTGGAGATAAACTGTTTGTCTGTCTTTTGAGTTTATTCCTTTTACTTACGTCTCTTGTTCTTTCAAAAGTTTTCAAAGTATAAAGGGTTATTCTCTTTATTTAAAAAAAACAAAACAAAAGTACATTACGCTTTCAAACATTTTCTAAAATACGTGAATTAGGGGAAAAAAAACCCATATCCTATGTATAAAGTATGCATTCATATTTACCTAGGCATTTATTTATGTTTCTCACTCCTTAAAAAAGTTTTGAGAAAAAAAATTAGAACTTTAGAAAAGTTTATCAAAAAACTTTTTTTTTCTTTTTAAAATTGAAAAATGCACAAAATAGTAACAAAAATGCAGTTTTGCTTTTATTAGTTTTGAATGAAAATCTTATTTTTGTTCAAAACCTAGAAGCAAAGAATTTTTGGCACATGTGATTTTGGCTTTAACAAATTCCTGTAAGGGACTTGAACTTGGCAAAATCTTAAATCAAACTTATTTTGTGCTTGGAAGATACAATCACTTAATCATTAATTGAAGTTGTCTAAAAAAACCCAAAAAAACATCAAAATTCAAAGCAGAACTCAAAATTTAAAATAAAGAATGAAAAGAGAACATTCTAAAATATATCTGTGACTTGAATATTTGTCTATTTTTTCTTTTTAAGTTTTTTATTATTATTTATGGTTGACTGTTGGTAGATTTCAATTTAATATAGAACAACAACAATAAAAATACAGTAGCTAATTGGATAAAAATGAAAAGAAAGCAGCCCTTCCATCATCCCCACTTCAAAACATTACAAATAAAGATAAATTTTCTTTTGCCAAAAACTCCAAGACTAGTATGAGCTGGCTGAGTATAAGCAATAGATAGGTAAAATGAATAAGTGGTATTAAAACTTGTTAGATTTTCTTAATAAGCTAAACACCATTGTAAGCCTTACAGTGTCTTATTGTTGAAACATTTAGACACTAGTAGAATCTCATACAAAAACCAGTCATTGTATTTATTTCTTGTAATATTTGAATTTTAACTGGTTTATCCATGTTATATAAAAGAAAATGAGAGCAATTTTGCATTACATTGTACTTAACCCCTCCAACCTCAAAATTATTGTGGCTCTGAATTTTCTATGTCCCGTTAGCAGGGCTTAAAATATGCTGATTGTATCTCTTTCAGGTTCCTTCAAAAAGGTCTGTCTTACAAAATGGCACTAAACTGCATCTGGTGGTGAAGATCCAGAGTGGTAACACCTTATAGGGTCCTATCTATTGGTCTAATAGAACTAAACCGTGGTTTCTTGAGTTTACTGTTTTTTACATTTAAACTGCATATTTATGCTAAACTAAATTGTTTAGAATAGAACTTTTTAGACATCTAAACTGCGTACTTATGCTAAACTGAATTATCTGAAATAAAACTGTTTTTACATATAACTCTGTGTTTCCCAGTTGGCTGGGGGTGTAGAATACACCAACTGTACCTCTGCAAAGGGGTAAGACTCCCTCCCCCCAAATGAGTGTCCTGATATGACTCTAAACAATCTAATGGTGAGGTTCCAGTGATACTGGAGCTTTGGGGAATGCAGAGCACCTCTTCATTGCTGTCACTCCTAGGTCCACTCTGGCTGGAGTGGTAGCACCTGATAGGGCCCTATCTATGGGTTAAATAGAACCAAACAGGGTACTTATGCTAAACTGAATTATTTGAATTAGAACTGTTTGACTAACTTGAATAACTTGAAATAGAAATGTTTTTGACTATTAAACTGTGTACTCGTGCTAAACTGAATTGTTTGAAATAAAATTGATTATTTGTATGAAAATGAATTTGGCATTAAATAACCTACAAGGATTGATATGTCATAAAGCCTAAACAACCATAATCATAGTACCATATAGGTACTAGACTCTTATCTCAGTTTGAAAACCAGGGAGTTGGTTTTCTGTTCAACTCAAAAAGGAAAGTCAGACTTGAAATGCTTGTTGACACTCAGGAAATTGTGGAGGTGCCTGTGGTGTGATGGTTATCGTCGTAGTAAATGTACATGGCGACACAAGTTCAAACCCTGGACGAGGCTGATTGCATTTCACATAGCACTAATACCCTTGGGAAAGGTATGAATCCAATTATTCTCCCTCCAGCTATGGGTCAATAGTAGGACAGACTAGGTTCTTCAGCCTTGTCTAGGAGAAGGAAAAACTCTGAATTCAAACCTGTTAAACTCTGCTTAAAAACTGACCTTGTGTCATATCCTGCCTGAGCAGAGGGGTTGGTAAATATGATTGACACACAGGAAATTTATATGAATTTATATAAATTTTTACAAGACCTGCTATTTTTTTCTTTTGGAGTGAAATGTTTTTGGTACATTTTTAGTTAAATTTTGCTTGAGTAAAATGAAAATTAAGGTTTCCCTTTTGACACCATATCTAAATATTCTTGAATGTCATATCTCTATTTCTTTGTCATGAGCATCTTAAAATTACTTAGGCTGTCTAATCTTTTCATAGTACAGTAATAAGAAAATGAATGCATTTACTGAAGATTTTTATATGAGATTATTCAGTTTTATAAATACATCACTTGTATTCACAACTCATGATTTTACTAGCATTTAAAAACTGATAGTATGTAGGCATACTTTTCAAACTTTCAACGAGACTGTTGGCATTTCATATTGCAGTAATACCTTTGGTAGGGTATGAATCCAACTATTCTCTTCCCAACTGTTGGTAAATAGTAGGGCAGTCTAAGTTCTTTAGTTTTGCTACATCAATCAATCTAGTCAAAGGAAAACTCTGAATTCAAACCCACTTTACTTCACCCAGAAATTGACCTTGTGTCACATCCTGCCTGTAGGGAGGTGGTTGAGTAAATACATTGTTTAGGAGGTGCACTTAGCATACTGGTTATTGTCATAGGATATGGAATTGGCAACCAGAATCTCACTTCATGCTAATACTCTTGGTAAAGGCATGAAATCATTTCTACTTTTGCTCCAACTATGAGTAAATAGTAGGACACACTAAGTTCTTTAGCCAGTCTAGGAGAAGGAAAACTTTTCTCTGTTTAAAAATTGAATTTGTGTCATGTGCTGCTCATGGTGGAGTGGTTGGGTACGTATATACTTTATTACAAGTTGGTCTAAATTTATTATGATTCATAGTGGTTGTGTATGCTAGGGTCCCATCAGTGGGTTGAATAGGTCTGTTTAAAATAATGTGTAAAATGATTTTGAGTTACATTGATAGATTGGAGGCTTGCTTAGTTATCAATTCTAATCTTGGATGAAGTTGTTTGCTTCATGTTAATACCCTTGGGAAAAGCATGAAGGGTTCTTGAGCCTTGGTTGGGTGACTGGTCTAGGAGAAGCAAATTGAATTCAAACCTGTTTTACTCTGCTTAAAAATTGATTTTGTATCAGATCCTGCCTTTGGTGAAGGGGTTAGGTAAATACATTAGGATTTAGCCAAAAATAATCCTGACTCCCAAGCTAGCACCTCCCCATTGTATCAAAGAGGATAGTTAAAGTAATCATAATGTCTTAGTGACATTAGCCAATCATAAAGAAAGTATTTCAGTACATGAAGAGTTTGTCGTCTTAACACTTTAACTGTGTTTGTGCCAGCTCAAAATAGAAGGAATAAAGAAGTAGATAAACTTTCATAACAAAACTGTGACATATCTGAAGAAAATAGAATAAGAAAAACACTAGTTGAGTGAACATCCTCAAAATGTGGCAGTTCTATAAGTTTTGCTTGAGGTTGCAAATTATGTTTTCCCCATCTGGTCTGCTTTAAGTAAATAGAAAACATTGAAAAGAATAGATTCTCATTTGTGCCTACTTGTGCAAATAGGCTACCTGCTTTGATGAATTTTCATTTTTCTATCAAAGAAACATTTTTTTCTATGTTGAGGGAAAGGTATTTTTTGAATACTTGGATTCTTATTAATCCAGAATCCCATGAATTCTCCATTTCCAGCTTCATGGCACTATTTTTTTTAATAGCATTTTGGTTGCATGGACACATTTTAAATATATTAACAATGCTATACTGTCACTATGGACTTTAAACATCATGTACATTTTCTGATTAGATGGTCTTTTTTTTTTTTTTTTTTTTTTTTTTTTTTGAGTGTCTTTGTCATCTTTACTGACCTCTCTCAGTGTGATTGACTGCTGTTGTTCACTTGAAGAAGAAAAAAATTTCCCTTACATATTGAATGATCCTTGTATGATATATATATATGTAATCATTAAGTCATGCTGATTACACAGAATCCTTTAACTCCATCTAACCCTATCATTCATCACTTCTGGTAGATCCTTGATCCTGGTGTCTGCCCAGTGCTGGTGCATTTAAGTCTTTGTTGGTTGGCCATCATTACTGTGTCTATGTGTTTGAGTCTGTCAAAGAATGTCACTTATTAGTTCATCTTTACTTCTCTGGCAGTGCTCAGCATGTGTCATTCATCTTGCTTGTGTGTGTGTGTGTTACAACCTTTTATATATATATATAAGGTTGTAAAATTTTCTCAACTTCATGGAAAAACTCCCAAAAAGCAAGTGTTGGCAATAAAGTCCTGGTGCAGTTTTAAATCAGTATAACCTTTGAGCTATATTTTTTTAACATTCAGAGTTTTTGGACTATTGTCTTCATCTTTATTGTTATATTCACAATGTTTTAGCCGATGTGTCCTCTGGCCTTCTTCAGGTGTTTTTTGTGGAACTCAGAAGCCTACCTGCAACTTCGAACCACATCCTTTATTTAATCCATAGGGATCATGGATTAAATAACGGGTGTGGCTCAAAGTTTCAGGCAGGCTACTGAGTTCCACAAGAAACACCTGAAGAAGGCTGATTCTGTTAACCATAACTGGGTACAAGTGTTAAATATTCCTGTATTGTTACTCATTTGCAGTCAGGAATGAACCTGCAACCTCTAGATGATTATCACTTAGAAGCTTAGGGAACCAATAACTATAACCATTATACCATGTCTTCTGCTGAATGATAAAAATCAAGTTTCATCTCAGAAATTCACAACAACTTTGATCTATACATCATAGGATTAATCTGTAAAGAACATTTGAAGTCTGATGTGTTTTTTTATTGTCATCCTTCAGAAAATTGCTTATAATTCTTCATCATTTTAAAAATAATTCAAATTTACTTAATTTGCTGAGTTTTAATTAACCAATGGTTTCACTTGAAGAGAATGTAAACTGTGTTCTTTGTTTGGCTGAGCTAAAATCTTTCTCTGCTGTTAAAAAAATGTTTAGAATCCATTACAATAAAGATTTGCTATTTGTATAATTGTATAAAAACTACTTTTAATAAGTTTGTAATAAACATTTAATGACCTTTCTCAGTGTGACTGCTGTCATTCACTCTGAGAAGATAGTTGTTTTTGTAGGAATGAAAATTTCTGCTAATTTCATTTTTTTTTTTTACCCTGAATTTTTTTCTGATTCATGTTGGAAGCAAAATATTTTGGTCTCTGATGACAAGAAATAATTCTGTGTAATTAGTCAAAAATGGTCATTAATCATGTTTCATTGATCTGCTGTTTGTAATAATACATGAGCTTTTCAATTTTTCTTTAATTTAGGTTGAGCGATTAAATAAATTTTTAATATTTCATTAGTCTTATTTCCTTTGTAAATTTCTGAATAAGAAATCATTTTATTGCTTATTAAAATGCTATTATCTTTTTCTTGATCCCAATTACTCCCAAGTCCACTTTGACCTAAAGTGGTAGTTTTTATTAGAGTCCTATCTAGGGATTAAATACATCTTTTTGAAAATTGTTTGTATTAGATTTGGTTTGGTTGAGTTGGGTTGGGTTTTATGGCACATCAACCATTGTAGGTTATTTAATGCCAAATCCTGTTGATACATCTATATCAAAGATATATATATGATTTGTAAACACATTTTGTAGATAGCATTCCTAAATGAGTCTAAGCTCTTTTTTGCACAGTTAAATTGTTTCAAATATTGTTATATAACAGTCACAATATAACATCAGTCATTTGTTTGCACACAGTTTGTTCTATTTGAACCATAGATAGGACCCTATCAGGTGCTACCACTCCAGGTAGGAGTGGACCTGTGAGCAATGGCAATGAAGGGGTACTTCACATTCCCCAAATTTCCAAGACTGGAGCCTTGCCATGAGATGGTTTAGTGTCATATCAGGACATTTGATAGGTAGGGGTCTTACCTCTCTGCAGAGATGCAAGTGTTGTATTCTACAGCTCCAGTCAACTGGGCTATAGTATTAAATTGGAATACATGAAACTATATAACTATGCAAACAAATTATTAAATGGGAATAGTTACTTGAAATCATAATTGCTTGAATTATTTGTATTAAATCGGAATACATAATATCATAACTGTGTGCAAACAAATAATTTTTGATGAAAAAGGGCAATTAAAAAGTACATTGAAACATTGAAAATATAGTTAAAGTGACAATCAAATGTTTACAATTGAATCAAATTTTGGCATTAAATATCCCATAAGAAGTTGATATATCATTAAACAAATAAATCAAATCAAACAGGTAAAAGCATCTGTTGTTATGGTTGCATAAGATAAATTTAAAAAAATCTAATGCTTCAACATTGATACTTTTTGATAGTTTGTAACTGATAGTGTGATTACATAGTTCGATAATTTTCTTCACATTGAACCTAGTAACTTCTTTTACATTAAATCTAACATCTTTCTTCTCACTGAACCCTGTAACTCTCTTCTTATGTAAAACTTTTCAGTAGGGTTGGCCAAGTAAAACTTTGTTCTCTGTATGTAGTTATTTTCATTTATAGATTTTGGAGGTACATGGTATGTCCCTGTGAAAGCAAAGTTTGCTTTCCTGCTCACTGTTGGTTGCTGTCACCTTCAAATTACTCCCTTTGTGAAGCTATGCACTTTGTGGGATGATGGTGCCATTGCTGGAAACATTCTTGGAAACTTGTTTTCCGGGATACCTTTCAATAATGTAGTCACATGTTAGTGGATGTCAGAGATGTCAGCAAATCTTTGTCCTTTCAGGGAACTTTTCAATTTTAGAAATAGCCGAAAGTCACAGGAATTTAAGTCTGGTGAATAAAGTAGATGGTTTATTTTTGTAATGGATTTCTTTGCCAGAAACTCACAAACTCCTAATGCATCATGTGCAGGAGCATTGTCATAGTAGAGAATCCACTTGCAAGGTCAGAGTTCAGCTCTTTACCTCTGAACAGGTTCTTGTAACCCTTTCAGCACTTCCAATTAAAGATGATGATTGACAGTTTGTTCTTGTGCTAAAAATGCATAATAAACTATCCCCTTATGATCAAAGAAATGGTCTTGATCTGCAAGTGAAATATACATGCTTTTTTTTTTCTTTTTTAGCTAAGGTGAATACTTTACATTTTGTTTCTGGGTTGTCTTGAAAACACATTTTATCAGCGACAATGACCCTGTCAAACAACTCTGCATTTTTCAAATGATCAGAGGAATCATAACGTCATCAGTGTTTCTTCTTATGAGTCAAGATTTGAGGCACTATCATTGCAGAAATTTTTTTCAAATGCAAAATCCTGTTAGAATCTGCCACACTGTTTTTTTTATTCCCATTTAGTTATCAGTTGGACACTTAATCTTCAATCTGAATGTACTAAGGTTTATACTCTGTCAATATTTGTATCTGTTCTTTGTGTTTTTGGCTACCCATTTTTTGTATCATTGTTCACATCTTCTTGTCCTTTTGTGAACTACCTCTGCTGTACAAAAACTCAGGATTTCTTCATAGCATATTTGTTTTTACCCAAACTGTCCATCATTGGCAGGTTGTGAGATGAGGTACAGCTAGTTTAAATTCAGAATTTTCCTTCTAACAAGGTTAAATAACCAGTCTGCACTACGAAGAAGAATAGTTAAATTTTCCAAGGGTATTAGTGCTATGTGAAATGCAAACAGCCTAATTCAGAATTTGAACTTGGGTAGCCAAGTTTACTGTCTTAAGAGTATGTGAAATACAAAAAGCCCTGTTCAATATTTGAACTCTGGTTGCCTTTGCTGTCTCTTAAGAGGATAACAGTTTAACCATGAGTGCTTCCATCATAGCATGTTCTCTGTAGATTATTCTCTATATATGTAAAAATTAGAGTGTATTCTCTATCGATCATTTTTTAATAGGGCTAATGTTTTACTAACACTTTTATCTATCTTGACGCAAAACTTTTCTTTCACTCATTTTTAACAAACCACATAATATAAACACATATAACTTTCTCTATTGCTCAGCAATGAATGACTCAATTAGTCTGTGTCTCAATAAAGCTGAAGACAGAACAAATATTTGCCTGATATTATCACAGTAAAATGTTATGGTCATTTCTGGAATTATATTGTCACACCTAATAACCGCAATCTTGATTCAAATGTAATATTGTAGTTTTTGAATAATCAAAGTGAATTTTGTTTGCTTGATTTCTGTGAGCAAACTTTTGATTTTGAGGTTTTTTAATTTGGTAACATTCAACTAATTAGTTCTTACAAGTTTTGTATATACATATCATCTTGTCTATGCGTGTTATTGCATCTAAATTGGACTGGCAATTGTCAAAAACTTTTTGTTTAAAAACTTCAGAGCTTCAAACATAAGAAAATATCTGAGTGCATTTTTGTTCTTGATTTTTCTCTTTCATTTGATCTTCTAAATTAATCTGTAATTTGACCCGAGATGAACATTTTTTGAATATTTATTTTGGTGTTTAATGATTGTTTTTACTTTATATGTTGTTCTCTTGTGGCATTCGATATAAAAAAATGTCTCATTATAAAATGTTTGGAAATTTGGCCTTTTTCTTTTTCTCTGTAATCTATCAAGAATTAAAAAAGATATTTTTTTGGTTCTGCTTCAATTTCATAATTAATTTCAAAGTTTGTTTAAAGATAACAAATACCTTTACTATTATTATTATTATTATCAAAAAGAAGAAAGCTAAAGTAATTTTTTAAAACAAATTTTCTCTTTTGTTTTGTTTATCTTAGTTGATTTATCATTGTATTTTTTTTCTCTTATAAAATCTCAAGTAACAAGCACCTGCTTACCTTTTTTTTTTTTCCCTTAAAACTGCTCAGCTGCTGAAGGATCTTCCTTAATATTTTTTTTGGCAATATTTTTTTTGCAGGTTTCACTTTGGTCTGATAATAGCTTATTTTGAAATTGAATTTCTGACACTTGCTGAGAAAGACTTTCATTTTGCATCATATTGTTCAAAAAAGGAAAAATATTGTCAGCTTTTCAAAATTTTGGTAAGTGGAGCTGGCTTTGGCCCATTTACTAAAACTTTTCTTTTTCACTGATGATATCTGCATCATAAAAATAAGGTCGACTTTGAGTTACCCATATCACCCTTTTAACCTGAACTAGTTTCCTTTCTGAGTCGAGTGCTAGAATGTTCTTCAAGATCCTTTCTGATAAAACTTGAGATTTTTTTACATGGCAAATTTGCCCAATACTTTTAGAAATCATCTTTAACTTTTCCTAACTTTGTCATTTATCTTCAAAATAATAATTCTTCATAATTTTTGGACTAGTATCTTCATCTTTATTGTTTTTAGCACTGTATTTCTCTGATATGATGTTTGTGTTAAAAATAAATGATGTATGACTTTTCTTCTTTCTTTGTAATTTCTACTTTTTTTTCTTTTTACTACAACTCACTCAGCACCCTGTCAGTAGTATTCTCTCTAGAAGGATAAGACCCCTCTAAAAGAGGTGTCTTGGGTATGACACTAAACTACATCTGATGGTGAGGCTCTAGTTCTGGAGATCTGGGGAGTGTGGAGCACCCTTTCATTGTTTTATTCTTAGGTCCACTCTGACTTGGAATAGTAGTTCCTGTTAGGGTCCTATATATGACCCAAATAGATCTGTTAAAAAATTATCAACAGTGTGAAAAAAAATGATCATTATTAAATTGAAATAATTACTTGAATCCATATAATAGTTAGTATTACATAGGAATATTTGAAACTATACAACTGTGTGCAAGTTATTTGTATTAAATTGGAATACTTAATATCTTATAGATACTTGATATCATTATTTTTATTAAGAATGGTTACTTGAGGCTATACTTGTTTACTAAAGATTATTATTTGTTATTTGAAACCACATACTGTGTGTAAACAAATGACTTATTTAATAGGAATAATATCTTGAAGCCATGTAATTTTAGTATTAAGTTGCAATATTTAAAATCATACAACTGTATATGAATCACTTGTATTAGATTGAAATACTTGATATTTTATAAATGTGTGCAAAAAACGCAGAAGAAACAACTACACAAAAAACGTAAATATAAATGTGTAATGAATACAATTCCCTTATCTCTAGAAATAAAATAACCCTATACAGGTTGACATACCATTAAAGTCAATCACTCAATCCATTTGTGGCCATCTATACCAAATTTAAGTATTTCTCCCCCATATTATGGCTTTGTTTGTCAATTCTTATTTTTATAATATCGGTACAAACTCCAGGTTGAAAATGCTGTCAATATGATAATTTAGTGAAAATTGTGAAATTCATAAAAACTTTGAACTTATAAGACTGATATTTCAGGCTTTACAAGATTATGCCACCCACTACTAATAAAAGGCTTACTCTAGTGAATATTCACAGCTTTGATTGGATAACATTAAGCAAAGATGTATGTAAACTGCAGGTAAGTTTGAATGTTTTCTAGTTGCACTTTTTTTTTGATTTTGTAAGCTCAAATATATGGTATCTGATGGCCAAAGATCTAAGGATGGAAGGATTAAATACATTTTTGTTACCTAGGAACATTAATGGATATTGATCATTCCTCATAAATACATTCGACATTATTGTGATGGGACGGAAATATACTAAATAGTCACCACTAGCAGTGGTTACGTTCTTCAGGCTGCTGGCAAGTGTAATATTTTTTTAAAATGTTATAAAGATTTCCATTTCATTTCCACCCTCCATTTTGCTTATTTCTCATTCTGTAACTTTTTGTTAGGTTACAACAATTTGAAAGATATTATGGGCTACAGTTTTATCAGTAAATTTTGTCTAAGCTCTTTGGGTTTGTTGTGAGAAATTTCTTTATTCTGTCTTCATTCTGTCTCCTTCAAACATAAATGTTTTTTGTTTGATTTAGAGAGATGTTGTTAGTCATTAAGCAACTATACAATTTAGTAACAGTAGGTACAAAGAAATGAAAATTGGTAAAGCTTTGTTGGGGAGGCTGCTGTCTACTAGATAATTGTCTGCTTTTTGTTTTTTACCAGTAATAAAAAAAAAACAAACTGTTGCTTTAATTTTACATATGAAAACATTTAGTTGCATACTAACAATTTAGTCGAATACAATACAATTATCCTATCATATTTTCAATTTTAAGAAATAACCCCTTTTATTATGAGAGCTTTTGAATAAAGTTACAATAGTTTTTAGTCATTTGTCACTTGAAAACATAATTTCTTTTTTGTATATTTTATTCTTAAGGATCAATCACAGTTTTATTCATTTTATGAGAAGTAACTTAGGATGTGTTGCATATTGCACAATTTGGGACATAGGATTGATTTCTGTAGTCTGTGGCCTAGATTTAGAAGGCTTTTGTAAGTTTAAATGGACACACATATGTTGCTCCTTTCTCCAATTTAAATATGGTCTTTGCATGATAACATTTTGTAAAAGAATAATGCTGTGAATGGATGTAGCTTTTTAAACCAGTGAGTATTTTAAAGTTTCTGAAACACACAAGAATTATTTCTTTTGGGAAATTGTTTTACATAATTTCTATATTTTAGTTTCCCTTTTAAGCCTTTCCTTGGCTTGGATACTTTACCACACACTTCCATACACACTGAAATAAAAAGAAAAAAAATAACTGGGTTCTGTTTAAAATTAGGTTGATAAAATATTTGCTACATGTTTACATAACAAACCTGAATATTTTTCCTGAACAACTTGTATCTAAAAAAAGAAAAGCAAAAATAAGTTTTAAAAAAGCATGTCAAGTAATTGACATACAACTAAGCAAAAATAATATTTGGACTTTTTTATTGCAATAAATTTTGAATGTTATTGTCTTGATTTTTGCTCTTGGATAAAATTTGTAAATTTAAAATTATTTTTTAAAGATTCATTATGAAAACAGCAGAAATGGTCGGTGGTGTTTAATTTTTGGGGGGAGTCAAAAAGTTTGAAATATAGAAAGAAATTTTTAATGTTTGCAGATTGTGTTAATTTTTCCTTTTTTCTTTTTATGCAAACAAGGTTTTCTAAGAAAGCTTAGTGTCTGAAAGCACTGACATCTTCAGTTGTTTCTCTTTAAGATTTTTGTTTACTCTAAAAAAAAAAAAACTTGGGAAAGGAAAATTTTCTGCATTTTACTTGAAAGGTCACAATTTTTTTTTTTTTTTTTTTTTAATTTTTTTTCATCTGAATTTTCTGTGGTGATTATGAAAAAGTGAGTCAGCTGCTTTGTATGATGCAAGCAAACACTTCTACATTCAGATGAAGGCTTTCTTATTGAATTGTGCCATGAAGCATCTGCCTTCTTTTCTTAAAAATTCTGGAAAAGAGAAAACAACACATTTTTATTTACTGCATTTTGCTTTCCTGATTATAAAAAAAAAGTATGTAGATTATCAAGTTTTTCTTTCTTTTTTTTCATTACTGAAAAAAAAAATGATGCCCTCATGCAATACTAAAGAAATTTGTAAAAAAAAAAAAAAACATCTGTAAGAGAAAGGCAATAAAAAATACAAAAATGTATAGAAAACTTAAGTTGTTAAAACAAGTTCAAACTACAGTGGTGTGTAGAAATTTCTGTTTTAAAATGGATCTCTGTTCCTTATTTATCTATCCTTTAAACCTGAGTGGATAGTATTTATCCTACTAACCAGGCAGCTGAAATTTCAGCCATGGATTTTCCACTTTGTCATTGCTATTGCCAATAGAATGTTGAAATTTTCTCATTTTTGTATATAATTCTATCATTTTAAAATATACTTTAAATTGTCTATAGAATGTTGTAACATGTTATTTAACAGCCTGTAAAGCAGTTAAAGAACAGATTACAAAATTTTACATTTTCAGTTATTTTTTAAGCCAGGAGCCCTGGGTGGAGAGACCTACAGTCATGAGTGACTCAAGGTTCTAAGGGTTAGATTTTTAGGTGGAATTTATATACTTGGTTTGGCTTACAATAATACAAAAAGCAGTCTTTATGATTTTCATGGTGAATTGTAGTTTTTTATAAAGCTTTGTTTAGCAGGGGCACAAAGTCATCAGTATGTAGCACCCAATGAGAATAATAACTCACTGGTACTGGTCTGCAACTGTAACTTCTTACACCACATAAGGTATCTTTATTTGGTTGAATTACATGTGTGTGTTTTGATGGAACAAGAATGGATTGTATTTAAAAACTCAGGATTGTATGCATTTATTCAATCCCTCCACCATGAGCTGGATTTGATACTGTGCCAATCTTTAAGCTGAGTACAGCTGATTTGAAATCAGAGTTTTGCTTCTCCTAGACTGGTAGCCTAACCAAGGCTAAAGAGCCCAGTCTGTTCTATTCTAAGACATTAGAGGGATGTGAAATGCAGTTACCTTGTTCAGGATTAGATTCCATTTCCTATGATGATAGCCATTAAACTAAGTAAGCTTCCAAGAAATCAAGATCATAACAATGAAGCAGAAATAACTGTTATAAAGAAACTCTTTTAAATGCCAACCAAATCAAAAATCAACATTGTTTAATTTGACTTAATCTATTTAATATTCAAGTTGGAAATCATTTCATCCTTTAAATAACCTTTTTGTTGAGCAAAGTTTTTCTTTTTATTTATAATTATTTGTATGGATTTTTTTAGAATTTTATTTTTTTATGGAAAGTAAACACACCCATATATAGTTAGACATGTCATTCCTTGTAATATGCTGCAATCTATGCATTGTGCCAGTCTTGTAATGTGCTGCTATCTACACATTGTATTATTCAAATTTTTTGGTGATGTATCATTTTATAATGTGTTGCTATCTGTAATATATTTTGCTATTGAAAATAGACATTATTTACATTTTTCGGACTATTGTCCTCATCTTTGTCGCCATGTTTATCACGTTTTGGCCATTGTACACTCTGGCCTTCTTCAAGTGGTTGGACTGTCAAACTTAACCCTTTATTTTTTTTCTGGGGTTGACTGTTCTAGTTCCATGAGCCATGTTTAATGACTGTCAGTTATCAGTTATCTCCTGTTAATTTCCCCTCTGAAAGTTCTCCACTGCCTTCATCAGGTATTGAACTCACACTCTTTTGGGTATGTCACTAGATCTAACCAACGCCTTTATCCACTGGACAACTGTGTATGAATTTCTGGGTATTATAAACCTAATGTCTTCAGCAACCATTTTTAACAAGAAATTAACAGGAGATAACTGATAACTGACATACATTAGACATGGCTCATGAAACTAGAACAGTCTACCCCTTAAGCGAAATAAAGGGTTAAGTTCAACATTCCAACCACCTGAAGAAGGCCAGAGTGTACAATGGCTGAAATGTTGTGATAAACACGGCGACAAAGATGAGGACAATAGTCCGAAATATGTAAATAATGCACATAATCCCTCATCTCAGAAATATAGACAGATATTAAAAATAGCCATTGATAAAAAAAAAAAAATGGGAAAAATAATTTTTAATTTATTAGTGTTAACTATGAATTTATTTTGAATGCTATGCATAGGGCTTAAAATATGGTAATTGCATCCTCTTCAGATGGGTAAGACCCCCCCCACCAAAAAAGGGTGTTCTAGGTATGTCAATAAGATGCATTTGGTGCTGCAGTTCTGAAGATCTAATTAGTGTGGAGTAGCCCTTCATTACTCCCACTATAATCCAGAGTGTTTGTTCTTATTATGGTCAAATAGATCTGCTTGAAAACTATTTATAATAGATAAGAATCCTTGAAACCATATTATTGTGTGCAAATTATTTGTATGAAGAAAAGTTATCTGAAGCTATAATTGTTTGCTAAGGATTATTATTATTAGTTACTGGATATCATGTGATTGCTTAGACATTATTGGAATTAGATTGGAATACTTGAAACTATATAACTGTGAGCAAGGAAATGACAATTAGTAAATAGTGATAGTTTTTAAACCATATCATCATCATCTTCAAGTCATGTTTAGAGCACAGAATTCCCAGACTCTCCCTCATCATACATCTCTAACATCCATCGCTCTTGGCAAGTCTTTTAGGCTGCATCCTGTATCTGCACAAAGCTGATGTAAGTCCTTGCTAGTTGACTGACACTGCCATGTCCATGTGTAGTTGTCCAAAAGAGAATGTCATTTATGAGATTATCTGGATGATTTGTGAGATGAGAAGCATATGGTTGTAAAACTGCTGTTTTAAAAATGCTAGCAAAACCATATAACTGGGTATAAATTACTCATATTAGATTGGAATATTTTTATTATATAGCTGTGATGAATGAATATACATGGAGGAAGAATTACCATAACGCTTCATTATAAGAATATAACTCTCTTTATTCTTCTTGGAGTCAAAGCTTCTGTGGTGTGAGAGAGACAGATGGACAAAGGGAGATGAAGACAACCTGCCATATTGACCCATAACTTCTTTTCTTGACCATACCATGCTATGTTATCTTAACTTAGCACTTCTTATGCTTCTCAGCTGGGGTTACTCAATCTGAGGCCCGTTGTGGGCCACTCTGCATTATCCTCAAGGCCTTACATCTTCCAACGTGACATACTCAACTAGTCCTCGCTAGGGTATTGTTTGGCCCCTTGCAGCCACAGTTCTCTATCTGTTGACTTGACTGATCGCTGCAAGCTGGCACTGACAGACTGCCACTCCGAATGAAACTCTTACATGGGCATCTGTATATATCATTTTATAATGCCTACAATTTCTATTCAACATATGACTGCTTCCTCTTATTTTCACAGGTGCATCCTGTGCAGAGAATATCTGATTGATGACTCGGTCAAGGGTCAATATACAACATTTGTACAAATAATTTATGCCCAATTAAATATGGTATTACATAGGAATACTTGAAATCATATAACTGTGTGTAAATTATTTTTATTTGATAGGAATACTTGATATCATATGACTGTCTGCTGACAAATGATTATTGACAAAAAAAAATGCAATGAAACACTGAAAATATAGTTATAATTACAATCCAACATTTACAAATGAATCAAACTTGGGCATCAAATAACCCATAAAGAGTTAATATGCCATTTAACAAAAAAACAAACAGTACCATGAATTGTTTATAGTTTTATGTTCACTTTTTTGTCTTTGTTAACAAATATCAAGAAATATTTTGCCAATTTTACTAAGTACAGGGTGTCCAAAAAATTTTACATAATTTTAAAAGCAATTATCTTGAAAACTACTAAGTCTTGCTCAATGAAATTGAACAGTTTATTAAAAGCAATTATCTTGAAAAGTTTTTTTAAAAGCAATTATCTTGAAAACTACTAAGTCTTGCTCAATGAAATTGAACAGTTTAGGTGTTGAACATGATGTATTTATTCTGGGACTGATTTCATTAGTGTTCAATATGTTCACTGCCTATGACATAGCTTACATCAAGTCCTTAGTTAAGCTCTTGCCAAACATGCTGTAGCATGTCTCCAGTAACATTATCCAGTGTGGGAGTGATATTCTGCTTGAGTTCATCAATGCTAGCAGAAAGAGGAGAGGCATAGATTAGACCAGTCCCTTCACATACCCCCATAAAAAGAAATCACAGGAGGACAGCTCACATGACAGCAGCAGCCATTTTATCAGAAAACTGTCTTCATCTCCACTATGCCCAACCCATCTCTCTGGCAGATTCTCATTGAGGTAAGCATGTACTGTCCTTTTCTATTAAACATAAAATCTTTATCTGTTTCTATACATTCTGTGAAAATTTGAGTTTATTTCAACAAGAATTGCCAAGATTATTGGCCTGTGAAATGATGTCAATTTTTTTGGGACACCCTGAATTTATTCACATATCTATCCCTCTACCACCACCCCCATTGCTCTTTATTCATTAAGTTTTACTTAGACTGGAATATGTGATAGAATTCCCTAGACATATTAATGACAAAAATTTCCTCTCTCTAAAAATTAGTCACTAGATGTATTATTCTCTTCTCAATCTCATTCTTGCTGCTGACATCTAAAGCGCATACATGTAAAAAGACCCAGCTCTCCATCCTTGTCTACTACGGCCAACATGTTATTAATTCTAATGCTGCTATGACAAACTTAGCATGATACATCTGACAAGAAACTCACAAGTAAGCATCAATTAACTCTGGTTTTCAGGCCACTTGTTTGGATATGAGGAAATTGTTGTTATTATCCTGGGAAGAAAGTATTTTTATCTCATATTTTTGACTTGGTTCTTTCTTAGGTTCACATGCATACATCTGGTTGATCTGCTGGTTTGTTTGGATATGAAAAAATTGTTATTGACTACTAATTCTTATAATGAGAAGAAAGTATTTTCATCTCATATTTTTGACTTGGTTCTTTCTTAGGTTCACATGCATACATCTGGTCGATCTGCTGGTTTGTTCATGAATTAATCTTCATAGCATGTTGCTGCTGTATTTATGATGCTTACCTTCTGGGTACCGGATATTTTGCTTACCCTGTGGGGAGTAATAAATTGAGTTGAAAATAAAACCAATAATAAAATATGGAAATAAAACAATAAAATCTATAATAAAATGTGAAAATAAAAAAAATAAAGCCAATAATAAAGTATGGAAATGAAATAAAATAAAAAAAATATCCCGCCATTTCACTTTGACCAAAAGTTTAACTTTTAGAGTAAAAAGAACTCTGTCTCTTTCAGTGGATAGCACATGCCTTTTGCAGACCCTCACCCCCCAAATATCGTAGTCCATACTATATAACTGTTAAACTATTCAATCATGGACTAAATAAAAAAAAGATTCCTGAGAAGCCCATAACTCTACACTGTTAATGCTTTTTGATGACAGTTGAACTTTCTTACTCTGCACCTGATAACATTGAGGTCACTTCTAAGTAATCACACCACACACTTTCTGAATGTGAGACACCTGTTTTAGACATTAAACTGCTATACTAGATTTATTACTGAAGTGCAAAATACTTAAAACAATGCTTTCTTATGAAATACTTATGAAACTTTCTAAAAAGTTTTATCCATCATTTTTCATATATTTGTCTAAAGTGTATTTTTCTTTTTTTTCTGATATTTACTGTAATTGGTCCATCTTGGGAAATTCTTTTTTAGCTTAATTTTAGATACAGAACTCTGTGGTATTCCAGTTGGATGTTTTTATTTTTATTTTTTAGGTTTGATGCAGCAAACAACTAAAATATTCATTTCTGAAATTAATTTTGAATTTTATGTTGTACAGGATGGAAAGATGTTGTTTTAATTAAGTGCAGGAATATTTAGTTTGCCCTTGTTGTTGAAAATGTTTTTTTTCATCAATTTCTGCAGGAATAATCTCAATGATTAATGGTTTTTAGTACATTTTTTACAAATAATATTTTTCAAGATCCTATTATGATATTAGGCAATCTTAATTAAGTTTGCCTGAGGTTCACCTTATAAAAACTTTCTATTAATGTTTTTATTATTTAAGAAAATTAAAAAAAGGTGCTGGGTAAGCTCTGTAAAGTTGATATTGTTCTGTATTGATTTAATGCTTTTTTTTCTCTCTTGAGAAATGGAGGGGAAAAACCCTCATGAATAAATTGAAGGAATGCTTTAAAACAATACGGCTCTTAGAAAGCTGTATGCGACTAATTAAAATGTCTATGGTTCTGGAATCTTAAATCAAAATATCTCATTTATTCAAGGAAGAATTTTTGGGTAGTTTCCTGTAACTTTTTTGCATGCACTTTCAAATTTGTTTGTGTGAATAATGTGTACATTATATATTACAAGTTGAAGTACCCGTCTACGAAAGGTAAAAGATTAATACTTGGTTTGGTTTCTTTGTTTTTAATTGCATATCAATCTTTGTAGGTTATTTGATGCCAAAGCCATTCTTGTGAAACAGTAATGGTACTATTTAACCCCTAGCTGGAGAGATAAGGGAGTTCATACCTTTTCCAATTCAAAAGTGAATGTAATAGAACAGATGAAGTTTAAACTCGCTATGATGTCACATTAGCCATTATGCCATGGGGATTCTAATTAGCAATTCTTAGCTATTTCCATTGTGTTGAGGATTTGGATCATTAAAAATGACATTCAGTGCAAATGTAGATCTCACAAAATTGTGATTTAGTTTTAAATTGGATTGGAAATTGTTTTCTTCTCTCAGTGGTACCCAATACTTTAATTACAAAGATAGTGGCAGTTTATTTGGTTTCTTTGTTTAATAGCATATCAACCTTTGTAGGTTATTCAATGCCAAAGCCACCCTTCTAGAAGAACAGTAGTGGTACTATTTAACTCATAGCAGGGAGGACTACAGTTATATGGTTTCATGTATTCTTATTCAATGCTAATAATTTTCAAACATCTATTTGACTCATAGTACCTAAAAGGTACTACTACTCCAGGTCAGAGTATGCCTGGAAGTAAAGGTAGCAAAGAGGTGACTTTAAATTCACCAGAGCTCCAGAACTGGAGTCTCGTCATCTAATGTAGTTTAGTTTCATACCTAGGACACCTCTTTTCTCATTGGGTGTGTGAAGTCTTGCCCTTCTGCTGGGGATACATCACTATCTTCTAAGTCCTGCCATCAGGACAAATATAGATTTGTAGTTATATGACAGGTGAGACTGACAGAAAATAAATTTAGGAAAAAAATTGTTTATTCTTTATCCTATGGATAGTACTGAGAAATAATTTGGTGATTCAAGGGATAGGGTTTTGTATTTTTGAATGCTGGTTTGGCAAACTGATAGGAAGACTGATCTGTTTGGGCCAGTTAGACTCTAATTGGATTGATGTTAGTGCTTTTGGTATCATTCTGAATCAGTAACATACTCAAGCCAATAGGTATACTTTGGTAAATAGTTTCCTGGGGGCCTGCTGAATTCCAATTATCTATGTCCAAATGTTATCGAATTTCCATCTCATTGGGTATCAGTGGTTACTATCATTTTTACGATGGGTTTTCACTTTGATGGTAAAAGAAATCTTTGAGGAAAGTTATGAAAAAAAACAAGATTAAAAGATGAAAGAAAATACTTATCAAAATTTGTAATTTTCAAAGGATAACATTTGTTTTTAAGGTGCAAAAATATTGAGGAAATTGTATGTGTGTGCATACAGCTGAAGCATTGCAATCAAATTCCTAGTGAGAGTGGTTGAAGGTATATTTATCTTTGAAAATTTATATGGTAAATTTAGTATTAATTGGGTAAGAAACTGTGTAAGCTGTAGCCAGTATAACACTAAGCTACATCAGATGGTGAGGCTCAAGTTCTGGGGATCTGGGGAATATGGAGTACTTTTTCATTGCCATTATTCCTAGGTTCCCTCTGACCCAGATTTGTTGTACTTGTTGGGGTCCCAAATGGATCTATTTAATTAATTTTTTGTATTTGATAGGACCCTGTGCAAAAAGAAAAATGATTAAGAAACGATACACAATGTAAATATATAATGTAATTCTCTAATTTCCAGGTATAAAATAATCTTAGATGAGTTGATATGCTGTTAAAATCACTCAGTCAATCAATAATGTAAGCCTGATTTTTTTCCCCTTGCAGATCACTTCAATACAGTATATGTCAAATTTTTTTTTTTTTTTTTTTCGGATCTTGTCATAAAACAGAGAAATGAAATTTTTTAATTATCTATGAGGCATTAACAAAGCACAAAAAGAATTTGTAAACTGATGATAATTTAGATTGATTGAAATAAATAAGTTTATAGCTGGTTTTGGGGTTGAAAGAAAAGAAAAAACTTTGGAGGCTATGTTCATTCCCAACTCCCCAAATCCTCCCTGCCACCAAAAAAAAAAAAAAAAAATCATTTAACATAAATCTTTTAGTTAGTTGAATAGTGAAATTTATAGTGTCCAATTTTTCTTTTATTCTCTTGGGGACACTGTCCTGTTCTCTAATGGCTTGGTGTGCTTAAAAATCACTTTCAAGTAAAATAAATAGAAACAAACAGTTGTCAGCTTTTCACTTGACTATTTATTTTGTGCTAATGAGGCCATTGGTCAATAAAACAGTCATATATCTCATATTTCCTTTGTTTCTTCTCAGAAAGCCTTTATATTTGCCAACAAATCAGTAACTTCTGAACTCTTCACTTTTTTCACTGTACTTTTCCTTTATAAGATTGTCTTATGGCTTTTCATGACCCTCATCTCAGCACAATTATATTTGATATACATTTTTCATTGTTTTCTTTTTAGATCCTTTGTTATATTTTGTGTATGAACAACATATCTTATTTTTTGTTATCAATTATTTTCATTCTGTGTTTGAAGATTTATTTATTGTAACGATTGAATGAGTGTTACACTATTTTGGGGAGATTTCATGATGTGTAATTTGGATAAAATCACCAATATTCTATTTAGCTATGCACAAATTAGCCACTCTAAGGCAGACAAATTTCAATTATTCAAAATTTTTTCCTATTGCTTTCAAATGAAGGTCAGAGTTTAGCCATTTATTTAGTGACGCTAAAAATACTGCACAATCTTTTAAATTGTAGGTGTTTATCTTACACTTGTGAAAATGCTGAGATTTTGTGACACTGAGATAAAGAAGAGAATATTTGCCATCTTCTGAATTATTGGAGTGTCTTGATAAAAGGAAAAGATTTAAGCTCTGAAATACACACACCTCATTATCTTAAATTCAATTTTAATTTTTGTATTTTTTGTTTACATGATTGTATTTTTAATGCTTCTTATCTCTGCAAAAAATGTTTAAATAATCTTGTACTTATAAGTCTTTTGTTATTCATATACATACATATATATATATATATATATATAGTTATTCATTAGTTTATATCTCTCTCTATATATATGTATTAATGATGCAGTTTGCTATATTTATGAATAAAGAGTGCTCAATATTGGTCATAAAGCTCATATAGATATAAGTTAGCATAGCGTAGACATAGTCAATGATGTTTAGTATCTGTCAATTTTTTGTCCATACAATTCTCAGAACTGACAAGTGTCTATGCTACCCTAACTTTGACCTATATATATATATATATATATATATATATATATATATATAACATATCTGAATCTTGTTGTTGTACATAAAAAATGTGTAGAATAGGATGCAGCCATCTTTTAACAACTTTTATGTAAATTATCTAAAATCTAAAAATGCTTTTGTAAAGACACAAATGATACTAATTACACATACATTTTAATTTTGAAAGTCATTTCCTTGAACATGAATACAAGTTTATAGTTGTTTCATTACATTTGTTGCTCTTATTTTTTAATGTTTGTTTACTTATATTTCAAATTTCTCTTTCAATGTAAGCTTTATTCTTTCAAGTGTACAAGGTTTGCTTTAAACATTATACCTTTGAAGAATCCCTGAAGAAAGAAATTTATACATTAAATAAGAAGTTTCAATAGGGAATATAGGTTTCTCTTTGTGAAAAGGAATGAGTGTTTGAATGGGGCAATTACTCAGTTAACAGTGGACCTGGGACTAATGGCAATGAAGAGGTACTCCACATTCCCCAAAGCTCCATGATGGGAGTCTCATCTTCAGGTGGTTTAGTGTTGTCCAGGACAGGCATTGGGTGTGGGTCTTACCCCTCTGCAGAGATGCCGTCAGCATATTCTGCAGCCCTAAGTAAATGGTTTTTGGTTGTAATTTAGAGAATAGAATTAAATGAATCTCTTGGTCAGTGTTATATGTACACATTTGTGGAGGAAGTAGCATAGTAGTTATTGTTATGGAGAATGGGTGTAGCAGTCCATGTTCAAATGGAGGTGTCCTCGTGGTTAAAGCGATGGACTGCGGGATCGTAGTAAGCGAGTTTGTACTCCAGTTGCGCTATTACGTTCACTTTCGGGCAAATACCCTTGGGAAAGGTTTGAAACCCCTTATCCTCCCAGCTATGGGTTAAATAGTACCACTACTGTTCTTCTAGGAGAATAGCTTTGGCATAAATAACCTACAAAGGTTGATATGCCATTAAACAAAGAAACCAAACCAAACCATGTTCAAATGCTGGATGAAGCCATTCATATATAACTTTGTGTTAATATCTTTGGGCATGAATTTATCTCTTCTCTTCCTAGCTATGGGTAAACAGTTGGGCTGACTGAGCTTTTTTGCCTTGGTATAGCAACTGGTCTAGAAGAAGGAAAAGTCAGCTGCATCTGGGATTTGAAATTTGGTCATTGATTCTATTTCCAAAGAAAATAACCATTACATCAACACACCTCCTGATTATACACAGAAGTAGTAACCTGCTATAACAATTGGTCAAGGAAAAGGAAAACCCTGGATTTGAACCAGCTGCAATTCCAATTAAATATTGATCTTGTGTTGCGTCCTGCCTGTGGTAGAGTGTTAGATAAATAAGTTGTAAGTTGGCTGGCTGTAGTCAAGTACAACCTTAAGGCTCTCTTTTCAATAGCTACTACACCAAGGTGTAGGGGAAGGCACTACTCCTTTCCCTGGATTGCTTCACTAATCCTTGATCTTTACCTTATAATGCTGAGTGTTAAGCGAAATGGGATCCATTTTTTGAGTCTTTGGTATGACTTGACCTGGGATTGAACCCCAGTCTCCCAAGCTATTGGCAAACACTCTAACCATTAAATACATACTAATATTTATGTGAATCCAAATCTCATCTAGAGTCAGTTCTATTTTTAGTTTATTATAGCCTTGTTTTAGTAATTTAAAAAAAAATGAGAAAAAAGTTTGGTTAAATTTTTAAGTTATCTAATTTCATTGTAACTGCTTGATCTGGCCATTCAAAAAAGATTAAGACTAATTATGATGTCTCATATGTAATCAAAAACAAGTGTGCTTTGACTTATGGTCAAGTTAAGTTGAAAGCACTAGTTCCTCGCAGGTCATCAAAGTTAAAGTGCCCGTGGTGTAGTCGTTATCGCCGTAGGAAATGAACACGGCGATACGAGTTCAAATCCTGGACGAGACTAATTGCATTTCACATAGCCCTAATACCCTTGGGAAAGGTATGAATCCAATTATTCTCCCTCCAGCTATGGGTAAATAGTAGGACAGACTAGGTTCTTCAGCCTTGGTTAGGCAACTAGTCTAGGAGAAGGAAAACTCTGAGTTAAAACCTGTTAAACTCCGCTTAAAAATTGACCTTGTGTCATATCCTGCCCGAGCGGAGGGGTTGGTAAATAGTATCAAAGTTAAACAATAATCAGCCTGCTCAGTACTTAGCTGGGTAACCACTTAATAGCAACAGGAGGCCTGTGTATCTGACTAAGCAAAGCTCAGTAGATAACAAGAGCTTTTATATATCCATACTTCTCAAAGATATTTTAAGGGCTCCCATATTCTCAGTTAGGGTAAGAATATTGAATGGGACTACATTGTGAAAACTAAATGTGAGTCCAAGATATCATTCGTGAATGGCTCAGGAATTGGTTTAATTTAATTTCAAAGACAAAGTGTTCTTTGAAAAAAGAATTGCCCATTGTCAGTTGAAATTCTAAAAAAGAAAACTGCTTTCTGCTTGAGTTAATTCTCAGCAAGCAAAGGAATCTTATTTTTTCTTTTAATTTATTTAAAAAGCCAAGTGCTGACACTTCTCCATTATTGTTGCCAATACAGTTTAACACCATTTGTAAAAAAGATTTCTCATCCGTGTAAATAAATTGGCTTTTTCAGTTGGTCCGTTTGTCAGCTTCATTATCAGTGTAATTGTCTATGTAGAATGAAATTTGCTGCAATTAAAAACTAACACAAAAGGACAAATGAGAAAATAATATTTTCTTAAATGTTAAGGCCACCTCCAAAGTTGTCTTTGAATCTTTTTGTGGGAGATCCTTGGAAGCTTGTTTGATTTCTTCTCTTTCGTTAAGGCTGAGACATTTTGAGTTTTTTTTCAATTTGTGGTTCCCTTTGATGTTTGTATTTTGGAAAGTCATTGTATTGATTAACAGTGTTCGCTGACTCGGCTAAGCTGTTTGGAAGTGAGATAGCTGTAGATTGATTTAAAGAGAAACGTACTGTGTAAAATATTAATACTAGTTATCTTGTTTTGCAGTTTTATCCAAATTAATGTCACACATGGTAATATGCTAAGTAATACGATTAAAAAATCTTGTAATTAAAATCTGATAAGATAGCCATAATATTGAAAGTGGAAAAGAAATAAAAAGATTGTTATTGCTAGATAATGATTGCATTGTTTCAATAGTATCGTTATTTTCTTTTCAAATCATCATATTTTTGTTTTGTTTTGATGCTTTGAACTGAAATGCTGGAAAAAATGTTTGCATACAAAATAACCATAAATACACTTACGTTCAATATAAATTTTAGCCTTGTCAGTCGGGCTGAGAAAACATGGACTGTATCCCCAGCTGAGGAGTAAGATCCCCCCAACCAAAAAAAAAAATCGAACTGTCTTGAGTATGACACTGAACCTCATCTAGTCGTGAGGCTCCAGTTCTGAAGCTTTGGCAAATGTTGAGTACTCTTTCATTGCCATTTTGGCCCCCTAGCTCCAGCTGAGCTGGCTAGGCCACCTTTGGGTGGACAAACACTCAACGAAAAGCAAAGCATTGCTTTAGACTTTTGGGTCTAGTTCAAGCTATGAGTAAGCATATGTGCCATGTTGCACTTAGTGAGTCTAAGTCTTGCAAGGTCACCTGGCTCACATTATACCTAGTAAGCCTATGACCAGCATAGTCCAGCAGGGCATGAGTCTTGGTTTGTGTCCAACCTTCTCCTTCTCCTAAACCCCCTCTATGATAAAGACCTTGTGTCAAATCCTCTCTGGTGGGGGACATGGTTAAAAACCGCCATTACTGCGAGGTTCACTTTGACCCAGTGTGGTAGTACTTGTTAAGGTGTGATCTATGAGTCAAATAGATCTGTTTGAAAATTATTAGATAGGGATAATTGATACTGAATAACTGTGTAAATTATTGTATTAAAAATTGTTACTTGAAGCTATAATTTTTATGAAGGATTATCATTAGTTACTTGAAACTGTGTCCATACAAATGACTATTATTAAATAGAAACAATTACTTGAAACCATATAATCATTCATATTAGATAGAACTACTTGAAACCATACAACTGTGTGCAAATTATTTGTATTAGATAGGAATACTTGATATCATATAACTGTGTGCAAAAAAACATTTAAGAAACAACTACACAGAAAATGTAAATATAAATGTATAATGAACCCAATTCCATAACCTTAAGGCATAAAATAACTGTGGACAAGTTGAAATACCATTAAAATCAATAGATATGCTAAATAATGTGGTTAAATAATCTTGTAATTAAATTTTGATCAGAAAATCATTGAAAGCAGATAAGAAATAGAAAGATTACTAAATAATGATTGCCATATTTCAGTGAAATCATTATCTTCTTTTTAAACATGATTTTTCTCTAAATGCTTTGAACTGAAATGATGCAAATTTGTAAGTGCACATCATAGACTTACTTTTAATATAAATTTAAAAATTGACCAAGCAAAACAGTAAAATTCTAAAGAGAACCAAAATCTTTGCATAGTTTTTAAGAGTTCCATTTTCTTTGAACTTTTTTAGCAACTTTTTTTTTATCTGTCAAAGCTCTATCATGATTGTAATTTTGTTATTTTTTAAAATAATTATAATATGACTTCAATAGATAGGAAATAAGTTGACTTAATGGCTGTCTTTGATGGCTTTTAAGTGAATTTTAATAATAATATGATCTTATTCATCTCTTTTTATAAAAGGAGACTTGAATCTGCTTTGCTCTTCTCAGTTGTGAGTGTTGTTTGAAATGAAAAAGCAAATTGAATACTATGAATAATAATATAAGAACGTTTTTTATTGTTTTAATAAAAGTGGGAAATAAACATTTGCTGATGAAACAATTTTTACTAGTTGAACAAAATGACATATATCTGTGTTATTGATAAATTTATTTTTCTTGTTTTAATAAAATTGTATAAAGCAAAAATGAAAATATTTTTCTTATAAAATGACTGCAATGTTATTTTGAACCATCATTTATGCCTTCCATATTGTATCAGTGCTCATTGTATTGTATATTATATTTTACAGTATGATGTGATATTATTGTGGGAGTGCTGACCCAACCATGAATAAAAGTGCAATTTAAAAAAAAATGAAATTGAACAATGAAAATAAAGTTATGATTACAATCCAACATCTACAAATTAGTAAAATTTTGCCGCATAAGGAGTTGATATACCATTAAACAAATAACTTAAACTATATTTCTGAAAGTTTTAATCTAGTCAGAATTTATTTGTTCCCCTAAGAATAAGAAAAAATAATCATTGCTGTAACTAACTGTACAGAATTTGAATTTTCAAACTTTAAACAAAAAACCCCCCAAATTATTTGTTTTACTAAAATAATTATTCACATTAAACAGAAATTATTAATTAGATTCATGAGTATTTGGTTGTTTGGAAAACACTGTCTGATTTTTAAATAAACTGTTTGAATTCTGTTCTAACATTATTTTAATAATAGTTGTGTAAAAATTTGTATTCCTAATGATTGAAGCATCTTCCTTGTTAATATTCTATCACTTCTTTCAGAATTTGATGTTGAAGGTTATATGCCTTTAAACATGAACACAAAAAATAAAGTAGTGATGTGTTTACTTTTCAAGCTTCATGAAATGCTTGGCTACATGTTGCCAGGATGATTCTACAGAAGCTTACTGACTTATAATATTCACCATATTCTCCTGATCTCTCATTCACTGACTACCATTTTATACCAAAAAACATTCTGTTTCAAAAGAGAAGCAGAAACTGCATTTAAAGATTTCTTTGCACCTGAAACCTTTAGTGTTTTATTGTGCAGACATAAATAATCATAAATGTATTGAATTATTTCATGCTATAAGTGTTCTTATAGGGTACACAATCATGTATTGTATAAAGTGTGGAGTCATTTGTGTTGTAACGGTTTTTGTAGGAAATGGATACGGTGATATGAGTTGAAATCCTGGATAAAACTGTTTGCATTTTACAGATGGAAAGGTATGAATAGATGGCAGAAAGGAATACTGTTCAGGGATCATATGTTGACTGATAAAATCACTTTAAAATCATTAATTCAGGAATAAGAGTTTAATTTAAATTTGGACGGTATTTTCTGAACAACCTAATAATTCTTCAAGCAGGAGATATAGAGGTATTGCTTGGTTAAATCTAACAATTTCGACTGAAATACTAAAAACAGTGTCACTCAAATTAAAAATGGTATAAGTTTTTTAAACCTTCCTAAAAACTTAAAAGAAAAAAGGTCATTCCTTCTTTGGTTGACTGAGAACTTTTCAGCATCCCCTCTGTATGTGTGTGAAGGAGAGGAGGGGAGTTGTCAAGTTTCCAGATATTCTCGGAAATTGCAAGTCTGACTGAACAGTGACCCCCAAGTGAAATTCAAGTTCACAAAGTATCAGTTGGCAATTTCCCAATTTTCATCAGATGATGGCTTTATTTTGTAATTGAATCATTTACTGATTGGAACGCTGTAAGTATTTACTGTATAACTTGAATTGCTGACTCCTCCCTAACATCATTAATCTTTGTGCAACATGAGTGTAGCCATGCCTCGAGCAAAGTGACATTGGCCCAACACCTTCGCTTAGTAACACACTTTTTGATATATAAATTGGTACACACCATTTATCACTATGTAAACAGATGGCGTCTTACAGAAAATTTACATACAATTTGCTAATACATCTATTTTCCAAAAATACATTTACTTTTACTTAAATCTTATGTTTAGAAATTTTTTTGTTACAAATCAAGCTTGGCAATTTCAATGAAGCCAAGATTTTAAAATATTAATTAAAAATAATTTTGTTATTATTTACTAATTTTAACTAGTATTTTCTTTCATATTAAGTTTTAGTAGTTTTTTTATGGCAAACCTTTTGAGTCATCATCTAAAGTTAGATGAAACTTGATCATTATGACAATGACATCAAGGATGGAAATAATAAAGAAAACACTTTTTGTGAGACTTGACCTAATGTCACCTTTGGTCTTGGGAAGCCTGGTTAAATGCACTGGCTGCTCTACTAATTGAACTACAAAAAACTCTTGGCTTGTAGAAGCCAGAATCAAACCTTTAAATTCATCTCTTCTATTTCCAATGTTTCTTGGTGCAATATTTGTTGTCATTGCTTTTTACAAAGTTAAGTTTGTGTTTATCTGGGTGGTAAGCACCAGAGTATTTACTCCCTCCTTGTGTCAAGAGTGGTAAGTGCCAGAATCTTGTGTCCACCTCCTGGTTGCAATTGTCAGTCTTTTGTCTCTCCCAGTGGCATGCACCAGAGTTTTGTATTTTTCTTTGTGGCAAGTTCAAGTCTTGTTCCTCCCAGTGGCTAGAGCTTGTGTCTTGTGCTTACTCCCAAGTGGCAAGTCCTAGAGACTTGTGTCCACTATCCTGGTAGCAAGTGCTAAAATCTTGTGTCTCCCACCTTGGTGGCAAGTGCCAGTCTTTCATTTTTCTTAGTGGCATGTGCCAGAGTTTTGTATTTTTTTTCTGGTGGAAAGCAAAAGTGACTTGTGTTACTCCCAGTGGCGAGTGCTTGTGTCTTGGGTCCCCACCCATGGTAAGCACCAAACTCTTGTATCCCCCCCAGTGGCAAGTTCCAGAATTTTCTGTTGCTGAAAAACAGGTAACAATCATAATGAAGAAAGCCAGAAAAATGGTGAGAATTATGCAAGTTTTTAAAGATAGTGAAAAAAATTACAAACGAAAACCCCCTAAAATCTTGATCAAAATTCAATCACTTTTTCTAATTCATATAAAACTTATTCAGTGGAAAATAAATGAAAGCATATGATAAAATTATTAAGTCAGAATCCTTTAAAGTTGTTGATGCTAACAAAAACTGTATTCTGATATATAGTGAAATTGTAAAATTCTCAGTTCACCAAGAATGACTTTGAGCCATGAAATATACATATTCCACAGTATATTAATCTCATAGTCCATTCATTTCTCAAGTTTCTTTAATATTCCCCCTACCCAATTCCTTTTTTGGTTTTTGGTGACAACTTTTCAGTACTTCTTCATATTGCTTTTGCTGTGTTACAAAAACAGAATGATTCTAATATAGATTTTAGTTGTAGTCAATATTTATTGCCTCACCATTTCTTGTAAAATGACATTAGAATCAATTTTTTTTTATTGTCTCTTTGTAATTTGTAAAAACTTTCATGACATATAATTGTCTCATTGAATGGCATCTAATCAGGATATTCTGTTAGTGCTTTTGAAGGATTTTCCTTTTTACTTTTCAAAATATAAATCTGCTAGCAAATCATCAATCTATAAAACAGGGATCCCTAACTCATGACTTATCTATACTGCTCTACCATCAACTTTCAAAATTTTCTCTTTGACTTTTGATGTTGATTGCAACTACAGATGAAACTCATTGATCTTCATTGTTTGGAAGATTTAAAGTCTAAGTATTTTTCTTGCTCTGTTGGCTGGGGCTGTAGAATAAAACAACTGCTTCTCTGCAGAGAGGGGTAAGACACCCCCACCCACCCAACAAGTGTCCTGGATATGACAGTAAACAATCTGATGGTGAGGTTCCAGTAATGCATGAGCTTTGGAGAATGCAAAGTACCTCTTCATTGTCATCACTCCCAGGTCCACTCTGGCCTAGAGTGGTATCACCTGATAGGGTCCTATCTATGGGTCAAATAGAACTAAACTGTGTATCTTATATTAAACTGAATTGCTTGAAATAGGACTGTTTTGACATTTAAACTGCATACTTATGCTAAACTGAATTGTTTGAAATATAACTATTTGTATGTATCAAAATGGTATCAATAACCTACAATGATTGATGTGCCATAAAAAACCAAACCAAACCAAATCAACCTTATCAAACACATTCTGCAAGTTAGTGATCTTGTTTCACACTACATACTGCTGTGAACTGTTATTTTTCAAAATGAAGCATATCAAGAGATGCTGCATTCACAACTGTCAAATCATCTCTTGTCTGATGTGCTTCTTCCGTCAACCTCTTTATCGAACCTTGAAATTACATGATTTTGTGATTGCAAATAAAATCAGATGTCTCATTCATAAATTATGATTGTTACATTGTGAATTTAACTGAACTCTTTTAAGTAAAGCTTCATAGTCCTTGGGATGAAAAAGTTGGGAACTTCTGTTCTAAAGTATTAATGATTGCTGACCTTATGGAATCAACATAGAAACTATTTGAGGATTACAAGGTGGAATAAAGAAGTATTGAAATTGAAGCTTTAAATTTTCTAATATTAAATTTGAAATTTGAATAAAAGTATGTACACAGCTGAGTAACTTATTGAATAGAATGATGTCTAAAGTAAATTTGAGGAATCTGTACCAATTTGGAAAAATATACAGTTTTCTTAAATTTTGGACAAAACATGGGTTTGTGTGAGTACAACACCCTCCATACTCATCAGGCCTATCTTTGCATGACTTATTGTTCCCTAAACTGAAGATTCAGCTCTAGAGTAAGATTTATGAACAATCATAGAAATATGACAATACAACTTCACTTCACACCATATTGAAAGAAAAATTTCAGAGGTGCTTTGAGTAATGGAAAACTCAATGGAATAAGCAAGTTGACTGCAAAGGGAATTAGTTTGAAGAATGTTTCATTCATTGTTTCTTTCTGTCTTGAGAAGTACAGCTTCAATCTCTAACACACCTAGTATATTTACTTGTTTTACATTTGAAAAAATTCATGATTATGTTTAAATTTCTATAATTTTTTATTCTAGAAAAGAAACTTAGTATTTGTACATATAATTATTAATATAGGAATTCTTTATTTATCACTTTTTGTTATGGTAACTCAATCCTGGCTTTCTTTTAGTATCTATTTACCCAATCCCTCTGTCATGACATAAGGTCAATCTTTTTTAAGAGAAGTAATACTGGTTTAAATTCAGAGTTTTCCTTCTATTAGATTGGTTGCATTACTTAGGTTAAAGAACCCAGTCTGCTCTGTTATTTATCTATAACTAAATGAAGAAGTGATAGACTCATGTTTTTCCAAAGGGCATTATTGTGAAGTGGGGTACAAACAGCCACTTGCAGAAATTGAACCCAGGCTGCTAATTCCATATCCTGCAATGATAGCCTTAATTTTATGTGCTTCTTTTGTTTTCTTTTAATAATGCTAAATATTCCTCATGTTATAATTTGCCTAGTCGGCTGGAGATGTAGAATACACCAACTGCTTCTCTGCACAGGGGTAAGACTGCCCCAATGAGTGTCCTGGATATGACAATAAACAATCTGATGGTGAGGCTCCCGTAATGCTGGTGCTTTGGGGATTGCGGAGTACTCCTTTATTGCCATCGCTCCCAGGTACCCTCTGGCCCAGAGTGGTAGCACCTGATAAGGGTCCTATCTATGGGTTAAATAGAACTAAACCGTGTTTTGAGTTTACGTTTTTTTGCATTTAAAATGCAAATTTATGCTAAACTGAATTGTTTAAAATAGAACTGTTTTGACAGTTAAACTGCATACTTATGCTAAACTGAGTTGCTCAAAATAGAATTGTGTTTTGATATCTAAACTGTGTACTTATGCTAAACTGAATTATCTGAAATAAAACTGTTTTGACATTAACTCAGTGTATTGCCCAGAATATACTGACTGCACCTCTGCTGAGGAGTAAGACCCCCTCATGAGTTTCTTGTATATGACAGTAAACAATCTGATGGTGAGGTTCCAGTGATGCTGGAGCCTTGGGGAATGCAGAGCACCCCTTCACTGCCATTGCTCCCATGTCAACTCTGGCCCGGAATGGTTGCACCTGATAGGGCCCTATCTATGGGTTAAATAGAACTAACTGGATACTTACGCTAAACTGACTTGTTTGAATTAGAACTGTTTGACTAAACTGAATAGCTTGAAATAAAAATGTTTTTGACAAATAAACTGTGTAGTTACATTTAAATTGCATGCTTATGCTAAACTAAATTGTTTGAAATGGAACTGTTTTTGACACTGAAACTCTACACTAAACTGAATTGCTTAATATAGAATTGTTTTGATATCTAATTGTGTGTAAACAAAGTCTGTACTTATACTAAACTGAATTGTTTGAAGTAGAACTGTTTGACTAAACTGAATAGCTTGAAATAGAAATGTTTTTGACAATTAAACTGTGTTCTTGTACTGAACTGAGTTTTTTGGAATAGAACTGATTATTTGCATAAAAATGGATTTGGCATGAAATAACCTACAAAGGTTGATATGCCATAAAACCCTACCAACCAACCTATCATGTTATAATAAAAGTGGATTTTCTCTTTACTTAATTCACTCATCTTTGTTATAAAGAATTCTAGTGACATAGAAAAGTTTTATATTAAGTATTACTTCAGGGGAAACATGTTCTAGAAATAAATAAATAATTTTAACTATTTGGTTTTCATTTTTCACTTGTCTCTCTTAACCACAAGGTCTCATATCATTATCCAGATTATGTGTGTATATATATATATATATATATATATATATATATATATATAAATATATATGTATATATACTAAATGCTGCATTTGATGGCCATTAACCCACTTTTCACTGATTAAATTCTATATTTAGAAATATGCCTAAAAAACTGGGGATGCAATATACTAATCATATGCAAATCAGTGCTGGTAGTCTCTTTGTATTAGCCAGAAAAAAATAAATTGTGTGTACTATATCATATGAAATGTTAAGAATTTCAGGAAGTACCCCACTAACATTGGATCAAGTACTCATACAGCAAGGTTTAAATTTAATCTCAAATCAAATCTTCCTATTATGGGTTAAATAGTACCACTACTATCCATCTACAAGGATGTCTTTAGCATTAAATAACCCATGAGGTTTGATAAACAAAGAAACCAAATTAAACCAAATCCTTCTTAGAGGATTTAATGTATAATTAATTGCCAATGAGTAAATAGATTAGGAGAAATACTCTCTATTTAGTATTCAATAGTTTTCAAAATTTTAAAATTATAATGACCATCATGAAATTGCTGCAACCCTCCCACTATTATTATTAACTTGCAAATTGGATTGAAAATTATTTATTTTCTAAGTAAGAGCATTTTAACATTATTGCACTGATAAAAATCTAGCTACTATGTGGCATTTTTGCTATGTTTTGGTAACATTCAGATCGACAAAAAATATGCAAAAATCAGACCATTATGATATATAGATTTTTTATTCTTTCTTCATTATTTGAATGGAAACAAGTAATAAAAATATTTTCTAGTTATAATGTGTGTATGATGTAAGCATTAAGATATTTGCATATCAAATTTTCTTTGTCAAATATTGATTATTTACAAACTTTTGTCTTTTATGTTAGTCTCGTCTGAGGATGAGTTTATTTTCATTCTTATTTTAATTTTCTTTAAAGAATATCCTTCAGATTTTTAAGAATAAATGTTATAAAAGATTTCATATTTTATAATCTTGGATTTCTTTCGAGTTTTGAATCGTGGTTGATTTTTTTTTGTTCAGATTTTTAAAGTGAGTTGATAATTGAGTATCACATGAAATGAATAACTTTTTAAAGCCCATAGTTCTGAAATGCACACTTATCATTAATTTTGCCTTGTATTTTATTTCATTTTGAATGTTTAGTTGCTTTTATTTTTATCTCAACTCAAGTCATCAATCTATAGCAGTGAGGAACAACACAGATGGGAAATAATAAAGAACAAATTATTAGTGAGATTTGATCACTGGTCCTCTTTGACTCGGGGAAGCCTATTGAAATGAACCAGCTGCTCTACAAATTGAACTATGAATAATGTCTGTTCTTAGCCAATCTAAGTACAATGATGATTGTTATTATTTTACACTAGTAGTACTAATAGAATTATCTTTTAACATTTTTAGATGAGGCATTGATGACCTATTATTATAGATATCTAACACTCCAAAAATAAGTACACCTTTTATATATATATATATATATATATATATATATATATATATATATGCATGTGTTTATGCAATTTTATTTTTGGTTACAGGGTTTCAATGTTTTTGAGATTGGTAATAAATCATACTTAATAATATCCGTTTTTATAGTAAAATGCTTGAATAGAAATGATAAAATCTTAATAGCTTTGGTTTAGGAGAAAATCAACATTTTATAAGAATTTATGTATGATACTATGTTTGTTGTGGGTATTTACCCAACCCTTCAACCACAAGCAGGAGGTAAGAAAAGGTCAATTTTTAAGTGGAGTACAACTGGTTTGAATTCAGAGATTTCCTTCTCTTAGACTGGTTACCATACCAAGGCTAAAAATCTCAGGCTTTCCTACTATTTATTCCAAGCTGATGAAGAGAAGAAATGAATTTGTACTTTTCTTAAAAACAATAGATCAAGTGAAATTCAAACATCCTTGTCCAGGATTTGAACCCTGCTTGTTGAGTCTGTTTCTTAGGATAACAACTGTTATGCTACACATGACTCTAGTGTGTTTGTCTAAACCCTCTTCCAAAACGAGGATGTCCCTATGGCTTTGTGCCTCTCATGCTAGACTGTGGCATTGTAGTGAGTTCAGTTGTGCTCTTATATTTATTTTCAGACTAATACTCTTGGGAAAGGTATGAACACCCTTATACCCCTAGCTTATAGGTTAGATAGTACCACTACTGTTCTTCTACGAGGATGGCCAATGCCATTAGATAAAGAAGCCAAACGTCATATGCAGACCTGTCAAACAGAAGTAAAAATTAAACAACAAATCCACAACGAACACCCATACCACTGCTTTAAAAAATATCTATAGAAAACTCCAATTCTCCAATGAAAAAAAATATCATCAAAGGAAAATTCTCCACATCACCAATCCACCCAGCAGTTCCCAAAATAGATGAATCTGGAGAAAACTACGTCACAAATTCAAAACTGAAAAACAGAACACACTCTAACTACCCCAGCCAAACTTAAACCTTCCCACAATTCAAATATCCAACCAACTAACCACTGAACAAACATGGCTGAAAATATTGAAGACTTCATCATTTCAATCGAGAGACCACTCAAATCAAGAACAAAATCATTAAAAAATATTATTAAAAAAGACCAAACAAAAACAATGTAAATCCCAAGGATCAACCAAAACCCTAAATTGAACTGTGAGTTGGGAACTTATGGGTATCAAAACTGACAATGTAATTGCAAATCTCAATCAAGCAGTCATATAAAAATATACAACATATCTACAAAGTATACTCCTGTGAAGCAAAATTTGGCTACTAACATTTGTTTTACTCTCTAACAATTCATTTAAAAACAAAAAATATTTACCTACAAATGTGTTTGCAAATCATAAAATAAAATAAGGCAGAGTGTAAGACAAGGTCAGTTTTTAAGTAGAGTACATCTGATTTGGATTCTCAGTCTTACTTTTCCTAGACCAGTTGCCATACCAAGGTTAAAGAGCCCTGTCTGTTTTATTTACTCAGAGCTACACTAATTACAATTAGTATCACCTTCACCCTCATATTTCACATTTTTTTTTAGTTCTCTGGCCAGGTCTAAGTATTTGTCTATCTTTTCACTTTTTTCTACTTTCATTATGTGGTCTGTTGGAACAGCAAATTCCACTAGATGGCAAGTTATTTTTTTCTTGTTAATTAACACTAGGTCTGGTCTTCTGGAGAGGATTGGATGATCCTTTTGTATCTTAAAATCCCAGAGAATTTTATGTATCACATTCACTAATACAGAATCTGGTTGGTGCATATACCATTTGATTGAATGGTCAAATTTTAATCTCTTGCACAATTCCCACTGGATCACCTTTCCTGCCCACTCTTGCCTAGTTTTGTACTCTTTTTGTACTATTTTGTTGCATTTGATTATCACATGATTAACCATTTCATTTCTTTCTCCACATAACATGAACTTGCTATTCTATTGCTTATTATCAATTTTCATTTTAACTATTATTATTACTATTAATCCTTTTTGTCACTATATAGTTATCAGCATCATTTTGTTATGTCTGTAACTGTTATTGGTTATACCAGTCATTAATAATGATTCAGTGTGCCACTTTTGAATTTCCTGTATGTTTTGTTATTTAGTATTTAGTCATTCCACATTATGATTGGTATATTTACATTTTGTCTAGCAATTCTATGGTTCTATTATGAACACTTATTGATTTTCAATACAACCTTTCTTTCTGGATTCAGGGAAGAGTATAATGAATTTTCAAAGAATGCAGCAGTGAACTACTATTGAATCAATGCCCACAGGGATAGCGTTCTTTTTTGATGGAAAAATAAATTATATACAACAAGGCAATGTAATAATCTACTCAAAATGCATTTATAAGCCATGCTGGATTTTGCTAAATGTAGTTTATTGAATATCATTCTGTCTTTTGACTTTGAATCAAAACTTTCCAATTATCTTGTTCCTTGAGATATCAGGTTTTTGAAAGAAAAAAAACCAACTTATTTATACAACTGTAAAGAGATTGTTAGAAAATATTGCTATCAAGTTTTTCCTCATTGAAAATGTTTCTTTTTCTTGTTTCTGAAGAATATTCTGTCTTTTGTTTCTTGTTCACTTGCTTTCTTGTATATGGAAATAGCAAGGCTATTTGGCATTATCCGAGTTCTTGTAGCTTCTGAAGCCAATGTTTTCAACTCTTTTATATGCTAAACTATTTGTGGTTGTCTGTTAGATAGAGAATGTAAATAATTCCACTAATGTGGAATGAATTTTTAAATGATGTAAAAGCATTAAAAAGTCTTTCAGTCCTATTGGCTGAGATCAAAGTGTAGTAACCGTTTTCTTTGTCAGTAAGAATATGCACATCTTTATTTGATTTTTATGAAGTTATACAAAGGTGAACCAAAAGGTTTATATGATGACATCTTATCTGCTGTTGATCATTTTTTTTTTACCAATGGGATCCAAGCACTGATGGAAGAAATGTGTGGACCATAAGGGGACATATGATGAAAAATAAACCTCATTTGAACACATTCTATGAAACTATCCTGTTTGACTAATGGACTCATCAACTGATCCTCATATATTAGAAGGGTTATCTGGCATTGCCTAGGTGGAGGAAATAACAGTAAAAAATGTGTCTTATGTTTCTTGTCTCAATCCATTTATCTATTCATCCTAATTATTTATTTTTTCTTAGAAGTGGATCTTAGTAAAGTCTGTATTGAAATAGTTTCATCTCTTTTGCTAAATGAACAGAATGTAAAAGAGAAATATAAATATTTTCCCATGCAGAAATACGTTTTTTGAAAATTCAAAAGATTGAAATGAAGGGTAATAAACTTTTAAGAAATATATGTAATATGTTTAATATTTCTACAAAGATTTTTGGTGGGGGATCACCATTGCATTGTGGTTAACATATTGAATTGTGACATCATAATCATCATCATCATGTCGTGCTGGTAGCACGGATATCCCTGACCCTCTCTCGCCACTTTTCCCTATCGTTCATCACCTCAGGCAGCTCTTCTGGACAACATCCCGTATCCTCACATAGTTGCTGAATGTATGTTCGTGCTGGTCGTCCTGCTTTTGCATGGCCATGTGTGGGGGTCCATAAGAGTACATCACTTATGAGTTCGTCCCTGCTTAAGTGAGTTTAAACTCCAGTTGCTCTATTATGTTTACTTTCAGACTAATACCCTTAGGAGAGGTATGAATCCCTTTATCGCCCAAGTTAAATAGTACAACTATTGTTCTTCTATAAGGAGGATTTTGGCATTAAATAACCTGTGAAAGTTGATATGCCATCAAAGAAAGAAACCAAACCAAATATTTTTCTAAAATAAAAATGTAAATCTTTATAAATCAAAAAGATATTTTAGCTTTAATGAATTTTTCATTTTATGATTTATAAATCAATTATTGCATGACTCTTATTTGTGTGTGTATATATATATATATAGATAAGTAAAATTGGCGACTGTCATCGAGGGTGACCTGAAGGCTCTCTTTTTGATAGCTACTATACCAAGGTGTAGGGAAAGGCGCAACTCCTTTCCCTGGATTGCTCCACTTTATCCTTGATCCATATCTTATAATGCTGAATTTTAAGCAAGGAAGCATTAACTACTATTTTTTGAGTCTTTGGTATGACTCAACCTGGGATTGAACCCCAGTCTCCCAAGCCATTGGCAAACTCTCTAACCATTAAATACATACTAACATTTATATGAATCCATATCCTGTCTCCTGGGCCATTGACGAACACTCTAACCATCAGGCCAATGTCTGGTTATTTACTTTATACATATACAGAGTGGAACGATAAAATTGTCGTCCTAAAGAAAACAACACTACAGCTTTATTTTAAAACATTTATTGAAAAATCTTTTCAGCTAACTTGATTATGTTGTAGAGCTGACATCTATTCAATGTAGCCACCTTCAGCCTCAATCACCGCCTTGATACGGATCCGGAACTGGGAGCATGCCTTTTCCACAAGCACTGGTGGGAGCTTGGCAAATACTCGGCGGATGACGGCGATCAGGCCGGCTTTGGTGTTGTGGGAGGTCATGTTAGTGATGTTCTCGATGTATGACCAAACGAAGTAGTCCAGCAGGTTCAGGTCAGAGGAGGAGGGGGGCCAGTGAGAGAAGGGTACAAAGTCATAGCACTCCTTCTGAAGCCAAGCCTGGGTCTATTTGTACTTGTAGGCCGTCGCCGAGTCCTGCTGCCACACTCAGGGTCTGCCACCAGCCACCTGATTGCACCAGGGGATCACCACACTCTTCAGCACATCCAGGTACACTTTGGTGTTGACTTTCAAGCCGACTTCGAAGATGTGAGGTGGGATGACTTGGCCCTCACTTGAAACCACACCAAAGATCATAACCATAGCCGGAAACTTTGTTTTCATCACCCTGTTATTCGTGGCAATTGAAATTTGCATTTTGAGGGTGCTAGCAATGGTCCCGTTGTCATAACTTGGAGAGCATGAGTTGTACAGTGGCGCATCTCTGATCTCGCTCGTTGAACATTGTGTCACTTTCAGACATGATAGAAGGCTCCTATCGCTCTTGGAATTTGTACACAACTGGCCAACTAGTAGATGGTCTGCAACAAAAAAAGAAAACGGAAATGGAATGATGTCTTTTCTAGGGTGACAATTTTATCTTTCCACCCTGTATACACTTCTATGAGAGGATGCTGAAAAGTATTCAGCCTAACCAGGAAAGGAATAATTAAGGGATAGGAATCATACATGGTATTCTAACCTAACAAAAAGTTTACTGAATGATAAATAACTAAAACAGAGGTTGGAAATGAAATGGAAATCTTTATAACATTAACAAAATACAAACTTGCCAGTGGTGTGAAGAAGGTAACCATTGCTATTTTCATCCCCTCACAATAGTGTCCAACACATTTATGAGGAATGGAACATACCCATCAATGTTAATAGGTAGGGTATATAACAAATGCTATATTACATATTTATCTCATATTTGGCACAAGGTTTTCTAAGTTTCTTTAAAACCTGTCTATATTTCTGTAATGAGGCATTGTTATTCTTTGCACATTGTGGAATGCTATACTCATGTTGGTTGTTATACTCAAAATGTTTTGGTCAGTATACTCTCCAGCCTTCTTTAAGTGCTTTTTGCTGAAACATTGTGAGTATAGCAATCCACAATGTGTTGAGAATAATTTCTTTAACACTTTAAAAAAAAAAAGTCAGTTGGGTTTGTTTTTTTTTTTTTTTTTTGGCATTTCAACCATTATAGGTTATTTCATGCCAAATACTGTTTATACATATATATAAAATAGAAAAGGTTTGGTTTGTTTTTATAGCATATCAACCATTGTAGGTTATTTAATGCTAAATACTGTTTAGACTTATATATTAGATATATCTAATTTGTAAATGCATTTTGTTGAAAACATTTTTAAATTAATCTAAGCTCATTTTTTTGCACATAGTTAAATTGTTTCAAGTATTATTATGTAACAGTAACAATTTAATATCAGTCATTATAGGTATACATGATATGTAAGAGATTAGTTTGTTGGTAAATCCCTTTTTAAATGAGTTAGAACTCATTTTTTGTACACTGGTATTGCTATTGTTTCTACACATTAAATGTTGGGAGAGATGCAGTTGATGTATTCAGCAGCCCCAGCTGACTGGCCTAAAAAAAAGAAAAAAGTCCATAAGAATTAGACAAATGAATATGCCCAAGAGAGACTGTCTTCAAGAAGTATTCCAGCTGTCCTTTTATTTACCAATAGCTGTGAGAAAAAGTGGATTCCTCCCTTTTTTGAATTAGTGTGAAGTGATTGTAAACTGTCCTGATGGAAGTCATAATTGAATATCAGTCATTTGTTTGCACACATTTAAATTGGTATACATGATATGTATGAAATTAGTTTGTTGGTAATTTCATTTTTAAATGAGTTAGAGCTATTTTTTTTTGTACACTAGTATTGCTATTGTTTCTACACAGTTAAATGGTTTCAGTTATTGCTATCTAACACTTATAATTCTATTCAATATTTGTTTGCACACTGTTAAATGGTTCCAAGTATTGTTATGTATCAGTAACAATTCAATTAAACATCAGTTACTTGTTTACACACAGTTAAATGATCAAACAGTTCTATTTTACATAAGTCATGTGTATGCACTCACTTTAAATAAGAGTTCCATTTGACCCATAGATGAACCCCCTATCAGGTGCTACCACTCGTGGTCAGAGGGGACCTAGGAGCACTGACGATGAAGGGTTACTCTGCATTTTCCAGAGCTCTAGCATTACTGGAACCTCAGCATCAGATTGCTTAGTGTCATATCCAGAGATGCATTCTACAACTCCAGCCCTCTGGCCTAAAAAAAAAAAGTCAGTAAAACTTTAACAAATGAATATGCCTGAGAGGAACTGTCTTGAAGAAGTGTTCCAGCTGTCCTGTTATTTACCAATAGCTGTGGGAAAAAATGGATTCATACCTTTTCTGAATTAGTGAAGTGAATGCAAACTGTTCTAACTGAAATTTGAATTGATTTCATTCTTTGTTCCACTAACTCTTCAGCCATAGGTACCATCTGAAAAAAATGAGTATCTAAGAAACCATTATTCAGCCTTTTCAGTCTTTAGATAAGTCATAGGCAAACTGTGACTCACAGTGCTTTCATATGGATAACAATGATGCTTATCAAAATTTTGTTTCATTCTCACTTGTTCTCTCATTCACTCACAAAGTTTTGGGAAGCTAGTGTCAAAGGAAAATGACTATTATGTGCTTGACTAACCTCTCTGACTTATTAATACTTGTTGCATTGTGTATAAATCAACTTATCTCTATTTTAAGGCATATGCTTACACATATGGTCTTCTGTAGTGAAAATGGTTGAGGTACCTTCAATGAAAATGAATATTTTCAGTAGTGCTGATGTTGAACCATGTCTCATACAGCCCACTGCTGGAAAAAGGCTGCTGCTCAAACCTGCTTTAGGTTAATATAAGAATAGTGGATGACCCTACACAGTCTTGATTGTTTGATATGTTGTTGTTAGATTTTTTTTTCAACATCTTCAAAGTCTCATCTTTCATGGAAAATTAAAATTCTTCAAGAAGAAAAGAATGATAAAATGTTCAAATTATATATGGTAGTCTAAAAGAAATATTTGGACACTTTAGTTCATATACTTCTGAGGCTGATATGTACTGAATATTCATATGTAATGCAGCTGTAGAAAAATATAGACCTGCATTCATTCTTAAGCAACATTTTCCTAAATTTCTAATAGTATCTACATACTTGGTTTGCTAGTCATTTTGTTTATACCTTATTCTGCACTGTATGTTTTAAAATGTATAATACTTTTTTTAATAGTTATCAATTTCATATGAAAATACCATAACTGTATAGATTTTAATATAAGCATTGTAAATATCTATCTATCTATCTATATGTATATATAAAATTCTCATTATGTTTTATATTATGATACCAAAATTCTGCAAAAATAGTACATCATAGCAAAATTTTTATTTGGTCAGTAAAATCTAAATTCTCCTAGAAAATACAGAAATTTTCAGTATAATTTTGGTTTGGTTTGTTTTCTTTGTTTTATGGCATGTCAACTTTCATGGATTATTTAATGCCAAAGCCATCCTTGTAGAAGGACAGTACTGGTACTATTTAACCCATATTTAGGAGAATAAGGGACTTCCTGCCTTTTCAAACAGTATTTACCCAAAAATGAATGCAATATCGTGATAAGATTTCAAGCATGCTTACTGCAATGTTGCAGTTCAGCACATTAGCCACTACACCATGGGGACTTCCCTGATATTTTTTGTGCAGAGGGTTGGTTAGTTAGTTTTATAACAAGTCAACCTTTGTTGGGTTATTTAGTCTTTTAATATTTTTTTTCATGAAATTATTGGTTTAAGCAACTACTTCTACTAGTACTACTATTAATAATTTAGAAACAATTATTGCTTCTAGTAACTATTCTTAATATAAATAATTTACACACAGATATATGGTTTCAAGTATTCCCATCTAATACTAATGATTTTCAAACATTTCTACTTGGCTTATAGATAAGACCATAACAGCTACTACCTCTTTGGCTCAGTTTGGACCTGGGAGTAATAATGGCAATGAAGAGATGACTGCACACTTCTCAGGGTTCCAGAACTAGAGGATGAAGTTTAGTATCATACTCTTGAGACCCTTTTTGGGTAGGTGGGGGAGTCTTACCCTGCCTTTTGCATATTTTAGGCCTCACCTTTCAGGGTGTGTAATTGTGTGCTCCTGAGCTGAATGACATTTTTTGATCATTCAAATTCTTAATATAACAGAGATGAAATGCTAATTCGAATCATTAACTCCTTTCTAATATTATGAACTGGTGTTATTACAGCAATACCACTGGGTTCACAGGTGATCTAGTATTAAATGAATATTTGGGAATTGTCCAAATACTTATTCATTAATTAGCCTTATTTGATTGGCAGAAAATTCTATAAAATTAATTTTTCTTCATGTGAAATGAATCGATGACAAATAAGTGAAGTATATTATTAAAACTGTTGCCATGTATTATACAGATATTTAGCAAGTTTAACCTAGTTTGGCATAGGGCCACTACAGAAGAGTGTACAGTAAGGCTCAAATGTACTATAAATACTTAGAGGGATGGTTAATGAAACGAGTTTGATACCCTTTCAATGTTATGTGACTGAACTTTACTAAATAAAACAAAGCACTTCTAAAATTTTTTTCTTTACCTGTTAATTTCATTGTGTTTTTCATCGTGAATTCTTTCCTCTGTTAGTACTTTCTGATTTTCTTCCTTTTTTGTGTTTGTATTTATTCTAAAATGGGTTAGTGTGAGAATCTGTCTTTATCATCTGAAAATATTTTTAAAAAAAGTTGAATAAATGTTAAATTAAAATTCAATAAAATAATTAAGTTAAAAATTGACTGAGGTGAAATTATATTTGAATTAAAAATATCTAAAAAAGAACAATTAAATTGAATATTAAATAAGTTAGAAATTAAAAATTTATCTTATAAAATGAGAATTAAATGTTAAGAAAAAAATAAATGGTTTCTGATAAATATTAATTTTCATTTTGACTACCATATCTACTCATCATTTATAGTATTGTGTTATGAACGTGACAAACACAATATCTTCCTTTTTCTTTTCTCTTGTTGGCAAGAACTGCTATGCTGGAGGAAAAGAAGAGCCATTTGAGTGATCCTGGCCTTTTAAAAGAAAGTAAACAGTTCACCAAAGAAACACTGGAAAAAGGGCATGTTTTATAGAGGGTATGAAAGAGTAGGTCCTTGAGGCAAAGCACAGAATACAAAGAGAAAGAATTGAAGAAGTGTCTCCTCTTTAGTTATCTTTTACTTTTCCTTGGGACTTTTTTTTACTTTTTTTATTATGTTTTCTTTTGGAGTCTTTACAGGTATGTCTATGTGGTGCCTATATTTGTTTTATATTTGAATTCCTGCTTTTTAAAACAGGGAATTTTCTTTGCTTCCTGTTCCTAAGTTTTATTTATCAGGTCTCCATGTTATTGTTCATTGTTACTCTTAACTTTGCCTTCTTAGTGATAGATTATTAATCATATAGAAATCTGAACTATCTGATAAAATAAAATGGATCTTATTCCAAGCTGTGTCAATACCACAGTATGGATGCACCACATGGACACGAATAAAATGCATAGAGAAAAAGCTAGAGGGGAACTACACAAGAAGGCTATGAGCTATCTTGAACAAATCCTGGAAACAACACCTAATAAAATAACAGCTGTATAGCCACTTACCTCCTATCTCAAAAACTATCTAAGTAAGATGAATAAGACATGCAGGACACTGCTGGAGAAACAAAAATGAACTCATGTGACATTCTTCATAGGACCCTTACACTTAGACATGCCAGTGTTGGCTGACCAATAAGAACTTATTTACATCAGCTCTGTGTGGACACAGGATGTAGTTTGGAGGACCTACATGGAGTGATGGATAACAGGGATGGATGGAAAGAGAAAGTGTCAGGGAAATCTCTGACTTGATGATATTGATGGTTTTTACTTCTGAATTTGGGTGGGGGTAGTCCCCATGGCATGATGGCTAAAGCGCTGGACTGCAGCCTCAAAGAAAGTGAGTTTGAACTCCAGTTGCACTGTTATGTTCAATTTCACACTAATATATTTAGGAAAGGCATGAACCCCCTTAAATATTACCACTACTGTTCTCTATAAAGATGGCTTTGGCATTAAATAATTTACAAAAATTGATATACCATTAAAGCAAAGAAACCAAATCCAATTATAAATTTTGGTTGTTACTATTGTTAGTATCTGGTTTGAAAAGTCAGTAAGCTGTGTAGCTTTGCAAGGTGGCTTAGTGACTGAAGCTTGTTTGTAACAATTGGTTAAATTTTGAAGACTCAGTTTTTAGGTGAAAGAATGGCATCAACCTATACATGACCAATAATTCTCCTAGGCTGTAATTCAAACATAAGGAGAAGGACTAGTAGCAACTCTTGGTACAAATTATTAATTCTGTAAATCAATGATTTTGTGACAAATTAATGGCTGACCCTGTGTTATAAGCTGCTCTTGTTTGCCGAGTGAATTTTACTAAGGCCATTGGGAAGTGACTTGGTTAGTTGCCATATTGATGCTTCCTGGTACTTAAGGAAAAAGTCATGATTCTGGCTCATTTTTCCACTAGACCCATGAAGGAGGAAGATGTGTGTTCACCTGTCTATTGAACAACATTCTTACAAAGACTTGAATCCATGCATATTTCAGCAGTGATATAAAAACACTCACTCACACATATGCTTTTTGTATTCTATTTCCTATCTTGCTACCCCATCAATCAAATTTTGTTGAGTTATACAAACCATTTTTTGCCCTGTCAGCTGGGGCTGTAGAATACACCAACTGCACCTCTTCAGAGAGTTAACCTCCCCTCCCACCTATGAGGCCACAAGTAATGCTTGAGGACAGGATCCTGGGGGCTGACCAGTCCATGAATTGGCAACTGAAGTGGTCATGCGACTTGCAACACTCCACTTTGACCCTTACTGGGTTAGAGAGGCCTGGTCTGATCAATCAGCTAGTCAACTCAAGCCTTTGCACTTATATGACTGTCTTGACTGTATTCTGCAAATTGCTCTTGTGGAAACCAAGTACCCAACCTTATTTTATCTTGAAGGCAGTGGCTGAGGGTCAATTGAACTGAGATAGCAATACTTGAAACCATTTAACTGTGTGTGAATAGAACTATTAGTGTAAGATAGCAATACTCAAAACCATTTAAAAATGTTACCTACAAACTATTCCCTTTCAAATAAAATATGTTTAAACAGGATTTGGCATTAAATAACCCACAAGAGTTAATATGCCATAAAACACCACCAAACCCAATGCATTGTAATTCCTGAGAAAAGCTTGTATTTCTTTGTCCATATTCTCTCTAATAATTTCTCTGCAACCTCTACACAAGATTAACTTGTATATGAGAACATACAATATCTATAAATATTCATGTAGTTTCTCACTTATTTTTTAAATGAAAAAGTAGTCTTAACACTGAAATAATCATATGCATTCAAACTTTGATAAAATTTTGATATCTTCTCATTCTATAAGGACTTAGTTTTTTTTTTTTTAGTTCTTCTAAAACATTATTTTCAAGAGATTGAAAGAGACAAACTGACAAAATGTTTCAAAAATTAAATTTATGAATTAATGAATTCATAACCATAAACCAAAACATGGTTGATTGATTTTAATGGCATGTCAACCCATCTAGTGTTATTTTATGCTGAGACATTAGAGAATTATGTTCATTGTTGTAGAAGTCACTAGTCTAATGTGTAGAATAACAACAATAATAATCACACATACCGGCTCTGGGATTCCAACTAGCATCTAGTTGGCAGATAAAAATAAAATGGGCTGTAAATCAATACAGAACCTGCACTAATATTAAACAAGCTGGTGTATATATATATATATATATATATATATATACACACTAATATGTTTATTCCTGAGTCAGTGACCTATCACCATCCAAGGAATGAACTTGACCACATACACACTATGGAATGCTCCAATGTGCCATGAATCTCTCCTTTTTCAGAGTTCAGGAGATCATTTTTCAGAGCTAACTTAGCTTGTTTTTGTGACAGTGCTGACTTTTATAACTATCAAACTCAACTATTCCACAATTAATTGTATACTGATATCTACATTTCTGTATAGTTGTTTCTTAAGAGTTTTTGCACATATTCATAGGATATCAAGTATTCCTAATACGAATAATTTGAACACAGTTGTATGGTTTTAGGTAATCATTTCTATTTAAAAATAATCATTTGCTTGTATAATTATATGGTTATGTGGTTTCAAGTAATGAATAATAATCCTTATAAATATCCTTATTATAGCTTCAAGTAACTATTTTTAATACAAATATTTACATACTGTGAAATGGTTTCAAGTATTCCTATCAAATTGAAATAATTTTTAAACATCTATTTAACCCTTAGATTGGACCTTAATGCTAGCAATGGCAATAAAAGGATACTCCAGATTCCTATGATATCTAAAACTGTAATCTCGCTATCAGATGGTGTTTAGTGTCATAGAAAGTTCACTTCTTTGAGGGGAGAAGTCTTTCCCTAATACAGAGGATACAGTCAGTCTATTCTAAGCCCTGTTGACAGAGCAAACCAAAACTTGAGTATATGCAACATTTCAGTTTTGGCTTAAAGCTTATAGAGCCAGTAAAAATTAAATCCTGTCTCAATTGCATGACAATTACATTGACTAAAGTATTCAGTATGAGTTGTCTGATCAAAGCTTTGGCAACCCAGTCAGCTGGAGTTGTAGAATACACTGATTGCATCTCTACAAAGGATTAAGACTGACCAATGAGTATCTTGGGTGTGATACTAAACAATCTGATGGCGAGGCTCCAGTTCTGGAGCTTTGGGGAATGTGGAGTACCCCTTCAATGCCATTGCTCCCATGTCCACTCTGCTCCAGAGGAGGTGCCCGTAGTGTAATGGTTATTGTCGTAGGAAATGGACACGGCGACACGAGTTCAAGTCCTGGACGAGACTGATTGCATTTCACATAGCACTAATACTCTTGGGAAAGGTATGAATCCAATAATTCTCTTCCAGCTATGGGTAAATAGTAGGGCAGACTAGGTTCTTCAGCCTTGGTGAGGCAACTAGTCTAGGAGAAGGAAAACTCTGAATTCAAACCTGTTAAACTTCGCTTAAAAATTGACCTTGTGTCATATCCTGCCCGAGCGGAGGGGTTGGTAAATATGGTAGCACCTGTTAGGGTCCTATCTATAGATCAAATAGAATGGTTTAACATTTAAACTGTGCACAAACAAATGACTGATGTGAAATCAAATTGTTAGAAATAGAACTGTTTGATTATTCAACAGTTTGTAAACGAGTGACTAATGCTTTAGAGAATTGTTAGTGATACATCACAATACTTGGAACCATTTAACTTTGTGGAAAGGAATAAGTAACGTTGAATAGAATTATTAGTGTTAATTAGCAATACTTGAAACTCTTTAACTGTGTACCTCAATTGAATTATTGGTATGACATAACAATACTTGGAACTAATTGACTGTGTGCAAATGAATGAATAGTGTTGTATCGAATAATTAGTGTTAAATAGCATTACTTGTAACCACTTCATTGTCTGCAAGCAAATGATTAATATTGAATAGAATTACTAGTGTTAGATAGCAATAATTGAAACCATTTAAATGTGTAGAAACAGTAGCAATGCTTGTGTGTAAATAACTTAGTTCAAACTCATTTAAAAATGAAATTACCTACAAACTATTCTCATAAAAATCTTATATATATATCCATTTAAATGTGTGCAAACAAATGACTGATATTAAATTGTTAGTGTTACATAGCAATACTTGAAATCATTTAATTGTGTTCACATGAAAAAAAATATAGCTCTGACTCATTTAAAAATGTTAAGGACAAAATGTTTATAAATCATATATATTTAATATATATGTATAAACAGTATTTGGCATTAAATAACCTACAATGGTTGATATGCCATAAAACCCGACCCAACTAACCAACCAAAGCTTTGGTTATAAAACTGGTCTGTCTGTGAACTTTTTTTTATCTTTTAGCACCTGAAAATGTTTGGCTTTAATGTGATGCTTCTCAATCTGTGTTAACTATTTCATTGTCTACTTTGTGAAAAGTTATCTATTTCTCTCTTATCTTCTAATTTTGTAAATTGTTTCTCTGCTCTGCTTTCAATGATTTGAGCACAAACAAACTTTTATTAAGTAACACTGCCAGAATAAGTATTGATTGGTGTCCAAGCTGTCATTGGCATTTAATAAGTAGAGTGGTAACATTTCCAGGAACTTATCCGTCAATGTGATCTGCTTTTCGTCATTTTTAAAACCTTCCTCATGTAGTTTATAGCATTTAATCTTTTTTTGCTTTGTACAAAACTTAGTACAAAACTGATTTTGGCATTGGTGTCGAGGAACTCTTAAGTCAATAGACTTTTTTCTTAGTCAAGGAAGGATTAGATATTGTAATTAAAGCAGCTTTTACTGTTATCTTGAAATAAGAGAAGTTTTAATGTACTTTTCCTTCTTAGAAAATATTAGTACCTTGTAAACTACTTATGTAATATTTTATATGTACGTTTACTGTTTTGGTTTTTGTTTAGTTTACTTTATCTCTTTAATGACATGTCTGCTTCTTATCGATCATTTAATGTCAAAATTTTGATTAATTTCGAAATGTTTGATTGTAATCTTCACTAAAGATTTGGTTTTATTTATTTATTTATTTATTTAATGGCATATCAACCCCTAATTAATTATTCAATGCCAAAATTTGGTTTAGGGGTGTCCTCATGGTGTAATGGTTAAAAGTGATGGACTACGAAATCGTAGTACGCAAGTTTGTACTCCAGTCGTGCTATTATGTTCACTTTCGGACAAATACCCTTGGGAAAGGTATGAACCCCCTTATCCTCCCAGCTATGGGTTAAATAGTACCACTACTGTTCTTCTAGGAGAATAGCTTTGGCATTAAATAACCTAAAAAGAGTTGATATGCCATTAAACAAAGAAACCAAACCAAACCAAACCAAAATTTGGTTTATTTCTAAATGTTTGATTATAATATACTCTTTTTGACAATCTATTTATTGTTCCCATTTTTAAAAAACAATCATTTGTTTGTAGTTATATGGTATCTTTTTTCTTGTTAATTCAATGCTTTCCAATACTTTTCTCTACTCTTTATACAATACTGTTTTCCTTTAGTGTTTTCATTTTGTTTTGTTTATCTAATGGCATATGAACTCTTTATGGATGATTCAATGCTGAAATTTTAGTTATTTATGAATGTTTGATTATAATCATAATTATTTTCAATGCACCATGGCATGTTTTTTAAAAATTTCACTTTGAGAAAGTTCAGATGCAAGATCTAAAGTATTTCTATCTAATGCTAATAATTTCTGCATGATTACATGATTTAAAGTAACCACCAGAATGTTTGGTATGAAGGAAGATATTTAGTTGTGTCCTTACTCATCAAAATAGCATTAGTATATCTGTAATATTAACTAATACTGAACAAAACTGAATAATACATACATGGCATTTAACCTTTTAATTAGTAGAACCTGTTAGAGTTTCGTTCATAGATCAAATAATTATGTTTAAAATTATTTTGAACTACTTTTAAAACATTGACATTGCATGAAGTATTTACCTGTTTAAAATGATTGTGAAGATGCATTGTACTATATATAACTGGAAACCATAATTGGTAAACTGATTTTGGCATAAAATAACTCAACAAGAATTGATATACCATAAAACCAATGAAACATGAAATTGCTTACTAATTATTAGTATTTGATAGGAATACTTGAAACCATAATTGTTATTTGTATAAATAGTTAATTGAAGCTATAGTTGTTTGTAAATGATTATAATATAGAAAGTCACTTGAAACCATAGAATTGCTGGCAAAAATGACTGATTTTAGCTTTAAATAACCCAACAAGGGTTGACTTACCATAAAACCAACAAACCAACCAACATAAAATACTTACCCTTATTTATTTATTTGCAATCATAATATAAATTCTATTGAGAGAATATGACCTGGCATTAACATAATAGCTGTTAAAGCTTGACTTAGAGGGTGATTAAAAAAATATTTCTTCCTGACTCTGATATGCTGTTTGCAATGTTTTGATCTAGTGAAAATTAACGAGGTAGAATTGTAGAAATTGCTGGTTTATAATGATTTTTTGTGGTTAAAATATTAAAATGTGAAACTTGTTAAAACTTTATCCCTTTCTATAAAAGTTGGAAGAATTAAAGTTTGAAGTCTAAAAATGATCTTGGAGAAAGATGTTTTTACAGCAAATTGATGTAAAAAGTTGGCGATCATTGTTGAAGGTGACCCAAAGGCTCCCTTTTCAATATCTACTACACCGAGGTGCAGGGGAGGGCACTATGCTTCACTTTACCCTTGATCCTTACCTTATAATGCTGAGTGTTAAGCAAGGCGGCATCAAGTACCATTTTTTGAATCTTTGGTATGACTTGACCTGGGATTGAACTCAGGTCTCCTGGACCATTGGCGAATACTCTACTCATTAGACCAATGGCCTGGTCTTTAAAAGGTTTGTTTTATGGATTTATCTGACTTCCTACCAAATCAGATTTGACATGAAGTCATTTTATAGTGAGGAGGCCATGCACGAATTGAGATCCATGTATGGCCATTACAAAAAATTTTTGGCCCTGTTGGCAGTCCCCTTTTGGGGTATCTCAGGTGCCAAGCAATAAACTCAGCTTTGTTATTCAGGTACTGCTTGTGGGGAAGGCCTCCCACTGGGGCCAGGCAATTAACTTTTATCCATCTGGTGCAAATACCAGATATGTTGTGAAATGCCAGGCAAGTTGCTGTATGAGTGAAAGTTTTACTCATTTTTCCCTCCCTAGTGTATAGAGACAAAAACAAATTGAAGGAAATAAGAAAGAGCAATCAATCAGTTGAAAAAAAAATTAACATCTGATTAATATTAAAATGTAATTAACATTTTTTTTATCTATTTCAAAAATGAGGTAAATAACAGATTTACAAATATTTTAATATTACTATGATTTAATATGTATTTTAATTTCTATGATCATTGCTAGTCTTCTGTCATACTTACAATTTTTTTGTTAGCTTTTGAAATTCTATTATCATAGTAACATGACACTATTTTAAGTGCCTAGCAAGCATGCTTTATTTTACCATCATAATATTATCAGAAATTACCTTAGAGTAATTTTTGGTTTTGTGGAAAAGTATTATGTATAGTGTAATAATTTTTTTATTCACACACACACACACACACACACACACACACACACGCATACATTTATATATATATATATAGAGAGAGAGACAGACAGACAGACAGATAGAAAGTGAGTAAATGAAAAAAATGGTTATAAAAACTTTTTCTTAAATCAAAGGAAGTGCTCAAATACTGATCTGTAGAGCAGGATAAAACCTAAAATAAATTGCTTTTTCACCTTATGTTAGCTTCTTAACTAAAAGTTTCATATATGGGAAAACTATATATATATATATACTAACAACTATGCATGAGCAGGATGTAATTCAAGGTCAATTCTTAAGTGACGTTTAAGAGGTTTGAATTCAGGGTTTTCCTTTTCCTAGAGTGGTTGCCATACTAAGGTTAAAGAACCCAGTCTGCCCTATTATTTACCCATAGCTGAAGGGAGAATAGTTAGATTTATGTTTCCCTAGAGTATTTGTGCTATGTAAAATGCAGACTGCCTCATCCAGAATTTAAATTCTGGTCTCTGTGTCCATTTCCTTTAATGATAACCAGTACACTATGAGCACCTTTAATTTAAATATACATTTATATATGGACACTTTGTATAGTTTAATGGTTAATGAGCTAGGCTTGCAGACCTGATAATATTATGATGGTAAAAGTTTGATTCTCACTATGTGCCTCATATTTTTCACCTTGTGGCACAACTAAGCAGAGCTTAGTAAATAACTATTTATATGAATACACATATCATTTTACATATGTTGATTACTTTATTCTCGTGTATGTTTTTATTATTCAAATGTTAAAATATTGTTTGCAATATCCTTTGGTTTTAGAAACGAAAATTTGAATTTTTCTATTTAATTCAGAATTATAAAAATGATTTGTTTTTCATTTAAAAATTTTTTTGTCAAATATTTCTTTTTAAATTTTATTCATGAAAAAAAAAGAAATAATTTTGTCCTTTAGTTCTTAAAATGAACCTTTAATACAAGTCTGTCTGCTATTGATAATATTCGTTTGCTTGACTGCATAATTTTGTATTTGGTAAAAACAATCGCAGTGAATGAGTATGTTTCATTCAAATGAAAAACCATTAGCCACTCTTCCAACCATTTTCTTATGTTATATTAAATCAGCTTGAAAAATGCGGATGCAATAAATCAAATTGTGTATTGTATTATTATTACTGTGGGTAGGGGTAACTGATTAGGTAGAGAACTGACATTGATTCTGATTTTGTCTGAAGGCTGCTGCTGCTGCTAATGTAACCCCAGCACATTCTGGGTGCAGCTGTATAATGTGGCTTAGAAAATAAATCAGATTTACTCTCTACTTATTTTCATTTATTTATATGTGTTCATATTTTATTTTCATCTATCTATTTAAATATCTATTTCAGTCTAATCTTATCTATATATGTTTATATCTACCTCAGTTCAGATATATCTTAGTCTGTTCATATCTTATTTTCATCTACCTATTTCTTTATTTCAGTCTAATGTCATCTATGTGTTTTTGTGTCCATCTCAGTTTGTTAATATATTATTTTCATATATCTATTTTAGTGTGATCACATCTGTGTATGTTTGTATCTATCTCAGTTCAGATATATCTTGGTCCATTCATATCTTATTTTCATCTATTTCTCCATTTCAATCTAATAATATCTATGTGGTTTTTTTTATCTATCTATCTCAGTTCAGATGTATCCCTACCTGTTCCTATCAGTTTCTATCTGTCTGCTTCTGTATCTGTTAATATCTCTCTCCTTCTGTATCTGTTGATATCTCTCTCCTTCTGTATCTGTTGATATCTCTCTCCTTCTGTATCTGTTGATATCTCTTTCCTTCTGTATCTGTTGATATCTCTCTCCTTCTGTATCTGTTGATATCTCTCTCTTTCTGTATCTGTTGATATCTCTCTCTTTCTGTATCTGTTGATATCTCTCTCCTTCTGTATCTGTTGATATCTCTCTCTTTCTATAAGTGTTGATATCTCTCCTTCTGTATCTGTTAATATCTGTCTCATTGTGTATCTGTTAATATTTGTTTCAGTCTGTATTTGTTTATCTCTTTCTCAGTCTCTCTCTGTTAACATCTGTCTCAGTATATATTTCTTTGGCTCTTTCAGTATCTATCTATCTATCTATCTATCTATTTCAGTCTCTTCATATCTTTACACTTTGTAAAAACCTCTGTTTATCTATATTTGTGTCTACTCTTTATCTTTTCTCTTTATATATTTCTTTTCTTTATATTGAAACTTCTGTGTTGAGTTAGTATTTTTTTAAATTCTCCTTTATACTGGTAGTTGAATATCAACAAATACCAATATTATTTAATATATTTTATATCATATATGTCTTTTATGTTTTTATCAATCTTTAATCAACTTGTTCTTTTTTATTTCTCTCTGTCTGTCTCACAGTTCTTTTTTTCTAATCTGTTTCTCTCTCTCTCTCTCTCTCTAGCTAGCGCCCATTTCTAAATAGCTTTTGTTTTGCTTTTTCTTTTGCAGCTAAATGATGATATGAAGCCATTTGTCGACTCAACCCAACGATCTGCCGTCTCCATCACTGCCACTGCTGCTCCACTTGTGAACCTGATTGAAAGACAAGGTAGCAATGTGCTTCCATCTTTGGTGACAGCTTTCACATCACCAGCACATAAAACAAAGGTGAATTTTTCCATCCTTTCCTTTTTCATATTTTCATATAGCTTTTTTTTGTGTTTTTTTTTTTGCTTAATTCATTCATTCCTGCATCATTGCATAAATCCAATGCCATTACATTTAATTTGCTCTTAGAAAATCAATCTCTATTTCAGCAGTTTTATATTCCTGGATATCTATCTATCTATATACACAGCTCGGTCTTTCTTATATAAACATATATATATATATATATGCACAAAATTCTTTTTTTCTCATATATATATAATGTGCACACACATATATATTAATAATAAAGTCATATGGTTTTCTATATTTATAAAGTGCTCAATATCGGTAATAGAGCATGTGTTGATCTAAGTTTGAATAGTATAGATGCAGTCATTGGTGCCTGCCAGTTTCTTGCCCATGTGACCATCTGACTAAAACTTAATTTGATAATTGCATAGGTAAGAAACAGGCTAACACCAAGCACTGTTGATGCTGTATATATATATATATATATATATATATATATATATACACACACAAACATTAGAGTTGTTTAAAAAGTTCTAAGCCTCACCCAGATTTTAGATTTCTGCTCATTTCACCTTTGTATGGGCCTTGCCTGGACAGAAATTAATACAGAAATCAGAATTAGTTTTTCTAGTTTTATAAGAAGTGGTAGTGTATTCCCATGTTCAGCTTTGACTCTTCTTTCTGGATGAGGCTTAGACATTTTTGAATGACCCTCAAATATATATATATATATATATATATATATATATCAATAAAATGAACAATGTGTTTTTTCTCTTTCTTTTGTTAGACTGAGAGTATACATCTTGTCTAGAATCAAAGTTTTATATCATTTTATGCTGAGGATCTGAATGTAGATAAGAATCAGAAGTGCTATCCATATATGTATAATTCCATTATTTTCACATTCACATGTAAAATTCTGTCACCCCCCCAAAAAAAACATAATTTTAAAAAACAAGTCATGTTAAAAGAAAGAAAAATAACTTTTTTGTTATGTGTACACTCCTTGTACCATAATAAATTTTTAAAAGAATGAATAAGGAAGAGAAGCTACTGGAGACTCCATTTTGTGTCTGATGATTTTGCTGACGCATGAAACTCAGAGTAACAGAAATATTGTGTACTTGTTATTTAAAAAAATGTTTGGTTTTAAACCAGCTCTGCTCTAAAAGCTTTGACCATTTTTTAACTTACTTTAAAAAAAAAAAATTATTATTAATATATATATATATATATATATATATATAGAGAGAGAGAGAGAGAGAGACTGAAAGAGGAACAAAAGGGATCTGACACATAAATAATATTTCTTTGTAATTATTTACATTTTAATTTTTCTTTACTAGGGTAAACAATTGATCATTGTCAGGATAACAGATTTTAAAGAAATGATTAAAAATCAACCAGTAATATAGCATTTCCATGGATTAAAAGATGATTGATTTATTTTTAAAATTTAAGTGTGTTGAGCTGTCTGTATTATAACCTCTGTGTAACATGACCATGTAATGCTTGGAGCCACAGATGGAAGGCAATGCCTGAGGTAAAGAATGTCCTGGTGAGGGGGATTGTTTCAAATCAACCATAATCTTTTAATTATAGATAGTATATATAATAAAACTTTAAAATTCAAACATATCAATTACAGTTGTAAATTTTACATTTTCACAATCGCTGGGCAATAATAAAAGCTTTCCATTTTTGAATTCACTGTATCTTTTATTGACCCCAAATTTTTTTTATTCATTTCAATACATCAAAGTTTTTATGACAAAAAGTGCTATTTTGAATACTGAGCACATTTACAAGAAAGACTGCCAGACAACTACAAGTTGTCTTTAATATTTTCCAATATCATATATATATATATATATATATATATATATATACATATATATATATATATACATTTACCAATCCCCTCTGCACAAGTAAGATGTGACACAAGGTCAGTATTTTAAGTGGAGGTTAACAGGTTTTCAGTTTTCCTCCCAGACAAAGGGAGAATCTCCGTGGTGTAGTGGCTAAACTGCTGAACTGAAACATCATAATAAGTGAGTTCAAACTATAGTTGTGCTATTATGTTTCCTTTCAGACGAATACTCTCGGGAAAGGCATAAACTCTTTTATTCCCCAGCTATGGGCTAAATAACAGCACTATTACTGTCTTCCTTCAAGGATGGCTTTGACATTAAACAACCCATAAAGGTTGATATGCCATTAAAAAAAACAAAACAAATCAATCATCTTTACCAGTTGTCATATAAAGGTTAAAGAGATAGTCTATCATACTGTTTACCAATAGCTAGCGGGTGAATAGTTGTATGCATGATTTTCCCAAAGTTATTAGTACTGTGTAAAATGCACATCGCACTTATACATATGCGTGATGAGTGCTCAATAAAGGTGATTGCAAATATATATTAGCAAGAAACTGTCTGTCACCAAGTGCTGTTAACTGTGTCTATGCTATCCTAACTTATATATACACACATATGTAACTAAATATTGTATATTGCCCAGTCGGCTGGGGCTGTAGAATACACCGACTGCTTCTCTGCAGAGGAGTAAGACTCCCCCAATAAGTGTCCTGAGTATGACACGAAACAATCTGATGATGAGGTTCCAGTAATACTGGAGCTTTGGGGAATGAGGAGTACCCCTTTATTGCCATTGCTCCTTGGTCCACTCTGGCCCGGAGTGGCAGCACCTGATGAGGGTCCTATCTATGGGTTAAATAGAACTAAACCGTGGTTTGAGTTTACTGTTTTTTACATTTAAACTGCTTACTTATGCTAAACTGAATTGCTTCAAATAGAACTGTACTTATGCTAAACTGAATTATCTGAAATAAAACTGTTTTGACATTAACTCTGTGTATTGCCCAGTCAGCTGGGGCTGTAGAATACACTGACTGTGCCTCTGCAGAGGGGCAAGACCTCTGCCCCCACCAATGATTGTCCTGATATGACAATAAACAATCTGATGGTGAGGTTCCAGTGATGCTGGAGCTTTGGGTAATATGGAGCACCCTTTCATTGCCATCACTCCTAGGTCCACTCTGGCCCAGAATGTTAGCACCTGATAGGGCCCTATCTATTGGTTAAATAGAAGTAACTGCATACTTATGGTAAACTGAATTGTTTGAATTAGAACTGTTTGACTAAACTGAATAGCTTGAAATAAAACTGTTTTTGGCAATTAAACTGTACTTACCTTTAAAATGCATGCTTATGCTAAACTGAATTGCTTGAAATGAAACTGTTTTTTACATTGATACTGTACTTACACTAAACTGAATTGTTTAATATAGAACTGTTTTGACATTTAACTGTGTGTAAACAAAAATCTATACTTATAGTAAACTGAATTAGCTGAATTAGAACTGTTTGAATAAACGGAATAGTTTGAAATAGAAATGTTTTTGGCAATTAAACTGTGTACTCATACTAAACTGAATTGTTTGAAATAGAACTATTTGCATAAAAATTGATTTGGCATAAAATAACCTACAAAGGTTGATATGCCATAAAACCCAAACAACCAACCAAGAAATATTGTATAATATTATTTGTATGTATGTATTAAACTCTGGAATTTCCACAGGCTCAGCTAGTAACTGAATAAAAGTAAAATTCTTTTCAACAGCTGATTTCTTGCATTTTAGCTGTATATTAACTACAATTCTTTATGTTTGTAAATAAAAATATTGCTTTGCAGAATATGATACAGTGAAAATAATTCTGATATATATGATATATGCACAAACTTTTGAATTCAGCTGATTGAATCTGTCAATTGAAGAGAACCAAATATAATCATTATTTTTCCTTTTTTTAAATTTAAAAAAAAAACAAGTTTTCATTGCTTTTTCTTTTGTTTTTGTTGTTGAACAGCAATTATTATTCATCAAAGAAACAGCTGAAATTTTTTCAATTCTAATATTAACACTGCAATCTTTCAGCTGTATTTCTGTAAAGGTTATGAAAAAAAAGAATTTTGTCAACTGAATTTCAAATTATTCAACATTGGTACTGCTGGCATCAGAAGATCAGTGTAGATTTATGGGAAGAAGTTAGTGGGCAAGGGAACAAAATGACAAGTTATATGCAAACACATATCTTTGGGGAGGGGAGATTCCTATTTTGAGAAACCATTTCTCTAATCTGAATTTATATTTGATTCTTGATGAAATTGGTACCATTTATAAAAAAGGTGAATTTGATTATTTCCAAATTTTCCCAAAGATTTCTTGTTGACCAAGATTGATTGAATCCAACTGTGACATTGACTGTTCCACTAAGTCCAGGAACACTCTTTTCCTGATTTTAGTTTTGTTACAAATTTTTATCAGTACCTAAGGTCTAGACCAATTTTAAGTTCCACTAGGGGTCCATTGACTCTTCTGTCAGGGGTTAAGTAACTCTGGTTTGGTTGAAGTTGGTGAAGGAACCTAAAAATGTCTATTCTGGTTAATCAAAGAAACCATCAGGTGCTTCCTGGCCCCATGTGGTGAAGAATATTGAAGAGTACCAATCAAAAATAAAGATCGTATTAAAAGTTGTTGTTTATAAGAATAAATTATTAAAACAGTTGATACATTTGTTTTTAAGTTTTATATCAACTTGACAACTTTTTCCCTTTCATACATATATTAGAATCTGTGTATGTGTCTATTTGTACCTTTAGACACAACATTATTACAACCTGAAGACTCCTTGTAGGCTGAAATCTCACCATGTTGTTGATTGTATTTCAATTTCAGTAGACTGTATGATTTCATGGGGTGCAGTTACTAATTCCATCCCTACCTTGTTTTTAATTCAAAGTTGTCCTGTATGGAGGAAGAGATTGGTTCATGCCTTTCCCAAGAGCATTTATGCAAAGTGAATATATGTTGTCTCTGCTGGAAATTAAACTTAGTTCTCTAATTCCATTTTCTATGCCACCTGTACCCTTCTACCCTTTTAGATACTGGAACTTATTCTAAGTAAAGTTTTAATAATCCGTTCTTGTTGTCCAAGTGGCCTCATTTAGAATTGTCAAGAAAACTTGAAATGCAATTATTTCTATTGAATATAATGGACTTTATTTATTAATATAATTGCTTATTGTTATAGTTATTTACAAAGCTTAGCTTAGTTGTGGTACAAGGCTAGAAATATGGGGCTCCCAGTGAGATTCAAACTCATTAAAAATGGTCAGCTAATCCAGCTTGCTAACTATTACACCACATAAGGTGCCCATTAAGCTTAGCTCAGTTATAGCACAAGACCAGAAGTATAGGCCACCCAGTGAGATTCAAACTCACTAAAAATGTTTTGCTAATCCAGTTTGCTTACTATTACACTGCATGAGGTGCCTAGTTATTTACCAATCTTAGCTGTGGCACAAGCTTGGAAGTATGGGGCACCTAGCGAAATTCAAATTCACTAACAATGGTCTGCTAATCTAGCTTGCTAACCATTACACCACATGAGGTGTCCTAGTTTATTTTTTTATATAGAAGTGTAGTTTTATAGCTTAATTTTGTTGATAACATTCCATACCCCAATATTAGGGTGGGTGCTAGGAAGTGCTGGGCCCAATTAGAAAATTTTTTACAGGATTTTCTACCCTACAGAAAAGGAAGTGCCATGGTCTAATTAGAAAATTCTTAGTGGGGCCTTCTACCTTATAAAACCATTTCAAAGTCAATGATTTTTGTAATGTAATTTTTTATTGATAGCATCAGCAAATTATCTATCTCTCTTGTGAAATTGTTGACTGTAGGTATGTTTTAATCAGTTTTAGTTATGAAAAACTTTTTGTACATATGTGTGGGGTCCAATTTGAACAAATCTAACTGGCAATTAGCCCTGTCCAACATTTAGTCTTTGAAAGTTGGTTGTGTGAAAAACATGAACAAGGAGAAATTTTCTGAGGCATTTCTATGGGGAAGTGTGCATGCACTCTCATTCAAATTCATTATTATATTGCAAAAATATAAATAAGTTGCTTTGACATTTTATGAATGAAAATGCTATTATTTTCTGTAGCATGAAAAAGAAACTGAAATAGTCTCAAATAAAACCAAAGGAAGCAATTCATTTTACATTTTTTCTGTAGAAGCTATTCAGTAGTGGAGTTGTTTCTCCTTCACAGTATGGTTACAATACTGCAATTATTGAGTGCACCAACTTCAAAATGATAAAGGTTTAATGTTTGCAAGTTCGTGTCTCTGATATGAAAATGAAGAATCAGTTTGACATCATTGAATTTAATTCTCTGAAAAAAATTTTTTTAAGATAGAAACTTTTTGGTGATAAGTTTTTTTTTTTTTCTTTGTGTAACAATTTTGTTAATATGCTTCAGTTTTTATGAAGAGAAAAAATGATTTGAATTTATTTCTATAATTTTAAACTGTGATTTTGTGTAATCTCAAGTTTGAAAATTTTAGTACCTTCACAGTTTTTTTCTCTAATTTTTTTGAGTTTGAGATAATCAAGAGAAACAAGATTGGTTACACTCTGGTTTCTGTTTTGCATTAACAGTACAATTGTATATTTACCCAACCCGTCCAGCATGAGCAGGGTGTGAAATGGTGTGAATTTTTAAGCAGATAACAGCTGGTTTGAATTCAGAGTTTTCCTTCTGGACTGGTTGCCTTACCAAAGCTAGGGAACCCGGCCTGCACTACTACTTACCCATTGTTGGGTGGAGGGTGCAGATGGATTCATGCCTTTCTCAAGGGCATTAGTGCATAGACCAGGATTTGAACTTAGATTGTCAATTCTATTACAAAAAGGCATTCTTTTTTTGCAATTAAATAATTACAAGATCTCTGTCTTTGATGATTTTTTTCCTTTTTTCATTCAGATATGCTTTTATTGTATTTGTGTTTTTTCTTACTGAAAACATCACAATTTCTGCATTATTTCTAGGTTGGGTGTTACTTGTTTTATCCCCTTTTTGAGGCACAAGTAGAGCAAAGAAGTGACCATTCAAAACTGATTGATTATAATGGCATGTCAACTTGTCTATGATTATTTTAAGCCTATGGAATTACATTCAATGTATGTTCATATTTACATTTTTTGCTTAGTTTCTTAAGAGTTATTTTTTTTGCACATGGTCTTATGAAAAACATAATATCTAAACAGATCTATATGACTAATAGATAGGATCCTAACTGGTACTACAACTTCAGGTCAGAGTGGACCTGAGAGTAATGGAAGTGAAGGGGTACTACCCCCCCACCAAATGTCCAGATATAGAACCATAACCTGACCTCTCCTTTTTTTTTTTTTTTTTTTGAGGTTTCAATCCCTCTTCCTCTTGTTTTCTTTGGTTCTTATATTTTTAAAATTTTCTTTTGTCCCTTTACTGCTGTGTTTAATGACAATCAAATTCTTAAAGCTGTTCTGTATACAACTATAGTCAAATTCCTAGCACCATCCAGTGTGTAAATATAGTTGAATTATATACTACATTCCATTTGATGGATGATTTCCTCCTGATGTGAAATCCCCAGTTGTAGTTTAAATATATTTTATTGTTCCAATATGAGTTCATAAGATTTATACTGATTATCATAACATGTTAAGGTGATTTAAAGGTTATAAAATAAATTTGAACTGGCAGTTTTTGTTGGATAATGTGGCACTGGAAGCTATGGAAAATGTATGAGCATATTTTTGCAATGAATTACTGCTTGTTGTGTTATGATCGAATTTCCATAAGGTTGTTTATCAATAGCAGCTTTTCCTATGCATATGTTGACATACCTTTCAGTAGATGAGATATTATTATTGAGGTATATGAACTAGGGTACTAGTTTCAAAAACTTGCTATTTAATGAAGAGATAGCTTCATCTTGATTAAAACAGATGAATGTTTTATCTGAGTTCACTTAGAGACCAATGCATATTGCTGCCTGCTGTGGAGAGTGCAGATTCTACTAAATACCTTTTCTACCACCAAGCATTCCAATCTGGTTAAATTTTGAGGATTAGCCTTTAAGCGTTTAAATTTAACATCCAAACCAAAACATTATTTTAATAAACATGACTAAAATGCAAACTCAGGTACTGTGTTGTATAGTCACATAATACAAATGCAGATGCATGACGACGCAATAAAGACGAGCAATCACAATTCTTTAGAAAAATATACCTCTCACTTTATTGAAAGGGTTGTGTGTGAGAGGGAGTTGGAGACTAAACAGAACTGCAACATATTGACCCCCAAACTCTTCTGGCTATCACAGCCTTTCTTTCCCGTTCTCCTGGGCTGCTCAACCGGGGTCTTGGGGGCCACCCTCTGCTGGGACATGGTTCTCATTCCAGCATCTTCTCTCCAACTGATCTGAACTTCCTGTCGCCGGGGTTATATAATAATTTGACGCCCACCTACTTCCTGCAAGCGTCACAATTTCGCACTCAATTCAACCCCTCGACAGTCAAAGTCGCCCCTGATCTCTTGATATCTTCGACCGGATGCACCTGTTATTTAGACAGGTGCATTTCTTCTTTTGACAGCTTGGTCGGGGTCAATATGCAACAACTGTAGATATTTCAAAGTTGAAATCGGTTTGATATGGGAGCATTTACTGTTTTATACAGTATACAAAAATATATCTTGTTAATATTGCAAATTCACTGCTATTGAGGGAAGGAATAAACTAGTATTGACAGGTTGTTGATCAATGGAAATCTGATTTCTTTGGTAAATAAAACAGGATTTCTTTCAAGCTGTTGCCGTGTCAGTACTACTGTATGGATGTACCACTTGGATGCTAACAAAATGCATGGAGAAAAAACTGGATGGAAATTATGCAAAAATGCTATGTTATTTTGAGCAGATCTTAGGAGCAGCACCCCACAAATCTGCTGCTGTACAGCTGCTTGCCTCCCATCTTATAAACCATCCAAGTAAGATGAACAAGACTTGCTGAGTACTGCTGGAGAAGTAAGGACAAACTAGATAAGCAATGGATTCCTACACATAGATCTATCAGTGTTGGCCGACAGGCAAAAACTTAAAGTATCAGCTGTGCTGACATTGAATGCAGCCTAGGGGATCCACTTGGTGCAATGGGCAATAGAAACAAATGGCAAGAGAGAGTTAATGGTCTCTGTTATGAATAGAGCTTGTTATTGATGATATATACAAATAATATTAATATGATAGCTGTTTGACTTATCTTGTGAGATTTCTAAAAGACAAATTTTCTAAGTTAGTTTGTTGTTTTCTCATTTATTCCATAGAGAGGATTTATCTTAAGCAATGTTACTTTGATCAAGAAAATAAGGAACAGGATTTGAAAGCATTTGTGCTGAAGATAGGGAGTGCATGAAAGAATTTAAAACTTTACTTTGATAATATTATTCTCTCATTATTTAAAAAATATTAAGCTTATCAGAAAGTACTTTTATCTCAAGTTTAATAACTGAAATATATACTCATATACAGGCCAAATTTTGAAGGCCTTGTTAAAAGGGTAAGATGCATTAGCAAATTAAGTGTAATGATTTTTTTACAAAATGTAGCTTAATATTGTTGCAGAGGAGTCTCCTGGGTACTATGATAAAAGTTAAATGCTGAAATATTTATAGATAAAACCAGCAAACAGAAAAATAATAACAGGTGGTTGAGTTGAACAGACATTGTCTTTTTATGTATTTGTATATTTTTGGCAATAGATTACAAATATGTTTTTGTATCAAATTTTGTATGTGTACAGTGCACATAAATGTTTTTAATGTTTTTGTTTGGTTATCTGCATGTCAGTCCTTAATTCCTTTGATGATAAAAATTGGTTATTGTCATGAAATTTGGGATTGATATTTTGGTTCAGTGGCTGGAGAAGTAAGAAAATGTCTTAGATCTGATTTTTTTTTTACCATTAGATTTTTACTGTTTAGAATTGGGGATAGCTTGTATATTGACCCACTAGATTTTGGCATCAAAATAGATAAAATTATTTTGGAAATGATGGCACAGTTGGGTGTTTTTCTAGGACAGGATAATTCTATTTTTAGTTTTGATAAAACACTTAAAGAAGTTAGGCTGTAATGTTCTCTATTTTAATGAGTATGGAGGAGTTCCTATGGTGTAATGGCTAATGTGCTGGACTATGATATCATAGTCATCATCATCATCATCATCATGTCGTGCCGCTAGCATGGATATCCCTGACCCTCTCTCACCACTTCTCTCTATCATTCATTGCCTCTGGCAGGTCTTCAGGTCTACATCCCGTATCCTCACATAGCTGCTGTATGTATGTTCGAGCTGGTCATTACTGGATGGAGACACAGAATACTTCGACATTGTAGCAGGAGTACTACAAGGGAACACTCTAGCCCCATACCTCTTTATCATCTGTCTAGACTACGTGCTTAGAACTTCGATTGATAAAATCAGAGAAAATGGCTTCGTGCTGAAAAAGAAAAGAAGCAGAAGGTACTCCACAAAAACAATTACTGACGCTGACTACGCCGATGACATAGTGTTACTGGCGAATACACCCAACCAAGCCGAAACACTACTGCATAGTTTGGAACGAGCCACCGCAGGCATTGGTATAATGGTTAATGTGCTGGACTATGATATCATAGTAAGTAAGTTCAAAATTCTGTTAAACTACTTTTGGATTAATACCCTTGGGTAAGGTATGAAACCTCTTATCTCTCTCTCAGCAATGCATTAAAGTGTACCACTGTTATTCTACAAGGATAGATTTGGCATTAAATAAGATAAATTAAAAAGGTTGATATGCCATTAAAGAAAGAAAGTTAATGAGTCTATATGGTATTTTCATTTTGGCTAAAGGTTAAGATTATGGAGCTTGCAATCATCAAAATCTGTTTGAACTGTAAGACCAGTCCATTAACTAATGAATTTGGCTTTAGTATACTGATACCAGGCCATTGGCCTAATCAGTAGAGTGTTCGCTAATGGTCCAGGAGAATGGGGTTCTATCCCAGGTCGAGTCATACCAAAGACTTAAAAAAATGGTACTTGATGCCGCCTTTCTTAACACTCAGCATTATAAGGTATGAATCAAGAGTGAAATGTAGCAACCCAGAGAATGGAGTAGCACCCTTCCCTACACATCGGTGTAGTAGCTATTGAAAAGGGGACCTTTGGGTTACCCTTGACTGCGGTTGCTAACTTTATACTGATAAAAGCATTATAGAAATACTGTAGAACTCTGTCTTCTATCATCCAGTATTTACCGAGAAAAGTTCTTTGGTTATGACCATAAGGTTTTTATTTTTATTAAATTATATTTGTGTTTTGTCTCTTGTTTTCTTTTGTCATTTTATAAGTATTTCAAATGTTTTTACTTGCTTTTAGCTTTTTCATTTTGCAATCTACAAGTTATCAAAACTGGCTCTGTTTAAAATTGGGTTGAGCTAATATCACCTGAAGCTTTTGAAATAATCAACTATTTTTTAATTTTTGTTATCAATAAAAATGCTCTAAGAAGACTTGCTAAATTTCCTGTATTTTTCAAATTGGTTTCTTTTATCAGTAAGAAATTTCCCAATGACATGAAACTTTGATTGTACATCTGTTCTTTTTGAAATAAAAAAATCCTAGCTTGAATCCATGGAAATTCTACAGTTTAATTAGTATGTACAATTAATATCATATATTATTTTGTTATCTAATATATATATATATATATATATAAATTTCATTCAATAAATAAGGAGAATTTTTTTTGGAAAAACATAAAATAAATTTTTTTTCAGAAGTTTTTTCTATGATCATAAACTCAGCATTGTTAGAAATTGGCTTATAGCTCTGATGATTTTATCTCACAAAAATATTTGTTTTGAGGCTATTCAAAATGGTGACAAATCAAAGAGAGTTCTTCATTATTGAACAAAGGTTCGTCATCAAATTTTTGGTAGCTGAGAAGTGCAAACAATGCAAGATTTACTGAAGAATGTGTGATGTGTATGGAGAAGCATGTTTTAGTGAAAAAAAGATATTTACAAATTGACTAAATATGGATTTGCCATGATGAGCCTGAGTAAAAAAGACAGTTCAATGGAGTGGAAACACACCGACTCTCAAGGAAAGAAGATATTTTGGGCACAGTGGTCAGTATAGAAGATCATGCTGAAAGTATTCTAGGAGATGAAATCATCCATCTCTATTGATTTTATTGAAAAAGATGCAACTATAATCAATGCTTTGTGTTGTCAACTCCTTAGACAAAATTCACCTCATCTATTGAAAGACCCTCATATAAAGCTAATCTGTATAGTAAAAGTAAAATATGTATATGGGTATGTTGAGAATAGGTTTTATTTACATTTTTTTTCTGGTCATGGTAATTCAATTCACAATATAATTCCTCTACCTAAAAAAAAAAAAAAATGTAGTTCTATATTCTTGCCCTTGAGGTCATAATGATTACGGAGATGCATATTTCTAATCCTCTTGGGAAGACGTAGCCCTGGAGGTGACCATGTCCTCTGTAAAGAGTATGGATTTAACTTGCAAGACACCTTCAAGTTAATTTGCCGTGCAATTGCCAAGACTAGTTGATTTGGCATCACTTGTGTGCGATATTCACTGGTGGCTCAGTTGTAGGGTTTCGGTTCTGCAATCTGTGGTCACTGGTTCAATCTCCAGTGGTGGAGATCACAGTATACACTGCTGATTCGACCTAATAAGGTCGAAACAGCTGTTCAGTGTTTCCGTATGTCATACTTAAGTGTTTGCTAGATTTTCTGGTCATGGTAATTCAATTCACAGGTTTCATTTAGCTTGTTTCATCTAATCCTTGAAGAATATACCTACTTCATCTTTGCTGCGGGGAAAAACGCCCCCCTCACCCCACCCAACAAGTGTTCATTGGCACTAAACAATCTGAAGGTCCTAGAGCTCTGGGTAATGTGTTGTACCCCTTCATTGCCATTCCCAGTTCCAGAGTGGTGGTACCTGAAAGGGTCTCATTTATAGATCAAAAACTGTTTAACCATTTAGCTGTCTGTACACAAATGACTGATTTTCAATTGAATTGTTAGTGTTACATAGTGATTCTTGAAAGCATTTAACTGAACACAAATAAAACTATTGGTTTTAGATAGGAATACTTGAAACCATTTAACCTTGTGCAAAAATTGAATTATCAGTATTACATAGCAATACTTGGAGCCATTTAACTCTGTGCAAATGAATGAATAGTGTTGAATAGAATTATTTGTGTTAATAGCAATACTTGAAAACATTTAACTTGGTGCAAATAAAGCTATTAGTATGTGCAATAGTTAAAACTACTTCACTGTGTGCAAACAAAAATCAATTTTGAGTAGAATTATTAATGTTTGATTGCAATACTTGAAACAATTTAACTGCATACAAACAATAGCAATACTTATTTACATGGAAACAAATTAGCTCTAACTTTTTCAAAAATATAATTACCTGCAAACTATTCACTTAAAAATCATATAAGTATAACCATTTAACTGTGTGCAAACAAATGACTAATGTTAAAATTGTTAGTGTTATGTAGCAATAGTTGAAACTGTTTAACTGTGTGCAAACAAGTGAGCTCTGACTCCTTTAAAAATGTTATCTACAAACTATTAAGTAAAGTTGGTGACCTTGGTCGAGGGTGATCCGAAGGCTCCCTTTTGAATAGCTACCACACGAGGTGTAGGAGAGGGCACTACTCCATTCCTTGGATTGCTCCACTTTACCCTTGATACTTACCTCATAATGCTGAGTGTTAAGCAAGGCAGCATCAAGTACCTTTTGAGTCTTTGGTATGACTTAACCTGGGATAGAACCCCAGTCTCCCAGACCATTAGCGAACACTCTACTCATTAGACCAATGGCCCGGTAACTTTACAATATTTGTCTAAATTTCTGAGAGGAAGTTTGATCATTCTTATCATTTAGAGTATTCAAACTTATGTTGTCATCTTTATTTCTATATTCCCAACATTTCGGCTGATGTGTCCTTCAGTCTTCTTCAATTGTTTCTTGTTGAACTTGGGAGCTGACACAGAACTTCGAACCAAACTCTTTATTTAATCCATGGTAGTAGATTGTTTTTATTTTTTTAACCAGGTACAAGTGTTATACTTACTATAGGTTAAGAGAATTAGAACAATTTACCCCATGGATTAAATAAAGGGTTTGGTTCAAAGTTCTTGAGTTCAACAAGAAACACCTAAAGAAGGCCAAAGGACACTTTGGCTGACACATTGTAAATATAACAATAAAGGTGAAGACAATAGTTTGAATATTCTAAATGATAAGAATTATTTGTTTACTAATCATTCATAATTTATATATATATATATATATATATATATATATGTGTGTGTGTGTGTGTGTGTGTGTGTGGGGCATTCAATAAGTTTCCAGACTTTTTTTTGTACATGCATTTAAAATTGTCGTAGACTCTTGAAAATTCAGTATGATATTGCTATACATTTTATGAGATGACTGACCAATTTTTATGATTTCAGGTTGAAATGAACAGCTACAGCAGGAATTCGGATACACCCTACTAAAGCCTGATTGTCACAGCTGGTGAATTTCAAAAATCCAATCTGACACTTTAGAAGGACGATATACTATAAAATTCTGTTTTAAACTTGGAAAAATGCCACAGAAACGTATGGAATGCTTCGGACTACTTTTGGACCATCTTGCATGAATCAAGCATCAGTTTTTGAGATTCAAGGAAGACAGGGAATCTGTGAGGAATGATGAGAGGTGTGGGAGGAGTAAGGAAGTCAATACACCAGAGTTGATTGGCCAAAGGAAGTTCAGGAAGAGATTCTGTCGGAAGAGGCCCGCACTCTTCAAATCGCGTCAGTGGCATTTCTACCAGGACAATGCACCAGTCCACAACTCCATCCCTGTCACAGACTATTTGACCAAGATGGGCATCAAGACAGTTCCTCAACCTCCCTATAGTCCAGACCTTACTCCCTGTAACTTTTGCTTATTCCCTAAGCTCAGAAGCTGTCAATATGAGACAATTGAGGGGATGAAAGAGGCTGTGATGAAGGTCATTGACATGCTCACACAAGAGGACTTCCATGAGGCCTTCCAGAAGTTGTTGGAAAGGTGCAACAAGTGCATTACAGCTGGAGGAGATTATTTCGAAGGGGATTAAAGTTTAATGTGTGTACTATTAATAAAAGTGCCCATACAAAAAAAGTCTGGAAACTTATTTAATGATCCTCGTATATATATAATAATAAAAAATATATAAATAAATATATATTAGATTAATATATTTAATGCCATGGCATTAAATGTATAAATCTAAAATATATTTATTTGTTATCATTATATAATAGCTCTATCTCAGATATTGAGCACTCTCCAAATTATATCGCACTTGGTTCGCCACAAACTCACAAAGTAAATTAGTGACAACCAACACTGTTGCAATATATATATATATATATATATATATATATATAAAGGATTTGTCCTTAAATAACCTACAAAGATTGATATGGCCTAAAACACAACCGACCCCTTCGAATGTTAGTATAATACTTGCCATATCCTAAGCACGTTAATAAGTTGGTAGTTATGATGGAATTAATATATAGATTATTAAAATTGGTACTGGGAAAATACAGGTTTTGCCAAAAGTTAAATTATTCTAATTGATTGACTCATTTAGGTCCTTTTAATATTAGTCATGTGCAAAAGTTACCAGCTCCTACTTTTTTAACACTAGTAGAAAGTTATATATCATTTATTCATTTATTTATTTTTATCAAAATAAAAATGCTGAAAATTTTTGTACATACTTAATAGGTTTTCTTGGTAAAAAAATAAACCCGGGAAAATATCTTTTAATCTTTCTGCAAAGACACATTATATGTCTGCTCTGAATGCTATGATACTTGAAAAAGCATTGAATTATGCTTGTTGATATTTGACGAGGTTAAAAGTTGGCTGAATACCATGGTACCACATAGTTTGAAGTAAAAACGACCTGTTTTAGAAGTGCTGGAATGATGGTGCTCATATAGCGAGATAAATAGATGTCTTGTCACTTTATGTGTCTGCTAAGAATTGATTAGATGACAGATATTTCCTGAATATTTTATGAATATGAAACATTTTTTTTATGTAACTGTTATCTAACATATAACTAGAAAAAGAGTAATAAAAAAAAAACTAATTTTTTTGTTCATTGTAAGTCATATTATCCACCTTATAAACATCAATGATCATCTTAAAATTAATATGTAATATGGGTAAGTATTTCTAGTATATGTAATTTGTATGCTTCTAAAATCTGCAAAAGTAATTTGATGTGATTGACAGAATCAAAGGACATTGATCTAGATTTTATGATTTTAGACTTTGCTGGTTGTTTGGGTTTTATGGCATATCAACCTTTGTAGGTTATTTAATACCAAATCCATTTTTATAGAAATAATCAGTTCCATTTCAAACAATTCAGTTTAGCATAAGTACTGTTTCAATGTCAAAAGCAGCTCTATTTCAAGTAATTCAGTTTAGCATAAGTATGCATTTCAGTTCTATTTGACCCATATCTAGGATCCTATTAGGTGCTACCACTCCAGGCCAGAGTGGACCTGGGAGCAATGGCAATGAAGGGGTGGTCCGCATTCGCGGAACCTCACTATCAGATTATTTAGTGTCATATCCAGGGCACTCGTTGTGGGGAGGTAATTACTCTGCAGAGAAGCAGTTGGTGTATTCTATAGCCCCAACCAACTGGCAATTTAGACTTTTGTTTACAGGTTTTGTTAATCTTAAACAATTCTGAAATTTCCTACATTTAAACATATTCTTGTTTGTATTTACCCGACCCCATCACATGAACATGATATAACACAAAGTCAATTTTTTTGGTGGAGTTTAACAAGTTTGAGTTCAGAGTTTTCCTTCTCCTTGCCCAGTTGCCATATTTAACCTTGTTAAAGAGCCTAGTCTGCCCTACTATTTACCCATAGCTTTGAGGGAGAATATGCTGAGGAAATTTTCTTCTTTTATATCTTCAATTTCAAGATGAAATATCATCTGAAAAAATAATCTCGGAGACTGTCTTCCCATTGTAGTGGAACCAAAGTAAGACTTTTCTTGTCTTATTAGGTTACTCTGTCAGTTTGATTATCCTCTAGGTCTTCTTTTATTAAAATTATCCTTGTATGATTGGTTGACATAGCTGATATTGTCTTTGTACAATGTGACCAAATCACTTTACTCTATACTTTTTGATAATATCAATGATTTCATTTGGTATTCAAGATTACGCCTTATATTGTCTATTTTGTTGTGATTTCTGTAAGAAGCTCCTACAATAGTCCTGAAGCAATCATTTACTGATACACTCAGTTTTCTAGTGTCTTGTTAGGATTATTAAGTTAGTAAAGTTAGCGGCCTTAGTCAGGGGCAACCTGAAGACTCCCTTTTCAATACCTACTACACCAAGGTGTAGTAGAGGGCACTTACTCCTTTTCCTGGATTGCTCCACTTTACCCTTGATATGTATCTTATAATGCTGAGTGTTAAGCAAGGAGGTATTAAGTACCATTTTTTAAGTCTGGTGTGACGACCTTGGATTGAACTAGATCATTGGCGAACACTATACCCACTAGGCCAAAATATATAGACAAACCTTAACTGCTTATGCAAGATCTCTTTATTTTCATATTTTTTCCTTGAGTCTATTACAATATAAAACATTAACTGAAAAGATAAAGTTTAGACACTTTACTATCTTCTCATTAGAGCCTCAAAGTAAAACTTACCTTGTAACAACCTCTAGTCAATGAGAATAAATCAAGTTTGACTAGATAAAGAAGAGAGAATGTTACTTATTGGGGTTTACTAGCTTAGAGAGTGGAGCAGGACAATGCCAGATCCACCAAGGGATAAGTTGTAATCCATGCATTTTTGACTGGAAAGTTCTGAGTCTAACTATCAATGAAATCAGAAAAAGATCAGTTATAATTTTATTAAACCAAGTTATAAATGTGTTGTTTGAGGTGACTAGCTTTGAGTGGAGCAGAACTGTGTCAGATCCACCCAGGGCTAAGTTGTAATCTGTGCATTTTTGATATGCAAATTCTGGGCTCAACTAAGAATGAAATCAGAAAAAGGTCAGTTATTATTTTACTGAACCAAATTATAAATGTATTATTAATTTATTCTTTTTCATAATTTTGTGTTAGTTACAAAACAAAACAGATGTATTTTTCTTCATGTTATGATATATCTCTTGTTGACATCACAAGAGGATGTTGAAAAGTTTTTGGCATTACTTAAAAGGAAATATTCTAGAATCATGAAACATAGTTAGCATGTTGTTTCTTAAGCTGTTTCCTAAAAGAAATTCAATAAAAATTAAAAATAGTTAATTTCTTGTTAGTTGAGATGAGACATTTTCAGTACCTCCTTATATTTGAAATAAATTTCTTACTTTTTGTCAAGGAAAAAATAAATATTTTTTTCCACAAGTTTTTTTCTTATATTTGCATTTACTTTGTGTCTGGTGGATTAGAAATTAATGATCTCAGTTTCAGGGAGCTTCTCTCTCCAGACAGTATCTGCCCTTTTAGAAGAAAATTAACTTTTTATAAAAAAATGTTCAGATTGTACTTATCTATGTATGATAGTGTATATATAAGGGTGGGCTGAAAAGTTGATATGATAACATATCTACTGTTGATGACTCTTTTGACCAGTGGGATCCAAACACTGCAACACTGATGGAAAAAACGTGTGGACTGCAAAGGAGACTATGAGGGTGGGCTGAAAAGTTCATATGATGACATATTTATTATTGAGGACTTTTTTGGCTAATGGAATCCAAACACTGCAACACCAATGGAAAAGTGAGTAAGGGCTGAGTTTATAATCCAGTGCTCCAAAAAGTGGAATGCTGATAAAGCTGAGCTATTTTTGCCACTGCAGCTAGAAGGCTTTCTTTTGATGGGTCCTACCTTTTTTCACATTATAGAACATTGGGGATGTGCATAAATATTTATTCTGCTTTTCTAAAATTTGTAGATTTTGCACATAGTTTATTTCATTCTAGTAACTATTATTTGTGATTTGTTTTTTCTTTTATCTTTAAGTTTTAATTTGCTTTTTTTTTGTAACTTGGGACATTATTTCTGTAACAGCAAAGAACAGCATGTACAAGGGCAATCATCAAGGATAAGCTGTTGATGCAAAAGGAAACAATGAAAAATTAAAGATTTAAAGAAAATTCTAATAAGTTAGAATAGTAATGATTGACAATGCTTTATCTAATAAATAAATAAAGAAAATATTCATTCATGTTTCTATCTTGCTAAACATTTGTGTTAGGCTTAAAAATTCTTTATTCTTTGACATTATTTTTATTCTGTAAATTAACCCTTGATTTCCCTACTGATTCCTTGTCAGACCTGAAAATACCTGCCTTAATGATGTTTGGAAAGTTTAATAAAACTAGGCTCAGCTTCTGTGTATCAAATGCGACAATGATTATGCAGAAATTTACAGTTGCTAAGTCGGAAAAAAAGACAAGGACAAAAGCATTGATTAAAGATTGTGGCTTTATGAGATGCATTAAAAAACGATTTCAACTGATCACAGGTCAAAATGAATAACATTCTTCACTCTATGCTGAATTTGAATTTGCATTTCTGCTTGTCATCTATTTTTTTCCATGATGACTTCTGAAATTACATTTACAATTTAAATTTATTCAGAGCTTCATCAAACAGAAAGCTTGCAACCCCCCCCTCCAAAAAAAACCCCAACAAAACTCTCCTTTCTTATTTGCTAATTTTTCTTTTATTTTGTTATTTAAAAAAATATTTTTGTTTACTATTGAGAGATGAGAAATTGATGTCAATTTCTAAGTTACGTTTTCTTTTAGAAAACAAACTACACAAATAAAGCACCAATTATTAATGCATACAACATTATATATCTATCTATATATATATATCTCTGTGTGTAAGGTAGGTGTAGGTGGTGTAATGTTATAGAAAATGGACTTAGTGAATCACGTTCAAATTCTGCATGAAGCTGATTGCATTTCACTTTGTTCTGCCTTTGGGAAACTTTAATGCATATTTTTTCTTCAGCTTTGGGTACTTACTAAGGCTTACTGAGTGCTCTAGCTTTGGTAAATAACCTTGTTTAGGATTTGAATTCAGCTTGTTGAATTTTATTTCTTATGCCATTAACAATATGAGATGTATGGTATAAACACAAGTCAAAACATTTAAAAAAAAAATTTTTTTTAAAGGATTCATCATCATCATCATCATCATCATGTCGTGCTGGTAGCACGGATATCCCTGACCCTCTCTTGTCACTTTTCCCTATTGTTCATAGCCTCTGGCAGGTCTTCTGGACTACATCCTGTATCTTCACATAGTTGCTGAATGTATATTTGTGCTGATCGCCCTGCTTTTGCTCGGCCACGTGTGGGGCTTTTTAAGAGTACATCACTTATGAGTTCGTCCCTGCTTCTCCAGCAGTGTCCTGCATGTCTGGTTCGCCTAACTTGAATAGTTTTTGTGATAGGAAGCAGGTGGCCGTACAGTTGGTATCTTGTGGGATGTTGCCGCCAGGACTTGTTCAAGATTGCTCGCAGCATTCTTGTGTAATTGCCATCTAGCTTCTTCTCCAGCCGTTTTGTTAGAGTCAATATAATGCATCCATATAGCAGTATCGATGCGACCGCTGCCTGGAAGAAACTGCGTTTCATTTTATCGGTTAGGTCTGATTTCCATATAATTGATAGCCTATTGATAGCTGTCCATGCCTTCATTAACCTCGTGTCGATGCCCTTTTCGGTTGATGAGATGCTGCTTAATTAGGTGCAACTATCGTTTATTGATGGTCTGCTTTCTCAAAATTGAATTTTTTGCTAGATATTAAATGATTAATTTATTTCATTAAGTAAAAAAAGAGTAAAGTTGGCGACCTTAGTTGAGGGTAGCCTTAAGGCTCCTTTTTCAATAGCTACTACACTGAGGTGTAGGGGAGGGCCCTATGCCATTCCCAGGATTGCTCCACTTTATCCTTGATCCTCATCTTATAGTGCT